>CM074518.1:46951180-48213680 GCA_037379345.1 Perna viridis
AAATGGCCACCCCCCTATGTAGTACCAAAAACACACTGAACCTAGACATATGCATTGTAAGTGCATTATTTGTGTGTATTATGATTAAAAGTAGTCAAAATAAAGCTGAGAATGTGTACTTTAAAATCATATATGTAATTAACTACAAAAGTGTATGAATATTGTTTACATGTGTGAGTAATTTGCCTCCATGCTGTCAGTTAGCAGAACAGGTAAAAATGTGGATTTTCAGTATTATTTATTCAAGTAAATTTTGTGAAGAATTTCTACTATGATCGTACCATTAGCATAATGATTTTGGAAGCCTTATTTTCCAAGCTTCGCAACGGTATGCAGCTTTAAGATGTCATTTGTCCTGGGAATTCACAGTGAGACTTTGAAAATTACTTTTTTAACATGTAAAGTAATGGAAACGTTAGAAGTGGTTAGTGAGACCATAAATTAAATTATGGCATATTTCAGAGAAATGCATAATTTGAGGAAAATTGCCTTTCCTGGTCATTATTTCCATTTTCCCATAAAATCAGTATAGTGATATTGGTAATCTGGCTATATTTTAAGAGGTGCATTGTGCAAGGTATTTTAAAAAACAACATAGCAACAAGATTTTTATCAGTAACAGTGACTCATAACTTGACGTCATCCATGAAATACACAACGTCACTGCTTGGGATATTCAAAGTACTCAAATAGTCACACAGCACAGACTAAGAATCACACAGTAATGAAATAGGTATGATATAAATTGTTGAAATCTGTTCTTTTTTCATAATGATAAATGATATTTACTATTACAACTTCTTGAATTATCATAGGTATCAATTTGGTGTGACAAGTTAGTTAAAATTGTAATTTTTTAGTAATTTAGGGAAAATATCACTGAGGGGCATGATATAAAAATGACCATTTCTTTGTAGTCCTATGTCTGATTTTGATAGTTTTGGTCTTATTAGACTCACAATACCACAAGCTTTCATAAAATGTAAAAAAAGAAAAACATAAAAACTCATAAAATGTTTTTAAGGTCTCACTAACCACTTCCGGGTCAAATGGCCACCCCCCTATGTAGTACCAAAAACACACTGAACCTAGACATATGCATTGTAAGTGCATTATTTGTGTGTATTATGATTAAAAGTAGTCAAAATAAAGCTGAGAATGTGTACTTTAAAATCATATATGTAATTAACTACAAAAGTGTATGAATATTGTTTACATGTGTGAGTAATTTGCCTCCATGCTGTCAGTTAGCAGAACAGGTAAAAATGTGGATTTTCAGTATTATTTATTCAAGTAAATTTTGTGAAGAATTTCTACTATGATCGTACCATTAGCATAATGATTTTGGAAGCCTTATTTTCCAAGCTTCGCAACGGTATGCAGCTTTAAGATGTCATTTGTCCTGGGAATTCACAGTGAGACTTTGAAAATTACTTTTTTAACATGTAAAGTAATGGAAACGTTAGAAGTGGTTAGTGAGACCATAAATTAAATTATGGCATATTTCAGAGAAATGCATAATTTGAGGAAAATTGCCTTTCCTGGTCATTATTTCCATTTTCCCATAAAATCAGTATAGTGATATTGGTAATCTGGCTATATTTTAAGAGGTGCATTGTGCAAGGTATTTTAAAAAACAACATAGCAACAAGATTTTTATCAGTAACAGTGACTCATAACTTGACGTCATCCATGAAATACACAACGTCACTGCTTGGGATATTCAAAGTACTCAAATAGTCACACAGCACAGACTAAGAATCACACAGTAATGAAATAGGTATGATATAAATTGTTGAAATCTGTTCTTTTTTCATAATGATAAATGATATTTACTATTACAACTTCTTGAATTATCATAGGTATCAATTTGGTGTGACAAGTTAGTTAAAATTGTAATTTTTTAGTAATTTAGGGAAAATATCACTGAGGGGCATGATATAAAAATGACCATTTCTTTGTAGTCCTATGTCTGATTTTGATAGTTTTGGTCTTATTAGACTCACAATACCACAAGCTTTCATAAAATGTAAAAAAAGAAAAACATAAAAACTCATAAAATGTTTTTAAGGTCTCACTAACCACTTCCGGGTCAAATGGCCACCCCCCTATGTAGTACCAAAAACACACTGAACCTAGACATATGCATTGTAAGTGCATTATTTGTGTGTATTATGATTAAAAGTAGTCAAAATAAAGCTGAGAATGTGTACTTTAAAATCATATATGTAATTAACTACAAAAGTGTATGAATATTGTTTACATGTGTGAGTAATTTGCCTCCATGCTGTCAGTTAGCAGAACAGGTAAAAATGTGGATTTTCAGTATTATTTATTCAAGTAAATTTTGTGAAGAATTTCTACTATGATCGTACCATTAGCATAATGATTTTGGAAGCCTTATTTTCCAAGCTTCGCAACGGTATGCAGCTTTAAGATGTCATTTGTCCTGGGAATTCACAGTGAGACTTTGAAAATTACTTTTTTAACATGTAAAGTAATGGAAACGTTAGAAGTGGTTAGTGAGACCATAAATTAAATTATGGCATATTTCAGAGAAATGCATAATTTGAGGAAAATTGCCTTTCCTGGTCATTATTTCCATTTTCCCATAAAATCAGTATAGTGATATTGGTAATCTGGCTATATTTTAAGAGGTGCATTGTGCAAGGTATTTTAAAAAACAACATAGCAACAAGATTTTTATCAGTAACAGTGACTCATAACTTGACGTCATCCATGAAATACACAACGTCACTGCTTGGGATATTCAAAGTACTCAAATAGTCACACAGCACAGACTAAGAATCACACAGTAATGAAATAGGTATGATATAAATTGTTGAAATCTGTTCTTTTTTCATAATGATAAATGATATTTACTATTACAACTTCTTGAATTATCATAGGTATCAATTTGGTGTGACAAGTTAGTTAAAATTGTAATTTTTTAGTAATTTAGGGAAAATATCACTGAGGGGCATGATATAAAAATGACCATTTCTTTGTAGTCCTATGTCTGATTTTGATAGTTTTGGTCTTATTAGACTCACAATACCACAAGCTTTCATAAAATGTAAAAAAAGAAAAACATAAAAACTCATAAAATGTTTTTAAGGTCTCACTAACCACTTCCGGGTCAAATGGCCACCCCCCTATGTAGTACCAAAAACACACTGAACCTAGACATATGCATTGTAAGTGCATTATTTGTGTGTATTATGATTAAAAGTAGTCAAAATAAAGCTGAGAATGTGTACTTTAAAATCATATATGTAATTAACTACAAAAGTGTATGAATATTGTTTACATGTGTGAGTAATTTGCCTCCATGCTGTCAGTTAGCAGAACAGGTAAAAATGTGGATTTTCAGTATTATTTATTCAAGTAAATTTTGTGAAGAATTTCTACTATGATCGTACCATTAGCATAATGATTTTGGAAGCCTTATTTTCCAAGCTTCGCAACGGTATGCAGCTTTAAGATGTCATTTGTCCTGGGAATTCACAGTGAGACTTTGAAAATTACTTTTTTAACATGTAAAGTAATGGAAACGTTAGAAGTGGTTAGTGAGACCATAAATTAAATTATGGCATATTTCAGAGAAATGCATAATTTGAGGAAAATTGCCTTTCCTGGTCATTATTTCCATTTTCCCATAAAATCAGTATAGTGATATTGGTAATCTGGCTATATTTTAAGAGGTGCATTGTGCAAGGTATTTTAAAAAACAACATAGCAACAAGATTTTTATCAGTAACAGTGACTCATAACTTGACGTCATCCATGAAATACACAACGTCACTGCTTGGGATATTCAAAGTACTCAAATAGTCACACAGCACAGACTAAGAATCACACAGTAATGAAATAGGTATGATATAAATTGTTGAAATCTGTTCTTTTTTCATAATGATAAATGATATTTACTATTACAACTTCTTGAATTATCATAGGTATCAATTTGGTGTGACAAGTTAGTTAAAATTGTAATTTTTTAGTAATTTAGGGAAAATATCACTGAGGGGCATGATATAAAAATGACCATTTCTTTGTAGTCCTATGTCTGATTTTGATAGTTTTGGTCTTATTAGACTCACAATACCACAAGCTTTCATAAAATGTAAAAAAAGAAAAACATAAAAACTCATAAAATGTTTTTAAGGTCTCACTAACCACTTCCGGGTCAAATGGCCACCCCCCTATGTAGTACCAAAAACACACTGAACCTAGACATATGCATTGTAAGTGCATTATTTGTGTGTATTATGATTAAAAGTAGTCAAAATAAAGCTGAGAATGTGTACTTTAAAATCATATATGTAATTAACTACAAAAGTGTATGAATATTGTTTACATGTGTGAGTAATTTGCCTCCATGCTGTCAGTTAGCAGAACAGGTAAAAATGTGGATTTTCAGTATTATTTATTCAAGTAAATTTTGTGAAGAATTTCTACTATGATCGTACCATTAGCATAATGATTTTGGAAGCCTTATTTTCCAAGCTTCGCAACGGTATGCAGCTTTAAGATGTCATTTGTCCTGGGAATTCACAGTGAGACTTTGAAAATTACTTTTTTAACATGTAAAGTAATGGAAACGTTAGAAGTGGTTAGTGAGACCATAAATTAAATTATGGCATATTTCAGAGAAATGCATAATTTGAGGAAAATTGCCTTTCCTGGTCATTATTTCCATTTTCCCATAAAATCAGTATAGTGATATTGGTAATCTGGCTATATTTTAAGAGGTGCATTGTGCAAGGTATTTTAAAAAACAACATAGCAACAAGATTTTTATCAGTAACAGTGACTCATAACTTGACGTCATCCATGAAATACACAACGTCACTGCTTGGGATATTCAAAGTACTCAAATAGTCACACAGCACAGACTAAGAATCACACAGTAATGAAATAGGTATGATATAAATTGTTGAAATCTGTTCTTTTTTCATAATGATAAATGATATTTACTATTACAACTTCTTGAATTATCATAGGTATCAATTTGGTGTGACAAGTTAGTTAAAATTGTAATTTTTTAGTAATTTAGGGAAAATATCACTGAGGGGCATGATATAAAAATGACCATTTCTTTGTAGTCCTATGTCTGATTTTGATAGTTTTGGTCTTATTAGACTCACAATACCACAAGCTTTCATAAAATGTAAAAAAAGAAAAACATAAAAACTCATAAAATGTTTTTAAGGTCTCACTAACCACTTCCGGGTCAAATGGCCACCCCCCTATGTAGTACCAAAAACACACTGAACCTAGACATATGCATTGTAAGTGCATTATTTGTGTGTATTATGATTAAAAGTAGTCAAAATAAAGCTGAGAATGTGTACTTTAAAATCATATATGTAATTAACTACAAAAGTGTATGAATATTGTTTACATGTGTGAGTAATTTGCCTCCATGCTGTCAGTTAGCAGAACAGGTAAAAATGTGGATTTTCAGTATTATTTATTCAAGTAAATTTTGTGAAGAATTTCTACTATGATCGTACCATTAGCATAATGATTTTGGAAGCCTTATTTTCCAAGCTTCGCAACGGTATGCAGCTTTAAGATGTCATTTGTCCTGGGAATTCACAGTGAGACTTTGAAAATTACTTTTTTAACATGTAAAGTAATGGAAACGTTAGAAGTGGTTAGTGAGACCATAAATTAAATTATGGCATATTTCAGAGAAATGCATAATTTGAGGAAAATTGCCTTTCCTGGTCATTATTTCCATTTTCCCATAAAATCAGTATAGTGATATTGGTAATCTGGCTATATTTTAAGAGGTGCATTGTGCAAGGTATTTTAAAAAACAACATAGCAACAAGATTTTTATCAGTAACAGTGACTCATAACTTGACGTCATCCATGAAATACACAACGTCACTGCTTGGGATATTCAAAGTACTCAAATAGTCACACAGCACAGACTAAGAATCACACAGTAATGAAATAGGTATGATATAAATTGTTGAAATCTGTTCTTTTTTCATAATGATAAATGATATTTACTATTACAACTTCTTGAATTATCATAGGTATCAATTTGGTGTGACAAGTTAGTTAAAATTGTAATTTTTTAGTAATTTAGGGAAAATATCACTGAGGGGCATGATATAAAAATGACCATTTCTTTGTAGTCCTATGTCTGATTTTGATAGTTTTGGTCTTATTAGACTCACAATACCACAAGCTTTCATAAAATGTAAAAAAAGAAAAACATAAAAACTCATAAAATGTTTTTAAGGTCTCACTAACCACTTCCGGGTCAAATGGCCACCCCCCTATGTAGTACCAAAAACACACTGAACCTAGACATATGCATTGTAAGTGCATTATTTGTGTGTATTATGATTAAAAGTAGTCAAAATAAAGCTGAGAATGTGTACTTTAAAATCATATATGTAATTAACTACAAAAGTGTATGAATATTGTTTACATGTGTGAGTAATTTGCCTCCATGCTGTCAGTTAGCAGAACAGGTAAAAATGTGGATTTTCAGTATTATTTATTCAAGTAAATTTTGTGAAGAATTTCTACTATGATCGTACCATTAGCATAATGATTTTGGAAGCCTTATTTTCCAAGCTTCGCAACGGTATGCAGCTTTAAGATGTCATTTGTCCTGGGAATTCACAGTGAGACTTTGAAAATTACTTTTTTAACATGTAAAGTAATGGAAACGTTAGAAGTGGTTAGTGAGACCATAAATTAAATTATGGCATATTTCAGAGAAATGCATAATTTGAGGAAAATTGCCTTTCCTGGTCATTATTTCCATTTTCCCATAAAATCAGTATAGTGATATTGGTAATCTGGCTATATTTTAAGAGGTGCATTGTGCAAGGTATTTTAAAAAACAACATAGCAACAAGATTTTTATCAGTAACAGTGACTCATAACTTGACGTCATCCATGAAATACACAACGTCACTGCTTGGGATATTCAAAGTACTCAAATAGTCACACAGCACAGACTAAGAATCACACAGTAATGAAATAGGTATGATATAAATTGTTGAAATCTGTTCTTTTTTCATAATGATAAATGATATTTACTATTACAACTTCTTGAATTATCATAGGTATCAATTTGGTGTGACAAGTTAGTTAAAATTGTAATTTTTTAGTAATTTAGGGAAAATATCACTGAGGGGCATGATATAAAAATGACCATTTCTTTGTAGTCCTATGTCTGATTTTGATAGTTTTGGTCTTATTAGACTCACAATACCACAAGCTTTCATAAAATGTAAAAAAAGAAAAACATAAAAACTCATAAAATGTTTTTAAGGTCTCACTAACCACTTCCGGGTCAAATGGCCACCCCCCTATGTAGTACCAAAAACACACTGAACCTAGACATATGCATTGTAAGTGCATTATTTGTGTGTATTATGATTAAAAGTAGTCAAAATAAAGCTGAGAATGTGTACTTTAAAATCATATATGTAATTAACTACAAAAGTGTATGAATATTGTTTACATGTGTGAGTAATTTGCCTCCATGCTGTCAGTTAGCAGAACAGGTAAAAATGTGGATTTTCAGTATTATTTATTCAAGTAAATTTTGTGAAGAATTTCTACTATGATCGTACCATTAGCATAATGATTTTGGAAGCCTTATTTTCCAAGCTTCGCAACGGTATGCAGCTTTAAGATGTCATTTGTCCTGGGAATTCACAGTGAGACTTTGAAAATTACTTTTTTAACATGTAAAGTAATGGAAACGTTAGAAGTGGTTAGTGAGACCATAAATTAAATTATGGCATATTTCAGAGAAATGCATAATTTGAGGAAAATTGCCTTTCCTGGTCATTATTTCCATTTTCCCATAAAATCAGTATAGTGATATTGGTAATCTGGCTATATTTTAAGAGGTGCATTGTGCAAGGTATTTTAAAAAACAACATAGCAACAAGATTTTTATCAGTAACAGTGACTCATAACTTGACGTCATCCATGAAATACACAACGTCACTGCTTGGGATATTCAAAGTACTCAAATAGTCACACAGCACAGACTAAGAATCACACAGTAATGAAATAGGTATGATATAAATTGTTGAAATCTGTTCTTTTTTCATAATGATAAATGATATTTACTATTACAACTTCTTGAATTATCATAGGTATCAATTTGGTGTGACAAGTTAGTTAAAATTGTAATTTTTTAGTAATTTAGGGAAAATATCACTGAGGGGCATGATATAAAAATGACCATTTCTTTGTAGTCCTATGTCTGATTTTGATAGTTTTGGTCTTATTAGACTCACAATACCACAAGCTTTCATAAAATGTAAAAAAAGAAAAACATAAAAACTCATAAAATGTTTTTAAGGTCTCACTAACCACTTCCGGGTCAAATGGCCACCCCCCTATGTAGTACCAAAAACACACTGAACCTAGACATATGCATTGTAAGTGCATTATTTGTGTGTATTATGATTAAAAGTAGTCAAAATAAAGCTGAGAATGTGTACTTTAAAATCATATATGTAATTAACTACAAAAGTGTATGAATATTGTTTACATGTGTGAGTAATTTGCCTCCATGCTGTCAGTTAGCAGAACAGGTAAAAATGTGGATTTTCAGTATTATTTATTCAAGTAAATTTTGTGAAGAATTTCTACTATGATCGTACCATTAGCATAATGATTTTGGAAGCCTTATTTTCCAAGCTTCGCAACGGTATGCAGCTTTAAGATGTCATTTGTCCTGGGAATTCACAGTGAGACTTTGAAAATTACTTTTTTAACATGTAAAGTAATGGAAACGTTAGAAGTGGTTAGTGAGACCATAAATTAAATTATGGCATATTTCAGAGAAATGCATAATTTGAGGAAAATTGCCTTTCCTGGTCATTATTTCCATTTTCCCATAAAATCAGTATAGTGATATTGGTAATCTGGCTATATTTTAAGAGGTGCATTGTGCAAGGTATTTTAAAAAACAACATAGCAACAAGATTTTTATCAGTAACAGTGACTCATAACTTGACGTCATCCATGAAATACACAACGTCACTGCTTGGGATATTCAAAGTACTCAAATAGTCACACAGCACAGACTAAGAATCACACAGTAATGAAATAGGTATGATATAAATTGTTGAAATCTGTTCTTTTTTCATAATGATAAATGATATTTACTATTACAACTTCTTGAATTATCATAGGTATCAATTTGGTGTGACAAGTTAGTTAAAATTGTAATTTTTTAGTAATTTAGGGAAAATATCACTGAGGGGCATGATATAAAAATGACCATTTCTTTGTAGTCCTATGTCTGATTTTGATAGTTTTGGTCTTATTAGACTCACAATACCACAAGCTTTCATAAAATGTAAAAAAAGAAAAACATAAAAACTCATAAAATGTTTTTAAGGTCTCACTAACCACTTCCGGGTCAAATGGCCACCCCCCTATGTAGTACCAAAAACACACTGAACCTAGACATATGCATTGTAAGTGCATTATTTGTGTGTATTATGATTAAAAGTAGTCAAAATAAAGCTGAGAATGTGTACTTTAAAATCATATATGTAATTAACTACAAAAGTGTATGAATATTGTTTACATGTGTGAGTAATTTGCCTCCATGCTGTCAGTTAGCAGAACAGGTAAAAATGTGGATTTTCAGTATTATTTATTCAAGTAAATTTTGTGAAGAATTTCTACTATGATCGTACCATTAGCATAATGATTTTGGAAGCCTTATTTTCCAAGCTTCGCAACGGTATGCAGCTTTAAGATGTCATTTGTCCTGGGAATTCACAGTGAGACTTTGAAAATTACTTTTTTAACATGTAAAGTAATGGAAACGTTAGAAGTGGTTAGTGAGACCATAAATTAAATTATGGCATATTTCAGAGAAATGCATAATTTGAGGAAAATTGCCTTTCCTGGTCATTATTTCCATTTTCCCATAAAATCAGTATAGTGATATTGGTAATCTGGCTATATTTTAAGAGGTGCATTGTGCAAGGTATTTTAAAAAACAACATAGCAACAAGATTTTTATCAGTAACAGTGACTCATAACTTGACGTCATCCATGAAATACACAACGTCACTGCTTGGGATATTCAAAGTACTCAAATAGTCACACAGCACAGACTAAGAATCACACAGTAATGAAATAGGTATGATATAAATTGTTGAAATCTGTTCTTTTTTCATAATGATAAATGATATTTACTATTACAACTTCTTGAATTATCATAGGTATCAATTTGGTGTGACAAGTTAGTTAAAATTGTAATTTTTTAGTAATTTAGGGAAAATATCACTGAGGGGCATGATATAAAAATGACCATTTCTTTGTAGTCCTATGTCTGATTTTGATAGTTTTGGTCTTATTAGACTCACAATACCACAAGCTTTCATAAAATGTAAAAAAAGAAAAACATAAAAACTCATAAAATGTTTTTAAGGTCTCACTAACCACTTCCGGGTCAAATGGCCACCCCCCTATGTAGTACCAAAAACACACTGAACCTAGACATATGCATTGTAAGTGCATTATTTGTGTGTATTATGATTAAAAGTAGTCAAAATAAAGCTGAGAATGTGTACTTTAAAATCATATATGTAATTAACTACAAAAGTGTATGAATATTGTTTACATGTGTGAGTAATTTGCCTCCATGCTGTCAGTTAGCAGAACAGGTAAAAATGTGGATTTTCAGTATTATTTATTCAAGTAAATTTTGTGAAGAATTTCTACTATGATCGTACCATTAGCATAATGATTTTGGAAGCCTTATTTTCCAAGCTTCGCAACGGTATGCAGCTTTAAGATGTCATTTGTCCTGGGAATTCACAGTGAGACTTTGAAAATTACTTTTTTAACATGTAAAGTAATGGAAACGTTAGAAGTGGTTAGTGAGACCATAAATTAAATTATGGCATATTTCAGAGAAATGCATAATTTGAGGAAAATTGCCTTTCCTGGTCATTATTTCCATTTTCCCATAAAATCAGTATAGTGATATTGGTAATCTGGCTATATTTTAAGAGGTGCATTGTGCAAGGTATTTTAAAAAACAACATAGCAACAAGATTTTTATCAGTAACAGTGACTCATAACTTGACGTCATCCATGAAATACACAACGTCACTGCTTGGGATATTCAAAGTACTCAAATAGTCACACAGCACAGACTAAGAATCACACAGTAATGAAATAGGTATGATATAAATTGTTGAAATCTGTTCTTTTTTCATAATGATAAATGATATTTACTATTACAACTTCTTGAATTATCATAGGTATCAATTTGGTGTGACAAGTTAGTTAAAATTGTAATTTTTTAGTAATTTAGGGAAAATATCACTGAGGGGCATGATATAAAAATGACCATTTCTTTGTAGTCCTATGTCTGATTTTGATAGTTTTGGTCTTATTAGACTCACAATACCACAAGCTTTCATAAAATGTAAAAAAAGAAAAACATAAAAACTCATAAAATGTTTTTAAGGTCTCACTAACCACTTCCGGGTCAAATGGCCACCCCCCTATGTAGTACCAAAAACACACTGAACCTAGACATATGCATTGTAAGTGCATTATTTGTGTGTATTATGATTAAAAGTAGTCAAAATAAAGCTGAGAATGTGTACTTTAAAATCATATATGTAATTAACTACAAAAGTGTATGAATATTGTTTACATGTGTGAGTAATTTGCCTCCATGCTGTCAGTTAGCAGAACAGGTAAAAATGTGGATTTTCAGTATTATTTATTCAAGTAAATTTTGTGAAGAATTTCTACTATGATCGTACCATTAGCATAATGATTTTGGAAGCCTTATTTTCCAAGCTTCGCAACGGTATGCAGCTTTAAGATGTCATTTGTCCTGGGAATTCACAGTGAGACTTTGAAAATTACTTTTTTAACATGTAAAGTAATGGAAACGTTAGAAGTGGTTAGTGAGACCATAAATTAAATTATGGCATATTTCAGAGAAATGCATAATTTGAGGAAAATTGCCTTTCCTGGTCATTATTTCCATTTTCCCATAAAATCAGTATAGTGATATTGGTAATCTGGCTATATTTTAAGAGGTGCATTGTGCAAGGTATTTTAAAAAACAACATAGCAACAAGATTTTTATCAGTAACAGTGACTCATAACTTGACGTCATCCATGAAATACACAACGTCACTGCTTGGGATATTCAAAGTACTCAAATAGTCACACAGCACAGACTAAGAATCACACAGTAATGAAATAGGTATGATATAAATTGTTGAAATCTGTTCTTTTTTCATAATGATAAATGATATTTACTATTACAACTTCTTGAATTATCATAGGTATCAATTTGGTGTGACAAGTTAGTTAAAATTGTAATTTTTTAGTAATTTAGGGAAAATATCACTGAGGGGCATGATATAAAAATGACCATTTCTTTGTAGTCCTATGTCTGATTTTGATAGTTTTGGTCTTATTAGACTCACAATACCACAAGCTTTCATAAAATGTAAAAAAAGAAAAACATAAAAACTCATAAAATGTTTTTAAATTAAATTATGGCATATTTCAGAGAAATGCATAATTTGAGGAAAATTGCCTTTCCTGGTCATTATTTCCATTTTCCCATAAAATCAGTATAGTGATATTGGTAATCTGGCTATATTTTAAGAGGTGCATTGTGCAAGGTATTTTAAAAAACAACATAGCAACAAGATTTTTATCAGTAACAGTGACTCATAACTTGACGTCATCCATGAAATACACAACGTCACTGCTTGGGATATTCAAAGTACTCAAATAGTCACACAGCACAGACTAAGAATCACACAGTAATGAAATAGGTATGATATAAATTGTTGAAATCTGTTCTTTTTTCATAATGATAAATGATATTTACTATTACAACTTCTTGAATTATCATAGGTATCAATTTGGTGTGACAAGTTAGTTAAAATTGTAATTTTTTAGTAATTTAGGGAAAATATCACTGAGGGGCATGATATAAAAATGACCATTTCTTTGTAGTCCTATGTCTGATTTTGATAGTTTTGGTCTTATTAGACTCACAATACCACAAGCTTTCATAAAATGTAAAAAAAGAAAAACATAAAAACTCATAAAATGTTTTTAAGGTCTCACTAACCACTTCCGGGTCAAATGGCCACCCCCCTATGTAGTACCAAAAACACACTGAACCTAGACATATGCATTGTAAGTGCATTATTTGTGTGTATTATGATTAAAAGTAGTCAAAATAAAGCTGAGAATGTGTACTTTAAAATCATATATGTAATTAACTACAAAAGTGTATGAATATTGTTTACATGTGTGAGTAATTTGCCTCCATGCTGTCAGTTAGCAGAACAGGTAAAAATGTGGATTTTCAGTATTATTTATTCAAGTAAATTTTGTGAAGAATTTCTACTATGATCGTACCATTAGCATAATGATTTTGGAAGCCTTATTTTCCAAGCTTCGCAACGGTATGCAGCTTTAAGATGTCATTTGTCCTGGGAATTCACAGTGAGACTTTGAAAATTACTTTTTTAACATGTAAAGTAATGGAAACGTTAGAAGTGGTTAGTGAGACCATAAATTAAATTATGGCATATTTCAGAGAAATGCATAATTTGAGGAAAATTGCCTTTCCTGGTCATTATTTCCATTTTCCCATAAAATCAGTATAGTGATATTGGTAATCTGGCTATATTTTAAGAGGTGCATTGTGCAAGGTATTTTAAAAAACAACATAGCAACAAGATTTTTATCAGTAACAGTGACTCATAACTTGACGTCATCCATGAAATACACAACGTCACTGCTTGGGATATTCAAAGTACTCAAATAGTCACACAGCACAGACTAAGAATCACACAGTAATGAAATAGGTATGATATAAATTGTTGAAATCTGTTCTTTTTTCATAATGATAAATGATATTTACTATTACAACTTCTTGAATTATCATAGGTATCAATTTGGTGTGACAAGTTAGTTAAAATTGTAATTTTTTAGTAATTTAGGGAAAATATCACTGAGGGGCATGATATAAAAATGACCATTTCTTTGTAGTCCTATGTCTGATTTTGATAGTTTTGGTCTTATTAGACTCACAATACCACAAGCTTTCATAAAATGTAAAAAAAGAAAAACATAAAAACTCATAAAATGTTTTTAAGGTCTCACTAACCACTTCCGGGTCAAATGGCCACCCCCCTATGTAGTACCAAAAACACACTGAACCTAGACATATGCATTGTAAGTGCATTATTTGTGTGTATTATGATTAAAAGTAGTCAAAATAAAGCTGAGAATGTGTACTTTAAAATCATATATGTAATTAACTACAAAAGTGTATGAATATTGTTTACATGTGTGAGTAATTTGCCTCCATGCTGTCAGTTAGCAGAACAGGTAAAAATGTGGATTTTCAGTATTATTTATTCAAGTAAATTTTGTGAAGAATTTCTACTATGATCGTACCATTAGCATAATGATTTTGGAAGCCTTATTTTCCAAGCTTCGCAACGGTATGCAGCTTTAAGATGTCATTTGTCCTGGGAATTCACAGTGAGACTTTGAAAATTATTTTTTTAACATGTAAAGTAATGGAAACGTTAGAAGTGGTTAGTGAGACCATAAATTAAATTATGGCATATTTCAGAGAAATGCATAATTTGAGGAAAATTGCCTTTCCTGGTCATTATTTCCATTTTCCCATAAAATCAGTATAGTGATATTGGTAATCTGGCTATATTTTAAGAGGTGCATTGTGCAAGGTATTTTAAAAAACAACATAGCAACAAGATTTTTATCAGTAACAGTGACTCATAACTTGACGTCATCCATGAAATACACAACGTCACTGCTTGGGATATTCAAAGTACTCAAATAGTCACACAGCACAGACTAAGAATCACACAGTAATGAAATAGGTATGATATAAATTGTTGAAATCTGTTCTTTTTTCATAATGATAAATGATATTTACTATTACAACTTCTTGAATTATCATAGGTATCAATTTGGTGTGACAAGTTAGTTAAAATTGTAATTTTTTAGTAATTTAGGGAAAATATCACTGAGGGGCATGATATAAAAATGACCATTTCTTTGTAGTCCTATGTCTGATTTTGATAGTTTTGGTCTTATTAGACTCACAATACCACAAGCTTTCATAAAATGTAAAAAAAGAAAAACATAAAAACTCATAAAATGTTTTTAAGGTCTCACTAACCACTTCCGGGTCAAATGGCCACCCCCCTATGTAGTACCAAAAACACACTGAACCTAGACATATGCATTGTAAGTGCATTATTTGTGTGTATTATGATTAAAAGTAGTCAAAATAAAGCTGAGAATGTGTACTTTAAAATCATATATGTAATTAACTACAAAAGTGTATGAATATTGTTTACATGTGTGAGTAATTTGCCTCCATGCTGTCAGTTAGCAGAACAGGTAAAAATGTGGATTTTCAGTATTATTTATTCAAGTAAATTTTGTGAAGAATTTCTACTATGATCGTACCATTAGCATAATGATTTTGGAAGCCTTATTTTCCAAGCTTCGCAACGGTATGCAGCTTTAAGATGTCATTTGTCCTGGGAATTCACAGTGAGACTTTGAAAATTACTTTTTTAACATGTAAAGTAATGGAAACGTTAGAAGTGGTTAGTGAGACCATAAATTAAATTATGGCATATTTCAGAGAAATGCATAATTTGAGGAAAATTGCCTTTCCTGGTCATTATTTCCATTTTCCCATAAAATCAGTATAGTGATATTGGTAATCTGGCTATATTTTAAGAGGTGCATTGTGCAAGGTATTTTAAAAAACAACATAGCAACAAGATTTTTATCAGTAACAGTGACTCATAACTTGACGTCATCCATGAAATACACAACGTCACTGCTTGGGATATTCAAAGTACTCAAATAGTCACACAGCACAGACTAAGAATCACACAGTAATGAAATAGGTATGATATAAATTGTTGAAATCTGTTCTTTTTTCATAATGATAAATGATATTTACTATTACAACTTCTTGAATTATCATAGGTATCAATTTGGTGTGACAAGTTAGTTAAAATTGTAATTTTTTAGTAATTTAGGGAAAATATCACTGAGGGGCATGATATAAAAATGACCATTTCTTTGTAGTCCTATGTCTGATTTTGATAGTTTTGGTCTTATTAGACTCACAATACCACAAGCTTTCATAAAATGTAAAAAAAGAAAAACATAAAAACTCATAAAATGTTTTTAAGGTCTCACTAACCACTTCCGGGTCAAATGGCCACCCCCCTATGTAGTACCAAAAAAACACTGAACCTAGACATATGCATTGTAAGTGCATTATTTGTGTGTATTATGATTAAAAGTAGTCAAAATAAAGCTGAGAATGTGTACTTTAAAATCATATATGTAATTAACTACAAAAGTGTATGAATATTGTTTACATGTGTGAGTAATTTGCCTCCATGCTGTCAGTTAGCAGAACAGGTAAAAATGTGGATTTTCAGTATTATTTATTCAAGTAAATTTTGTGAAGAATTTCTACTATGATCGTACCATTAGCATAATGATTTTGGAAGCCTTATTTTCCAAGCTTCGCAACGGTATGCAGCTTTAAGATGTCATTTGTCCTGGGAATTCACAGTGAGACTTTGAAAATTACTTTTTTAACATGTAAAGTAATGGAAACGTTAGAAGTGGTTAGTGAGACCATAAATTAAATTATGGCATATTTCAGAGAAATGCATAATTTGAGGAAAATTGCCTTTCCTGGTCATTATTTCCATTTTCCCATAAAATCAGTATAGTGATATTGGTAATCTGGCTATATTTTAAGAGGTGCATTGTGCAAGGTATTTTAAAAAACAACATAGCAACAAGATTTTTATCAGTAACAGTGACTCATAACTTGACGTCATCCATGAAATACACAACGTCACTGCTTGGGATATTCAAAGTACTCAAATAGTCACACAGCACAGACTAAGAATCACACAGTAATGAAATAGGTATGATATAAATTGTTGAAATCTGTTCTTTTTTCATAATGATAAATGATATTTACTATTACAACTTCTTGAATTATCATAGGTATCAATTTGGTGTGACAAGTTAGTTAAAATTGTAATTTTTTAGTAATTTAGGGAAAATATCACTGAGGGGCATGATATAAAAATGACCATTTCTTTGTAGTCCTATGTCTGATTTTGATAGTTTTGGTCTTATTAGACTCACAATACCACAAGCTTTCATAAAATGTAAAAAAAGAAAAACATAAAAACTCATAAAATGTTTTTAAATTAAATTATGGCATATTTCAGAGAAATGCATAATTTGAGGAAAATTGCCTTTCCTGGTCATTATTTCCATTTTCCCATAAAATCAGTATAGTGATATTGGTAATCTGGCTATATTTTAAGAGGTGCATTGTGCAAGGTATTTTAAAAAACAACATAGCAACAAGATTTTTATCAGTAACAGTGACTCATAACTTGACGTCATCCATGAAATACACAACGTCACTGCTTGGGATATTCAAAGTACTCAAATAGTCACACAGCACAGACTAAGAATCACACAGTAATGAAATAGGTATGATATAAATTGTTGAAATCTGTTCTTTTTTCATAATGATAAATGATATTTACTATTACAACTTCTTGAATTATCATAGGTATCAATTTGGTGTGACAAGTTAGTTAAAATTGTAATTTTTTAGTAATTTAGGGAAAATATCACTGAGGGGCATGATATAAAAATGACCATTTCTTTGTAGTCCTATGTCTGATTTTGATAGTTTTGGTCTTATTAGACTCACAATACCACAAGCTTTCATAAAATGTAAAAAAAGAAAAACATAAAAACTCATAAAATGTTTTTAAGGTCTCACTAACCACTTCCGGGTCAAATGGCCACCCCCCTATGTAGTACCAAAAACACACTGAACCTAGACATATGCATTGTAAGTGCATTATTTGTGTGTATTATGATTAAAAGTAGTCAAAATAAAGCTGAGAATGTGTACTTTAAAATCATATATGTAATTAACTACAAAAGTGTATGAATATTGTTTACATGTGTGAGTAATTTGCCTCCATGCTGTCAGTTAGCAGAACAGGTAAAAATGTGGATTTTCAGTATTATTTATTCAAGTAAATTTTGTGAAGAATTTCTACTATGATCGTACCATTAGCATAATGATTTTGGAAGCCTTATTTTCCAAGCTTCGCAACGGTATGCAGCTTTAAGATGTCATTTGTCCTGGGAATTCACAGTGAGACTTTGAAAATTACTTTTTTAACATGTAAAGTAATGGAAACGTTAGAAGTGGTTAGTGAGACCATAAATTAAATTATGGCATATTTCAGAGAAATGCATAATTTGAGGAAAATTGCCTTTCCTGGTCATTATTTCCATTTTCCCATAAAATCAGTATAGTGATATTGGTAATCTGGCTATATTTTAAGAGGTGCATTGTGCAAGGTATTTTAAAAAACAACATAGCAACAAGATTTTTATCAGTAACAGTGACTCATAACTTGACGTCATCCATGAAATACACAACGTCACTGCTTGGGATATTCAAAGTACTCAAATAGTCACACAGCACAGACTAAGAATCACACAGTAATGAAATAGGTATGATATAAATTGTTGAAATCTGTTCTTTTTTCATAATGATAAATGATATTTACTATTACAACTTCTTGAATTATCATAGGTATCAATTTGGTGTGACAAGTTAGTTAAAATTGTAATTTTTTAGTAATTTAGGGAAAATATCACTGAGGGGCATGATATAAAAATGACCATTTCTTTGTAGTCCTATGTCTGATTTTGATAGTTTTGGTCTTATTAGACTCACAATACCACAAGCTTTCATAAAATGTAAAAAAAGAAAAACATAAAAACTCATAAAATGTTTTTAAGGTCTCACTAACCACTTCCGGGTCAAATGGCCACCCCCCTATGTAGTACCAAAAACACACTGAACCTAGACATATGCATTGTAAGTGCATTATTTGTGTGTATTATGATTAAAAGTAGTCAAAATAAAGCTGAGAATGTGTACTTTAAAATCATATATGTAATTAACTACAAAAGTGTATGAATATTGTTTACATGTGTGAGTAATTTGCCTCCATGCTGTCAGTTAGCAGAACAGGTAAAAATGTGGATTTTCAGTATTATTTATTCAAGTAAATTTTGTGAAGAATTTCTACTATGATCGTACCATTAGCATAATGATTTTGGAAGCCTTATTTTCCAAGCTTCGCAACGGTATGCAGCTTTAAGATGTCATTTGTCCTGGGAATTCACAGTGAGACTTTGAAAATTATTTTTTTAACATGTAAAGTAATGGAAACGTTAGAAGTGGTTAGTGAGACCATAAATTAAATTATGGCATATTTCAGAGAAATGCATAATTTGAGGAAAATTGCCTTTCCTGGTCATTATTTCCATTTTCCCATAAAATCAGTATAGTGATATTGGTAATCTGGCTATATTTTAAGAGGTGCATTGTGCAAGGTATTTTAAAAAACAACATAGCAACAAGATTTTTATCAGTAACAGTGACTCATAACTTGACGTCATCCATGAAATACACAACGTCACTGCTTGGGATATTCAAAGTACTCAAATAGTCACACAGCACAGACTAAGAATCACACAGTAATGAAATAGGTATGATATAAATTGTTGAAATCTGTTCTTTTTTCATAATGATAAATGATATTTACTATTACAACTTCTTGAATTATCATAGGTATCAATTTGGTGTGACAAGTTAGTTAAAATTGTAATTTTTTAGTAATTTAGGGAAAATATCACTGAGGGGCATGATATAAAAATGACCATTTCTTTGTAGTCCTATGTCTGATTTTGATAGTTTTGGTCTTATTAGACTCACAATACCACAAGCTTTCATAAAATGTAAAAAAAGAAAAACATAAAAACTCATAAAATGTTTTTAAGGTCTCACTAACCACTTCCGGGTCAAATGGCCACCCCCCTATGTAGTACCAAAAACACACTGAACCTAGACATATGCATTGTAAGTGCATTATTTGTGTGTATTATGATTAAAAGTAGTCAAAATAAAGCTGAGAATGTGTACTTTAAAATCATATATGTAATTAACTACAAAAGTGTATGAATATTGTTTACATGTGTGAGTAATTTGCCTCCATGCTGTCAGTTAGCAGAACAGGTAAAAATGTGGATTTTCAGTATTATTTATTCAAGTAAATTTTGTGAAGAATTTCTACTATGATCGTACCATTAGCATAATGATTTTGGAAGCCTTATTTTCCAAGCTTCGCAACGGTATGCAGCTTTAAGATGTCATTTGTCCTGGGAATTCACAGTGAGACTTTGAAAATTACTTTTTTAACATGTAAAGTAATGGAAACGTTAGAAGTGGTTAGTGAGACCATAAATTAAATTATGGCATATTTCAGAGAAATGCATAATTTGAGGAAAATTGCCTTTCCTGGTCATTATTTCCATTTTCCCATAAAATCAGTATAGTGATATTGGTAATCTGGCTATATTTTAAGAGGTGCATTGTGCAAGGTATTTTAAAAAACAACATAGCAACAAGATTTTTATCAGTAACAGTGACTCATAACTTGACGTCATCCATGAAATACACAACGTCACTGCTTGGGATATTCAAAGTACTCAAATAGTCACACAGCACAGACTAAGAATCACACAGTAATGAAATAGGTATGATATAAATTGTTGAAATCTGTTCTTTTTTCATAATGATAAATGATATTTACTATTACAACTTCTTGAATTATCATAGGTATCAATTTGGTGTGACAAGTTAGTTAAAATTGTAATTTTTTAGTAATTTAGGGAAAATATCACTGAGGGGCATGATATAAAAATGACCATTTCTTTGTAGTCCTATGTCTGATTTTGATAGTTTTGGTCTTATTAGACTCACAATACCACAAGCTTTCATAAAATGTAAAAAAAGAAAAACATAAAAACTCATAAAATGTTTTTAAGGTCTCACTAACCACTTCCGGGTCAAATGGCCACCCCCCTATGTAGTACCAAAAAAACACTGAACCTAGACATATGCATTGTAAGTGCATTATTTGTGTGTATTATGATTAAAAGTAGTCAAAATAAAGCTGAGAATGTGTACTTTAAAATCATATATGTAATTAACTACAAAAGTGTATGAATATTGTTTACATGTGTGAGTAATTTGCCTCCATGCTGTCAGTTAGCAGAACAGGTAAAAATGTGGATTTTCAGTATTATTTATTCAAGTAAATTTTGTGAAGAATTTCTACTATGATCGTACCATTAGCATAATGATTTTGGAAGCCTTATTTTCCAAGCTTCGCAACGGTATGCAGCTTTAAGATGTCATTTGTCCTGGGAATTCACAGTGAGACTTTGAAAATTACTTTTTTAACATGTAAAGTAATGGAAACGTTAGAAGTGGTTAGTGAGACCATAAATTAAATTATGGCATATTTCAGAGAAATGCATAATTTGAGGAAAATTGCCTTTCCTGGTCATTATTTCCATTTTCCCATAAAATCAGTATAGTGATATTGGTAATCTGGCTATATTTTAAGAGGTGCATTGTGCAAGGTATTTTAAAAAACAACATAGCAACAAGATTTTTATCAGTAACAGTGACTCATAACTTGACGTCATCCATGAAATACACAACGTCACTGCTTGGGATATTCAAAGTACTCAAATAGTCACACAGCACAGACTAAGAATCACACAGTAATGAAATAGGTATGATATAAATTGTTGAAATCTGTTCTTTTTTCATAATGATAAATGATATTTACTATTACAACTTCTTGAATTATCATAGGTATCAATTTGGTGTGACAAGTTAGTTAAAATTGTAATTTTTTAGTAATTTAGGGAAAATATCACTGAGGGGCATGATATAAAAATGACCATTTCTTTGTAGTCCTATGTCTGATTTTGATAGTTTTGGTCTTATTAGACTCACAATACCACAAGCTTTCATAAAATGTAAAAAAAGAAAAACATAAAAACTCATAAAATGTTTTTAAATTAAATTATGGCATATTTCAGAGAAATGCATAATTTGAGGAAAATTGCCTTTCCTGGTCATTATTTCCATTTTCCCATAAAATCAGTATAGTGATATTGGTAATCTGGCTATATTTTAAGAGGTGCATTGTGCAAGGTATTTTAAAAAACAACATAGCAACAAGATTTTTATCAGTAACAGTGACTCATAACTTGACGTCATCCATGAAATACACAACGTCACTGCTTGGGATATTCAAAGTACTCAAATAGTCACACAGCACAGACTAAGAATCACACAGTAATGAAATAGGTATGATATAAATTGTTGAAATCTGTTCTTTTTTCATAATGATAAATGATATTTACTATTACAACTTCTTGAATTATCATAGGTATCAATTTGGTGTGACAAGTTAGTTAAAATTGTAATTTTTTAGTAATTTAGGGAAAATATCACTGAGGGGCATGATATAAAAATGACCATTTCTTTGTAGTCCTATGTCTGATTTTGATAGTTTTGGTCTTATTAGACTCACAATACCACAAGCTTTCATAAAATGTAAAAAAAGAAAAACATAAAAACTCATAAAATGTTTTTAAGGTCTCACTAACCACTTCCGGGTCAAATGGCCACCCCCCTATGTAGTACCAAAAACACACTGAACCTAGACATATGCATTGTAAGTGCATTATTTGTGTGTATTATGATTAAAAGTAGTCAAAATAAAGCTGAGAATGTGTACTTTAAAATCATATATGTAATTAACTACAAAAGTGTATGAATATTGTTTACATGTGTGAGTAATTTGCCTCCATGCTGTCAGTTAGCAGAACAGGTAAAAATGTGGATTTTCAGTATTATTTATTCAAGTAAATTTTGTGAAGAATTTCTACTATGATCGTACCATTAGCATAATGATTTTGGAAGCCTTATTTTCCAAGCTTCGCAACGGTATGCAGCTTTAAGATGTCATTTGTCCTGGGAATTCACAGTGAGACTTTGAAAATTACTTTTTTAACATGTAAAGTAATGGAAACGTTAGAAGTGGTTAGTGAGACCATAAATTAAATTATGGCATATTTCAGAGAAATGCATAATTTGAGGAAAATTGCCTTTCCTGGTCATTATTTCCATTTTCCCATAAAATCAGTATAGTGATATTGGTAATCTGGCTATATTTTAAGAGGTGCATTGTGCAAGGTATTTTAAAAAACAACATAGCAACAAGATTTTTATCAGTAACAGTGACTCATAACTTGACGTCATCCATGAAATACACAACGTCACTGCTTGGGATATTCAAAGTACTCAAATAGTCACACAGCACAGACTAAGAATCACACAGTAATGAAATAGGTATGATATAAATTGTTGAAATCTGTTCTTTTTTCATAATGATAAATGATATTTACTATTACAACTTCTTGAATTATCATAGGTATCAATTTGGTGTGACAAGTTAGTTAAAATTGTAATTTTTTAGTAATTTAGGGAAAATATCACTGAGGGGCATGATATAAAAATGACCATTTCTTTGTAGTCCTATGTCTGATTTTGATAGTTTTGGTCTTATTAGACTCACAATACCACAAGCTTTCATAAAATGTAAAAAAAGAAAAACATAAAAACTCATAAAATGTTTTTAAGGTCTCACTAACCACTTCCGGGTCAAATGGCCACCCCCCTATGTAGTACCAAAAACACACTGAACCTAGACATATGCATTGTAAGTGCATTATTTGTGTGTATTATGATTAAAAGTAGTCAAAATAAAGCTGAGAATGTGTACTTTAAAATCATATATGTAATTAACTACAAAAGTGTATGAATATTGTTTACATGTGTGAGTAATTTGCCTCCATGCTGTCAGTTAGCAGAACAGGTAAAAATGTGGATTTTCAGTATTATTTATTCAAGTAAATTTTGTGAAGAATTTCTACTATGATCGTACCATTAGCATAATGATTTTGGAAGCCTTATTTTCCAAGCTTCGCAACGGTATGCAGCTTTAAGATGTCATTTGTCCTGGGAATTCACAGTGAGACTTTGAAAATTACTTTTTTAACATGTAAAGTAATGGAAACGTTAGAAGTGGTTAGTGAGACCATAAATTAAATTATGGCATATTTCAGAGAAATGCATAATTTGAGGAAAATTGCCTTTCCTGGTCATTATTTCCATTTTCCCATAAAATCAGTATAGTGATATTGGTAATCTGGCTATATTTTAAGAGGTGCATTGTGCAAGGTATTTTAAAAAACAACATAGCAACAAGATTTTTATCAGTAACAGTGACTCATAACTTGACGTCATCCATGAAATACACAACGTCACTGCTTGGGATATTCAAAGTACTCAAATAGTCACACAGCACAGACTAAGAATCACACAGTAATGAAATAGGTATGATATAAATTGTTGAAATCTGTTCTTTTTTCATAATGATAAATGATATTTACTATTACAACTTCTTGAATTATCATAGGTATCAATTTGGTGTGACAAGTTAGTTAAAATTGTAATTTTTTAGTAATTTAGGGAAAATATCACTGAGGGGCATGATATAAAAATGACCATTTCTTTGTAGTCCTATGTCTGATTTTGATAGTTTTGGTCTTATTAGACTCACAATACCACAAGCTTTCATAAAATGTAAAAAAAGAAAAACATAAAAACTCATAAAATGTTTTTAAGGTCTCACTAACCACTTCCGGGTCAAATGGCCACCCCCCTATGTAGTACCAAAAACACACTGAACCTAGACATATGCATTGTAAGTGCATTATTTGTGTGTATTATGATTAAAAGTAGTCAAAATAAAGCTGAGAATGTGTACTTTAAAATCATATATGTAATTAACTACAAAAGTGTATGAATATTGTTTACATGTGTGAGTAATTTGCCTCCATGCTGTCAGTTAGCAGAACAGGTAAAAATGTGGATTTTCAGTATTATTTATTCAAGTAAATTTTGTGAAGAATTTCTACTATGATCGTACCATTAGCATAATGATTTTGGAAGCCTTATTTTCCAAGCTTCGCAACGGTATGCAGCTTTAAGATGTCATTTGTCCTGGGAATTCACAGTGAGACTTTGAAAATTACTTTTTTAACATGTAAAGTAATGGAAACGTTAGAAGTGGTTAGTGAGACCATAAATTAAATTATGGCATATTTCAGAGAAATGCATAATTTGAGGAAAATTGCCTTTCCTGGTCATTATTTCCATTTTCCCATAAAATCAGTATAGTGATATTGGTAATCTGGCTATATTTTAAGAGGTGCATTGTGCAAGGTATTTTAAAAAACAACATAGCAACAAGATTTTTATCAGTAACAGTGACTCATAACTTGACGTCATCCATGAAATACACAACGTCACTGCTTGGGATATTCAAAGTACTCAAATAGTCACACAGCACAGACTAAGAATCACACAGTAATGAAATAGGTATGATATAAATTGTTGAAATCTGTTCTTTTTTCATAATGATAAATGATATTTACTATTACAACTTCTTGAATTATCATAGGTATCAATTTGGTGTGACAAGTTAGTTAAAATTGTAATTTTTTAGTAATTTAGGGAAAATATCACTGAGGGGCATGATATAAAAATGACCATTTCTTTGTAGTCCTATGTCTGATTTTGATAGTTTTGGTCTTATTAGACTCACAATACCACAAGCTTTCATAAAATGTAAAAAAAGAAAAACATAAAAACTCATAAAATGTTTTTAAGGTCTCACTAACCACTTCCGGGTCAAATGGCCACCCCCCTATGTAGTACCAAAAACACACTGAACCTAGACATATGCATTGTAAGTGCATTATTTGTGTGTATTATGATTAAAAGTAGTCAAAATAAAGCTGAGAATGTGTACTTTAAAATCATATATGTAATTAACTACAAAAGTGTATGAATATTGTTTACATGTGTGAGTAATTTGCCTCCATGCTGTCAGTTAGCAGAACAGGTAAAAATGTGGATTTTCAGTATTATTTATTCAAGTAAATTTTGTGAAGAATTTCTACTATGATCGTACCATTAGCATAATGATTTTGGAAGCCTTATTTTCCAAGCTTCGCAACGGTATGCAGCTTTAAGATGTCATTTGTCCTGGGAATTCACAGTGAGACTTTGAAAATTACTTTTTTAACATGTAAAGTAATGGAAACGTTAGAAGTGGTTAGTGAGACCATAAATTAAATTATGGCATATTTCAGAGAAATGCATAATTTGAGGAAAATTGCCTTTCCTGGTCATTATTTCCATTTTCCCATAAAATCAGTATAGTGATATTGGTAATCTGGCTATATTTTAAGAGGTGCATTGTGCAAGGTATTTTAAAAAACAACATAGCAACAAGATTTTTATCAGTAACAGTGACTCATAACTTGACGTCATCCATGAAATACACAACGTCACTGCTTGGGATATTCAAAGTACTCAAATAGTCACACAGCACAGACTAAGAATCACACAGTAATGAAATAGGTATGATATAAATTGTTGAAATCTGTTCTTTTTTCATAATGATAAATGATATTTACTATTACAACTTCTTGAATTATCATAGGTATCAATTTGGTGTGACAAGTTAGTTAAAATTGTAATTTTTTAGTAATTTAGGGAAAATATCACTGAGGGGCATGATATAAAAATGACCATTTCTTTGTAGTCCTATGTCTGATTTTGATAGTTTTGGTCTTATTAGACTCACAATACCACAAGCTTTCATAAAATGTAAAAAAAGAAAAACATAAAAACTCATAAAATGTTTTTAAGGTCTCACTAACCACTTCCGGGTCAAATGGCCACCCCCCTATGTAGTACCAAAAACACACTGAACCTAGACATATGCATTGTAAGTGCATTATTTGTGTGTATTATGATTAAAAGTAGTCAAAATAAAGCTGAGAATGTGTACTTTAAAATCATATATGTAATTAACTACAAAAGTGTATGAATATTGTTTACATGTGTGAGTAATTTGCCTCCATGCTGTCAGTTAGCAGAACAGGTAAAAATGTGGATTTTCAGTATTATTTATTCAAGTAAATTTTGTGAAGAATTTCTACTATGATCGTACCATTAGCATAATGATTTTGGAAGCCTTATTTTCCAAGCTTCGCAACGGTATGCAGCTTTAAGATGTCATTTGTCCTGGGAATTCACAGTGAGACTTTGAAAATTACTTTTTTAACATGTAAAGTAATGGAAACGTTAGAAGTGGTTAGTGAGACCATAAATTAAATTATGGCATATTTCAGAGAAATGCATAATTTGAGGAAAATTGCCTTTCCTGGTCATTATTTCCATTTTCCCATAAAATCAGTATAGTGATATTGGTAATCTGGCTATATTTTAAGAGGTGCATTGTGCAAGGTATTTTAAAAAACAACATAGCAACAAGATTTTTATCAGTAACAGTGACTCATAACTTGACGTCATCCATGAAATACACAACGTCACTGCTTGGGATATTCAAAGTACTCAAATAGTCACACAGCACAGACTAAGAATCACACAGTAATGAAATAGGTATGATATAAATTGTTGAAATCTGTTCTTTTTTCATAATGATAAATGATATTTACTATTACAACTTCTTGAATTATCATAGGTATCAATTTGGTGTGACAAGTTAGTTAAAATTGTAATTTTTTAGTAATTTAGGGAAAATATCACTGAGGGGCATGATATAAAAATGACCATTTCTTTGTAGTCCTATGTCTGATTTTGATAGTTTTGGTCTTATTAGACTCACAATACCACAAGCTTTCATAAAATGTAAAAAAAGAAAAACATAAAAACTCATAAAATGTTTTTAAGGTCTCACTAACCACTTCCGGGTCAAATGGCCACCCCCCTATGTAGTACCAAAAACACACTGAACCTAGACATATGCATTGTAAGTGCATTATTTGTGTGTATTATGATTAAAAGTAGTCAAAATAAAGCTGAGAATGTGTACTTTAAAATCATATATGTAATTAACTACAAAAGTGTATGAATATTGTTTACATGTGTGAGTAATTTGCCTCCATGCTGTCAGTTAGCAGAACAGGTAAAAATGTGGATTTTCAGTATTATTTATTCAAGTAAATTTTGTGAAGAATTTCTACTATGATCGTACCATTAGCATAATGATTTTGGAAGCCTTATTTTCCAAGCTTCGCAACGGTATGCAGCTTTAAGATGTCATTTGTCCTGGGAATTCACAGTGAGACTTTGAAAATTACTTTTTTAACATGTAAAGTAATGGAAACGTTAGAAGTGGTTAGTGAGACCATAAATTAAATTATGGCATATTTCAGAGAAATGCATAATTTGAGGAAAATTGCCTTTCCTGGTCATTATTTCCATTTTCCCATAAAATCAGTATAGTGATATTGGTAATCTGGCTATATTTTAAGAGGTGCATTGTGCAAGGTATTTTAAAAAACAACATAGCAACAAGATTTTTATCAGTAACAGTGACTCATAACTTGACGTCATCCATGAAATACACAACGTCACTGCTTGGGATATTCAAAGTACTCAAATAGTCACACAGCACAGACTAAGAATCACACAGTAATGAAATAGGTATGATATAAATTGTTGAAATCTGTTCTTTTTTCATAATGATAAATGATATTTACTATTACAACTTCTTGAATTATCATAGGTATCAATTTGGTGTGACAAGTTAGTTAAAATTGTAATTTTTTAGTAATTTAGGGAAAATATCACTGAGGGGCATGATATAAAAATGACCATTTCTTTGTAGTCCTATGTCTGATTTTGATAGTTTTGGTCTTATTAGACTCACAATACCACAAGCTTTCATAAAATGTAAAAAAAGAAAAACATAAAAACTCATAAAATGTTTTTAAGGTCTCACTAACCACTTCCGGGTCAAATGGCCACCCCCCTATGTAGTACCAAAAACACACTGAACCTAGACATATGCATTGTAAGTGCATTATTTGTGTGTATTATGATTAAAAGTAGTCAAAATAAAGCTGAGAATGTGTACTTTAAAATCATATATGTAATTAACTACAAAAGTGTATGAATATTGTTTACATGTGTGAGTAATTTGCCTCCATGCTGTCAGTTAGCAGAACAGGTAAAAATGTGGATTTTCAGTATTATTTATTCAAGTAAATTTTGTGAAGAATTTCTACTATGATCGTACCATTAGCATAATGATTTTGGAAGCCTTATTTTCCAAGCTTCGCAACGGTATGCAGCTTTAAGATGTCATTTGTCCTGGGAATTCACAGTGAGACTTTGAAAATTACTTTTTTAACATGTAAAGTAATGGAAACGTTAGAAGTGGTTAGTGAGACCATAAATTAAATTATGGCATATTTCAGAGAAATGCATAATTTGAGGAAAATTGCCTTTCCTGGTCATTATTTCCATTTTCCCATAAAATCAGTATAGTGATATTGGTAATCTGGCTATATTTTAAGAGGTGCATTGTGCAAGGTATTTTAAAAAACAACATAGCAACAAGATTTTTATCAGTAACAGTGACTCATAACTTGACGTCATCCATGAAATACACAACGTCACTGCTTGGGATATTCAAAGTACTCAAATAGTCACACAGCACAGACTAAGAATCACACAGTAATGAAATAGGTATGATATAAATTGTTGAAATCTGTTCTTTTTTCATAATGATAAATGATATTTACTATTACAACTTCTTGAATTATCATAGGTATCAATTTGGTGTGACAAGTTAGTTAAAATTGTAATTTTTTAGTAATTTAGGGAAAATATCACTGAGGGGCATGATATAAAAATGACCATTTCTTTGTAGTCCTATGTCTGATTTTGATAGTTTTGGTCTTATTAGACTCACAATACCACAAGCTTTCATAAAATGTAAAAAAAGAAAAACATAAAAACTCATAAAATGTTTTTAAGGTCTCACTAACCACTTCCGGGTCAAATGGCCACCCCCCTATGTAGTACCAAAAACACACTGAACCTAGACATATGCATTGTAAGTGCATTATTTGTGTGTATTATGATTAAAAGTAGTCAAAATAAAGCTGAGAATGTGTACTTTAAAATCATATATGTAATTAACTACAAAAGTGTATGAATATTGTTTACATGTGTGAGTAATTTGCCTCCATGCTGTCAGTTAGCAGAACAGGTAAAAATGTGGATTTTCAGTATTATTTATTCAAGTAAATTTTGTGAAGAATTTCTACTATGATCGTACCATTAGCATAATGATTTTGGAAGCCTTATTTTCCAAGCTTCGCAACGGTATGCAGCTTTAAGATGTCATTTGTCCTGGGAATTCACAGTGAGACTTTGAAAATTACTTTTTTAACATGTAAAGTAATGGAAACGTTAGAAGTGGTTAGTGAGACCATAAATTAAATTATGGCATATTTCAGAGAAATGCATAATTTGAGGAAAATTGCCTTTCCTGGTCATTATTTCCATTTTCCCATAAAATCAGTATAGTGATATTGGTAATCTGGCTATATTTTAAGAGGTGCATTGTGCAAGGTATTTTAAAAAACAACATAGCAACAAGATTTTTATCAGTAACAGTGACTCATAACTTGACGTCATCCATGAAATACACAACGTCACTGCTTGGGATATTCAAAGTACTCAAATAGTCACACAGCACAGACTAAGAATCACACAGTAATGAAATAGGTATGATATAAATTGTTGAAATCTGTTCTTTTTTCATAATGATAAATGATATTTACTATTACAACTTCTTGAATTATCATAGGTATCAATTTGGTGTGACAAGTTAGTTAAAATTGTAATTTTTTAGTAATTTAGGGAAAATATCACTGAGGGGCATGATATAAAAATGACCATTTCTTTGTAGTCCTATGTCTGATTTTGATAGTTTTGGTCTTATTAGACTCACAATACCACAAGCTTTCATAAAATGTAAAAAAAGAAAAACATAAAAACTCATAAAATGTTTTTAAGGTCTCACTAACCACTTCCGGGTCAAATGGCCACCCCCCTATGTAGTACCAAAAACACACTGAACCTAGACATATGCATTGTAAGTGCATTATTTGTGTGTATTATGATTAAAAGTAGTCAAAATAAAGCTGAGAATGTGTACTTTAAAATCATATATGTAATTAACTACAAAAGTGTATGAATATTGTTTACATGTGTGAGTAATTTGCCTCCATGCTGTCAGTTAGCAGAACAGGTAAAAATGTGGATTTTCAGTATTATTTATTCAAGTAAATTTTGTGAAGAATTTCTACTATGATCGTACCATTAGCATAATGATTTTGGAAGCCTTATTTTCCAAGCTTCGCAACGGTATGCAGCTTTAAGATGTCATTTGTCCTGGGAATTCACAGTGAGACTTTGAAAATTACTTTTTTAACATGTAAAGTAATGGAAACGTTAGAAGTGGTTAGTGAGACCATAAATTAAATTATGGCATATTTCAGAGAAATGCATAATTTGAGGAAAATTGCCTTTCCTGGTCATTATTTCCATTTTCCCATAAAATCAGTATAGTGATATTGGTAATCTGGCTATATTTTAAGAGGTGCATTGTGCAAGGTATTTTAAAAAACAACATAGCAACAAGATTTTTATCAGTAACAGTGACTCATAACTTGACGTCATCCATGAAATACACAACGTCACTGCTTGGGATATTCAAAGTACTCAAATAGTCACACAGCACAGACTAAGAATCACACAGTAATGAAATAGGTATGATATAAATTGTTGAAATCTGTTCTTTTTTCATAATGATAAATGATATTTACTATTACAACTTCTTGAATTATCATAGGTATCAATTTGGTGTGACAAGTTAGTTAAAATTGTAATTTTTTAGTAATTTAGGGAAAATATCACTGAGGGGCATGATATAAAAATGACCATTTCTTTGTAGTCCTATGTCTGATTTTGATAGTTTTGGTCTTATTAGACTCACAATACCACAAGCTTTCATAAAATGTAAAAAAAGAAAAACATAAAAACTCATAAAATGTTTTTAAGGTCTCACTAACCACTTCCGGGTCAAATGGCCACCCCCCTATGTAGTACCAAAAACACACTGAACCTAGACATATGCATTGTAAGTGCATTATTTGTGTGTATTATGATTAAAAGTAGTCAAAATAAAGCTGAGAATGTGTACTTTAAAATCATATATGTAATTAACTACAAAAGTGTATGAATATTGTTTACATGTGTGAGTAATTTGCCTCCATGCTGTCAGTTAGCAGAACAGGTAAAAATGTGGATTTTCAGTATTATTTATTCAAGTAAATTTTGTGAAGAATTTCTACTATGATCGTACCATTAGCATAATGATTTTGGAAGCCTTATTTTCCAAGCTTCGCAACGGTATGCAGCTTTAAGATGTCATTTGTCCTGGGAATTCACAGTGAGACTTTGAAAATTACTTTTTTAACATGTAAAGTAATGGAAACGTTAGAAGTGGTTAGTGAGACCATAAATTAAATTATGGCATATTTCAGAGAAATGCATAATTTGAGGAAAATTGCCTTTCCTGGTCATTATTTCCATTTTCCCATAAAATCAGTATAGTGATATTGGTAATCTGGCTATATTTTAAGAGGTGCATTGTGCAAGGTATTTTAAAAAACAACATAGCAACAAGATTTTTATCAGTAACAGTGACTCATAACTTGACGTCATCCATGAAATACACAACGTCACTGCTTGGGATATTCAAAGTACTCAAATAGTCACACAGCACAGACTAAGAATCACACAGTAATGAAATAGGTATGATATAAATTGTTGAAATCTGTTCTTTTTTCATAATGATAAATGATATTTACTATTACAACTTCTTGAATTATCATAGGTATCAATTTGGTGTGACAAGTTAGTTAAAATTGTAATTTTTTAGTAATTTAGGGAAAATATCACTGAGGGGCATGATATAAAAATGACCATTTCTTTGTAGTCCTATGTCTGATTTTGATAGTTTTGGTCTTATTAGACTCACAATACCACAAGCTTTCATAAAATGTAAAAAAAGAAAAACATAAAAACTCATAAAATGTTTTTAAGGTCTCACTAACCACTTCCGGGTCAAATGGCCACCCCCCTATGTAGTACCAAAAACACACTGAACCTAGACATATGCATTGTAAGTGCATTATTTGTGTGTATTATGATTAAAAGTAGTCAAAATAAAGCTGAGAATGTGTACTTTAAAATCATATATGTAATTAACTACAAAAGTGTATGAATATTGTTTACATGTGTGAGTAATTTGCCTCCATGCTGTCAGTTAGCAGAACAGGTAAAAATGTGGATTTTCAGTATTATTTATTCAAGTAAATTTTGTGAAGAATTTCTACTATGATCGTACCATTAGCATAATGATTTTGGAAGCCTTATTTTCCAAGCTTCGCAACGGTATGCAGCTTTAAGATGTCATTTGTCCTGGGAATTCACAGTGAGACTTTGAAAATTACTTTTTTAACATGTAAAGTAATGGAAACGTTAGAAGTGGTTAGTGAGACCATAAATTAAATTATGGCATATTTCAGAGAAATGCATAATTTGAGGAAAATTGCCTTTCCTGGTCATTATTTCCATTTTCCCATAAAATCAGTATAGTGATATTGGTAATCTGGCTATATTTTAAGAGGTGCATTGTGCAAGGTATTTTAAAAAACAACATAGCAACAAGATTTTTATCAGTAACAGTGACTCATAACTTGACGTCATCCATGAAATACACAACGTCACTGCTTGGGATATTCAAAGTACTCAAATAGTCACACAGCACAGACTAAGAATCACACAGTAATGAAATAGGTATGATATAAATTGTTGAAATCTGTTCTTTTTTCATAATGATAAATGATATTTACTATTACAACTTCTTGAATTATCATAGGTATCAATTTGGTGTGACAAGTTAGTTAAAATTGTAATTTTTTAGTAATTTAGGGAAAATATCACTGAGGGGCATGATATAAAAATGACCATTTCTTTGTAGTCCTATGTCTGATTTTGATAGTTTTGGTCTTATTAGACTCACAATACCACAAGCTTTCATAAAATGTAAAAAAAGAAAAACATAAAAACTCATAAAATGTTTATAAATTAAATTATGGCATATTTCAGAGAAATGCATAATTTGAGGAAAATTGCCTTTCCTGGTCATTATTTCCATTTTCCCATAAAATCAGTATAGTGATATTGGTAATCTGGCTATATTTTAAGAGGTGCATTGTGCAAGGTATTTTAAAAAACAACATAGCAACAAGATTTTTATCAGTAACAGTGACTCATAACTTGACGTCATCCATGAAATACACAACGTCACTGCTTGGGATATTCAAAGTACTCAAATAGTCACACAGCACAGACTAAGAATCACACAGTAATGAAATAGGTATGATATAAATTGTTGAAATCTGTTCTTTTTTCATAATGATAAATGATATTTACTATTACAACTTCTTGAATTATCATAGGTATCAATTTGGTGTGACAAGTTAGTTAAAATTGTAATTTTTTAGTAATTTAGGGAAAATATCACTGAGGGGCATGATATAAAAATGACCATTTCTTTGTAGTCCTATGTCTGATTTTGATAGTTTTGGTCTTATTAGACTCACAATACCACAAGCTTTCATAAAATGTAAAAAAAGAAAAACATAAAAACTCATAAAATGTTTTTAAGGTCTCACTAACCACTTCCGGGTCAAATGGCCACCCCCCTATGTAGTACCAAAAACACACTGAACCTAGACATATGCATTGTAAGTGCATTATTTGTGTGTATTATGATTAAAAGTAGTCAAAATAAAGCTGAGAATGTGTACTTTAAAATCATATATGTAATTAACTACAAAAGTGTATGAATATTGTTTACATGTGTGAGTAATTTGCCTCCATGCTGTCAGTTAGCAGAACAGGTAAAAATGTGGATTTTCAGTATTATTTATTCAAGTAAATTTTGTGAAGAATTTCTACTATGATCGTACCATTAGCATAATGATTTTGGAAGCCTTATTTTCCAAGCTTCGCAACGGTATGCAGCTTTAAGATGTCATTTGTCCTGGGAATTCACAGTGAGACTTTGAAAATTACTTTTTTAACATGTAAAGTAATGGAAACGTTAGAAGTGGTTAGTGAGACCATAAATTAAATTATGGCATATTTCAGAGAAATGCATAATTTGAGGAAAATTGCCTTTCCTGGTCATTATTTCCATTTTCCCATAAAATCAGTATAGTGATATTGGTAATCTGGCTATATTTTAAGAGGTGCATTGTGCAAGGTATTTTAAAAAACAACATAGCAACAAGATTTTTATCAGTAACAGTGACTCATAACTTGACGTCATCCATGAAATACACAACGTCACTGCTTGGGATATTCAAAGTACTCAAATAGTCACACAGCACAGACTAAGAATCACACAGTAATGAAATAGGTATGATATAAATTGTTGAAATCTGTTCTTTTTTCATAATGATAAATGATATTTACTATTACAACTTCTTGAATTATCATAGGTATCAATTTGGTGTGACAAGTTAGTTAAAATTGTAATTTTTTAGTAATTTAGGGAAAATATCACTGAGGGGCATGATATAAAAATGACCATTTCTTTGTAGTCCTATGTCTGATTTTGATAGTTTTGGTCTTATTAGACTCACAATACCACAAGCTTTCATAAAATGTAAAAAAAGAAAAACATAAAAACTCATAAAATGTTTTTAAGGTCTCACTAACCACTTCCGGGTCAAATGGCCACCCCCCTATGTAGTACCAAAAACACACTGAACCTAGACATATGCATTGTAAGTGCATTATTTGTGTGTATTATGATTAAAAGTAGTCAAAATAAAGCTGAGAATGTGTACTTTAAAATCATATATGTAATTAACTACAAAAGTGTATGAATATTGTTTACATGTGTGAGTAATTTGCCTCCATGCTGTCAGTTAGCAGAACAGGTAAAAATGTGGATTTTCAGTATTATTTATTCAAGTAAATTTTGTGAAGAATTTCTACTATGATCGTACCATTAGCATAATGATTTTGGAAGCCTTATTTTCCAAGCTTCGCAACGGTATGCAGCTTTAAGATGTCATTTGTCCTGGGAATTCACAGTGAGACTTTGAAAATTACTTTTTTAACATGTAAAGTAATGGAAACGTTAGAAGTGGTTAGTGAGACCATAAATTAAATTATGGCATATTTCAGAGAAATGCATAATTTGAGGAAAATTGCCTTTCCTGGTCATTATTTCCATTTTCCCATAAAATCAGTATAGTGATATTGGTAATCTGGCTATATTTTAAGAGGTGCATTGTGCAAGGTATTTTAAAAAACAACATAGCAACAAGATTTTTATCAGTAACAGTGACTCATAACTTGACGTCATCCATGAAATACACAACGTCACTGCTTGGGATATTCAAAGTACTCAAATAGTCACACAGCACAGACTAAGAATCACACAGTAATGAAATAGGTATGATATAAATTGTTGAAATCTGTTCTTTTTTCATAATGATAAATGATATTTACTATTACAACTTCTTGAATTATCATAGGTATCAATTTGGTGTGACAAGTTAGTTAAAATTGTAATTTTTTAGTAATTTAGGGAAAATATCACTGAGGGGCATGATATAAAAATGACCATTTCTTTGTAGTCCTATGTCTGATTTTGATAGTTTTGGTCTTATTAGACTCACAATACCACAAGCTTTCATAAAATGTAAAAAAAGAAAAACATAAAAACTCATAAAATGTTTTTAAGGTCTCACTAACCACTTCCGGGTCAAATGGCCACCCCCCTATGTAGTACCAAAAACACACTGAACCTAGACATATGCATTGTAAGTGCATTATTTGTGTGTATTATGATTAAAAGTAGTCAAAATAAAGCTGAGAATGTGTACTTTAAAATCATATATGTAATTAACTACAAAAGTGTATGAATATTGTTTACATGTGTGAGTAATTTGCCTCCATGCTGTCAGTTAGCAGAACAGGTAAAAATGTGGATTTTCAGTATTATTTATTCAAGTAAATTTTGTGAAGAATTTCTACTATGATCGTACCATTAGCATAATGATTTTGGAAGCCTTATTTTCCAAGCTTCGCAACGGTATGCAGCTTTAAGATGTCATTTGTCCTGGGAATTCACAGTGAGACTTTGAAAATTACTTTTTTAACATGTAAAGTAATGGAAACGTTAGAAGTGGTTAGTGAGACCATAAATTAAATTATGGCATATTTCAGAGAAATGCATAATTTGAGGAAAATTGCCTTTCCTGGTCATTATTTCCATTTTCCCATAAAATCAGTATAGTGATATTGGTAATCTGGCTATATTTTAAGAGGTGCATTGTGCAAGGTATTTTAAAAAACAACATAGCAACAAGATTTTTATCAGTAACAGTGACTCATAACTTGACGTCATCCATGAAATACACAACGTCACTGCTTGGGATATTCAAAGTACTCAAATAGTCACACAGCACAGACTAAGAATCACACAGTAATGAAATAGGTATGATATAAATTGTTGAAATCTGTTCTTTTTTCATAATGATAAATGATATTTACTATTACAACTTCTTGAATTATCATAGGTATCAATTTGGTGTGACAAGTTAGTTAAAATTGTAATTTTTTAGTAATTTAGGGAAAATATCACTGAGGGGCATGATATAAAAATGACCATTTCTTTGTAGTCCTATGTCTGATTTTGATAGTTTTGGTCTTATTAGACTCACAATACCACAAGCTTTCATAAAATGTAAAAAAAGAAAAACATAAAAACTCATAAAATGTTTATAAATTAAATTATGGCATATTTCAGAGAAATGCATAATTTGAGGAAAATTGCCTTTCCTGGTCATTATTTCCATTTTCCCATAAAATCAGTATAGTGATATTGGTAATCTGGCTATATTTTAAGAGGTGCATTGTGCAAGGTATTTTAAAAAACAACATAGCAACAAGATTTTTATCAGTAACAGTGACTCATAACTTGACGTCATCCATGAAATACACAACGTCACTGCTTGGGATATTCAAAGTACTCAAATAGTCACACAGCACAGACTAAGAATCACACAGTAATGAAATAGGTATGATATAAATTGTTGAAATCTGTTCTTTTTTCATAATGATAAATGATATTTACTATTACAACTTCTTGAATTATCATAGGTATCAATTTGGTGTGACAAGTTAGTTAAAATTGTAATTTTTTAGTAATTTAGGGAAAATATCACTGAGGGGCATGATATAAAAATGACCATTTCTTTGTAGTCCTATGTCTGATTTTGATAGTTTTGGTCTTATTAGACTCACAATACCACAAGCTTTCATAAAATGTAAAAAAAGAAAAACATAAAAACTCATAAAATGTTTTTAAGGTCTCACTAACCACTTCCGGGTCAAATGGCCACCCCCCTATGTAGTACCAAAAACACACTGAACCTAGACATATGCATTGTAAGTGCATTATTTGTGTGTATTATGATTAAAAGTAGTCAAAATAAAGCTGAGAATGTGTACTTTAAAATCATATATGTAATTAACTACAAAAGTGTATGAATATTGTTTACATGTGTGAGTAATTTGCCTCCATGCTGTCAGTTAGCAGAACAGGTAAAAATGTGGATTTTCAGTATTATTTATTCAAGTAAATTTTGTGAAGAATTTCTACTATGATCGTACCATTAGCATAATGATTTTGGAAGCCTTATTTTCCAAGCTTCGCAACGGTATGCAGCTTTAAGATGTCATTTGTCCTGGGAATTCACAGTGAGACTTTGAAAATTACTTTTTTAACATGTAAAGTAATGGAAACGTTAGAAGTGGTTAGTGAGACCATAAATTAAATTATGGCATATTTCAGAGAAATGCATAATTTGAGGAAAATTGCCTTTCCTGGTCATTATTTCCATTTTCCCATAAAATCAGTATAGTGATATTGGTAATCTGGCTATATTTTAAGAGGTGCATTGTGCAAGGTATTTTAAAAAACAACATAGCAACAAGATTTTTATCAGTAACAGTGACTCATAACTTGACGTCATCCATGAAATACACAACGTCACTGCTTGGGATATTCAAAGTACTCAAATAGTCACACAGCACAGACTAAGAATCACACAGTAATGAAATAGGTATGATATAAATTGTTGAAATCTGTTCTTTTTTCATAATGATAAATGATATTTACTATTACAACTTCTTGAATTATCATAGGTATCAATTTGGTGTGACAAGTTAGTTAAAATTGTAATTTTTTAGTAATTTAGGGAAAATATCACTGAGGGGCATGATATAAAAATGACCATTTCTTTGTAGTCCTATGTCTGATTTTGATAGTTTTGGTCTTATTAGACTCACAATACCACAAGCTTTCATAAAATGTAAAAAAAGAAAAACATAAAAACTCATAAAATGTTTTTAAGGTCTCACTAACCACTTCCGGGTCAAATGGCCACCCCCCTATGTAGTACCAAAAACACACTGAACCTAGACATATGCATTGTAAGTGCATTATTTGTGTGTATTATGATTAAAAGTAGTCAAAATAAAGCTGAGAATGTGTACTTTAAAATCATATATGTAATTAACTACAAAAGTGTATGAATATTGTTTACATGTGTGAGTAATTTGCCTCCATGCTGTCAGTTAGCAGAACAGGTAAAAATGTGGATTTTCAGTATTATTTATTCAAGTAAATTTTGTGAAGAATTTCTACTATGATCGTACCATTAGCATAATGATTTTGGAAGCCTTATTTTCCAAGCTTCGCAACGGTATGCAGCTTTAAGATGTCATTTGTCCTGGGAATTCACAGTGAGACTTTGAAAATTACTTTTTTAACATGTAAAGTAATGGAAACGTTAGAAGTGGTTAGTGAGACCATAAATTAAATTATGGCATATTTCAGAGAAATGCATAATTTGAGGAAAATTGCCTTTCCTGGTCATTATTTCCATTTTCCCATAAAATCAGTATAGTGATATTGGTAATCTGGCTATATTTTAAGAGGTGCATTGTGCAAGGTATTTTAAAAAACAACATAGCAACAAGATTTTTATCAGTAACAGTGACTCATAACTTGACGTCATCCATGAAATACACAACGTCACTGCTTGGGATATTCAAAGTACTCAAATAGTCACACAGCACAGACTAAGAATCACACAGTAATGAAATAGGTATGATATAAATTGTTGAAATCTGTTCTTTTTTCATAATGATAAATGATATTTACTATTACAACTTCTTGAATTATCATAGGTATCAATTTGGTGTGACAAGTTAGTTAAAATTGTAATTTTTTAGTAATTTAGGGAAAATATCACTGAGGGGCATGATATAAAAATGACCATTTCTTTGTAGTCCTATGTCTGATTTTGATAGTTTTGGTCTTATTAGACTCACAATACCACAAGCTTTCATAAAATGTAAAAAAAGAAAAACATAAAAACTCATAAAATGTTTTTAAGGTCTCACTAACCACTTCCGGGTCAAATGGCCACCCCCCTATGTAGTACCAAAAACACACTGAACCTAGACATATGCATTGTAAGTGCATTATTTGTGTGTATTATGATTAAAAGTAGTCAAAATAAAGCTGAGAATGTGTACTTTAAAATCATATATGTAATTAACTACAAAAGTGTATGAATATTGTTTACATGTGTGAGTAATTTGCCTCCATGCTGTCAGTTAGCAGAACAGGTAAAAATGTGGATTTTCAGTATTATTTATTCAAGTAAATTTTGTGAAGAATTTCTACTATGATCGTACCATTAGCATAATGATTTTGGAAGCCTTATTTTCCAAGCTTCGCAACGGTATGCAGCTTTAAGATGTCATTTGTCCTGGGAATTCACAGTGAGACTTTGAAAATTACTTTTTTAACATGTAAAGTAATGGAAACGTTAGAAGTGGTTAGTGAGACCATAAATTAAATTATGGCATATTTCAGAGAAATGCATAATTTGAGGAAAATTGCCTTTCCTGGTCATTATTTCCATTTTCCCATAAAATCAGTATAGTGATATTGGTAATCTGGCTATATTTTAAGAGGTGCATTGTGCAAGGTATTTTAAAAAACAACATAGCAACAAGATTTTTATCAGTAACAGTGACTCATAACTTGACGTCATCCATGAAATACACAACGTCACTGCTTGGGATATTCAAAGTACTCAAATAGTCACACAGCACAGACTAAGAATCACACAGTAATGAAATAGGTATGATATAAATTGTTGAAATCTGTTCTTTTTTCATAATGATAAATGATATTTACTATTACAACTTCTTGAATTATCATAGGTATCAATTTGGTGTGACAAGTTAGTTAAAATTGTAATTTTTTAGTAATTTAGGGAAAATATCACTGAGGGGCATGATATAAAAATGACCATTTCTTTGTAGTCCTATGTCTGATTTTGATAGTTTTGGTCTTATTAGACTCACAATACCACAAGCTTTCATAAAATGTAAAAAAAGAAAAACATAAAAACTCATAAAATGTTTATAAATTAAATTATGGCATATTTCAGAGAAATGCATAATTTGAGGAAAATTGCCTTTCCTGGTCATTATTTCCATTTTCCCATAAAATCAGTATAGTGATATTGGTAATCTGGCTATATTTTAAGAGGTGCATTGTGCAAGGTATTTTAAAAAACAACATAGCAACAAGATTTTTATCAGTAACAGTGACTCATAACTTGACGTCATCCATGAAATACACAACGTCACTGCTTGGGATATTCAAAGTACTCAAATAGTCACACAGCACAGACTAAGAATCACACAGTAATGAAATAGGTATGATATAAATTGTTGAAATCTGTTCTTTTTTCATAATGATAAATGATATTTACTATTACAACTTCTTGAATTATCATAGGTATCAATTTGGTGTGACAAGTTAGTTAAAATTGTAATTTTTTAGTAATTTAGGGAAAATATCACTGAGGGGCATGATATAAAAATGACCATTTCTTTGTAGTCCTATGTCTGATTTTGATAGTTTTGGTCTTATTAGACTCACAATACCACAAGCTTTCATAAAATGTAAAAAAAGAAAAACATAAAAACTCATAAAATGTTTTTAAGGTCTCACTAACCACTTCCGGGTCAAATGGCCACCCCCCTATGTAGTACCAAAAACACACTGAACCTAGACATATGCATTGTAAGTGCATTATTTGTGTGTATTATGATTAAAAGTAGTCAAAATAAAGCTGAGAATGTGTACTTTAAAATCATATATGTAATTAACTACAAAAGTGTATGAATATTGTTTACATGTGTGAGTAATTTGCCTCCATGCTGTCAGTTAGCAGAACAGGTAAAAATGTGGATTTTCAGTATTATTTATTCAAGTAAATTTTGTGAAGAATTTCTACTATGATCGTACCATTAGCATAATGATTTTGGAAGCCTTATTTTCCAAGCTTCGCAACGGTATGCAGCTTTAAGATGTCATTTGTCCTGGGAATTCACAGTGAGACTTTGAAAATTACTTTTTTAACATGTAAAGTAATGGAAACGTTAGAAGTGGTTAGTGAGACCATAAATTAAATTATGGCATATTTCAGAGAAATGCATAATTTGAGGAAAATTGCCTTTCCTGGTCATTATTTCCATTTTCCCATAAAATCAGTATAGTGATATTGGTAATCTGGCTATATTTTAAGAGGTGCATTGTGCAAGGTATTTTAAAAAACAACATAGCAACAAGATTTTTATCAGTAACAGTGACTCATAACTTGACGTCATCCATGAAATACACAACGTCACTGCTTGGGATATTCAAAGTACTCAAATAGTCACACAGCACAGACTAAGAATCACACAGTAATGAAATAGGTATGATATAAATTGTTGAAATCTGTTCTTTTTTCATAATGATAAATGATATTTACTATTACAACTTCTTGAATTATCATAGGTATCAATTTGGTGTGACAAGTTAGTTAAAATTGTAATTTTTTAGTAATTTAGGGAAAATATCACTGAGGGGCATGATATAAAAATGACCATTTCTTTGTAGTCCTATGTCTGATTTTGATAGTTTTGGTCTTATTAGACTCACAATACCACAAGCTTTCATAAAATGTAAAAAAAGAAAAACATAAAAACTCATAAAATGTTTTTATGTTTTTCTTTTTTTACATTTTATGAAAGCTTGTGGTATTGTGAGTCTAATAAGACCAAAACTATCAAAATCAGACATAGGACTACAAAGAAATGGTCATTTTTATATCATGCCCCTCAGTGATATTTTCCCTAAATTACTAAAAAATTACAATTTTAACTAACTTGTCACACCAAATTGATACCTATGATAATTCAAGAAGTTGTAATAGTAAATATCATTTATCATTATGAAAAAAGAACAGATTTCAACAATTTATATCATACCTATTTCATTACTGTGTGATTCTTAGTCTGTGCTGTGTGACTATTTGAGTACTTTGAATATCCCAAGCAGTGACGTTGTGTATTTCATGGATGACGTCAAGTTATGAGTCACTGTTACTGATAAAAATCTTGTTGCTATGTTGTTTTTTAAAATACCTTGCACAATGCACCTCTTAAAATATAGCCAGATTACCAATATCACTATACTGATTTTATGGGAAAATGGAAATAATGACCAGGAAAGGCAATTTTCCTCAAATTATGCATTTCTCTGAAATATGCCATAATTTAATTTATAAATTAAATTATGGCATATTTCAGAGAAATGCATAATTTGAGGAAAATTGCCTTTCCTGGTCATTATTTCCATTTTCCCATAAAATCAGTATAGTGATATTGGTAATCTGGCTATATTTTAAGAGGTGCATTGTGCAAGGTATTTTAAAAAACAACATAGCAACAAGATTTTTATCAGTAACAGTGACTCATAACTTGACGTCATCCATGAAATACACAACGTCACTGCTTGGGATATTCAAAGTACTCAAATAGTCACACAGCACAGACTAAGAATCACACAGTAATGAAATAGGTATGATATAAATTGTTGAAATCTGTTCTTTTTTCATAATGATAAATGATATTTACTATTACAACTTCTTGAATTATCATAGGTATCAATTTGGTGTGACAAGTTAGTTAAAATTGTAATTTTTTAGTAATTTAGGGAAAATATCACTGAGGGGCATGATATAAAAATGACCATTTCTTTGTAGTCCTATGTCTGATTTTGATAGTTTTGGTCTTATTAGACTCACAATACCACAAGCTTTCATAAAATGTAAAAAAAGAAAAACATAAAAACTCATAAAATGTTTTTAAGGTCTCACTAACCACTTCCGGGTCAAATGGCCACCCCCCTATGTAGTACCAAAAACACACTGAACCTAGACATATGCATTGTAAGTGCATTATTTGTGTGTATTATGATTAAAAGTAGTCAAAATAAAGCTGAGAATGTGTACTTTAAAATCATATATGTAATTAACTACAAAAGTGTATGAATATTGTTTACATGTGTGAGTAATTTGCCTCCATGCTGTCAGTTAGCAGAACAGGTAAAAATGTGGATTTTCAGTATTATTTATTCAAGTAAATTTTGTGAAGAATTTCTACTATGATCGTACCATTAGCATAATGATTTTGGAAGCCTTATTTTCCAAGCTTCGCAACGGTATGCAGCTTTAAGATGTCATTTGTCCTGGGAATTCACAGTGAGACTTTGAAAATTACTTTTTTAACATGTAAAGTAATGGAAACGTTAGAAGTGGTTAGTGAGACCATAAATTAAATTATGGCATATTTCAGAGAAATGCATAATTTGAGGAAAATTGCCTTTCCTGGTCATTATTTCCATTTTCCCATAAAATCAGTATAGTGATATTGGTAATCTGGCTATATTTTAAGAGGTGCATTGTGCAAGGTATTTTAAAAAACAACATAGCAACAAGATTTTTATCAGTAACAGTGACTCATAACTTGACGTCATCCATGAAATACACAACGTCACTGCTTGGGATATTCAAAGTACTCAAATAGTCACACAGCACAGACTAAGAATCACACAGTAATGAAATAGGTATGATATAAATTGTTGAAATCTGTTCTTTTTTCATAATGATAAATGATATTTACTATTACAACTTCTTGAATTATCATAGGTATCAATTTGGTGTGACAAGTTAGTTAAAATTGTAATTTTTTAGTAATTTAGGGAAAATATCACTGAGGGGCATGATATAAAAATGACCATTTCTTTGTAGTCCTATGTCTGATTTTGATAGTTTTGGTCTTATTAGACTCACAATACCACAAGCTTTCATAAAATGTAAAAAAAGAAAAACATAAAAACTCATAAAATGTTTTTAAGGTCTCACTAACCACTTCCGGGTCAAATGGCCACCCCCCTATGTAGTACCAAAAACACACTGAACCTAGACATATGCATTGTAAGTGCATTATTTGTGTGTATTATGATTAAAAGTAGTCAAAATAAAGCTGAGAATGTGTACTTTAAAATCATATATGTAATTAACTACAAAAGTGTATGAATATTGTTTACATGTGTGAGTAATTTGCCTCCATGCTGTCAGTTAGCAGAACAGGTAAAAATGTGGATTTTCAGTATTATTTATTCAAGTAAATTTTGTGAAGAATTTCTACTATGATCGTACCATTAGCATAATGATTTTGGAAGCCTTATTTTCCAAGCTTCGCAACGGTATGCAGCTTTAAGATGTCATTTGTCCTGGGAATTCACAGTGAGACTTTGAAAATTACTTTTTTAACATGTAAAGTAATGGAAACGTTAGAAGTGGTTAGTGAGACCATAAATTAAATTATGGCATATTTCAGAGAAATGCATAATTTGAGGAAAATTGCCTTTCCTGGTCATTATTTCCATTTTCCCATAAAATCAGTATAGTGATATTGGTAATCTGGCTATATTTTAAGAGGTGCATTGTGCAAGGTATTTTAAAAAACAACATAGCAACAAGATTTTTATCAGTAACAGTGACTCATAACTTGACGTCATCCATGAAATACACAACGTCACTGCTTGGGATATTCAAAGTACTCAAATAGTCACACAGCACAGACTAAGAATCACACAGTAATGAAATAGGTATGATATAAATTGTTGAAATCTGTTCTTTTTTCATAATGATAAATGATATTTACTATTACAACTTCTTGAATTATCATAGGTATCAATTTGGTGTGACAAGTTAGTTAAAATTGTAATTTTTTAGTAATTTAGGGAAAATATCACTGAGGGGCATGATATAAAAATGACCATTTCTTTGTAGTCCTATGTCTGATTTTGATAGTTTTGGTCTTATTAGACTCACAATACCACAAGCTTTCATAAAATGTAAAAAAAGAAAAACATAAAAACTCATAAAATGTTTTTAAGGTCTCACTAACCACTTCCGGGTCAAATGGCCACCCCCCTATGTAGTACCAAAAACACACTGAACCTAGACATATGCATTGTAAGTGCATTATTTGTGTGTATTATGATTAAAAGTAGTCAAAATAAAGCTGAGAATGTGTACTTTAAAATCATATATGTAATTAACTACAAAAGTGTATGAATATTGTTTACATGTGTGAGTAATTTGCCTCCATGCTGTCAGTTAGCAGAACAGGTAAAAATGTGGATTTTCAGTATTATTTATTCAAGTAAATTTTGTGAAGAATTTCTACTATGATCGTACCATTAGCATAATGATTTTGGAAGCCTTATTTTCCAAGCTTCGCAACGGTATGCAGCTTTAAGATGTCATTTGTCCTGGGAATTCACAGTGAGACTTTGAAAATTACTTTTTTAACATGTAAAGTAATGGAAACGTTAGAAGTGGTTAGTGAGACCATAAATTAAATTATGGCATATTTCAGAGAAATGCATAATTTGAGGAAAATTGCCTTTCCTGGTCATTATTTCCATTTTCCCATAAAATCAGTATAGTGATATTGGTAATCTGGCTATATTTTAAGAGGTGCATTGTGCAAGGTATTTTAAAAAACAACATAGCAACAAGATTTTTATCAGTAACAGTGACTCATAACTTGACGTCATCCATGAAATACACAACGTCACTGCTTGGGATATTCAAAGTACTCAAATAGTCACACAGCACAGACTAAGAATCACACAGTAATGAAATAGGTATGATATAAATTGTTGAAATCTGTTCTTTTTTCATAATGATAAATGATATTTACTATTACAACTTCTTGAATTATCATAGGTATCAATTTGGTGTGACAAGTTAGTTAAAATTGTAATTTTTTAGTAATTTAGGGAAAATATCACTGAGGGGCATGATATAAAAATGACCATTTCTTTGTAGTCCTATGTCTGATTTTGATAGTTTTGGTCTTATTAGACTCACAATACCACAAGCTTTCATAAAATGTAAAAAAAGAAAAACATAAAAACTCATAAAATGTTTTTAAGGTCTCACTAACCACTTCCGGGTCAAATGGCCACCCCCCTATGTAGTACCAAAAACACACTGAACCTAGACATATGCATTGTAAGTGCATTATTTGTGTGTATTATGATTAAAAGTAGTCAAAATAAAGCTGAGAATGTGTACTTTAAAATCATATATGTAATTAACTACAAAAGTGTATGAATATTGTTTACATGTGTGAGTAATTTGCCTCCATGCTGTCAGTTAGCAGAACAGGTAAAAATGTGGATTTTCAGTATTATTTATTCAAGTAAATTTTGTGAAGAATTTCTACTATGATCGTACCATTAGCATAATGATTTTGGAAGCCTTATTTTCCAAGCTTCGCAACGGTATGCAGCTTTAAGATGTCATTTGTCCTGGGAATTCACAGTGAGACTTTGAAAATTACTTTTTTAACATGTAAAGTAATGGAAACGTTAGAAGTGGTTAGTGAGACCATAAATTAAATTATGGCATATTTCAGAGAAATGCATAATTTGAGGAAAATTGCCTTTCCTGGTCATTATTTCCATTTTCCCATAAAATCAGTATAGTGATATTGGTAATCTGGCTATATTTTAAGAGGTGCATTGTGCAAGGTATTTTAAAAAACAACATAGCAACAAGATTTTTATCAGTAACAGTGACTCATAACTTGACGTCATCCATGAAATACACAACGTCACTGCTTGGGATATTCAAAGTACTCAAATAGTCACACAGCACAGACTAAGAATCACACAGTAATGAAATAGGTATGATATAAATTGTTGAAATCTGTTCTTTTTTCATAATGATAAATGATATTTACTATTACAACTTCTTGAATTATCATAGGTATCAATTTGGTGTGACAAGTTAGTTAAAATTGTAATTTTTTAGTAATTTAGGGAAAATATCACTGAGGGGCATGATATAAAAATGACCATTTCTTTGTAGTCCTATGTCTGATTTTGATAGTTTTGGTCTTATTAGACTCACAATACCACAAGCTTTCATAAAATGTAAAAAAAGAAAAACATAAAAACTCATAAAATGTTTTTAAATTAAATTATGGCATATTTCAGAGAAATGCATAATTTGAGGAAAATTGCCTTTCCTGGTCATTATTTCCATTTTCCCATAAAATCAGTATAGTGATATTGGTAATCTGGCTATATTTTAAGAGGTGCATTGTGCAAGGTATTTTAAAAAACAACATAGCAACAAGATTTTTATCAGTAACAGTGACTCATAACTTGACGTCATCCATGAAATACACAACGTCACTGCTTGGGATATTCAAAGTACTCAAATAGTCACACAGCACAGACTAAGAATCACACAGTAATGAAATAGGTATGATATAAATTGTTGAAATCTGTTCTTTTTTCATAATGATAAATGATATTTACTATTACAACTTCTTGAATTATCATAGGTATCAATTTGGTGTGACAAGTTAGTTAAAATTGTAATTTTTTAGTAATTTAGGGAAAATATCACTGAGGGGCATGATATAAAAATGACCATTTCTTTGTAGTCCTATGTCTGATTTTGATAGTTTTGGTCTTATTAGACTCACAATACCACAAGCTTTCATAAAATGTAAAAAAAGAAAAACATAAAAACTCATAAAATGTTTTTAAGGTCTCACTAACCACTTCCGGGTCAAATGGCCACCCCCCTATGTAGTACCAAAAACACACTGAACCTAGACATATGCATTGTAAGTGCATTATTTGTGTGTATTATGATTAAAAGTAGTCAAAATAAAGCTGAGAATGTGTACTTTAAAATCATATATGTAATTAACTACAAAAGTGTATGAATATTGTTTACATGTGTGAGTAATTTGCCTCCATGCTGTCAGTTAGCAGAACAGGTAAAAATGTGGATTTTCAGTATTATTTATTCAAGTAAATTTTGTGAAGAATTTCTACTATGATCGTACCATTAGCATAATGATTTTGGAAGCCTTATTTTCCAAGCTTCGCAACGGTATGCAGCTTTAAGATGTCATTTGTCCTGGGAATTCACAGTGAGACTTTGAAAATTACTTTTTTAACATGTAAAGTAATGGAAACGTTAGAAGTGGTTAGTGAGACCATAAATTAAATTATGGCATATTTCAGAGAAATGCATAATTTGAGGAAAATTGCCTTTCCTGGTCATTATTTCCATTTTCCCATAAAATCAGTATAGTGATATTGGTAATCTGGCTATATTTTAAGAGGTGCATTGTGCAAGGTATTTTAAAAAACAACATAGCAACAAGATTTTTATCAGTAACAGTGACTCATAACTTGACGTCATCCATGAAATACACAACGTCACTGCTTGGGATATTCAAAGTACTCAAATAGTCACACAGCACAGACTAAGAATCACACAGTAATGAAATAGGTATGATATAAATTGTTGAAATCTGTTCTTTTTTCATAATGATAAATGATATTTACTATTACAACTTCTTGAATTATCATAGGTATCAATTTGGTGTGACAAGTTAGTTAAAATTGTAATTTTTTAGTAATTTAGGGAAAATATCACTGAGGGGCATGATATAAAAATGACCATTTCTTTGTAGTCCTATGTCTGATTTTGATAGTTTTGGTCTTATTAGACTCACAATACCACAAGCTTTCATAAAATGTAAAAAAAGAAAAACATAAAAACTCATAAAATGTTTTTAAGGTCTCACTAACCACTTCCGGGTCAAATGGCCACCCCCCTATGTAGTACCAAAAACACACTGAACCTAGACATATGCATTGTAAGTGCATTATTTGTGTGTATTATGATTAAAAGTAGTCAAAATAAAGCTGAGAATGTGTACTTTAAAATCATATATGTAATTAACTACAAAAGTGTATGAATATTGTTTACATGTGTGAGTAATTTGCCTCCATGCTGTCAGTTAGCAGAACAGGTAAAAATGTGGATTTTCAGTATTATTTATTCAAGTAAATTTTGTGAAGAATTTCTACTATGATTGTACCATTAGCATAATGATTTTGGAAGCCTTATTTTCCAAGCTTCGCAACGGTATGCAGCTTTAAGATGTCATTTGTCCTGGGAATTCACAGTGAGACTTTGAAAATTACTTTTTTAACATGTAAAGTAATGGAAACGTTAGAAGTGGTTAGTGAGACCATAAATTAAATTATGGCATATTTCAGAGAAATGCATAATTTGAGGAAAATTGCCTTTCCTGGTCATTATTTCCATTTTCCCATAAAATCAGTATAGTGATATTGGTAATCTGGCTATATTTTAAGAGGTGCATTGTGCAAGGTATTTTAAAAAACAACATAGCAACAAGATTTTTATCAGTAACAGTGACTCATAACTTGACGTCATCCATGAAATACACAACGTCACTGCTTGGGATATTCAAAGTACTCAAATAGTCACACAGCACAGACTAAGAATCACACAGTAATGAAATAGGTATGATATAAATTGTTGAAATCTGTTCTTTTTTCATAATGATAAATGATATTTACTATTACAACTTCTTGAATTATCATAGGTATCAATTTGGTGTGACAAGTTAGTTAAAATTGTAATTTTTTAGTAATTTAGGGAAAATATCACTGAGGGGCATGATATAAAAATGACCATTTCTTTGTAGTCCTATGTCTGATTTTGATAGTTTTGGTCTTATTAGACTCACAATACCACAAGCTTTCATAAAATGTAAAAAAAGAAAAACATAAAAACTCATAAAATGTTTTTAAGGTCTCACTAACCACTTCCGGGTCAAATGGCCACCCCCCTATGTAGTACCAAAAACACACTGAACCTAGACATATGCATTGTAAGTGCATTATTTGTGTGTATTATGATTAAAAGTAGTCAAAATAAAGCTGAGAATGTGTACTTTAAAATCATATATGTAATTAACTACAAAAGTGTATGAATATTGTTTACATGTGTGAGTAATTTGCCTCCATGCTGTCAGTTAGCAGAACAGGTAAAAATGTGGATTTTCAGTATTATTTATTCAAGTAAATTTTGTGAAGAATTTCTACTATGATCGTACCATTAGCATAATGATTTTGGAAGCCTTATTTTCCAAGCTTCGCAACGGTATGCAGCTTTAAGATGTCATTTGTCCTGGGAATTCACAGTGAGACTTTGAAAATTACTTTTTTAACATGTAAAGTAATGGAAACGTTAGAAGTGGTTAGTGAGACCATAAATTAAATTATGGCATATTTCAGAGAAATGCATAATTTGAGGAAAATTGCCTTTCCTGGTCATTATTTCCATTTTCCCATAAAATCAGTATAGTGATATTGGTAATCTGGCTATATTTTAAGAGGTGCATTGTGCAAGGTATTTTAAAAAACAACATAGCAACAAGATTTTTATCAGTAACAGTGACTCATAACTTGACGTCATCCATGAAATACACAACGTCACTGCTTGGGATATTCAAAGTACTCAAATAGTCACACAGCACAGACTAAGAATCACACAGTAATGAAATAGGTATGATATAAATTGTTGAAATCTGTTCTTTTTTCATAATGATAAATGATATTTACTATTACAACTTCTTGAATTATCATAGGTATCAATTTGGTGTGACAAGTTAGTTAAAATTGTAATTTTTTAGTAATTTAGGGAAAATATCACTGAGGGGCATGATATAAAAATGACCATTTCTTTGTAGTCCTATGTCTGATTTTGATAGTTTTGGTCTTATTAGACTCACAATACCACAAGCTTTCATAAAATGTAAAAAAAGAAAAACATAAAAACTCATAAAATGTTTTTAAGGTCTCACTAACCACTTCCGGGTCAAATGGCCACCCCCCTATGTAGTACCAAAAACACACTGAACCTAGACATATGCATTGTAAGTGCATTATTTGTGTGTATTATGATTAAAAGTAGTCAAAATAAAGCTGAGAATGTGTACTTTAAAATCATATATGTAATTAACTACAAAAGTGTATGAATATTGTTTACATGTGTGAGTAATTTGCCTCCATGCTGTCAGTTAGCAGAACAGGTAAAAATGTGGATTTTCAGTATTATTTATTCAAGTAAATTTTGTGAAGAATTTCTACTATGATCGTACCATTAGCATAATGATTTTGGAAGCCTTATTTTCCAAGCTTCGCAACGGTATGCAGCTTTAAGATGTCATTTGTCCTGGGAATTCACAGTGAGACTTTGAAAATTACTTTTTTAACATGTAAAGTAATGGAAACGTTAGAAGTGGTTAGTGAGACCATAAATTAAATTATGGCATATTTCAGAGAAATGCATAATTTGAGGAAAATTGCCTTTCCTGGTCATTATTTCCATTTTCCCATAAAATCAGTATAGTGATATTGGTAATCTGGCTATATTTTAAGAGGTGCATTGTGCAAGGTATTTTAAAAAACAACATAGCAACAAGATTTTTATCAGTAACAGTGACTCATAACTTGACGTCATCCATGAAATACACAACGTCACTGCTTGGGATATTCAAAGTACTCAAATAGTCACACAGCACAGACTAAGAATCACACAGTAATGAAATAGGTATGATATAAATTGTTGAAATCTGTTCTTTTTTCATAATGATAAATGATATTTACTATTACAACTTCTTGAATTATCATAGGTATCAATTTGGTGTGACAAGTTAGTTAAAATTGTAATTTTTTAGTAATTTAGGGAAAATATCACTGAGGGGCATGATATAAAAATGACCATTTCTTTGTAGTCCTATGTCTGATTTTGATAGTTTTGGTCTTATTAGACTCACAATACCACAAGCTTTCATAAAATGTAAAAAAAGAAAAACATAAAAACTCATAAAATGTTTTTAAGGTCTCACTAACCACTTCCGGGTCAAATGGCCACCCCCCTATGTAGTACCAAAAACACACTGAACCTAGACATATGCATTGTAAGTGCATTATTTGTGTGTATTATGATTAAAAGTAGTCAAAATAAAGCTGAGAATGTGTACTTTAAAATCATATATGTAATTAACTACAAAAGTGTATGAATATTGTTTACATGTGTGAGTAATTTGCCTCCATGCTGTCAGTTAGCAGAACAGGTAAAAATGTGGATTTTCAGTATTATTTATTCAAGTAAATTTTGTGAAGAATTTCTACTATGATCGTACCATTAGCATAATGATTTTGGAAGCCTTATTTTCCAAGCTTCGCAACGGTATGCAGCTTTAAGATGTCATTTGTCCTGGGAATTCACAGTGAGACTTTGAAAATTACTTTTTTAACATGTAAAGTAATGGAAACGTTAGAAGTGGTTAGTGAGACCATAAATTAAATTATGGCATATTTCAGAGAAATGCATAATTTGAGGAAAATTGCCTTTCCTGGTCATTATTTCCATTTTCCCATAAAATCAGTATAGTGATATTGGTAATCTGGCTATATTTTAAGAGGTGCATTGTGCAAGGTATTTTAAAAAACAACATAGCAACAAGATTTTTATCAGTAACAGTGACTCATAACTTGACGTCATCCATGAAATACACAACGTCACTGCTTGGGATATTCAAAGTACTCAAATAGTCACACAGCACAGACTAAGAATCACACAGTAATGAAATAGGTATGATATAAATTGTTGAAATCTGTTCTTTTTTCATAATGATAAATGATATTTACTATTACAACTTCTTGAATTATCATAGGTATCAATTTGGTGTGACAAGTTAGTTAAAATTGTAATTTTTTAGTAATTTAGGGAAAATATCACTGAGGGGCATGATATAAAAATGACCATTTCTTTGTAGTCCTATGTCTGATTTTGATAGTTTTGGTCTTATTAGACTCACAATACCACAAGCTTTCATAAAATGTAAAAAAAGAAAAACATAAAAACTCATAAAATGTTTTTAAGGTCTCACTAACCACTTCCGGGTCAAATGGCCACCCCCCTATGTAGTACCAAAAACACACTGAACCTAGACATATGCATTGTAAGTGCATTATTTGTGTGTATTATGATTAAAAGTAGTCAAAATAAAGCTGAGAATGTGTACTTTAAAATCATATATGTAATTAACTACAAAAGTGTATGAATATTGTTTACATGTGTGAGTAATTTGCCTCCATGCTGTCAGTTAGCAGAACAGGTAAAAATGTGGATTTTCAGTATTATTTATTCAAGTAAATTTTGTGAAGAATTTCTACTATGATCGTACCATTAGCATAATGATTTTGGAAGCCTTATTTTCCAAGCTTCGCAACGGTATGCAGCTTTAAGATGTCATTTGTCCTGGGAATTCACAGTGAGACTTTGAAAATTACTTTTTTAACATGTAAAGTAATGGAAACGTTAGAAGTGGTTAGTGAGACCATAAATTAAATTATGGCATATTTCAGAGAAATGCATAATTTGAGGAAAATTGCCTTTCCTGGTCATTATTTCCATTTTCCCATAAAATCAGTATAGTGATATTGGTAATCTGGCTATATTTTAAGAGGTGCATTGTGCAAGGTATTTTAAAAAACAACATAGCAACAAGATTTTTATCAGTAACAGTGACTCATAACTTGACGTCATCCATGAAATACACAACGTCACTGCTTGGGATATTCAAAGTACTCAAATAGTCACACAGCACAGACTAAGAATCACACAGTAATGAAATAGGTATGATATAAATTGTTGAAATCTGTTCTTTTTTCATAATGATAAATGATATTTACTATTACAACTTCTTGAATTATCATAGGTATCAATTTGGTGTGACAAGTTAGTTAAAATTGTAATTTTTTAGTAATTTAGGGAAAATATCACTGAGGGGCATGATATAAAAATGACCATTTCTTTGTAGTCCTATGTCTGATTTTGATAGTTTTGGTCTTATTAGACTCACAATACCACAAGCTTTCATAAAATGTAAAAAAAGAAAAACATAAAAACTCATAAAATGTTTTTAAGGTCTCACTAACCACTTCCGGGTCAAATGGCCACCCCCCTATGTAGTACCAAAAACACACTGAACCTAGACATATGCATTGTAAGTGCATTATTTGTGTGTATTATGATTAAAAGTAGTCAAAATAAAGCTGAGAATGTGTACTTTAAAATCATATATGTAATTAACTACAAAAGTGTATGAATATTGTTTACATGTGTGAGTAATTTGCCTCCATGCTGTCAGTTAGCAGAACAGGTAAAAATGTGGATTTTCAGTATTATTTATTCAAGTAAATTTTGTGAAGAATTTCTACTATGATCGTACCATTAGCATAATGATTTTGGAAGCCTTATTTTCCAAGCTTCGCAACGGTATGCAGCTTTAAGATGTCATTTGTCCTGGGAATTCACAGTGAGACTTTGAAAATTACTTTTTTAACATGTAAAGTAATGGAAACGTTAGAAGTGGTTAGTGAGACCATAAATTAAATTATGGCATATTTCAGAGAAATGCATAATTTGAGGAAAATTGCCTTTCCTGGTCATTATTTCCATTTTCCCATAAAATCAGTATAGTGATATTGGTAATCTGGCTATATTTTAAGAGGTGCATTGTGCAAGGTATTTTAAAAAACAACATAGCAACAAGATTTTTATCAGTAACAGTGACTCATAACTTGACGTCATCCATGAAATACACAACGTCACTGCTTGGGATATTCAAAGTACTCAAATAGTCACACAGCACAGACTAAGAATCACACAGTAATGAAATAGGTATGATATAAATTGTTGAAATCTGTTCTTTTTTCATAATGATAAATGATATTTACTATTACAACTTCTTGAATTATCATAGGTATCAATTTGGTGTGACAAGTTAGTTAAAATTGTAATTTTTTAGTAATTTAGGGAAAATATCACTGAGGGGCATGATATAAAAATGACCATTTCTTTGTAGTCCTATGTCTGATTTTGATAGTTTTGGTCTTATTAGACTCACAATACCACAAGCTTTCATAAAATGTAAAAAAAGAAAAACATAAAAACTCATAAAATGTTTTTAAGGTCTCACTAACCACTTCCGGGTCAAATGGCCACCCCCCTATGTAGTACCAAAAACACACTGAACCTAGACATATGCATTGTAAGTGCATTATTTGTGTGTATTATGATTAAAAGTAGTCAAAATAAAGCTGAGAATGTGTACTTTAAAATCATATATGTAATTAACTACAAAAGTGTATGAATATTGTTTACATGTGTGAGTAATTTGCCTCCATGCTGTCAGTTAGCAGAACAGGTAAAAATGTGGATTTTCAGTATTATTTATTCAAGTAAATTTTGTGAAGAATTTCTACTATGATCGTACCATTAGCATAATGATTTTGGAAGCCTTATTTTCCAAGCTTCGCAACGGTATGCAGCTTTAAGATGTCATTTGTCCTGGGAATTCACAGTGAGACTTTGAAAATTACTTTTTTAACATGTAAAGTAATGGAAACGTTAGAAGTGGTTATTGAGACCATAAATTAAATTATGGCATATTTCAGAGAAATGCATAATTTGAGGAAAATTGCCTTTCCTGGTCATTATTTCCATTTTCCCATAAAATCAGTATAGTGATATTGGTAATCTGGCTATATTTTAAGAGGTGCATTGTGCAAGGTATTTTAAAAAACAACATAGCAACAAGATTTTTATCAGTAACAGTGACTCATAACTTGACGTCATCCATGAAATACACAACGTCACTGCTTGGGATATTCAAAGTACTCAAATAGTCACACAGCACAGACTAAGAATCACACAGTAATGAAATAGGTATGATATAAATTGTTGAAATCTGTTCTTTTTTCATAATGATAAATGATATTTACTATTACAACTTCTTGAATTATCATAGGTATCAATTTGGTGTGACAAGTTAGTTAAAATTGTAATTTTTTAGTAATTTAGGGAAAATATCACTGAGGGGCATGATATAAAAATGACCATTTCTTTGTAGTCCTATGTCTGATTTTGATAGTTTTGGTCTTATTAGACTCACAATACCACAAGCTTTCATAAAATGTAAAAAAAGAAAAACATAAAAACTCATAAAATGTTTTTAAATTAAATTATGGCATATTTCAGAGAAATGCATAATTTGAGGAAAATTGCCTTTCCTGGTCATTATTTCCATTTTCCCATAAAATCAGTATAGTGATATTGGTAATCTGGCTATATTTTAAGAGGTGCATTGTGCAAGGTATTTTAAAAAACAACATAGCAACAAGATTTTTATCAGTAACAGTGACTCATAACTTGACGTCATCCATGAAATACACAACGTCACTGCTTGGGATATTCAAAGTACTCAAATAGTCACACAGCACAGACTAAGAATCACACAGTAATGAAATAGGTATGATATAAATTGTTGAAATCTGTTCTTTTTTCATAATGATAAATGATATTTACTATTACAACTTCTTGAATTATCATAGGTATCAATTTGGTGTGACAAGTTAGTTAAAATTGTAATTTTTTAGTAATTTAGGGAAAATATCACTGAGGGGCATGATATAAAAATGACCATTTCTTTGTAGTCCTATGTCTGATTTTGATAGTTTTGGTCTTATTAGACTCACAATACCACAAGCTTTCATAAAATGTAAAAAAAGAAAAACATAAAAACTCATAAAATGTTTTTAAGGTCTCACTAACCACTTCCGGGTCAAATGGCCACCCCCCTATGTAGTACCAAAAACACACTGAACCTAGACATATGCATTGTAAGTGCATTATTTGTGTGTATTATGATTAAAAGTAGTCAAAATAAAGCTGAGAATGTGTACTTTAAAATCATATATGTAATTAACTACAAAAGTGTATGAATATTGTTTACATGTGTGAGTAATTTGCCTCCATGCTGTCAGTTAGCAGAACAGGTAAAAATGTGGATTTTCAGTATTATTTATTCAAGTAAATTTTGTGAAGAATTTCTACTATGATCGTACCATTAGCATAATGATTTTGGAAGCCTTATTTTCCAAGCTTCGCAACGGTATGCAGCTTTAAGATGTCATTTGTCCTGGGAATTCACAGTGAGACTTTGAAAATTACTTTTTTAACATGTAAAGTAATGGAAACGTTAGAAGTGGTTAGTGAGACCATAAATTAAATTATGGCATATTTCAGAGAAATGCATAATTTGAGGAAAATTGCCTTTCCTGGTCATTATTTCCATTTTCCCATAAAATCAGTATAGTGATATTGGTAATCTGGCTATATTTTAAGAGGTGCATTGTGCAAGGTATTTTAAAAAACAACATAGCAACAAGATTTTTATCAGTAACAGTGACTCATAACTTGACGTCATCCATGAAATACACAACGTCACTGCTTGGGATATTCAAAGTACTCAAATAGTCACACAGCACAGACTAAGAATCACACAGTAATGAAATAGGTATGATATAAATTGTTGAAATCTGTTCTTTTTTCATAATGATAAATGATATTTACTATTACAACTTCTTGAATTATCATAGGTATCAATTTGGTGTGACAAGTTAGTTAAAATTGTAATTTTTTAGTAATTTAGGGAAAATATCACTGAGGGGCATGATATAAAAATGACCATTTCTTTGTAGTCCTATGTCTGATTTTGATAGTTTTGGTCTTATTAGACTCACAATACCACAAGCTTTCATAAAATGTAAAAAAAGAAAAACATAAAAACTCATAAAATGTTTTTAAGGTCTCACTAACCACTTCCGGGTCAAATGGCCACCCCCCTATGTAGTACCAAAAACACACTGAACCTAGACATATGCATTGTAAGTGCATTATTTGTGTGTATTATGATTAAAAGTAGTCAAAATAAAGCTGAGAATGTGTACTTTAAAATCATATATGTAATTAACTACAAAAGTGTATGAATATTGTTTACATGTGTGAGTAATTTGCCTCCATGCTGTCAGTTAGCAGAACAGGTAAAAATGTGGATTTTCAGTATTATTTATTCAAGTAAATTTTGTGAAGAATTTCTACTATGATCGTACCATTAGCATAATGATTTTGGAAGCCTTATTTTCCAAGCTTCGCAACGGTATGCAGCTTTAAGATGTCATTTGTCCTGGGAATTCACAGTGAGACTTTGAAAATTACTTTTTTAACATGTAAAGTAATGGAAACGTTAGAAGTGGTTAGTGAGACCATAAATTAAATTATGGCATATTTCAGAGAAATGCATAATTTGAGGAAAATTGCCTTTCCTGGTCATTATTTCCATTTTCCCATAAAATCAGTATAGTGATATTGGTAATCTGGCTATATTTTAAGAGGTGCATTGTGCAAGGTATTTTAAAAAACAACATAGCAACAAGATTTTTATCAGTAACAGTGACTCATAACTTGACGTCATCCATGAAATACACAACGTCACTGCTTGGGATATTCAAAGTACTCAAATAGTCACACAGCACAGACTAAGAATCACACAGTAATGAAATAGGTATGATATAAATTGTTGAAATCTGTTCTTTTTTCATAATGATAAATGATATTTACTATTACAACTTCTTGAATTATCATAGGTATCAATTTGGTGTGACAAGTTAGTTAAAATTGTAATTTTTTAGTAATTTAGGGAAAATATCACTGAGGGGCATGATATAAAAATGACCATTTCTTTGTAGTCCTATGTCTGATTTTGATAGTTTTGGTCTTATTAGACTCACAATACCACAAGCTTTCATAAAATGTAAAAAAAGAAAAACATAAAAACTCATAAAATGTTTTTAAGGTCTCACTAACCACTTCCGGGTCAAATGGCCACCCCCCTATGTAGTACCAAAAACACACTGAACCTAGACATATGCATTGTAAGTGCATTATTTGTGTGTATTATGATTAAAAGTAGTCAAAATAAAGCTGAGAATGTGTACTTTAAAATCATATATGTAATTAACTACAAAAGTGTATGAATATTGTTTACATGTGTGAGTAATTTGCCTCCATGCTGTCAGTTAGCAGAACAGGTAAAAATGTGGATTTTCAGTATTATTTATTCAAGTAAATTTTGTGAAGAATTTCTACTATGATCGTACCATTAGCATAATGATTTTGGAAGCCTTATTTTCCAAGCTTCGCAACGGTATGCAGCTTTAAGATGTCATTTGTCCTGGGAATTCACAGTGAGACTTTGAAAATTACTTTTTTAACATGTAAAGTAATGGAAACGTTAGAAGTGGTTAGTGAGACCATAAATTAAATTATGGCATATTTCAGAGAAATGCATAATTTGAGGAAAATTGCCTTTCCTGGTCATTATTTCCATTTTCCCATAAAATCAGTATAGTGATATTGGTAATCTGGCTATATTTTAAGAGGTGCATTGTGCAAGGTATTTTAAAAAACAACATAGCAACAAGATTTTTATCAGTAACAGTGACTCATAACTTGACGTCATCCATGAAATACACAACGTCACTGCTTGGGATATTCAAAGTACTCAAATAGTCACACAGCACAGACTAAGAATCACACAGTAATGAAATAGGTATGATATAAATTGTTGAAATCTGTTCTTTTTTCATAATGATAAATGATATTTACTATTACAACTTCTTGAATTATCATAGGTATCAATTTGGTGTGACAAGTTAGTTAAAATTGTAATTTTTTAGTAATTTAGGGAAAATATCACTGAGGGGCATGATATAAAAATGACCATTTCTTTGTAGTCCTATGTCTGATTTTGATAGTTTTGGTCTTATTAGACTCACAATACCACAAGCTTTCATAAAATGTAAAAAAAGAAAAACATAAAAACTCATAAAATGTTTTTAAGGTCTCACTAACCACTTCCGGGTCAAATGGCCACCCCCCTATGTAGTACCAAAAACACACTGAACCTAGACATATGCATTGTAAGTGCATTATTTGTGTGTATTATGATTAAAAGTAGTCAAAATAAAGCTGAGAATGTGTACTTTAAAATCATATATGTAATTAACTACAAAAGTGTATGAATATTGTTTACATGTGTGAGTAATTTGCCTCCATGCTGTCAGTTAGCAGAACAGGTAAAAATGTGGATTTTCAGTATTATTTATTCAAGTAAATTTTGTGAAGAATTTCTACTATGATCGTACCATTAGCATAATGATTTTGGAAGCCTTATTTTCCAAGCTTCGCAACGGTATGCAGCTTTAAGATGTCATTTGTCCTGGGAATTCACAGTGAGACTTTGAAAATTACTTTTTTAACATGTAAAGTAATGGAAACGTTAGAAGTGGTTAGTGAGACCATAAATTAAATTATGGCATATTTCAGAGAAATGCATAATTTGAGGAAAATTGCCTTTCCTGGTCATTATTTCCATTTTCCCATAAAATCAGTATAGTGATATTGGTAATCTGGCTATATTTTAAGAGGTGCATTGTGCAAGGTATTTTAAAAAACAACATAGCAACAAGATTTTTATCAGTAACAGTGACTCATAACTTGACGTCATCCATGAAATACACAACGTCACTGCTTGGGATATTCAAAGTACTCAAATAGTCACACAGCACAGACTAAGAATCACACAGTAATGAAATAGGTATGATATAAATTGTTGAAATCTGTTCTTTTTTCATAATGATAAATGATATTTACTATTACAACTTCTTGAATTATCATAGGTATCAATTTGGTGTGACAAGTTAGTTAAAATTGTAATTTTTTAGTAATTTAGGGAAAATATCACTGAGGGGCATGATATAAAAATGACCATTTCTTTGTAGTCCTATGTCTGATTTTGATAGTTTTGGTCTTATTAGACTCACAATACCACAAGCTTTCATAAAATGTAAAAAAAGAAAAACATAAAAACTCATAAAATGTTTTTAAGGTCTCACTAACCACTTCCGGGTCAAATGGCCACCCCCCTATGTAGTACCAAAAACACACTGAACCTAGACATATGCATTGTAAGTGCATTATTTGTGTGTATTATGATTAAAAGTAGTCAAAATAAAGCTGAGAATGTGTACTTTAAAATCATATATGTAATTAACTACAAAAGTGTATGAATATTGTTTACATGTGTGAGTAATTTGCCTCCATGCTGTCAGTTAGCAGAACAGGTAAAAATGTGGATTTTCAGTATTATTTATTCAAGTAAATTTTGTGAAGAATTTCTACTATGATCGTACCATTAGCATAATGATTTTGGAAGCCTTATTTTCCAAGCTTCGCAACGGTATGCAGCTTTAAGATGTCATTTGTCCTGGGAATTCACAGTGAGACTTTGAAAATTACTTTTTTAACATGTAAAGTAATGGAAACGTTAGAAGTGGTTAGTGAGACCATAAATTAAATTATGGCATATTTCAGAGAAATGCATAATTTGAGGAAAATTGCCTTTCCTGGTCATTATTTCCATTTTCCCATAAAATCAGTATAGTGATATTGGTAATCTGGCTATATTTTAAGAGGTGCATTGTGCAAGGTATTTTAAAAAACAACATAGCAACAAGATTTTTATCAGTAACAGTGACTCATAACTTGACGTCATCCATGAAATACACAACGTCACTGCTTGGGATATTCAAAGTACTCAAATAGTCACACAGCACAGACTAAGAATCACACAGTAATGAAATAGGTATGATATAAATTGTTGAAATCTGTTCTTTTTTCATAATGATAAATGATATTTACTATTACAACTTCTTGAATTATCATAGGTATCAATTTGGTGTGACAAGTTAGTTAAAATTGTAATTTTTTAGTAATTTAGGGAAAATATCACTGAGGGGCATGATATAAAAATGACCATTTCTTTGTAGTCCTATGTCTGATTTTGATAGTTTTGGTCTTATTAGACTCACAATACCACAAGCTTTCATAAAATGTAAAAAAAGAAAAACATAAAAACTCATAAAATGTTTTTAAGGTCTCACTAACCACTTCCGGGTCAAATGGCCACCCCCCTATGTAGTACCAAAAACACACTGAACCTAGACATATGCATTGTAAGTGCATTATTTGTGTGTATTATGATTAAAAGTAGTCAAAATAAAGCTGAGAATGTGTACTTTAAAATCATATATGTAATTAACTACAAAAGTGTATGAATATTGTTTACATGTGTGAGTAATTTGCCTCCATGCTGTCAGTTAGCAGAACAGGTAAAAATGTGGATTTTCAGTATTATTTATTCAAGTAAATTTTGTGAAGAATTTCTACTATGATCGTACCATTAGCATAATGATTTTGGAAGCCTTATTTTCCAAGCTTCGCAACGGTATGCAGCTTTAAGATGTCATTTGTCCTGGGAATTCACAGTGAGACTTTGAAAATTACTTTTTTAACATGTAAAGTAATGGAAACGTTAGAAGTGGTTAGTGAGACCATAAATTAAATTATGGCATATTTCAGAGAAATGCATAATTTGAGGAAAATTGCCTTTCCTGGTCATTATTTCCATTTTCCCATAAAATCAGTATAGTGATATTGGTAATCTGGCTATATTTTAAGAGGTGCATTGTGCAAGGTATTTTAAAAAACAACATAGCAACAAGATTTTTATCAGTAACAGTGACTCATAACTTGACGTCATCCATGAAATACACAACGTCACTGCTTGGGATATTCAAAGTACTCAAATAGTCACACAGCACAGACTAAGAATCACACAGTAATGAAATAGGTATGATATAAATTGTTGAAATCTGTTCTTTTTTCATAATGATAAATGATATTTACTATTACAACTTCTTGAATTATCATAGGTATCAATTTGGTGTGACAAGTTAGTTAAAATTGTAATTTTTTAGTAATTTAGGGAAAATATCACTGAGGGGCATGATATAAAAATGACCATTTCTTTGTAGTCCTATGTCTGATTTTGATAGTTTTGGTCTTATTAGACTCACAATACCACAAGCTTTCATAAAATGTAAAAAAAGAAAAACATAAAAACTCATAAAATGTTTTTAAGGTCTCACTAACCACTTCCGGGTCAAATGGCCACCCCCCTATGTAGTACCAAAAACACACTGAACCTAGACATATGCATTGTAAGTGCATTATTTGTGTGTATTATGATTAAAAGTAGTCAAAATAAAGCTGAGAATGTGTACTTTAAAATCATATATGTAATTAACTACAAAAGTGTATGAATATTGTTTACATGTGTGAGTAATTTGCCTCCATGCTGTCAGTTAGCAGAACAGGTAAAAATGTGGATTTTCAGTATTATTTATTCAAGTAAATTTTGTGAAGAATTTCTACTATGATCGTACCATTAGCATAATGATTTTGGAAGCCTTATTTTCCAAGCTTCGCAACGGTATGCAGCTTTAAGATGTCATTTGTCCTGGGAATTCACAGTGAGACTTTGAAAATTACTTTTTTAACATGTAAAGTAATGGAAACGTTAGAAGTGGTTAGTGAGACCATAAATTAAATTATGGCATATTTCAGAGAAATGCATAATTTGAGGAAAATTGCCTTTCCTGGTCATTATTTCCATTTTCCCATAAAATCAGTATAGTGATATTGGTAATCTGGCTATATTTTAAGAGGTGCATTGTGCAAGGTATTTTAAAAAACAACATAGCAACAAGATTTTTATCAGTAACAGTGACTCATAACTTGACGTCATCCATGAAATACACAACGTCACTGCTTGGGATATTCAAAGTACTCAAATAGTCACACAGCACAGACTAAGAATCACACAGTAATGAAATAGGTATGATATAAATTGTTGAAATCTGTTCTTTTTTCATAATGATAAATGATATTTACTATTACAACTTCTTGAATTATCATAGGTATCAATTTGGTGTGACAAGTTAGTTAAAATTGTAATTTTTTAGTAATTTAGGGAAAATATCACTGAGGGGCATGATATAAAAATGACCATTTCTTTGTAGTCCTATGTCTGATTTTGATAGTTTTGGTCTTATTAGACTCACAATACCACAAGCTTTCATAAAATGTAAAAAAAGAAAAACATAAAAACTCATAAAATGTTTTTAAATTAAATTATGGCATATTTCAGAGAAATGCATAATTTGAGGAAAATTGCCTTTCCTGGTCATTATTTCCATTTTCCCATAAAATCAGTATAGTGATATTGGTAATCTGGCTATATTTTAAGAGGTGCATTGTGCAAGGTATTTTAAAAAACAACATAGCAACAAGATTTTTATCAGTAACAGTGACTCATAACTTGACGTCATCCATGAAATACACAACGTCACTGCTTGGGATATTCAAAGTACTCAAATAGTCACACAGCACAGACTAAGAATCACACAGTAATGAAATAGGTATGATATAAATTGTTGAAATCTGTTCTTTTTTCATAATGATAAATGATATTTACTATTACAACTTCTTGAATTATCATAGGTATCAATTTGGTGTGACAAGTTAGTTAAAATTGTAATTTTTTAGTAATTTAGGGAAAATATCACTGAGGGGCATGATATAAAAATGACCATTTCTTTGTAGTCCTATGTCTGATTTTGATAGTTTTGGTCTTATTAGACTCACAATACCACAAGCTTTCATAAAATGTAAAAAAAGAAAAACATAAAAACTCATAAAATGTTTTTAAGGTCTCACTAACCACTTCCGGGTCAAATGGCCACCCCCCTATGTAGTACCAAAAACACACTGAACCTAGACATATGCATTGTAAGTGCATTATTTGTGTGTATTATGATTAAAAGTAGTCAAAATAAAGCTGAGAATGTGTACTTTAAAATCATATATGTAATTAACTACAAAAGTGTATGAATATTGTTTACATGTGTGAGTAATTTGCCTCCATGCTGTCAGTTAGCAGAACAGGTAAAAATGTGGATTTTCAGTATTATTTATTCAAGTAAATTTTGTGAAGAATTTCTACTATGATCGTACCATTAGCATAATGATTTTGGAAGCCTTATTTTCCAAGCTTCGCAACGGTATGCAGCTTTAAGATGTCATTTGTCCTGGGAATTCACAGTGAGACTTTGAAAATTACTTTTTTAACATGTAAAGTAATGGAAACGTTAGAAGTGGTTAGTGAGACCATAAATTAAATTATGGCATATTTCAGAGAAATGCATAATTTGAGGAAAATTGCCTTTCCTGGTCATTATTTCCATTTTCCCATAAAATCAGTATAGTGATATTGGTAATCTGGCTATATTTTAAGAGGTGCATTGTGCAAGGTATTTTAAAAAACAACATAGCAACAAGATTTTTATCAGTAACAGTGACTCATAACTTGACGTCATCCATGAAATACACAACGTCACTGCTTGGGATATTCAAAGTACTCAAATAGTCACACAGCACAGACTAAGAATCACACAGTAATGAAATAGGTATGATATAAATTGTTGAAATCTGTTCTTTTTTCATAATGATAAATGATATTTACTATTACAACTTCTTGAATTATCATAGGTATCAATTTGGTGTGACAAGTTAGTTAAAATTGTAATTTTTTAGTAATTTAGGGAAAATATCACTGAGGGGCATGATATAAAAATGACCATTTCTTTGTAGTCCTATGTCTGATTTTGATAGTTTTGGTCTTATTAGACTCACAATACCACAAGCTTTCATAAAATGTAAAAAAAGAAAAACATAAAAACTCATAAAATGTTTTTAAGGTCTCACTAACCACTTCCGGGTCAAATGGCCACCCCCCTATGTAGTACCAAAAACACACTGAACCTAGACATATGCATTGTAAGTGCATTATTTGTGTGTATTATGATTAAAAGTAGTCAAAATAAAGCTGAGAATGTGTACTTTAAAATCATATATGTAATTAACTACAAAAGTGTATGAATATTGTTTACATGTGTGAGTAATTTGCCTCCATGCTGTCAGTTAGCAGAACAGGTAAAAATGTGGATTTTCAGTATTATTTATTCAAGTAAATTTTGTGAAGAATTTCTACTATGATCGTACCATTAGCATAATGATTTTGGAAGCCTTATTTTCCAAGCTTCGCAACGGTATGCAGCTTTAAGATGTCATTTGTCCTGGGAATTCACAGTGAGACTTTGAAAATTACTTTTTTAACATGTAAAGTAATGGAAACGTTAGAAGTGGTTAGTGAGACCATAAATTAAATTATGGCATATTTCAGAGAAATGCATAATTTGAGGAAAATTGCCTTTCCTGGTCATTATTTCCATTTTCCCATAAAATCAGTATAGTGATATTGGTAATCTGGCTATATTTTAAGAGGTGCATTGTGCAAGGTATTTTAAAAAACAACATAGCAACAAGATTTTTATCAGTAACAGTGACTCATAACTTGACGTCATCCATGAAATACACAACGTCACTGCTTGGGATATTCAAAGTACTCAAATAGTCACACAGCACAGACTAAGAATCACACAGTAATGAAATAGGTATGATATAAATTGTTGAAATCTGTTCTTTTTTCATAATGATAAATGATATTTACTATTACAACTTCTTGAATTATCATAGGTATCAATTTGGTGTGACAAGTTAGTTAAAATTGTAATTTTTTAGTAATTTAGGGAAAATATCACTGAGGGGCATGATATAAAAATGACCATTTCTTTGTAGTCCTATGTCTGATTTTGATAGTTTTGGTCTTATTAGACTCACAATACCACAAGCTTTCATAAAATGTAAAAAAAGAAAAACATAAAAACTCATAAAATGTTTTTAAGGTCTCACTAACCACTTCCGGGTCAAATGGCCACCCCCCTATGTAGTACCAAAAACACACTGAACCTAGACATATGCATTGTAAGTGCATTATTTGTGTGTATTATGATTAAAAGTAGTCAAAATAAAGCTGAGAATGTGTACTTTAAAATCATATATGTAATTAACTACAAAAGTGTATGAATATTGTTTACATGTGTGAGTAATTTGCCTCCATGCTGTCAGTTAGCAGAACAGGTAAAAATGTGGATTTTCAGTATTATTTATTCAAGTAAATTTTGTGAAGAATTTCTACTATGATCGTACCATTAGCATAATGATTTTGGAAGCCTTATTTTCCAAGCTTCGCAACGGTATGCAGCTTTAAGATGTCATTTGTCCTGGGAATTCACAGTGAGACTTTGAAAATTACTTTTTTAACATGTAAAGTAATGGAAACGTTAGAAGTGGTTAGTGAGACCATAAATTAAATTATGGCATATTTCAGAGAAATGCATAATTTGAGGAAAATTGCCTTTCCTGGTCATTATTTCCATTTTCCCATAAAATCAGTATAGTGATATTGGTAATCTGGCTATATTTTAAGAGGTGCATTGTGCAAGGTATTTTAAAAAACAACATAGCAACAAGATTTTTATCAGTAACAGTGACTCATAACTTGACGTCATCCATGAAATACACAACGTCACTGCTTGGGATATTCAAAGTACTCAAATAGTCACACAGCACAGACTAAGAATCACACAGTAATGAAATAGGTATGATATAAATTGTTGAAATCTGTTCTTTTTTCATAATGATAAATGATATTTACTATTACAACTTCTTGAATTATCATAGGTATCAATTTGGTGTGACAAGTTAGTTAAAATTGTAATTTTTTAGTAATTTAGGGAAAATATCACTGAGGGGCATGATATAAAAATGACCATTTCTTTGTAGTCCTATGTCTGATTTTGATAGTTTTGGTCTTATTAGACTCACAATACCACAAGCTTTCATAAAATGTAAAAAAAGAAAAACATAAAAACTCATAAAATGTTTATAAATTAAATTATGGCATATTTCAGAGAAATGCATAATTTGAGGAAAATTGCCTTTCCTGGTCATTATTTCCATTTTCCCATAAAATCAGTATAGTGATATTGGTAATCTGGCTATATTTTAAGAGGTGCATTGTGCAAGGTATTTTAAAAAACAACATAGCAACAAGATTTTTATCAGTAACAGTGACTCATAACTTGACGTCATCCATGAAATACACAACGTCACTGCTTGGGATATTCAAAGTACTCAAATAGTCACACAGCACAGACTAAGAATCACACAGTAATGAAATAGGTATGATATAAATTGTTGAAATCTGTTCTTTTTTCATAATGATAAATGATATTTACTATTACAACTTCTTGAATTATCATAGGTATCAATTTGGTGTGACAAGTTAGTTAAAATTGTAATTTTTTAGTAATTTAGGGAAAATATCACTGAGGGGCATGATATAAAAATGACCATTTCTTTGTAGTCCTATGTCTGATTTTGATAGTTTTGGTCTTATTAGACTCACAATACCACAAGCTTTCATAAAATGTAAAAAAAGAAAAACATAAAAACTCATAAAATGTTTTTAAATTAAATTATGGCATATTTCAGAGAAATGCATAATTTGAGGAAAATTGCCTTTCCTGGTCATTATTTCCATTTTCCCATAAAATCAGTATAGTGATATTGGTAATCTGGCTATATTTTAAGAGGTGCATTGTGCAAGGTATTTTAAAAAACAACATAGCAACAAGATTTTTATCAGTAACAGTGACTCATAACTTGACGTCATCCATGAAATACACAACGTCACTGCTTGGGATATTCAAAGTACTCAAATAGTCACACAGCACAGACTAAGAATCACACAGTAATGAAATAGGTATGATATAAATTGTTGAAATCTGTTCTTTTTTCATAATGATAAATGATATTTACTATTACAACTTCTTGAATTATCATAGGTATCAATTTGGTGTGACAAGTTAGTTAAAATTGTAATTTTTTAGTAATTTAGGGAAAATATCACTGAGGGGCATGATATAAAAATGACCATTTCTTTGTAGTCCTATGTCTGATTTTGATAGTTTTGGTCTTATTAGACTCACAATACCACAAGCTTTCATAAAATGTAAAAAAAGAAAAACATAAAAACTCATAAAATGTTTTTAAGGTCTCACTAACCACTTCCGGGTCAAATGGCCACCCCCCTATGTAGTACCAAAAACACACTGAACCTAGACATATGCATTGTAAGTGCATTATTTGTGTGTATTATGATTAAAAGTAGTCAAAATAAAGCTGAGAATGTGTACTTTAAAATCATATATGTAATTAACTACAAAAGTGTATGAATATTGTTTACATGTGTGAGTAATTTGCCTCCATGCTGTCAGTTAGCAGAACAGGTAAAAATGTGGATTTTCAGTATTATTTATTCAAGTAAATTTTGTGAAGAATTTCTACTATGATCGTACCATTAGCATAATGATTTTGGAAGCCTTATTTTCCAAGCTTCGCAACGGTATGCAGCTTTAAGATGTCATTTGTCCTGGGAATTCACAGTGAGACTTTGAAAATTACTTTTTTAACATGTAAAGTAATGGAAACGTTAGAAGTGGTTAGTGAGACCATAAATTAAATTATGGCATATTTCAGAGAAATGCATAATTTGAGGAAAATTGCCTTTCCTGGTCATTATTTCCATTTTCCCATAAAATCAGTATAGTGATATTGGTAATCTGGCTATATTTTAAGAGGTGCATTGTGCAAGGTATTTTAAAAAACAACATAGCAACAAGATTTTTATCAGTAACAGTGACTCATAACTTGACGTCATCCATGAAATACACAACGTCACTGCTTGGGATATTCAAAGTACTCAAATAGTCACACAGCACAGACTAAGAATCACACAGTAATGAAATAGGTATGATATAAATTGTTGAAATCTGTTCTTTTTTCATAATGATAAATGATATTTACTATTACAACTTCTTGAATTATCATAGGTATCAATTTGGTGTGACAAGTTAGTTAAAATTGTAATTTTTTAGTAATTTAGGGAAAATATCACTGAGGGGCATGATATAAAAATGACCATTTCTTTGTAGTCCTATGTCTGATTTTGATAGTTTTGGTCTTATTAGACTCACAATACCACAAGCTTTCATAAAATGTAAAAAAAGAAAAACATAAAAACTCATAAAATGTTTTTAAGGTCTCACTAACCACTTCCGGGTCAAATGGCCACCCCCCTATGTAGTACCAAAAACACACTGAACCTAGACATATGCATTGTAAGTGCATTATTTGTGTGTATTATGATTAAAAGTAGTCAAAATAAAGCTGAGAATGTGTACTTTAAAATCATATATGTAATTAACTACAAAAGTGTATGAATATTGTTTACATGTGTGAGTAATTTGCCTCCATGCTGTCAGTTAGCAGAACAGGTAAAAATGTGGATTTTCAGTATTATTTATTCAAGTAAATTTTGTGAAGAATTTCTACTATGATCGTACCATTAGCATAATGATTTTGGAAGCCTTATTTTCCAAGCTTCGCAACGGTATGCAGCTTTAAGATGTCATTTGTCCTGGGAATTCACAGTGAGACTTTGAAAATTACTTTTTTAACATGTAAAGTAATGGAAACGTTAGAAGTGGTTAGTGAGACCATAAATTAAATTATGGCATATTTCAGAGAAATGCATAATTTGAGGAAAATTGCCTTTCCTGGTCATTATTTCCATTTTCCCATAAAATCAGTATAGTGATATTGGTAATCTGGCTATATTTTAAGAGGTGCATTGTGCAAGGTATTTTAAAAAACAACATAGCAACAAGATTTTTATCAGTAACAGTGACTCATAACTTGACGTCATCCATGAAATACACAACGTCACTGCTTGGGATATTCAAAGTACTCAAATAGTCACACAGCACAGACTAAGAATCACACAGTAATGAAATAGGTATGATATAAATTGTTGAAATCTGTTCTTTTTTCATAATGATAAATGATATTTACTATTACAACTTCTTGAATTATCATAGGTATCAATTTGGTGTGACAAGTTAGTTAAAATTGTAATTTTTTAGTAATTTAGGGAAAATATCACTGAGGGGCATGATATAAAAATGACCATTTCTTTGTAGTCCTATGTCTGATTTTGATAGTTTTGGTCTTATTAGACTCACAATACCACAAGCTTTCATAAAATGTAAAAAAAGAAAAACATAAAAACTCATAAAATGTTTTTAAGGTCTCACTAACCACTTCCGGGTCAAATGGCCACCCCCCTATGTAGTACCAAAAACACACTGAACCTAGACATATGCATTGTAAGTGCATTATTTGTGTGTATTATGATTAAAAGTAGTCAAAATAAAGCTGAGAATGTGTACTTTAAAATCATATATGTAATTAACTACAAAAGTGTATGAATATTGTTTACATGTGTGAGTAATTTGCCTCCATGCTGTCAGTTAGCAGAACAGGTAAAAATGTGGATTTTCAGTATTATTTATTCAAGTAAATTTTGTGAAGAATTTCTACTATGATCGTACCATTAGCATAATGATTTTGGAAGCCTTATTTTCCAAGCTTCGCAACGGTATGCAGCTTTAAGATGTCATTTGTCCTGGGAATTCACAGTGAGACTTTGAAAATTACTTTTTTAACATGTAAAGTAATGGAAACGTTAGAAGTGGTTAGTGAGACCATAAATTAAATTATGGCATATTTCAGAGAAATGCATAATTTGAGGAAAATTGCCTTTCCTGGTCATTATTTCCATTTTCCCATAAAATCAGTATAGTGATATTGGTAATCTGGCTATATTTTAAGAGGTGCATTGTGCAAGGTATTTTAAAAAACAACATAGCAACAAGATTTTTATCAGTAACAGTGACTCATAACTTGACGTCATCCATGAAATACACAACGTCACTGCTTGGGATATTCAAAGTACTCAAATAGTCACACAGCACAGACTAAGAATCACACAGTAATGAAATAGGTATGATATAAATTGTTGAAATCTGTTCTTTTTTCATAATGATAAATGATATTTACTATTACAACTTCTTGAATTATCATAGGTATCAATTTGGTGTGACAAGTTAGTTAAAATTGTAATTTTTTAGTAATTTAGGGAAAATATCACTGAGGGGCATGATATAAAAATGACCATTTCTTTGTAGTCCTATGTCTGATTTTGATAGTTTTGGTCTTATTAGACTCACAATACCACAAGCTTTCATAAAATGTAAAAAAAGAAAAACATAAAAACTCATAAAATGTTTTTAAGGTCTCACTAACCACTTCCGGGTCAAATGGCCACCCCCCTATGTAGTACCAAAAACACACTGAACCTAGACATATGCATTGTAAGTGCATTATTTGTGTGTATTATGATTAAAAGTAGTCAAAATAAAGCTGAGAATGTGTACTTTAAAATCATATATGTAATTAACTACAAAAGTGTATGAATATTGTTTACATGTGTGAGTAATTTGCCTCCATGCTGTCAGTTAGCAGAACAGGTAAAAATGTGGATTTTCAGTATTATTTATTCAAGTAAATTTTGTGAAGAATTTCTACTATGATCGTACCATTAGCATAATGATTTTGGAAGCCTTATTTTCCAAGCTTCGCAACGGTATGCAGCTTTAAGATGTCATTTGTCCTGGGAATTCACAGTGAGACTTTGAAAATTACTTTTTTAACATGTAAAGTAATGGAAACGTTAGAAGTGGTTAGTGAGACCATAAATTAAATTATGGCATATTTCAGAGAAATGCATAATTTGAGGAAAATTGCCTTTCCTGGTCATTATTTCCATTTTCCCATAAAATCAGTATAGTGATATTGGTAATCTGGCTATATTTTAAGAGGTGCATTGTGCAAGGTATTTTAAAAAACAACATAGCAACAAGATTTTTATCAGTAACAGTGACTCATAACTTGACGTCATCCATGAAATACACAACGTCACTGCTTGGGATATTCAAAGTACTCAAATAGTCACACAGCACAGACTAAGAATCACACAGTAATGAAATAGGTATGATATAAATTGTTGAAATCTGTTCTTTTTTCATAATGATAAATGATATTTACTATTACAACTTCTTGAATTATCATAGGTATCAATTTGGTGTGACAAGTTAGTTAAAATTGTAATTTTTTAGTAATTTAGGGAAAATATCACTGAGGGGCATGATATAAAAATGACCATTTCTTTGTAGTCCTATGTCTGATTTTGATAGTTTTGGTCTTATTAGACTCACAATACCACAAGCTTTCATAAAATGTAAAAAAAGAAAAACATAAAAACTCATAAAATGTTTTTAAGGTCTCACTAACCACTTCCGGGTCAAATGGCCACCCCCCTATGTAGTACCAAAAACACACTGAACCTAGACATATGCATTGTAAGTGCATTATTTGTGTGTATTATGATTAAAAGTAGTCAAAATAAAGCTGAGAATGTGTACTTTAAAATCATATATGTAATTAACTACAAAAGTGTATGAATATTGTTTACATGTGTGAGTAATTTGCCTCCATGCTGTCAGTTAGCAGAACAGGTAAAAATGTGGATTTTCAGTATTATTTATTCAAGTAAATTTTGTGAAGAATTTCTACTATGATCGTACCATTAGCATAATGATTTTGGAAGCCTTATTTTCCAAGCTTCGCAACGGTATGCAGCTTTAAGATGTCATTTGTCCTGGGAATTCACAGTGAGACTTTGAAAATTACTTTTTTAACATGTAAAGTAATGGAAACGTTAGAAGTGGTTAGTGAGACCATAAATTAAATTATGGCATATTTCAGAGAAATGCATAATTTGAGGAAAATTGCCTTTCCTGGTCATTATTTCCATTTTCCCATAAAATCAGTATAGTGATATTGGTAATCTGGCTATATTTTAAGAGGTGCATTGTGCAAGGTATTTTAAAAAACAACATAGCAACAAGATTTTTATCAGTAACAGTGACTCATAACTTGACGTCATCCATGAAATACACAACGTCACTGCTTGGGATATTCAAAGTACTCAAATAGTCACACAGCACAGACTAAGAATCACACAGTAATGAAATAGGTATGATATAAATTGTTGAAATCTGTTCTTTTTTCATAATGATAAATGATATTTACTATTACAACTTCTTGAATTATCATAGGTATCAATTTGGTGTGACAAGTTAGTTAAAATTGTAATTTTTTAGTAATTTAGGGAAAATATCACTGAGGGGCATGATATAAAAATGACCATTTCTTTGTAGTCCTATGTCTGATTTTGATAGTTTTGGTCTTATTAGACTCACAATACCACAAGCTTTCATAAAATGTAAAAAAAGAAAAACATAAAAACTCATAAAATGTTTTTAAGGTCTCACTAACCACTTCCGGGTCAAATGGCCACCCCCCTATGTAGTACCAAAAACACACTGAACCTAGACATATGCATTGTAAGTGCATTATTTGTGTGTATTATGATTAAAAGTAGTCAAAATAAAGCTGAGAATGTGTACTTTAAAATCATATATGTAATTAACTACAAAAGTGTATGAATATTGTTTACATGTGTGAGTAATTTGCCTCCATGCTGTCAGCAGAACAGGTAAAAATGTGGATTTTCAGTATTATTTATTCAAGTAAATTTTGTGAAGAATTTCTACTATGATCGTACCATTAGCATAATGATTTTGGAAGCCTTATTTTCCAAGCTTCGCAACGGTATGCAGCTTTAAGATGTCATTTGTCCTGGGAATTCACAGTGAGACTTTGAAAATTACTTTTTTAACATGTAAAGTAATGGAAACGTTAGAAGTGGTTAGTGAGACCATAAATTAAATTATGGCATATTTCAGAGAAATGCATAATTTGAGGAAAATTGCCTTTCCTGGTCATTATTTCCATTTTCCCATAAAATCAGTATAGTGATATTGGTAATCTGGCTATATTTTAAGAGGTGCATTGTGCAAGGTATTTTAAAAAACAACATAGCAACAAGATTTTTATCAGTAACAGTGACTCATAACTTGACGTCATCCATGAAATACACAACGTCACTGCTTGGGATATTCAAAGTACTCAAATAGTCACACAGCACAGACTAAGAATCACACAGTAATGAAATAGGTATGATATAAATTGTTGAAATCTGTTCTTTTTTCATAATGATAAATGATATTTACTATTACAACTTCTTGAATTATCATAGGTATCAATTTGGTGTGACAAGTTAGTTAAAATTGTAATTTTTTAGTAATTTAGGGAAAATATCACTGAGGGGCATGATATAAAAATGACCATTTCTTTGTAGTCCTATGTCTGATTTTGATAGTTTTGGTCTTATTAGACTCACAATACCACAAGCTTTCATAAAATGTAAAAAAAGAAAAACATAAAAACTCATAAAATGTTTTTAAGGTCTCACTAACCACTTCCGGGTCAAATGGCCACCCCCCTATGTAGTACCAAAAACACACTGAACCTAGACATATGCATTGTAAGTGCATTATTTGTGTGTATTATGATTAAAAGTAGTCAAAATAAAGCTGAGAATGTGTACTTTAAAATCATATATGTAATTAACTACAAAAGTGTATGAATATTGTTTACATGTGTGAGTAATTTGCCTCCATGCTGTCAGTTAGCAGAACAGGTAAAAATGTGGATTTTCAGTATTATTTATTCAAGTAAATTTTGTGAAGAATTTCTACTATGATCGTACCATTAGCATAATGATTTTGGAAGCCTTATTTTCCAAGCTTCGCAACGGTATGCAGCTTTAAGATGTCATTTGTCCTGGGAATTCACAGTGAGACTTTGAAAATTACTTTTTTAACATGTAAAGTAATGGAAACGTTAGAAGTGGTTAGTGAGACCATAAATTAAATTATGGCATATTTCAGAGAAATGCATAATTTGAGGAAAATTGCCTTTCCTGGTCATTATTTCCATTTTCCCATAAAATCAGTATAGTGATATTGGTAATCTGGCTATATTTTAAGAGGTGCATTGTGCAAGGTATTTTAAAAAACAACATAGCAACAAGATTTTTATCAGTAACAGTGACTCATAACTTGACGTCATCCATGAAATACACAACGTCACTGCTTGGGATATTCAAAGTACTCAAATAGTCACACAGCACAGACTAAGAATCACACAGTAATGAAATAGGTATGATATAAATTGTTGAAATCTGTTCTTTTTTCATAATGATAAATGATATTTACTATTACAACTTCTTGAATTATCATAGGTATCAATTTGGTGTGACAAGTTAGTTAAAATTGTAATTTTTTAGTAATTTAGGGAAAATATCACTGAGGGGCATGATATAAAAATGACCATTTCTTTGTAGTCCTATGTCTGATTTTGATAGTTTTGGTCTTATTAGACTCACAATACCACAAGCTTTCATAAAATGTAAAAAAAGAAAAACATAAAAACTCATAAAATGTTTTTAAGGTCTCACTAACCACTTCCGGGTCAAATGGCCACCCCCCTATGTAGTACCAAAAACACACTGAACCTAGACATATGCATTGTAAGTGCATTATTTGTGTGTATTATGATTAAAAGTAGTCAAAATAAAGATGAGAATGTGTACTTTAAAATCATATATGTAATTAACTACAAAAGTGTATGAATATTGTTTACATGTGTGAGTAATTTGCCTCCATGCTGTCAGTTAGCAGAACAGGTAAAAATGTGGATTTTCAGTATTATTTATTCAAGTAAATTTTGTGAAGAATTTCTACTATGATCGTACCATTAGCATAATGATTTTGGAAGCCTTATTTTCCAAGCTTCGCAACGGTATGCAGCTTTAAGATGTCATTTGTCCTGGGAATTCACAGTGAGACTTTGAAAATTACTTTTTTAACATGTAAAGTAATGGAAACGTTAGAAGTGGTTAGTGAGACCATAAATTAAATTATGGCATATTTCAGAGAAATGCATAATTTGAGGAAAATTGCCTTTCCTGGTCATTATTTCCATTTTCCCATAAAATCAGTATAGTGATATTGGTAATCTGGCTATATTTTAAGAGGTGCATTGTGCAAGGTATTTTAAAAAACAACATAGCAACAAGATTTTTATCAGTAACAGTGACTCATAACTTGACGTCATCCATGAAATACACAACGTCACTGCTTGGGATATTCAAAGTACTCAAATAGTCACACAGCACAGACTAAGAATCACACAGTAATGAAATAGGTATGATATAAATTGTTGAAATCTGTTCTTTTTTCATAATGATAAATGATATTTACTATTACAACTTCTTGAATTATCATAGGTATCAATTTGGTGTGACAAGTTAGTTAAAATTGTAATTTTTTAGTAATTTAGGGAAAATATCACTGAGGGGCATGATATAAAAATGACCATTTCTTTGTAGTCCTATGTCTGATTTTGATAGTTTTGGTCTTATTAGACTCACAATACCACAAGCTTTCATAAAATGTAAAAAAAGAAAAACATAAAAACTCATAAAATGTTTTTAAGGTCTCACTAACCACTTCCGGGTCAAATGGCCACCCCCCTATGTAGTACCAAAAACACACTGAACCTAGACATATGCATTGTAAGTGCATTATTTGTGTGTATTATGATTAAAAGTAGTCAAAATAAAGCTGAGAATGTGTACTTTAAAATCATATATGTAATTAACTACAAAAGTGTATGAATATTGTTTACATGTGTGAGTAATTTGCCTCCATGCTGTCAGTTAGCAGAACAGGTAAAAATGTGGATTTTCAGTATTATTTATTCAAGTAAATTTTGTGAAGAATTTCTACTATGATCGTACCATTAGCATAATGATTTTGGAAGCCTTATTTTCCAAGCTTCGCAACGGTATGCAGCTTTAAGATGTCATTTGTCCTGGGAATTCACAGTGAGACTTTGAAAATTACTTTTTTAACATGTAAAGTAATGGAAACGTTAGAAGTGGTTAGTGAGACCATAAATTAAATTATGGCATATTTCAGAGAAATGCATAATTTGAGGAAAATTGCCTTTCCTGGTCATTATTTCCATTTTCCCATAAAATCAGTATAGTGATATTGGTAATCTGGCTATATTTTAAGAGGTGCATTGTGCAAGGTATTTTAAAAAACAACATAGCAACAAGATTTTTATCAGTAACAGTGACTCATAACTTGACGTCATCCATGAAATACACAACGTCACTGCTTGGGATATTCAAAGTACTCAAATAGTCACACAGCACAGACTAAGAATCACACAGTAATGAAATAGGTATGATATAAATTGTTGAAATCTGTTCTTTTTTCATAATGATAAATGATATTTACTATTACAACTTCTTGAATTATCATAGGTATCAATTTGGTGTGACAAGTTAGTTAAAATTGTAATTTTTTAGTAATTTAGGGAAAATATCACTGAGGGGCATGATATAAAAATGACCATTTCTTTGTAGTCCTATGTCTGATTTTGATAGTTTTGGTCTTATTAGACTCACAATACCACAAGCTTTCATAAAATGTAAAAAAAGAAAAACATAAAAACTCATAAAATGTTTTTAAATTAAATTATGGCATATTTCAGAGAAATGCATAATTTGAGGAAAATTGCCTTTCCTGGTCATTATTTCCATTTTCCCATAAAATCAGTATAGTGATATTGGTAATCTGGCTATATTTTAAGAGGTGCATTGTGCAAGGTATTTTAAAAAACAACATAGCAACAAGATTTTTATCAGTAACAGTGACTCATAACTTGACGTCATCCATGAAATACACAACGTCACTGCTTGGGATATTCAAAGTACTCAAATAGTCACACAGCACAGACTAAGAATCACACAGTAATGAAATAGGTATGATATAAATTGTTGAAATCTGTTCTTTTTTCATAATGATAAATGATATTTACTATTACAACTTCTTGAATTATCATAGGTATCAATTTGGTGTGACAAGTTAGTTAAAATTGTAATTTTTTAGTAATTTAGGGAAAATATCACTGAGGGGCATGATATAAAAATGACCATTTCTTTGTAGTCCTATGTCTGATTTTGATAGTTTTGGTCTTATTAGACTCACAATACCACAAGCTTTCATAAAATGTAAAAAAAGAAAAACATAAAAACTCATAAAATGTTTTTAAGGTCTCACTAACCACTTCCGGGTCAAATGGCCACCCCCCTATGTAGTACCAAAAACACACTGAACCTAGACATATGCATTGTAAGTGCATTATTTGTGTGTATTATGATTAAAAGTAGTCAAAATAAAGCTGAGAATGTGTACTTTAAAATCATATATGTAATTAACTACAAAAGTGTATGAATATTGTTTACATGTGTGAGTAATTTGCCTCCATGCTGTCAGTTAGCAGAACAGGTAAAAATGTGGATTTTCAGTATTATTTATTCAAGTAAATTTTGTGAAGAATTTCTACTATGATCGTACCATTAGCATAATGATTTTGGAAGCCTTATTTTCCAAGCTTCGCAACGGTATGCAGCTTTAAGATGTCATTTGTCCTGGGAATTCACAGTGAGACTTTGAAAATTACTTTTTTAACATGTAAAGTAATGGAAACGTTAGAAGTGGTTAGTGAGACCATAAATTAAATTATGGCATATTTCAGAGAAATGCATAATTTGAGGAAAATTGCCTTTCCTGGTCATTATTTCCATTTTCCCATAAAATCAGTATAGTGATATTGGTAATCTGGCTATATTTTAAGAGGTGCATTGTGCAAGGTATTTTAAAAAACAACATAGCAACAAGATTTTTATCAGTAACAGTGACTCATAACTTGACGTCATCCATGAAATACACAACGTCACTGCTTGGGATATTCAAAGTACTCAAATAGTCACACAGCACAGACTAAGAATCACACAGTAATGAAATAGGTATGATATAAATTGTTGAAATCTGTTCTTTTTTCATAATGATAAATGATATTTACTATTACAACTTCTTGAATTATCATAGGTATCAATTTGGTGTGACAAGTTAGTTAAAATTGTAATTTTTTAGTAATTTAGGGAAAATATCACTGAGGGGCATGATATAAAAATGACCATTTCTTTGTAGTCCTATGTCTGATTTTGATAGTTTTGGTCTTATTAGACTCACAATACCACAAGCTTTCATAAAATGTAAAAAAAGAAAAACATAAAAACTCATAAAATGTTTTTAAGGTCTCACTAACCACTTCCGGGTCAAATGGCCACCCCCCTATGTAGTACCAAAAACACACTGAACCTAGACATATGCATTGTAAGTGCATTATTTGTGTGTATTATGATTAAAAGTAGTCAAAATAAAGCTGAGAATGTGTACTTTAAAATCATATATGTAATTAACTACAAAAGTGTATGAATATTGTTTACATGTGTGAGTAATTTGCCTCCATGCTGTCAGTTAGCAGAACAGGTAAAAATGTGGATTTTCAGTATTATTTATTCAAGTAAATTTTGTGAAGAATTTCTACTATGATCGTACCATTAGCATAATGATTTTGGAAGCCTTATTTTCCAAGCTTCGCAACGGTATGCAGCTTTAAGATGTCATTTGTCCTGGGAATTCACAGTGAGACTTTGAAAATTACTTTTTTAACATGTAAAGTAATGGAAACGTTAGAAGTGGTTAGTGAGACCATAAATTAAATTATGGCATATTTCAGAGAAATGCATAATTTGAGGAAAATTGCCTTTCCTGGTCATTATTTCCATTTTCCCATAAAATCAGTATAGTGATATTGGTAATCTGGCTATATTTTAAGAGGTGCATTGTGCAAGGTATTTTAAAAAACAACATAGCAACAAGATTTTTATCAGTAACAGTGACTCATAACTTGACGTCATCCATGAAATACACAACGTCACTGCTTGGGATATTCAAAGTACTCAAATAGTCACACAGCACAGACTAAGAATCACACAGTAATGAAATAGGTATGATATAAATTGTTGAAATCTGTTCTTTTTTCATAATGATAAATGATATTTACTATTACAACTTCTTGAATTATCATAGGTATCAATTTGGTGTGACAAGTTAGTTAAAATTGTAATTTTTTAGTAATTTAGGGAAAATATCACTGAGGGGCATGATATAAAAATGACCATTTCTTTGTAGTCCTATGTCTGATTTTGATAGTTTTGGTCTTATTAGACTCACAATACCACAAGCTTTCATAAAATGTAAAAAAAGAAAAACATAAAAACTCATAAAATGTTTTTAAGGTCTCACTAACCACTTCCGGGTCAAATGGCCACCCCCCTATGTAGTACCAAAAACACACTGAACCTAGACATATGCATTGTAAGTGCATTATTTGTGTGTATTATGATTAAAAGTAGTCAAAATAAAGCTGAGAATGTGTACTTTAAAATCATATATGTAATTAACTACAAAAGTGTATGAATATTGTTTACATGTGTGAGTAATTTGCCTCCATGCTGTCAGTTAGCAGAACAGGTAAAAATGTGGATTTTCAGTATTATTTATTCAAGTAAATTTTGTGAAGAATTTCTACTATGATCGTACCATTAGCATAATGATTTTGGAAGCCTTATTTTCCAAGCTTCGCAACGGTATGCAGCTTTAAGATGTCATTTGTCCTGGGAATTCACAGTGAGACTTTGAAAATTACTTTTTTAACATGTAAAGTAATGGAAACGTTAGAAGTGGTTAGTGAGACCATAAATTAAATTATGGCATATTTCAGAGAAATGCATAATTTGAGGAAAATTGCCTTTCCTGGTCATTATTTCCATTTTCCCATAAAATCAGTATAGTGATATTGGTAATCTGGCTATATTTTAAGAGGTGCATTGTGCAAGGTATTTTAAAAAACAACATAGCAACAAGATTTTTATCAGTAACAGTGACTCATAACTTGACGTCATCCATGAAATACACAACGTCACTGCTTGGGATATTCAAAGTACTCAAATAGTCACACAGCACAGACTAAGAATCACACAGTAATGAAATAGGTATGATATAAATTGTTGAAATCTGTTCTTTTTTCATAATGATAAATGATATTTACTATTACAACTTCTTGAATTATCATAGGTATCAATTTGGTGTGACAAGTTAGTTAAAATTGTAATTTTTTAGTAATTTAGGGAAAATATCACTGAGGGGCATGATATAAAAATGACCATTTCTTTGTAGTCCTATGTCTGATTTTGATAGTTTTGGTCTTATTAGACTCACAATACCACAAGCTTTCATAAAATGTAAAAAAAGAAAAACATAAAAACTCATAAAATGTTTTTAAGGTCTCACTAACCACTTCCGGGTCAAATGGCCACCCCCCTATGTAGTACCAAAAACACACTGAACCTAGACATATGCATTGTAAGTGCATTATTTGTGTGTATTATGATTAAAAGTAGTCAAAATAAAGCTGAGAATGTGTACTTTAAAATCATATATGTAATTAACTACAAAAGTGTATGAATATTGTTTACATGTGTGAGTAATTTGCCTCCATGCTGTCAGTTAGCAGAACAGGTAAAAATGTGGATTTTCAGTATTATTTATTCAAGTAAATTTTGTGAAGAATTTCTACTATGATCGTACCATTAGCATAATGATTTTGGAAGCCTTATTTTCCAAGCTTCGCAACGGTATGCAGCTTTAAGATGTCATTTGTCCTGGGAATTCACAGTGAGACTTTGAAAATTACTTTTTTAACATGTAAAGTAATGGAAACGTTAGAAGTGGTTAGTGAGACCATAAATTAAATTATGGCATATTTCAGAGAAATGCATAATTTGAGGAAAATTGCCTTTCCTGGTCATTATTTCCATTTTCCCATAAAATCAGTATAGTGATATTGGTAATCTGGCTATATTTTAAGAGGTGCATTGTGCAAGGTATTTTAAAAAACAACATAGCAACAAGATTTTTATCAGTAACAGTGACTCATAACTTGACGTCATCCATGAAATACACAACGTCACTGCTTGGGATATTCAAAGTACTCAAATAGTCACACAGCACAGACTAAGAATCACACAGTAATGAAATAGGTATGATATAAATTGTTGAAATCTGTTCTTTTTTCATAATGATAAATGATATTTACTATTACAACTTCTTGAATTATCATAGGTATCAATTTGGTGTGACAAGTTAGTTAAAATTGTAATTTTTTAGTAATTTAGGGAAAATATCACTGAGGGGCATGATATAAAAATGACCATTTCTTTGTAGTCCTATGTCTGATTTTGATAGTTTTGGTCTTATTAGACTCACAATACCACAAGCTTTCATAAAATGTAAAAAAAGAAAAACATAAAAACTCATAAAATGTTTTTAAGGTCTCACTAACCACTTCCGGGTCAAATGGCCACCCCCCTATGTAGTACCAAAAACACACTGAACCTAGACATATGCATTGTAAGTGCATTATTTGTGTGTATTATGATTAAAAGTAGTCAAAATAAAGCTGAGAATGTGTACTTTAAAATCATATATGTAATTAACTACAAAAGTGTATGAATATTGTTTACATGTGTGAGTAATTTGCCTCCATGCTGTCAGTTAGCAGAACAGGTAAAAATGTGGATTTTCAGTATTATTTATTCAAGTAAATTTTGTGAAGAATTTCTACTATGATCGTACCATTAGCATAATGATTTTGGAAGCCTTATTTTCCAAGCTTCGCAACGGTATGCAGCTTTAAGATGTCATTTGTCCTGGGAATTCACAGTGAGACTTTGAAAATTACTTTTTTAACATGTAAAGTAATGGAAACGTTAGAAGTGGTTAGTGAGACCATAAATTAAATTATGGCATATTTCAGAGAAATGCATAATTTGAGGAAAATTGCCTTTCCTGGTCATTATTTCCATTTTCCCATAAAATCAGTATAGTGATATTGGTAATCTGGCTATATTTTAAGAGGTGCATTGTGCAAGGTATTTTAAAAAACAACATAGCAACAAGATTTTTATCAGTAACAGTGACTCATAACTTGACGTCATCCATGAAATACACAACGTCACTGCTTGGGATATTCAAAGTACTCAAATAGTCACACAGCACAGACTAAGAATCACACAGTAATGAAATAGGTATGATATAAATTGTTGAAATCTGTTCTTTTTTCATAATGATAAATGATATTTACTATTACAACTTCTTGAATTATCATAGGTATCAATTTGGTGTGACAAGTTAGTTAAAATTGTAATTTTTTAGTAATTTAGGGAAAATATCACTGAGGGGCATGATATAAAAATGACCATTTCTTTGTAGTCCTATGTCTGATTTTGATAGTTTTGGTCTTATTAGACTCACAATACCACAAGCTTTCATAAAATGTAAAAAAAGAAAAACATAAAAACTCATAAAATGTTTTTAAGGTCTCACTAACCACTTCCGGGTCAAATGGCCACCCCCCTATGTAGTACCAAAAACACACTGAACCTAGACATATGCATTGTAAGTGCATTATTTGTGTGTATTATGATTAAAAGTAGTCAAAATAAAGCTGAGAATGTGTACTTTAAAATCATATATGTAATTAACTACAAAAGTGTATGAATATTGTTTACATGTGTGAGTAATTTGCCTCCATGCTGTCAGTTAGCAGAACAGGTAAAAATGTGGATTTTCAGTATTATTTATTCAAGTAAATTTTGTGAAGAATTTCTACTATGATCGTACCATTAGCATAATGATTTTGGAAGCCTTATTTTCCAAGCTTCGCAACGGTATGCAGCTTTAAGATGTCATTTGTCCTGGGAATTCACAGTGAGACTTTGAAAATTACTTTTTTAACATGTAAAGTAATGGAAACGTTAGAAGTGGTTAGTGAGACCATAAATTAAATTATGGCATATTTCAGAGAAATGCATAATTTGAGGAAAATTGCCTTTCCTGGTCATTATTTCCATTTTCCCATAAAATCAGTATAGTGATATTGGTAATCTGGCTATATTTTAAGAGGTGCATTGTGCAAGGTATTTTAAAAAACAACATAGCAACAAGATTTTTATCAGTAACAGTGACTCATAACTTGACGTCATCCATGAAATACACAACGTCACTGCTTGGGATATTCAAAGTACTCAAATAGTCACACAGCACAGACTAAGAATCACACAGTAATGAAATAGGTATGATATAAATTGTTGAAATCTGTTCTTTTTTCATAATGATAAATGATATTTACTATTACAACTTCTTGAATTATCATAGGTATCAATTTGGTGTGACAAGTTAGTTAAAATTGTAATTTTTTAGTAATTTAGGGAAAATATCACTGAGGGGCATGATATAAAAATGACCATTTCTTTGTAGTCCTATGTCTGATTTTGATAGTTTTGGTCTTATTAGACTCACAATACCACAAGCTTTCATAAAATGTAAAAAAAGAAAAACATAAAAACTCATAAAATGTTTTTAAGGTCTCACTAACCACTTCCGGGTCAAATGGCCACCCCCCTATGTAGTACCAAAAACACACTGAACCTAGACATATGCATTGTAAGTGCATTATTTGTGTGTATTATGATTAAAAGTAGTCAAAATAAAGCTGAGAATGTGTACTTTAAAATCATATATGTAATTAACTACAAAAGTGTATGAATATTGTTTACATGTGTGAGTAATTTGCCTCCATGCTGTCAGTTAGCAGAACAGGTAAAAATGTGGATTTTCAGTATTATTTATTCAAGTAAATTTTGTGAAGAATTTCTACTATGATCGTACCATTAGCATAATGATTTTGGAAGCCTTATTTTCCAAGCTTCGCAACGGTATGCAGCTTTAAGATGTCATTTGTCCTGGGAATTCACAGTGAGACTTTGAAAATTACTTTTTTAACATGTAAAGTAATGGAAACGTTAGAAGTGGTTAGTGAGACCATAAATTAAATTATGGCATATTTCAGAGAAATGCATAATTTGAGGAAAATTGCCTTTCCTGGTCATTATTTCCATTTTCCCATAAAATCAGTATAGTGATATTGGTAATCTGGCTATATTTTAAGAGGTGCATTGTGCAAGGTATTTTAAAAAACAACATAGCAACAAGATTTTTATCAGTAACAGTGACTCATAACTTGACGTCATCCATGAAATACACAACGTCACTGCTTGGGATATTCAAAGTACTCAAATAGTCACACAGCACAGACTAAGAATCACACAGTAATGAAATAGGTATGATATAAATTGTTGAAATCTGTTCTTTTTTCATAATGATAAATGATATTTACTATTACAACTTCTTGAATTATCATAGGTATCAATTTGGTGTGACAAGTTAGTTAAAATTGTAATTTTTTAGTAATTTAGGGAAAATATCACTGAGGGGCATGATATAAAAATGACCATTTCTTTGTAGTCCTATGTCTGATTTTGATAGTTTTGGTCTTATTAGACTCACAATACCACAAGCTTTCATAAAATGTAAAAAAAGAAAAACATAAAAACTCATAAAATGTTTTTAAGGTCTCACTAACCACTTCCGGGTCAAATGGCCACCCCCCTATGTAGTACCAAAAACACACTGAACCTAGACATATGCATTGTAAGTGCATTATTTGTGTGTATTATGATTAAAAGTAGTCAAAATAAAGCTGAGAATGTGTACTTTAAAATCATATATGTAATTAACTACAAAAGTGTATGAATATTGTTTACATGTGTGAGTAATTTGCCTCCATGCTGTCAGTTAGCAGAACAGGTAAAAATGTGGATTTTCAGTATTATTTATTCAAGTAAATTTTGTGAAGAATTTCTACTATGATCGTACCATTAGCATAATGATTTTGGAAGCCTTATTTTCCAAGCTTCGCAACGGTATGCAGCTTTAAGATGTCATTTGTCCTGGGAATTCACAGTGAGACTTTGAAAATTACTTTTTTAACATGTAAAGTAATGGAAACGTTAGAAGTGGTTAGTGAGACCATAAATTAAATTATGGCATATTTCAGAGAAATGCATAATTTGAGGAAAATTGCCTTTCCTGGTCATTATTTCCATTTTCCCATAAAATCAGTATAGTGATATTGGTAATCTGGCTATATTTTAAGAGGTGCATTGTGCAAGGTATTTTAAAAAACAACATAGCAACAAGATTTTTATCAGTAACAGTGACTCATAACTTGACGTCATCCATGAAATACACAACGTCACTGCTTGGGATATTCAAAGTACTCAAATAGTCACACAGCACAGACTAAGAATCACACAGTAATGAAATAGGTATGATATAAATTGTTGAAATCTGTTCTTTTTTCATAATGATAAATGATATTTACTATTACAACTTCTTGAATTATCATAGGTATCAATTTGGTGTGACAAGTTAGTTAAAATTGTAATTTTTTAGTAATTTAGGGAAAATATCACTGAGGGGCATGATATAAAAATGACCATTTCTTTGTAGTCCTATGTCTGATTTTGATAGTTTTGGTCTTATTAGACTCACAATACCACAAGCTTTCATAAAATGTAAAAAAAGAAAAACATAAAAACTCATAAAATGTTTTTAAGGTCTCACTAACCACTTCCGGGTCAAATGGCCACCCCCCTATGTAGTACCAAAAACACACTGAACCTAGACATATGCATTGTAAGTGCATTATTTGTGTGTATTATGATTAAAAGTAGTCAAAATAAAGCTGAGAATGTGTACTTTAAAATCATATATGTAATTAACTACAAAAGTGTATGAATATTGTTTACATGTGTGAGTAATTTGCCTCCATGCTGTCAGTTAGCAGAACAGGTAAAAATGTGGATTTTCAGTATTATTTATTCAAGTAAATTTTGTGAAGAATTTCTACTATGATCGTACCATTAGCATAATGATTTTGGAAGCCTTATTTTCCAAGCTTCGCAACGGTATGCAGCTTTAAGATGTCATTTGTCCTGGGAATTCACAGTGAGACTTTGAAAATTACTTTTTTAACATGTAAAGTAATGGAAACGTTAGAAGTGGTTAGTGAGACCATAAATTAAATTATGGCATATTTCAGAGAAATGCATAATTTGAGGAAAATTGCCTTTCCTGGTCATTATTTCCATTTTCCCATAAAATCAGTATAGTGATATTGGTAATCTGGCTATATTTTAAGAGGTGCATTGTGCAAGGTATTTTAAAAAACAACATAGCAACAAGATTTTTATCAGTAACAGTGACTCATAACTTGACGTCATCCATGAAATACACAACGTCACTGCTTGGGATATTCAAAGTACTCAAATAGTCACACAGCACAGACTAAGAATCACACAGTAATGAAATAGGTATGATATAAATTGTTGAAATCTGTTCTTTTTTCATAATGATAAATGATATTTACTATTACAACTTCTTGAATTATCATAGGTATCAATTTGGTGTGACAAGTTAGTTAAAATTGTAATTTTTTAGTAATTTAGGGAAAATATCACTGAGGGGCATGATATAAAAATGACCATTTCTTTGTAGTCCTATGTCTGATTTTGATAGTTTTGGTCTTATTAGACTCACAATACCACAAGCTTTCATAAAATGTAAAAAAAGAAAAACATAAAAACTCATAAAATGTTTTTAAGGTCTCACTAACCACTTCCGGGTCAAATGGCCACCCCCCTATGTAGTACCAAAAACACACTGAACCTAGACATATGCATTGTAAGTGCATTATTTGTGTGTATTATGATTAAAAGTAGTCAAAATAAAGCTGAGAATGTGTACTTTAAAATCATATATGTAATTAACTACAAAAGTGTATGAATATTGTTTACATGTGTGAGTAATTTGCCTCCATGCTGTCAGTTAGCAGAACAGGTAAAAATGTGGATTTTCAGTATTATTTATTCAAGTAAATTTTGTGAAGAATTTCTACTATGATCGTACCATTAGCATAATGATTTTGGAAGCCTTATTTTCCAAGCTTCGCAACGGTATGCAGCTTTAAGATGTCATTTGTCCTGGGAATTCACAGTGAGACTTTGAAAATTACTTTTTTAACATGTAAAGTAATGGAAACGTTAGAAGTGGTTAGTGAGACCATAAATTAAATTATGGCATATTTCAGAGAAATGCATAATTTGAGGAAAATTGCCTTTCCTGGTCATTATTTCCATTTTCCCATAAAATCAGTATAGTGATATTGGTAATCTGGCTATATTTTAAGAGGTGCATTGTGCAAGGTATTTTAAAAAACAACATAGCAACAAGATTTTTATCAGTAACAGTGACTCATAACTTGACGTCATCCATGAAATACACAACGTCACTGCTTGGGATATTCAAAGTACTCAAATAGTCACACAGCACAGACTAAGAATCACACAGTAATGAAATAGGTATGATATAAATTGTTGAAATCTGTTCTTTTTTCATAATGATAAATGATATTTACTATTACAACTTCTTGAATTATCATAGGTATCAATTTGGTGTGACAAGTTAGTTAAAATTGTAATTTTTTAGTAATTTAGGGAAAATATCACTGAGGGGCATGATATAAAAATGACCATTTCTTTGTAGTCCTATGTCTGATTTTGATAGTTTTGGTCTTATTAGACTCACAATACCACAAGCTTTCATAAAATGTAAAAAAAGAAAAACATAAAAACTCATAAAATGTTTTTAAGGTCTCACTAACCACTTCCGGGTCAAATGGCCACCCCCCTATGTAGTACCAAAAACACACTGAACCTAGACATATGCATTGTAAGTGCATTATTTGTGTGTATTATGATTAAAAGTAGTCAAAATAAAGCTGAGAATGTGTACTTTAAAATCATATATGTAATTAACTACAAAAGTGTATGAATATTGTTTACATGTGTGAGTAATTTGCCTCCATGCTGTCAGTTAGCAGAACAGGTAAAAATGTGGATTTTCAGTATTATTTATTCAAGTAAATTTTGTGAAGAATTTCTACTATGATCGTACCATTAGCATAATGATTTTGGAAGCCTTATTTTCCAAGCTTCGCAACGGTATGCAGCTTTAAGATGTCATTTGTCCTGGGAATTCACAGTGAGACTTTGAAAATTACTTTTTTAACATGTAAAGTAATGGAAACGTTAGAAGTGGTTAGTGAGACCATAAATTAAATTATGGCATATTTCAGAGAAATGCATAATTTGAGGAAAATTGCCTTTCCTGGTCATTATTTCCATTTTCCCATAAAATCAGTATAGTGATATTGGTAATCTGGCTATATTTTAAGAGGTGCATTGTGCAAGGTATTTTAAAAAACAACATAGCAACAAGATTTTTATCAGTAACAGTGACTCATAACTTGACGTCATCCATGAAATACACAACGTCACTGCTTGGGATATTCAAAGTACTCAAATAGTCACACAGCACAGACTAAGAATCACACAGTAATGAAATAGGTATGATATAAATTGTTGAAATCTGTTCTTTTTTCATAATGATAAATGATATTTACTATTACAACTTCTTGAATTATCATAGGTATCAATTTGGTGTGACAAGTTAGTTAAAATTGTAATTTTTTAGTAATTTAGGGAAAATATCACTGAGGGGCATGATATAAAAATGACCATTTCTTTGTAGTCCTATGTCTGATTTTGATAGTTTTGGTCTTATTAGACTCACAATACCACAAGCTTTCATAAAATGTAAAAAAAGAAAAACATAAAAACTCATAAAATGTTTATAAATTAAATTATGGCATATTTCAGAGAAATGCATAATTTGAGGAAAATTGCCTTTCCTGGTCATTATTTCCATTTTCCCATAAAATCAGTATAGTGATATTGGTAATCTGGCTATATTTTAAGAGGTGCATTGTGCAAGGTATTTTAAAAAACAACATAGCAACAAGATTTTTATCAGTAACAGTGACTCATAACTTGACGTCATCCATGAAATACACAACGTCACTGCTTGGGATATTCAAAGTACTCAAATAGTCACACAGCACAGACTAAGAATCACACAGTAATGAAATAGGTATGATATAAATTGTTGAAATCTGTTCTTTTTTCATAATGATAAATGATATTTACTATTACAACTTCTTGAATTATCATAGGTATCAATTTGGTGTGACAAGTTAGTTAAAATTGTAATTTTTTAGTAATTTAGGGAAAATATCACTGAGGGGCATGATATAAAAATGACCATTTCTTTGTAGTCCTATGTCTGATTTTGATAGTTTTGGTCTTATTAGACTCACAATACCACAAGCTTTCATAAAATGTAAAAAAAGAAAAACATAAAAACTCATAAAATGTTTTTAAGGTCTCACTAACCACTTCCGGGTCAAATGGCCACCCCCCTATGTAGTACCAAAAACACACTGAACCTAGACATATGTATTGTAAGTGCATTATTTGTGTGTATTATGATTAAAAGTAGTCAAAATAAAGCTGAGAATGTGTACTTTAAAATCATATATGTAATTAACTACAAAAGTGTATGAATATTGTTTACATGTGTGAGTAATTTGCCTCCATGCTGTCAGTTAGCAGAACAGGTAAAAATGTGGATTTTCAGTATTATTTATTCAAGTAAATTTTGTGAAGAATTTCTACTATGATCGTACCATTAGCATAATGATTTTGGAAGCCTTATTTTCCAAGCTTCGCAACGGTATGCAGCTTTAAGATGTCATTTGTCCTGGGAATTCACAGTGAGACTTTGAAAATTACTTTTTTAACATGTAAAGTAATGGAAACGTTAGAAGTGGTTAGTGAGACCATAAATTAAATTATGGCATATTTCAGAGAAATGCATAATTTGAGGAAAATTGCCTTTCCTGGTCATTATTTCCATTTTCCCATAAAATCAGTATAGTGATATTGGTAATCTGGCTATATTTTAAGAGGTGCATTGTGCAAGGTATTTTAAAAAACAACATAGCAACAAGATTTTTATCAGTAACAGTGACTCATAACTTGACGTCATCCATGAAATACACAACGTCACTGCTTGGGATATTCAAAGTACTCAAATAGTCACACAGCACAGACTAAGAATCACACAGTAATGAAATAGGTATGATATAAATTGTTGAAATCTGTTCTTTTTTCATAATGATAAATGATATTTACTATTACAACTTCTTGAATTATCATAGGTATCAATTTGGTGTGACAAGTTAGTTAAAATTGTAATTTTTTAGTAATTTAGGGAAAATATCACTGAGGGGCATGATATAAAAATGACCATTTCTTTGTAGTCCTATGTCTGATTTTGATAGTTTTGGTCTTATTAGACTCACAATACCACAAGCTTTCATAAAATGTAAAAAAAGAAAAACATAAAAACTCATAAAATGTTTTTAAGGTCTCACTAACCACTTCCGGGTCAAATGGCCACCCCCCTATGTAGTACCAAAAACACACTGAACCTAGACATATGCATTGTAAGTGCATTATTTGTGTGTATTATGATTAAAAGTAGTCAAAATAAAGCTGAGAATGTGTACTTTAAAATCATATATGTAATTAACTACAAAAGTGTATGAATATTGTTTACATGTGTGAGTAATTTGCCTCCATGCTGTCAGTTAGCAGAACAGGTAAAAATGTGGATTTTCAGTATTATTTATTCAAGTAAATTTTGTGAAGAATTTCTACTATGATCGTACCATTAGCATAATGATTTTGGAAGCCTTATTTTCCAAGCTTCGCAACGGTATGCAGCTTTAAGATGTCATTTGTCCTGGGAATTCACAGTGAGACTTTGAAAATTACTTTTTTAACATGTAAAGTAATGGAAACGTTAGAAGTGGTTAGTGAGACCATAAATTAAATTATGGCATATTTCAGAGAAATGCATAATTTGAGGAAAATTGCCTTTCCTGGTCATTATTTCCATTTTCCCATAAAATCAGTATAGTGATATTGGTAATCTGGCTATATTTTAAGAGGTGCATTGTGCAAGGTATTTTAAAAAACAACATAGCAACAAGATTTTTATCAGTAACAGTGACTCATAACTTGACGTCATCCATGAAATACACAACGTCACTGCTTGGGATATTCAAAGTACTCAAATAGTCACACAGCACAGACTAAGAATCACACAGTAATGAAATAGGTATGATATAAATTGTTGAAATCTGTTCTTTTTTCATAATGATAAATGATATTTACTATTACAACTTCTTGAATTATCATAGGTATCAATTTGGTGTGACAAGTTAGTTAAAATTGTAATTTTTTAGTAATTTAGGGAAAATATCACTGAGGGGCATGATATAAAAATGACCATTTCTTTGTAGTCCTATGTCTGATTTTGATAGTTTTGGTCTTATTAGACTCACAATACCACAAGCTTTCATAAAATGTAAAAAAAGAAAAACATAAAAACTCATAAAATGTTTTTAAGGTCTCACTAACCACTTCCGGGTCAAATGGCCACCCCCCTATGTAGTACCAAAAACACACTGAACCTAGACATATGCATTGTAAGTGCATTATTTGTGTGTATTATGATTAAAAGTAGTCAAAATAAAGCTGAGAATGTGTACTTTAAAATCATATATGTAATTAACTACAAAAGTGTATGAATATTGTTTACATGTGTGAGTAATTTGCCTCCATGCTGTCAGTTAGCAGAACAGGTAAAAATGTGGATTTTCAGTATTATTTATTCAAGTAAATTTTGTGAAGAATTTCTACTATGATCGTACCATTAGCATAATGATTTTGGAAGCCTTATTTTCCAAGCTTCGCAACGGTATGCAGCTTTAAGATGTCATTTGTCCTGGGAATTCACAGTGAGACTTTGAAAATTACTTTTTTAACATGTAAAGTAATGGAAACGTTAGAAGTGGTTAGTGAGACCATAAATTAAATTATGGCATATTTCAGAGAAATGCATAATTTGAGGAAAATTGCCTTTCCTGGTCATTATTTCCATTTTCCCATAAAATCAGTATAGTGATATTGGTAATCTGGCTATATTTTAAGAGGTGCATTGTGCAAGGTATTTTAAAAAACAACATAGCAACAAGATTTTTATCAGTAACAGTGACTCATAACTTGACGTCATCCATGAAATACACAACGTCACTGCTTGGGATATTCAAAGTACTCAAATAGTCACACAGCACAGACTAAGAATCACACAGTAATGAAATAGGTATGATATAAATTGTTGAAATCTGTTCTTTTTTCATAATGATAAATGATATTTACTATTACAACTTCTTGAATTATCATAGGTATCAATTTGGTGTGACAAGTTAGTTAAAATTGTAATTTTTTAGTAATTTAGGGAAAATATCACTGAGGGGCATGATATAAAAATGACCATTTCTTTGTAGTCCTATGTCTGATTTTGATAGTTTTGGTCTTATTAGACTCACAATACCACAAGCTTTCATAAAATGTAAAAAAAGAAAAACATAAAAACTCATAAAATGTTTTTAAGGTCTCACTAACCACTTCCGGGTCAAATGGCCACCCCCCTATGTAGTACCAAAAACACACTGAACCTAGACATATGCATTGTAAGTGCATTATTTGTGTGTATTATGATTAAAAGTAGTCAAAATAAAGCTGAGAATGTGTACTTTAAAATCATATATGTAATTAACTACAAAAGTGTATGAATATTGTTTACATGTGTGAGTAATTTGCCTCCATGCTGTCAGTTAGCAGAACAGGTAAAAATGTGGATTTTCAGTATTATTTATTCAAGTAAATTTTGTGAAGAATTTCTACTATGATCGTACCATTAGCATAATGATTTTGGAAGCCTTATTTTCCAAGCTTCGCAACGGTATGCAGCTTTAAGATGTCATTTGTCCTGGGAATTCACAGTGAGACTTTGAAAATTACTTTTTTAACATGTAAAGTAATGGAAACGTTAGAAGTGGTTAGTGAGACCATAAATTAAATTATGGCATATTTCAGAGAAATGCATAATTTGAGGAAAATTGCCTTTCCTGGTCATTATTTCCATTTTCCCATAAAATCAGTATAGTGATATTGGTAATCTGGCTATATTTTAAGAGGTGCATTGTGCAAGGTATTTTAAAAAACAACATAGCAACAAGATTTTTATCAGTAACAGTGACTCATAACTTGACGTCATCCATGAAATACACAACGTCACTGCTTGGGATATTCAAAGTACTCAAATAGTCACACAGCACAGACTAAGAATCACACAGTAATGAAATAGGTATGATATAAATTGTTGAAATCTGTTCTTTTTTCATAATGATAAATGATATTTACTATTACAACTTCTTGAATTATCATAGGTATCAATTTGGTGTGACAAGTTAGTTAAAATTGTAATTTTTTAGTAATTTAGGGAAAATATCACTGAGGGGCATGATATAAAAATGACCATTTCTTTGTAGTCCTATGTCTGATTTTGATAGTTTTGGTCTTATTAGACTCACAATACCACAAGCTTTCATAAAATGTAAAAAAAGAAAAACATAAAAACTCATAAAATGTTTTTAAGGTCTCACTAACCACTTCCGGGTCAAATGGCCACCCCCCTATGTAGTACCAAAAACACACTGAACCTAGACATATGCATTGTAAGTGCATTATTTGTGTGTATTATGATTAAAAGTAGTCAAAATAAAGCTGAGAATGTGTACTTTAAAATCATATATGTAATTAACTACAAAAGTGTATGAATATTGTTTACATGTGTGAGTAATTTGCCTCCATGCTGTCAGTTAGCAGAACAGGTAAAAATGTGGATTTTCAGTATTATTTATTCAAGTAAATTTTGTGAAGAATTTCTACTATGATCGTACCATTAGCATAATGATTTTGGAAGCCTTATTTTCCAAGCTTCGCAACGGTATGCAGCTTTAAGATGTCATTTGTCCTGGGAATTCACAGTGAGACTTTGAAAATTACTTTTTTAACATGTAAAGTAATGGAAACGTTAGAAGTGGTTAGTGAGACCATAAATTAAATTATGGCATATTTCAGAGAAATGCATAATTTGAGGAAAATTGCCTTTCCTGGTCATTATTTCCATTTTCCCATAAAATCAGTATAGTGATATTGGTAATCTGGCTATATTTTAAGAGGTGCATTGTGCAAGGTATTTTAAAAAACAACATAGCAACAAGATTTTTATCAGTAACAGTGACTCATAACTTGACGTCATCCATGAAATACACAACGTCACTGCTTGGGATATTCAAAGTACTCAAATAGTCACACAGCACAGACTAAGAATCACACAGTAATGAAATAGGTATGATATAAATTGTTGAAATCTGTTCTTTTTTCATAATGATAAATGATATTTACTATTACAACTTCTTGAATTATCATAGGTATCAATTTGGTGTGACAAGTTAGTTAAAATTGTAATTTTTTAGTAATTTAGGGAAAATATCACTGAGGGGCATGATATAAAAATGACCATTTCTTTGTAGTCCTATGTCTGATTTTGATAGTTTTGGTCTTATTAGACTCACAATACCACAAGCTTTCATAAAATGTAAAAAAAGAAAAACATAAAAACTCATAAAATGTTTTTAAGGTCTCACTAACCACTTCCGGGTCAAATGGCCACCCCCCTATGTAGTACCAAAAACACACTGAACCTAGACATATGCATTGTAAGTGCATTATTTGTGTGTATTATGATTAAAAGTAGTCAAAATAAAGCTGAGAATGTGTACTTTAAAATCATATATGTAATTAACTACAAAAGTGTATGAATATTGTTTACATGTGTGAGTAATTTGCCTCCATGCTGTCAGTTAGCAGAACAGGTAAAAATGTGGATTTTCAGTATTATTTATTCAAGTAAATTTTGTGAAGAATTTCTACTATGATCGTACCATTAGCATAATGATTTTGGAAGCCTTATTTTCCAAGCTTCGCAACGGTATGCAGCTTTAAGATGTCATTTGTCCTGGGAATTCACAGTGAGACTTTGAAAATTACTTTTTTAACATGTAAAGTAATGGAAACGTTAGAAGTGGTTAGTGAGACCATAAATTAAATTATGGCATATTTCAGAGAAATGCATAATTTGAGGAAAATTGCCTTTCCTGGTCATTATTTCCATTTTCCCATAAAATCAGTATAGTGATATTGGTAATCTGGCTATATTTTAAGAGGTGCATTGTGCAAGGTATTTTAAAAAACAACATAGCAACAAGATTTTTATCAGTAACAGTGACTCATAACTTGACGTCATCCATGAAATACACAACGTCACTGCTTGGGATATTCAAAGTACTCAAATAGTCACACAGCACAGACTAAGAATCACACAGTAATGAAATAGGTATGATATAAATTGTTGAAATCTGTTCTTTTTTCATAATGATAAATGATATTTACTATTACAACTTCTTGAATTATCATAGGTATCAATTTGGTGTGACAAGTTAGTTAAAATTGTAATTTTTTAGTAATTTAGGGAAAATATCACTGAGGGGCATGATATAAAAATGACCATTTCTTTGTAGTCCTATGTCTGATTTTGATAGTTTTGGTCTTATTAGACTCACAATACCACAAGCTTTCATAAAATGTAAAAAAAGAAAAACATAAAAACTCATAAAATGTTTTTAAGGTCTCACTAACCACTTCCGGGTCAAATGGCCACCCCCCTATGTAGTACCAAAAACACACTGAACCTAGACATATGCATTGTAAGTGCATTATTTGTGTGTATTATGATTAAAAGTAGTCAAAATAAAGCTGAGAATGTGTACTTTAAAATCATATATGTAATTAACTACAAAAGTGTATGAATATTGTTTACATGTGTGAGTAATTTGCCTCCATGCTGTCAGTTAGCAGAACAGGTAAAAATGTGGATTTTCAGTATTATTTATTCAAGTAAATTTTGTGAAGAATTTCTACTATGATCGTACCATTAGCATAATGATTTTGGAAGCCTTATTTTCCAAGCTTCGCAACGGTATGCAGCTTTAAGATGTCATTTGTCCTGGGAATTCACAGTGAGACTTTGAAAATTACTTTTTTAACATGTAAAGTAATGGAAACGTTAGAAGTGGTTAGTGAGACCATAAATTAAATTATGGCATATTTCAGAGAAATGCATAATTTGAGGAAAATTGCCTTTCCTGGTCATTATTTCCATTTTCCCATAAAATCAGTATAGTGATATTGGTAATCTGGCTATATTTTAAGAGGTGCATTGTGCAAGGTATTTTAAAAAACAACATAGCAACAAGATTTTTATCAGTAACAGTGACTCATAACTTGACGTCATCCATGAAATACACAACGTCACTGCTTGGGATATTCAAAGTACTCAAATAGTCACACAGCACAGACTAAGAATCACACAGTAATGAAATAGGTATGATATAAATTGTTGAAATCTGTTCTTTTTTCATAATGATAAATGATATTTACTATTACAACTTCTTGAATTATCATAGGTATCAATTTGGTGTGACAAGTTAGTTAAAATTGTAATTTTTTAGTAATTTAGGGAAAATATCACTGAGGGGCATGATATAAAAATGACCATTTCTTTGTAGTCCTATGTCTGATTTTGATAGTTTTGGTCTTATTAGACTCACAATACCACAAGCTTTCATAAAATGTAAAAAAAGAAAAACATAAAAACTCATAAAATGTTTTTAAGGTCTCACTAACCACTTCCGGGTCAAATGGCCACCCCCCTATGTAGTACCAAAAACACACTGAACCTAGACATATGCATTGTAAGTGCATTATTTGTGTGTATTATGATTAAAAGTAGTCAAAATAAAGCTGAGAATGTGTACTTTAAAATCATATATGTAATTAACTACAAAAGTGTATGAATATTGTTTACATGTGTGAGTAATTTGCCTCCATGCTGTCAGTTAGCAGAACAGGTAAAAATGTGGATTTTCAGTATTATTTATTCAAGTAAATTTTGTGAAGAATTTCTACTATGATCGTACCATTAGCATAATGATTTTGGAAGCCTTATTTTCCAAGCTTCGCAACGGTATGCAGCTTTAAGATGTCATTTGTCCTGGGAATTCACAGTGAGACTTTGAAAATTACTTTTTTAACATGTAAAGTAATGGAAACGTTAGAAGTGGTTAGTGAGACCATAAATTAAATTATGGCATATTTCAGAGAAATGCATAATTTGAGGAAAATTGCCTTTCCTGGTCATTATTTCCATTTTCCCATAAAATCAGTATAGTGATATTGGTAATCTGGCTATATTTTAAGAGGTGCATTGTGCAAGGTATTTTAAAAAACAACATAGCAACAAGATTTTTATCAGTAACAGTGACTCATAACTTGACGTCATCCATGAAATACACAACGTCACTGCTTGGGATATTCAAAGTACTCAAATAGTCACACAGCACAGACTAAGAATCACACAGTAATGAAATAGGTATGATATAAATTGTTGAAATCTGTTCTTTTTTCATAATGATAAATGATATTTACTATTACAACTTCTTGAATTATCATAGGTATCAATTTGGTGTGACAAGTTAGTTAAAATTGTAATTTTTTAGTAATTTAGGGAAAATATCACTGAGGGGCATGATATAAAAATGACCATTTCTTTGTAGTCCTATGTCTGATTTTGATAGTTTTGGTCTTATTAGACTCACAATACCACAAGCTTTCATAAAATGTAAAAAAAGAAAAACATAAAAACTCATAAAATGTTTTTAAGGTCTCACTAACCACTTCCGGGTCAAATGGCCACCCCCCTATGTAGTACCAAAAACACACTGAACCTAGACATATGCATTGTAAGTGCATTATTTGTGTGTATTATGATTAAAAGTAGTCAAAATAAAGCTGAGAATGTGTACTTTAAAATCATATATGTAATTAACTACAAAAGTGTATGAATATTGTTTACATGTGTGAGTAATTTGCCTCCATGCTGTCAGTTAGCAGAACAGGTAAAAATGTGGATTTTCAGTATTATTTATTCAAGTAAATTTTGTGAAGAATTTCTACTATGATCGTACCATTAGCATAATGATTTTGGAAGCCTTATTTTCCAAGCTTCGCAACGGTATGCAGCTTTAAGATGTCATTTGTCCTGGGAATTCACAGTGAGACTTTGAAAATTACTTTTTTAACATGTAAAGTAATGGAAACGTTAGAAGTGGTTAGTGAGACCATAAATTAAATTATGGCATATTTCAGAGAAATGCATAATTTGAGGAAAATTGCCTTTCCTGGTCATTATTTCCATTTTCCCATAAAATCAGTATAGTGATATTGGTAATCTGGCTATATTTTAAGAGGTGCATTGTGCAAGGTATTTTAAAAAACAACATAGCAACAAGATTTTTATCAGTAACAGTGACTCATAACTTGACGTCATCCATGAAATACACAACGTCACTGCTTGGGATATTCAAAGTACTCAAATAGTCACACAGCACAGACTAAGAATCACACAGTAATGAAATAGGTATGATATAAATTGTTGAAATCTGTTCTTTTTTCATAATGATAAATGATATTTACTATTACAACTTCTTGAATTATCATAGGTATCAATTTGGTGTGACAAGTTAGTTAAAATTGTAATTTTTTAGTAATTTAGGGAAAATATCACTGAGGGGCATGATATAAAAATGACCATTTCTTTGTAGTCCTATGTCTGATTTTGATAGTTTTGGTCTTATTAGACTCACAATACCACAAGCTTTCATAAAATGTAAAAAAAGAAAAACATAAAAACTCATAAAATGTTTTTAAATTAAATTATGGCATATTTCAGAGAAATGCATAATTTGAGGAAAATTGCCTTTCCTGGTCATTATTTCCATTTTCCCATAAAATCAGTATAGTGATATTGGTAATCTGGCTATATTTTAAGAGGTGCATTGTGCAAGGTATTTTAAAAAACAACATAGCAACAAGATTTTTATCAGTAACAGTGACTCATAACTTGACGTCATCCATGAAATACACAACGTCACTGCTTGGGATATTCAAAGTACTCAAATAGTCACACAGCACAGACTAAGAATCACACAGTAATGAAATAGGTATGATATAAATTGTTGAAATCTGTTCTTTTTTCATAATGATAAATGATATTTACTATTACAACTTCTTGAATTATCATAGGTATCAATTTGGTGTGACAAGTTAGTTAAAATTGTAATTTTTTAGTAATTTAGGGAAAATATCACTGAGGGGCATGATATAAAAATGACCATTTCTTTGTAGTCCTATGTCTGATTTTGATAGTTTTGGTCTTATTAGACTCACAATACCACAAGCTTTCATAAAATGTAAAAAAAGAAAAACATAAAAACTCATAAAATGTTTTTAAGGTCTCACTAACCACTTCCGGGTCAAATGGCCACCCCCCTATGTAGTACCAAAAACACACTGAACCTAGACATATGCATTGTAAGTGCATTATTTGTGTGTATTATGATTAAAAGTAGTCAAAATAAAGCTGAGAATGTGTACTTTAAAATCATATATGTAATTAACTACAAAAGTGTATGAATATTGTTTACATGTGTGAGTAATTTGCCTCCATGCTGTCAGTTAGCAGAACAGGTAAAAATGTGGATTTTCAGTATTATTTATTCAAGTAAATTTTGTGAAGAATTTCTACTATGATCGTACCATTAGCATAATGATTTTGGAAGCCTTATTTTCCAAGCTTCGCAACGGTATGCAGCTTTAAGATGTCATTTGTCCTGGGAATTCACAGTGAGACTTTGAAAATTACTTTTTTAACATGTAAAGTAATGGAAACGTTAGAAGTGGTTAGTGAGACCATAAATTAAATTATGGCATATTTCAGAGAAATGCATAATTTGAGGAAAATTGCCTTTCCTGGTCATTATTTCCATTTTCCCATAAAATCAGTATAGTGATATTGGTAATCTGGCTATATTTTAAGAGGTGCATTGTGCAAGGTATTTTAAAAAACAACATAGCAACAAGATTTTTATCAGTAACAGTGACTCATAACTTGACGTCATCCATGAAATACACAACGTCACTGCTTGGGATATTCAAAGTACTCAAATAGTCACACAGCACAGACTAAGAATCACACAGTAATGAAATAGGTATGATATAAATTGTTGAAATCTGTTCTTTTTTCATAATGATAAATGATATTTACTATTACAACTTCTTGAATTATCATAGGTATCAATTTGGTGTGACAAGTTAGTTAAAATTGTAATTTTTTAGTAATTTAGGGAAAATATCACTGAGGGGCATGATATAAAAATGACCATTTCTTTGTAGTCCTATGTCTGATTTTGATAGTTTTGGTCTTATTAGACTCACAATACCACAAGCTTTCATAAAATGTAAAAAAAGAAAAACATAAAAACTCATAAAATGTTTTTAAGGTCTCACTAACCACTTCCGGGTCAAATGGCCACCCCCCTATGTAGTACCAAAAACACACTGAACCTAGACATATGCATTGTAAGTGCATTATTTGTGTGTATTATGATTAAAAGTAGTCAAAATAAAGCTGAGAATGTGTACTTTAAAATCATATATGTAATTAACTACAAAAGTGTATGAATATTGTTTACATGTGTGAGTAATTTGCCTCCATGCTGTCAGTTAGCAGAACAGGTAAAAATGTGGATTTTCAGTATTATTTATTCAAGTAAATTTTGTGAAGAATTTCTACTATGATCGTACCATTAGCATAATGATTTTGGAAGCCTTATTTTCCAAGCTTCGCAACGGTATGCAGCTTTAAGATGTCATTTGTCCTGGGAATTCACAGTGAGACTTTGAAAATTACTTTTTTAACATGTAAAGTAATGGAAACGTTAGAAGTGGTTAGTGAGACCATAAATTAAATTATGGCATATTTCAGAGAAATGCATAATTTGAGGAAAATTGCCTTTCCTGGTCATTATTTCCATTTTCCCATAAAATCAGTATAGTGATATTGGTAATCTGGCTATATTTTAAGAGGTGCATTGTGCAAGGTATTTTAAAAAACAACATAGCAACAAGATTTTTATCAGTAACAGTGACTCATAACTTGACGTCATCCATGAAATACACAACGTCACTGCTTGGGATATTCAAAGTACTCAAATAGTCACACAGCACAGACTAAGAATCACACAGTAATGAAATAGGTATGATATAAATTGTTGAAATCTGTTCTTTTTTCATAATGATAAATGATATTTACTATTACAACTTCTTGAATTATCATAGGTATCAATTTGGTGTGACAAGTTAGTTAAAATTGTAATTTTTTAGTAATTTAGGGAAAATATCACTGAGGGGCATGATATAAAAATGACCATTTCTTTGTAGTCCTATGTCTGATTTTGATAGTTTTGGTCTTATTAGACTCACAATACCACAAGCTTTCATAAAATGTAAAAAAAGAAAAACATAAAAACTCATAAAATGTTTTTAAGGTCTCACTAACCACTTCCGGGTCAAATGGCCACCCCCCTATGTAGTACCAAAAACACACTGAACCTAGACATATGCATTGTAAGTGCATTATTTGTGTGTATTATGATTAAAAGTAGTCAAAATAAAGCTGAGAATGTGTACTTTAAAATCATATATGTAATTAACTACAAAAGTGTATGAATATTGTTTACATGTGTGAGTAATTTGCCTCCATGCTGTCAGTTAGCAGAACAGGTAAAAATGTGGATTTTCAGTATTATTTATTCAAGTAAATTTTGTGAAGAATTTCTACTATGATCGTACCATTAGCATAATGATTTTGGAAGCCTTATTTTCCAAGCTTCGCAACGGTATGCAGCTTTAAGATGTCATTTGTCCTGGGAATTCACAGTGAGACTTTGAAAATTACTTTTTTAACATGTAAAGTAATGGAAACGTTAGAAGTGGTTAGTGAGACCATAAATTAAATTATGGCATATTTCAGAGAAATGCATAATTTGAGGAAAATTGCCTTTCCTGGTCATTATTTCCATTTTCCCATAAAATCAGTATAGTGATATTGGTAATCTGGCTATATTTTAAGAGGTGCATTGTGCAAGGTATTTTAAAAAACAACATAGCAACAAGATTTTTATCAGTAACAGTGACTCATAACTTGACGTCATCCATGAAATACACAACGTCACTGCTTGGGATATTCAAAGTACTCAAATAGTCACACAGCACAGACTAAGAATCACACAGTAATGAAATAGGTATGATATAAATTGTTGAAATCTGTTCTTTTTTCATAATGATAAATGATATTTACTATTACAACTTCTTGAATTATCATAGGTATCAATTTGGTGTGACAAGTTAGTTAAAATTGTAATTTTTTAGTAATTTAGGGAAAATATCACTGAGGGGCATGATATAAAAATGACCATTTCTTTGTAGTCCTATGTCTGATTTTGATAGTTTTGGTCTTATTAGACTCACAATACCACAAGCTTTCATAAAATGTAAAAAAAGAAAAACATAAAAACTCATAAAATGTTTTTAAGGTCTCACTAACCACTTCCGGGTCAAATGGCCACCCCCCTATGTAGTACCAAAAACACACTGAACCTAGACATATGCATTGTAAGTGCATTATTTGTGTGTATTATGATTAAAAGTAGTCAAAATAAAGCTGAGAATGTGTACTTTAAAATCATATATGTAATTAACTACAAAAGTGTATGAATATTGTTTACATGTGTGAGTAATTTGCCTCCATGCTGTCAGTTAGCAGAACAGGTAAAAATGTGGATTTTCAGTATTATTTATTCAAGTAAATTTTGTGAAGAATTTCTACTATGATCGTACCATTAGCATAATGATTTTGGAAGCCTTATTTTCCAAGCTTCGCAACGGTATGCAGCTTTAAGATGTCATTTGTCCTGGGAATTCACAGTGAGACTTTGAAAATTACTTTTTTAACATGTAAAGTAATGGAAACGTTAGAAGTGGTTAGTGAGACCATAAATTAAATTATGGCATATTTCAGAGAAATGCATAATTTGAGGAAAATTGCCTTTCCTGGTCATTATTTCCATTTTCCCATAAAATCAGTATAGTGATATTGGTAATCTGGCTATATTTTAAGAGGTGCATTGTGCAAGGTATTTTAAAAAACAACATAGCAACAAGATTTTTATCAGTAACAGTGACTCATAACTTGACGTCATCCATGAAATACACAACGTCACTGCTTGGGATATTCAAAGTACTCAAATAGTCACACAGCACAGACTAAGAATCACACAGTAATGAAATAGGTATGATATAAATTGTTGAAATCTGTTCTTTTTTCATAATGATAAATGATATTTACTATTACAACTTCTTGAATTATCATAGGTATCAATTTGGTGTGACAAGTTAGTTAAAATTGTAATTTTTTAGTAATTTAGGGAAAATATCACTGAGGGGCATGATATAAAAATGACCATTTCTTTGTAGTCCTATGTCTGATTTTGATAGTTTTGGTCTTATTAGACTCACAATACCACAAGCTTTCATAAAATGTAAAAAAAGAAAAACATAAAAACTCATAAAATGTTTTTAAGGTCTCACTAACCACTTCCGGGTCAAATGGCCACCCCCCTATGTAGTACCAAAAACACACTGAACCTAGACATATGCATTGTAAGTGCATTATTTGTGTGTATTATGATTAAAAGTAGTCAAAATAAAGCTGAGAATGTGTACTTTAAAATCATATATGTAATTAACTACAAAAGTGTATGAATATTGTTTACATGTGTGAGTAATTTGCCTCCATGCTGTCAGTTAGCAGAACAGGTAAAAATGTGGATTTTCAGTATTATTTATTCAAGTAAATTTTGTGAAGAATTTCTACTATGATCGTACCATTAGCATAATGATTTTGGAAGCCTTATTTTCCAAGCTTCGCAACGGTATGCAGCTTTAAGATGTCATTTGTCCTGGGAATTCACAGTGAGACTTTGAAAATTACTTTTTTAACATGTAAAGTAATGGAAACGTTAGAAGTGGTTAGTGAGACCATAAATTAAATTATGGCATATTTCAGAGAAATGCATAATTTGAGGAAAATTGCCTTTCCTGGTCATTATTTCCATTTTCCCATAAAATCAGTATAGTGATATTGGTAATCTGGCTATATTTTAAGAGGTGCATTGTGCAAGGTATTTTAAAAAACAACATAGCAACAAGATTTTTATCAGTAACAGTGACTCATAACTTGACGTCATCCATGAAATACACAACGTCACTGCTTGGGATATTCAAAGTACTCAAATAGTCACACAGCACAGACTAAGAATCACACAGTAATGAAATAGGTATGATATAAATTGTTGAAATCTGTTCTTTTTTCATAATGATAAATGATATTTACTATTACAACTTCTTGAATTATCATAGGTATCAATTTGGTGTGACAAGTTAGTTAAAATTGTAATTTTTTAGTAATTTAGGGAAAATATCACTGAGGGGCATGATATAAAAATGACCATTTCTTTGTAGTCCTATGTCTGATTTTGATAGTTTTGGTCTTATTAGACTCACAATACCACAAGCTTTCATAAAATGTAAAAAAAGAAAAACATAAAAACTCATAAAATGTTTTTAAGGTCTCACTAACCACTTCCGGGTCAAATGGCCACCCCCCTATGTAGTACCAAAAACACACTGAACCTAGACATATGCATTGTAAGTGCATTATTTGTGTGTATTATGATTAAAAGTAGTCAAAATAAAGCTGAGAATGTGTACTTTAAAATCATATATGTAATTAACTACAAAAGTGTATGAATATTGTTTACATGTGTGAGTAATTTGCCTCCATGCTGTCAGTTAGCAGAACAGGTAAAAATGTGGATTTTCAGTATTATTTATTCAAGTAAATTTTGTGAAGAATTTCTACTATGATCGTACCATTAGCATAATGATTTTGGAAGCCTTATTTTCCAAGCTTCGCAACGGTATGCAGCTTTAAGATGTCATTTGTCCTGGGAATTCACAGTGAGACTTTGAAAATTACTTTTTTAACATGTAAAGTAATGGAAACGTTAGAAGTGGTTAGTGAGACCATAAATTAAATTATGGCATATTTCAGAGAAATGCATAATTTGAGGAAAATTGCCTTTCCTGGTCATTATTTCCATTTTCCCATAAAATCAGTATAGTGATATTGGTAATCTGGCTATATTTTAAGAGGTGCATTGTGCAAGGTATTTTAAAAAACAACATAGCAACAAGATTTTTATCAGTAACAGTGACTCATAACTTGACGTCATCCATGAAATACACAACGTCACTGCTTGGGATATTCAAAGTACTCAAATAGTCACACAGCACAGACTAAGAATCACACAGTAATGAAATAGGTATGATATAAATTGTTGAAATCTGTTCTTTTTTCATAATGATAAATGATATTTACTATTACAACTTCTTGAATTATCATAGGTATCAATTTGGTGTGACAAGTTAGTTAAAATTGTAATTTTTTAGTAATTTAGGGAAAATATCACTGAGGGGCATGATATAAAAATGACCATTTCTTTGTAGTCCTATGTCTGATTTTGATAGTTTTGGTCTTATTAGACTCACAATACCACAAGCTTTCATAAAATGTAAAAAAAGAAAAACATAAAAACTCATAAAATGTTTTTAAGGTCTCACTAACCACTTCCGGGTCAAATGGCCACCCCCCTATGTAGTACCAAAAACACACTGAACCTAGACATATGCATTGTAAGTGCATTATTTGTGTGTATTATGATTAAAAGTAGTCAAAATAAAGCTGAGAATGTGTACTTTAAAATCATATATGTAATTAACTACAAAAGTGTATGAATATTGTTTACATGTGTGAGTAATTTGCCTCCATGCTGTCAGTTAGCAGAACAGGTAAAAATGTGGATTTTCAGTATTATTTATTCAAGTAAATTTTGTGAAGAATTTCTACTATGATCGTACCATTAGCATAATGATTTTGGAAGCCTTATTTTCCAAGCTTCGCAACGGTATGCAGCTTTAAGATGTCATTTGTCCTGGGAATTCACAGTGAGACTTTGAAAATTACTTTTTTAACATGTAAAGTAATGGAAACGTTAGAAGTGGTTAGTGAGACCATAAATTAAATTATGGCATATTTCAGAGAAATGCATAATTTGAGGAAAATTGCCTTTCCTGGTCATTATTTCCATTTTCCCATAAAATCAGTATAGTGATATTGGTAATCTGGCTATATTTTAAGAGGTGCATTGTGCAAGGTATTTTAAAAAACAACATAGCAACAAGATTTTTATCAGTAACAGTGACTCATAACTTGACGTCATCCATGAAATACACAACGTCACTGCTTGGGATATTCAAAGTACTCAAATAGTCACACAGCACAGACTAAGAATCACACAGTAATGAAATAGGTATGATATAAATTGTTGAAATCTGTTCTTTTTTCATAATGATAAATGATATTTACTATTACAACTTCTTGAATTATCATAGGTATCAATTTGGTGTGACAAGTTAGTTAAAATTGTAATTTTTTAGTAATTTAGGGAAAATATCACTGAGGGGCATGATATAAAAATGACCATTTCTTTGTAGTCCTATGTCTGATTTTGATAGTTTTGGTCTTATTAGACTCACAATACCACAAGCTTTCATAAAATGTAAAAAAAGAAAAACATAAAAACTCATAAAATGTTTTTAAGGTCTCACTAACCACTTCCGGGTCAAATGGCCACCCCCCTATGTAGTACCAAAAACACACTGAACCTAGACATATGCATTGTAAGTGCATTATTTGTGTGTATTATGATTAAAAGTAGTCAAAATAAAGCTGAGAATGTGTACTTTAAAATCATATATGTAATTAACTACAAAAGTGTATGAATATTGTTTACATGTGTGAGTAATTTGCCTCCATGCTGTCAGTTAGCAGAACAGGTAAAAATGTGGATTTTCAGTATTATTTATTCAAGTAAATTTTGTGAAGAATTTCTACTATGATCGTACCATTAGCATAATGATTTTGGAAGCCTTATTTTCCAAGCTTCGCAACGGTATGCAGCTTTAAGATGTCATTTGTCCTGGGAATTCACAGTGAGACTTTGAAAATTACTTTTTTAACATGTAAAGTAATGGAAACGTTAGAAGTGGTTAGTGAGACCTATGGGTATCATCATCATTAGGTTTCAGCCTTGTATTCTTTGCCGCATAGGCTTCTACAGTATACCTTAAATTTTCATGATTTTTTTTAAAAATTGACAAGGAGTTTCAATCTAACTTTTGACCATGTTTTTCAATTAAGGAAAACATCACCTTGTTGTTCCCATGATTTGATAAATATGATAAGAGTTCAGAGGACAAACTTTTAAATTAAAATTAATGGGTTACTATACACGTGTAAGATAATACGGACCGTCGTAACATCTTCATCCAGGTTTTAAAGTCGAAGTATGGACAGATTGGTGTTTTTTTTCGCTGCATCACTAATACTGAGGTAAGCTTAGAATTAATTTATTAAGTGTCAGTCTCTGTAAGAATCAGGCAGTGGGTGAAACATAGAAAAACCACAATTTTTAGTCAATGTTTCATTTTGAAAAATAAAGAAAAACAAACGAGATTTTCCATATCATTTTAGTAAATTGAGTTATAATTTCAATGAAATGCACTGAAAAAGAACATTTCAAGGGCAGATAACTATGTTGGAAACCTCATTTTTCTAGCATTCTATTGAACAAATTTCTGAGCAAATTCAGTGATACAGAGATCAAATAATAGTCTTTTTGAAAAGAAAAAAGTGGAGTTCTGACATGCTTGATTATGATTTATCCCATTTTTGCCTGATTCTTACAAAACTTGCACTGAGCAGACAAAACGTCTTTGCAGTAAATACAAAAAGACAAGATTAGGACAGGGAACATAATCTTGCATATTTCCGAAATAACGAACAAATGCCAAGTCAGGAAACAGGCAAAACACTGCAAATAACACAAATTAACTAAAAAATACAACAGGAACAGAATGTTAAAACAACAACTACTAACAAAATGGATTTTTGATCAGTTGCACCGGTATGGTACTAGTCTTCTTGATTTGAAAAACAGGAAAGTAGGACAATGTGATCAAAAAAGTAATTAATAAGTTCATGATGACGACCGGAAAACTTCAGATTAAAAAAAAATACTTTAGTCCTGTATGGCAACATGTTCCAATATACATTTTGTATCTTACGTTAAGGAAAGTTTCGCAAGGTACATAACTCTATGTACTTTCGGCATGATAAGCTGACGACCATTTGCATTTAAGTTATTGTTCTTTGTATTCCCTTCTAGATTTAATAATAGTTGGAATATCGACAATAAAAAGCATATTCACAAAAGCTGATAGTTAAATTAGATACCGAGGAGGGGGGGGGCAGTTCTTGTCGGGAAAGAATATTAATCTACAAAAATTTGCGAAAAAAATATTTTTAAATGCTATATAGCTAAACTACATGCAATTATTTTCATTATACTGCACAGGAGAATCTGGAGACTGGATTATATATTTTTTTTCATTTTCTAGGTAGAGGAGGCGATAATATGTTTTTTTTTTCCAAATTTTGCCAGGTCAAGATATTTACTTATAAAAACTGTAAACCCCATCCCTCCCTTCAGAATCAAATGGTCGTCCCCTTATTGGGATTAAAGTTTCCATAGTGAAATTTCTGGTATATTTTTGCGAGATGAACCAGAAAGCGATTTAGCACATGCGTTAAAAGGTTTTTTTCATGTATTTTGCTTTTCCCTTAAGAACTCGACGAAGCAATGCAGGAATGTTGGATGTCAATCCGCCACACCTTTTCATCGCTCTCCAGACAAAATTTCTCAACGGATTTGCATAAAATTTGTACTCATGTGTACTGTCATGAAACTTCCACAGAAGTTATTCTACGACATTTGGCTTATGTGAAAGTTATCTCTATTGAATAATTAAATTTCTTCTACCTTTGTTTTATCAGCGTCCTCAAGCCTTAATTTGTTATCATATTTTAAGTAGCACTCCAGCTAAGGATCATGCAAAATTTGATTCATGGGTAAAAAGCCTACATATTTTTATTTTTTATATTTTGTTTGAAATGTCATAGTAAACAGAAATTAACTTGTGGTTTTTCATATAACCCGTGCTCTTAGGAGATAAAAATTATTTAGAATGCACTGTAGATTTCAAAATTAAGGGAGATAACTCTATAAATGGCGCTCAAATACAATAGAATCTACTGAATTTTCAATATGGATTATCCCCTAAGAGCAGGCAGATTTGAATGAATAATTACACATTTCATAGAAAAGATTCATAAAACAACTTAATTACAAAAATAAAAATGTAGCCTTTTATTGGGTGTATCACATTTTTCAGATTTTGCATGATTCTTACAGAGACAGCTACTTAATCTTTCCACAAATTTATTCCTAAATTTACCCTCCAGAGGCGGGTCCAGAGATTCTCAAAAGAGGAGTTTCTGATTAGGCTAAAGAGCTCTAAGTTTGAAATTAGTGATACTATGCAAAAACATACTACAAGTATCAAGATGTTGTATTTCATGTCTTGAAAAATTGAAAAACACCATTCAGGTATAGGGAAAATGGTAGTATTTATTTTCCCATAGCCGACAGTACTAACCTTTTCAAGTTTTTCAGTAATTTCTAACTAAAACTAGTACTCAAAAACCATTTTTTGTTGTAGTACTATCATTCAGAGATCGCAAAATCACCATGGGAATAGAGGTTGACCATATTTTTTTTTCAACCACCATCAAAAGTTTTAAGGTACCGGAAGTTTTGCATTTCTTTGGTTCCGCATTCATTTGTAATATGCAGTCTTTTTTAAAATTTCATAAACTATGCACTTTGAAGGATAAAAAAATAAACAATTTTTTTTAAACTTTAATCCTTTAAGAATCTGACAGAGAAAAATTATCATTACAAACTTTGTCAGTACACCAATCTGTCCTTTCAAAGTTCTACTTGCTTTTATCTGAATAGGGTACACGATTGGTCAATCTAATGCAGTGAAATAAATAGTACTATTTTCCCTATACTCAATGCTGCCAAACTAATCTTTTTAACAAGTTCGGTGAGGAAAGGAGTGATGGACAGTTAATTAATTTTTGTTTATGAATTTTTGGCGAGAAATACCGGGGGAAATCATGTAACATTTGGCTTAGACATCGATCACTTTCAGTCCACTGTGTCGTTCTTAAGATGGAGGGCTATGAAAAGAATATTACTAATCTCAGTTATTATCGTTATTTAAAGATTACAATTCTGGCATGCGCAGAAGTGGTATAAAATGTACACCACTCAAGATAGTAAAATGTTTGTTAAAGGTCGAGGATGGAAAGTGCATAGTGGACATTTTAAAGCATACTCGACTGAAGGAATTATAGGTTTCTCTAATGACATTTTTTTACAATCTTAGGCACCGACCATTTTAATCCTGAAAAGGGGGCTTGGATTAAATGTCGGGTAATAATTTTGAGCGCAAAATTTGTGATTTATTTTTAGCAGCAACCACAATCGATATTTTTATTTGAAAAAAAATCTGCCTTGTGAAGTAATTGGGAAAATATAGTCACAATTTTTATTTGTTTTCAATGTATGGGTAAAAGTAATTTTCCTAGAATTGGAACATTTATGTTTTTCAAACCCTTCCGCTTTCGCTAATGAAATTGTCGGTGCCCAAGAAAATTTGAAACGGAAGGAAATGTAATCAGCTCCGGGATGGCTGATTCTTGATTTTCTTATGTTTTCTCTTCAGTGTTGATAGTTTGTCATGTGACTGTGATTACCAAAACAGAGATGTATACTGTGGCCCAGTCCCAACATGCGCTAGCCCTCTGGTGTATGATGCCTGTGGCTGTTGTCAAGTTTGCTCAAAGGTAATGCTACTTTATATCGCATTTTCCAGAGAGCAAACATTTTGTAAGTCGAGACGGAAATAAATAAAATAAAAATAAAAGTTATTAAAATAATAAAAGGGACATCCTGGATTAAAACTCAGAATTGTTTTCATATAAAAATGAAGCTGCACACTTGCAGAATAATGGTAGACATGGTACTGGATTAAAAAATCTCGACAACTAGGATTCCCCCATTCCTTTCTCAACTCAGATCATTTCAAATCGAGGACAAACTCGACAGTTTGATGTAAATTCGAGATTATCCCAGAAAGCCATACATGTACCTAATGGTGGAATTTTCTATTAACCCTGGAGTTTAAGGGTTCTTTTGTAGAAGTGGCAATCATGGTTTCATAATAAAATTCGCGGTTAAATATGTAATATATGTACAAATAGGATATACGGTGACAACTGGAATTCGATAAAATAGACGAAAAGAACTGAAATCAGATAAAACAAACAAGCAATCAGGTTTTAAAAATAAAACAAATCAAATCAAACTCAGAAAACAAAAATCGAAGAAAACAAAAACGTGTTTATTTATCCTATTCCCCAGAGAGCACGCCTCCGTTGGACCAACGTTGGCTGATTGGTTAGTATGGATTTAGTTCGCGCTGGCAAGTCAACCGTGGCCCAATGTGGCAGTGCGTTGATATGGAAAATGTTTTTTTTTCTGATATATTGATACAGTACTAGTCTGTATATTTTCTATAAATTTGACAAGTAAATAATTAAACATGGCGTTTTGTTTACCTCTGTTAGGCCAAAATTCTCTTTGCACTTACAATGTTAGCCCGACCAAAATGACTCTGTTGGTCCAAGTTGGCCCAATTTAGGAATGCTGTTTTGGATCAGACTTGTTTTGCAAAAAAATATATACTAATATTTTCCACGATTATTTGCATTTGACCATCATAGCTAGAGAGTGGCTTATTATTTATAGAATCGTACTTACTAAGGCAACGAATGTATTTATTTCTTAGTTGTTATTGTGAGTGAACATCGTGATGATTTGCGCATGTGTAAAACACTATATGTTTTTGAGTTATCTGTATTTAGAACCATGGGGAGGAGTGTGGAGGCCCATGGGGTATTTACGGCAAATGTTCTCCCGGCTTAGAATGCAAAACTAAAACTGGAGCTGACCAACTCGGTGCTGGTGGAATTTTCGATCACATCCGTGTTCCAAAGGGCACCTGCCTCCAACCAGGCGGTATGTAATGGTAATCACTAATGTCATGTGCAGTGGGTATATTGGCTATTTCAAAGCTTTCACACATCTGACTAACACAGTTCTACACCCTGCCCCATTATACAAAAAATAGAAGATTCCCAGTTGTCAAAAAATAGGAACAAAGTTTACTTACAGATCAATAAAAATGTGAAATTCACAAGAGCAATTAACTATCCCATATTTTTGAGGGTCTGACTAAGACAGTATTTCATTTTGTTTTTTGCACAGAGGTAATGCAGACAACACAGCCTTGTTTTATTGCCATGAAAACTTACCAAAACAAGTACGAATCTGGTCATAATCGGGCAAAGCGACAGGCTACAGCTCAAGGGACAACCATGTTTACAGCGACGACACCAGCGCCATATATGTCTACCACCGTTATTTCAACAGGTCATATAACATCAGACAGATCAACGAAGACAACTGACAACAAACAGACAACAACGATTCGGGCAATAACTGGCGCCATTTCATTGACTGCTAGTGTAAAAATGACAACGTATAACATGACAACAACACCATGTCCGATTAAACCAAAATGTACCCCAGAAGGTACCTAATAAAATAAGCTGACTGTATTGTGATGATTTTGTACCTTTCTCCTCCTTTAGACTTTATGTTTTGTGATGTGTACCCTTTCCTCTCCTTTACATTTATGTGATGATGCCTGCCACTTCCTCTCTTTTCGATTTTGTGTTCTATGATGCGTACCACTTTCTTTCCGTTCGATTTTGTGTATAATGATGCGGACAACTTTCTCTCCGTTCGACTTTGTATTCTTTGGTGCGTGCCGCTTCCTCTCCTTTAGACTTTGTGTTCTTTGATGCATGCCGCTTCCTCTCCTTTAGACTTTGTGCTCTTTGGTGCGTGCCACTTCCTCTTCTTTCGACTCTGTATTCTATGATGCTTACCACTTTCTCTCCGTTCGACTTTGTGCTATTTGATGCGTGCCGCTTCCTCTCCATTCGACTTTGTTTTCTTTGATACGTACCACTTTCTCTCCGTTCCACATTGTGTTCTTTGATGCATACCTTCTAGATTGTGTGGATTTTGCGAACACCAGGCAAAATTATTTTGACTGCGACAATATGTTTGATTTGTTCAAGACCGTTTCATCTAAAAACATAATCGATTTCTTACGGGACATTGGTTTATTTAATAAAATCTAAATTTTGATACCTTCGTTGATTTTTCAATTTTTTAATGTTTTATCGAGGTAATGTTTGTATGTGTATTTTATGTCGTAGATTTGCCTTTTACATGCACGTACCTTTTTATATGTAAATAGCTCTTTGTTTTAATTTCATTATTTTATGAAGAGGCTTTGACCTTGCTTTTAATATTTTCATTTCATTAAATGTTTTTGCCGTGATATGGCCCTGGTCGCCGAAACGGCAATAAAAAAAAAAAACAACAATCAATCAATCATTGATGCATACCCCTCCTCTCCTTTTGACTTTGGTAATATCATGATACTCCCTGTTTTTTTTTCTGTCCCTCTGTATATCATCAGGTCATATTGTTGCATTAAAAAATAATCAATCGGAACTACTCGGCCATTTCCGTTACACTATGTAACGAGAAAGAGCTGAGGAGTTCCGATTGAAAAAATAATAACAAAATAAAATGATAATAAGAATTTAATATTTACCAATTATGATCAGTACCAGTGCAAGATGTTCTTGGCCTGCGCCTATAAATGATAAGTTTTTGAAAATGATTTAATTACAACTTAATGTTATATTTCTTTATAGGATGGTTTGCTCCCACACAGTGTGATCCGTGTACTGGTGAATGTTGGTGTGTGCCATACAATACAGGTGTGGAAATACCTAATACCCGAACTCAAGGTCGAGTTCAATGTAAATGATCAAGATCAAATTTTGATGTTGACTACTTTTGAAAACAGTTATTTTCAATGAAATATTTACTGGTATTGAATTTGATATTATATCTGAAAAACACAGATTGTGGTTTAGATAGTTTACCATTTTTGGTGTAATATGCAGCAGCGTCATGTTTCCTGAAACATTCCGGTATATAAGTACCAGTCCATATTAAATTCAAACACTATCTATGGTATAGGTGATTCATGGCGTAGAAACCCCCCCCCCCGAACAACGATTACTATTAGGTCTACAAAAAGCATATTTTTACGTACCGATAGTCGTTTCTGCGTTAAGATCTGTTTCTGAACAAAAATGATTAGTAAATTTGTTTTTGATATGCATGAATCGCCGCCTGTCTGATTTATTTGTAAAGAAAAACATAAAACCTTGTGTGCAGATGCTGCATTTGCGAAAAGCTTCGAACTCATTTTTCAAACCTCTCATGTATCGATCCCAAACATTGTCTAAACCTTTCAAACTGCAGCTTTCTTTTAATGCGATTTAGAAAATGCATTACTTATGAAAACTGCATTAAACCAAAAAAAAAACAAAAAAAAACAAAAAACAAAAAAAACAAAAAACAAGAACAAAAACAAAACAAAAATAAAACAAAAACAAAAACAAAAATAACAAAAAAAAAACACACAAAAACAAAAACAAAACAAAAAAAAACAAAAACGAAAAAAAAAACAAAAACAAAAAAAAAAACAAAAACAAAACAAAAAACAAAACAAAAAAATACAAAAACAAAATACAAAACAGAAAGAACAAAAACAAAAAAAACAAAAAAACAAAAAACAAAAAACAAAACAAAAAAAGTATACAAACCATTGTTACACACAACATATATGTAAGTATATTGCAATAGCTATTCATTCAGTGAAATAACACCCACAACAGAAAATACCGACAGAAACAGTCTACAAGTGAAGGTACACTTACTTGTACAATCAAAGTATATAACAACAACCAAAGTACTCATGTACTGAATCAATTTGTATCAATCATCTGAATTTTTACGTCTCAAACAATCATCAAATTGCAAAATAGTGATAAGAGAACGGAAAAACGAGGATCGACTTCAAACATGTCTAAACACGTCAAGCTTTTCTTGATTGTGAATGATTATATTGAACTGTAATTTAAATACACCACGATTACAAAGGACATTCAATTTACCGAAATTAACGTGGCAGCGTAGAAGTGCTCCAGTTTGCGTAATATTCACGTTCAATGTCGATTAACTAGTACATGGAACACTTACGAAGGACATCCGCAATGCACGTGGCATTGGAAAAGTCCGTTTTTGCCTTATAGTATTAAAATTATCAATTTGGTAGTTTTACCAATATTTGGTCAAATATATTTTTGTCAATTAATAATATGCTATAAAATTATATGCGCCTGTCCACAGTCAGAAAATTAATGCGTCAAAATGACTGTGTTAATTTGTGTCATTACTTTTTAGTGTGATTTCGAAGAATTGTCATCGTTCTGTTACAAAGGATTTTATTATTAGTAAAGCCTGTTTTCACATGAAACAACTTCGCGTATTTGTAATGAGAAGTGTTCATGCTATTGAAAATTTTACATACCATAAAGGATAGGCTATTACAAAACTGACACGTTGTGCACGTTACTGCTACAAAATCTACAAATTGTCTTTAATGGCGACTAACAGGAAGTAAGCCTCACAAACAGATGTTGTTTATGTTGTTTATTAAAGGTGACAAAACAAAAGTCCAGCCATTTTGTCCCAAACCGAAAAAACGACGTTTTGTACGTTTATGCCGCAATGGACAGAAATGATTTTTTTTGTTGGGGGATAAAAAGTATAATGGGTAACGACTATTCATTGTGTACCTATCCATAATATTGTGTTCTAAACCTTACATTATCTAAATGTGAATCATCATGTGAAAACTGTTATTTGGGGTATGTTGGATGTCAAAGGTGGAACTGGTAAATGGAAGAGGGGCTTATGCTTAAATAGTAATTGGTTGATAATATCAACGGAAGGGAAATTAAGGAACTAGGATTTGAATGGCAATAAAACACACGAGCGGACCACACTTAGGTTTGTCAGGCCCCTGCAATTATTCGGGATTTCTAGTTCTGCATTAGATTTGTTATCATTATTTCACATTTGAAGTTGAAAAAATATACAGAAAAAAGATAGATCAAAACGTAACAAGCCGGGTGACATGTTCAAATAATATATTACACCTACCTCCTCTCAAATCCTTTTCTTTAATCAATTAATCAGTCTTACTACAATATTCGAAGAAAAATGTACCACAAATCATTTGTACCCAGCTATCCAGGACCCCTGCGAATTCCGTTTGTTTGTTTGTGTGTTGGGGTTTAACGCTCGGGCAGCAATATTTCAGCTATATTCAGGCAATGAACATGGAGTGGATGATAAAATATACATGAAATGATGATAAAATGAAAAATGGGATGGGACACAAGGATAATGGGGTCGACAAGTTTTGATTGCCACTGGAAATAGAGAGAGATGGGTAGGGTCGGGCAATTTAGCCTCCTGTGGCAAAGCCCTATGGTTCCTACTCCGGGAGAATACCACAGTAAGGTTCTTTAACGTGCGAGGAACGTGGCATCTTTCCACTACACGGTGCACCACTATGGTTTGCGGTCAGGTTTTCCGTATTATAGACTGACAACCCCAGGATATAACAAGCCAGGGGTACACCATTCGACTACCTGGGGCACACAACCCAGTTGCTCTGTGGGCAGAGCGTCATAGCCCCCGGCTAGGGTTCTGAGCACTATTTAGTCACCTTTTACGACAGGTGTAGCGCTGCTGCAGGCCTATTCTTTTGACACCCGGACCTGCACGGGGCTTCCGAAAATTATATATGTAAGGGACGAGTTGATTTGTTTTGAGTCCGATTACTCTTTACATGTGTCTATTTATCATTTATAGACATACATGTACTATTCCAAACATCTTAACAAATTCTTTAAGTTTTAGTCTGGACACACAACATAACCATTATTTCACGAATTAAGTGCAAATGCAAGACAAATTTCCAAAATACTTGCACAGTTAACGTACTGATACATGGATTCACGGATGGCCTTGTTTCAAGGCGACTTTCTCATGACAAGGGTGTGTAAAGATGTCAAGGAGTAATCAAGGGAACCAAGGTTATAGCGGTAATCGAAAGAATGTAATCCAGGGACAAAGACTAGGCATGGAAAACAGACATATACAAGAAAGAACATAAAGTAACTAAAATCATACATACAAAGTACCAAAGTTACATATACATATACATGGATTCACGTGTTTGAAGGCAACTTTCTCATGACAAGAGTGTGCTAAAATGGGTGGGTCAATTAAAAGCACGACGAATAAATATAATACTTGCTGCATATACTCGACTTTCATTTGGTGTTGTCAGCCATGGAGAACGAATATTTAAATCTACGTAGACTCATGAATTATGAGAATTTGGGGGGGGTTATATATTGTTTATACTCTGGTAAAATGTGAAGAAATCCTGTTCAACATAAATTACTATAATTTTATCAACAAGGAAAAAAGTTATTATTTCTTCGCTATTATGCATAGAAGTACAACATAAAATTGACCATTAATTAAATGAAGACATCCACCTTGACATTGTTAAGTCCCCATGATTCACATGCAGATGAAAATTTGAATAGTCTGTTAATGTGGTTTAGTGTAATAAGATAATGAAACACTATAATCCCTGTTTTATTTCTGTAAAAAATATGTAATAGGCTGTGTTGCTGTAAACTGACGTTTTCCTTTTTGTTGTGCGTAACGTTCTATAGTATCAATATTGTACGTAACCTCTGAGGGAGCGTCACTTAGTTAATCCAAAGCGGTTATAGAAGTAGATATTCCAACAGAAAAAAAATTCTTGCAAAGTCAATGACCTTTCCCTTTGCAAAACGAGAGCAGTCAGTATAAAAAGTATTAAAATGTATTTTTTGTTTCGTCTATTCACCATTTTTCAATTTTTGAAAATTTTAATTTCCTGTCATTCTAGCCCAAAATGTCCACTGAGAGTAAAAACAAAACAAAATGGATCAAAACAAATTAGCATTTGGATTTACGGAGCTTTGAGTGTTAATTCATAATTAAATACAAAAACAAAGAATCTGCTCTTTCACACAAAATGTAAAATAATCGGGCATTTACGTGAATTCACTAAAGGTTATTAGATTAAAAATGGCGCATTGCGAGCATAACGTATGATGCATCAGACAATCATTTAAGTTATCACATTATGAAATTTTATCTACGTAATTTTTTGTTTGAGTAGCTAATACAAGGTAATCGGAGGTAATTTCCACTTTGGACAAACTTCCAGATTGTTTCAACAATAGGCTTACTTTAATGGTATATAAAGCATGCGCTCGCTGATGTTTTTTAAACTTGTATCATTCAACATTCAAGGGATAACACTGAGTCTCTTTAACTCACGGGATATGAAGATCTTTGCGATTTGTGTCATCGTCTCTCTTTTGGTCAGGTATGTAAATACTTTAAATATTATGTCATAAATATATATTACAGCCAAGTCTAATATGACGTGCTTCAAAACTCTTTAGACCACGGTCATGGTAAAACAAAGTGATAAAAACATGACCAACATTTCGTGCAACACAAAGGCTGCTTCTATTCAAAAATATATAAAAAAAACTCCAGGCATATTAGAAACGAAATAAATTACGGAAGCTCCATTTTATCATTGTTTTACCACGGGCTGCCCATTTATTTCCTTATAAAAGAATGCCACATAAATGACCAGCCCGTAATAAAACAATTATAGACTGTGTTTTTTTTCAAACATCAAAAATAAATAAATAATTAAATAACACCCGTTGCTGTTGTAAAAATATTATATTTAATCAGCCTACCCCCCCCCCCCCCACACACACACACTCCAGAAGAAGGCAATGGTATCAGCTTTATAGCTGTACATTATATTTATGCTGTAGAAAAAAAAATTGACAATGAAATAAAAGAACGAATATCGTTTAACACAAACGTTTAACCGAAATACTGACAAATATATTTTCAAAGATCACCCAGATGTCTTCATAAAGTGTAATTACACCCTTAGTCAAACACCGAATGGTCCAACAGAACGATGAAAACTCTTTAATACCAAACTGAAAAGTTAACGACACACACACACACAAAGGAAAAGCATTTATCATTACAGCTATATTAGCAAATAATCGGTCGCTGTTGTTCCAGTGGACAGAATTTGGCGTAGGTACGTCAAGTTTAGGATTTGGTTAATGCATGTATCAGATATTGTTGAGGATGGTTAATACAAATTTCGGGTATTTTCATGTTTGTGTTAAGACATATATTTCGGATGTATTCAGGAGTGTCGAGTATATTAAAGATCTGGTGAAAAATGTTTTGGATATCTTCAAGATTTGGCTCAGACATGTGTTTGGATATCTTAAGATTTAGTTTAGACATGTTTTGGATGTCTTTAAGATTTGGTTTTGACACCAGTTAGGTATCTTCATGGTTTGGTTAACTTAAGTTTTGGGTACATTATATAAATATGTTACAGATTTGATTTGGACAAGTTATCTTCTGGATTTGTCAAGACAGTTACTTGGTTTATTCAGGATTCGATGTTGCCAATCTTCGTTTCAACATTTTTCTGTAGTGACATTCATTTCAGGTTCTAATGTCCCTCTTAGTTTTGTAATATTTTTATATACAAAAGCGACTTTTGAAATCTATCGAGCATGTGTCAACCATACATTATAGACATATGTAGGCAGCAATCAGTATGTGCAAACTGTCAATGACAGGCAAAATTTCAATTGGTTAGGCTGAAATGTTCTCATATTACGTAGAAAATATATCGAAAAAGGTAAAAATATGTCATTCGGTCAGACAGATCAAAAATCAATTTATCCAAGTGTGAGCCATGTGTCTGAGTTAATTTTCACACCGCGTACGGTAAACGTGCATCATGCATTCTTAATTTTCGACGTACGCTGGACGTGCATCTTAATGTAGCATGTGTATACACATTGAGTAGATGTGTACAGCGTTTAATTGAATACATTTTTCATTTTTTCTGACAGTGTTGACAGTTTGTCGTGCCCTTATGGGTGCTATGCAAATAGAGACGAATATTGTGGCCCACCACCGACATGTTCCAGTCCGCTGGTCTATGACGTCTGTGGCTGTTGTCAAGTTTGTTCAAAAGTAATTTAAAGTTGGGGTTTCGTTGACGATGTGTATCACGTCTATAGTAATTAATATCTTTCATGCATGTCGGAATACATTTAATACGTTATGTTGAGCTTGTCAAAACTACGCCGATTTTTTTTTTACTCGGCTAGAATTTATACAATTAGGCTTCTGGAACAAGCTATGGTGCTACTAGACAATTAGGTGGATGTTTCTAGAATTTTAAAGCAGAGGATTCTTACCTTACCGGTGTACCTGGTTAATGCTACCAGTTTCTAGTGGAGTCCGAGTTGCTCATTTACTTTTGTTACTTTTTATATATAATTTTAGTTACTGTATGTCCTTAGTTGTGACTGTCTGTTTTCAATGTCTGGTCTTTGTCCCTGGATTACATTCTTTTGATTCCGCTAGAATCTTGGTTCCAAAAAATATTAAAAAATGCATAATAGTTTGTTTGCTAGATTGCTGGTGAAGAATGTGGAGGTCCTTGGGGCATTGCTGGTGAATGCGCTCCGGGGCTAGAATGCAATGTCAGTGGAGGTACCGGATTAATCTTTAACCGAAAAGGGGTTTGTACCTAGAGGTTTGTATATACAAATATAGTTTATACTACTAGCATTACGAATTATAATAGTGACACAAAGTATTTGATGAGACAAGTTACTAGTTAAATGCTTATATGTACGCCAAAGCTGAGTGTTGTCATGACTGCCTGGCCATGGATAAATCTCAAATTGTAATTTTCCTCAAATGCAATCCGATTGGTAAAAGTTTGAAAAGGAAAATATTTGAGGATAACGACAATTTGAGATTTTTCGATTAAGCCGTGCCCATACTTTGCTTACATGGAATAAAAGCACAGCGAAAATACGTTTCTGCCAAGCTGGGCATTTTTCTTATTTTTTGTTTATTTTACACCAACAGCGAACACAAGATGACGAGGTATGAAGATGGCGGAGTAAAGACCTTGTGAAATCATGATTGATCTAAATTATTATTCTTACAAATAAACTAGCAGAAACTCGCATGATTTTATCTAATGCTTTAAATTCTGTTATAATATTCTTTGAACTCAATTGAATGTACGTGTGAACTTGTTTATTAAACATTACTGTTTTCTGTGTATACTGCAATCGTTCTATGTGAGCAACCAAAATGTGTTGACTGTATGTAAGGTCACTGACAATATAATAGCAATTATAGGCCCCGCCCACTATCATTGTATGAACAACCTGTTTATTGTAGCGTCGCTATCGGGGCCACTATCGCACACTTTATATCACATCCCTTCACATACCATACATGAAGTATACGTATTTATCGCGTTTTACACCGATTCTAAGCCCCATCCGACTCTTGTTTTTATTCTAAGTCAATAAACAGTTGTTTTCTTTATATCTGTAGCCATGCATGTCACAATTTAACTACAATGAAACAGTCCAAATGTCTACTAGAATAAAGTATATGTAGGCTCATGAATGTTAAAAACTGTACTTTGTCTTTTTCATTTCGAGTGTTTTAATTATTAATTTAATTGCACCTTTGTCGTAATTTATGTCCAGATTTTTATTCTTGTTATGTACATGTAGGTTTAAAATACATTGGACCTTCTAATAAGAAGTGGCCTCCTGGAGCATTCGGGAACAAAAACATTTATAAAAGAAGTTCCTTATACATGTACTTTTAAATCGTTGTTTAGTTAGATCAAAGTTCACCGGAAAATAAATAACAACCGCTCCTTTACAAACAACAATAAAGTTTCTGTTTTTTGTAATTATCTTAATATGACATTTTTTCCGGCTTCCCGTTCGTATATCGGGATGTAAAAATAATGTACAAGTGACCCCTTTGAACATAAATGTAGTTTGAACGCTTGAACCGGTGCACCTGGTCCATGCTCCCAGTTTTTAGTGGAGTCCAAGTTGCTCATTTGCTTTTGTTACTTTGTATGTATGATTTTATCTACTTTATATTCTTTGTTGTGCATGTCTGTTTTCTGTCTGGTCTTTGTCCCTGGATTACATTCTTTTGATTACCGCTATATCCTTGGTTCCCTTGATTACTCTTTCATCTATATGTACTGGCCAAACTAGCTTTAATTTCTGTTGTTGTTTACATAATAAACGTTTGAAAGTTTTCGCCCCCCCCCCCCATTTACAACTATAAATGTTGAATAACCATCGCCCCGAAACGATGTCCTACGTTACGAAATCTACATGTACTTTATGTTCAATTTGCTGGAAACCGATTAAAATCTGCCTTAAAAGGGTTAAAATTGTGTACGATCCATGCTCACATTATACATATGACGACTTGTAATCGCTTCTATCGTCAGTTAGTTCAAATGGCAGATTTTGAAAGTTTTGGGACAGAAAAGTTGATGCCAATGTCAAATTATTGACGGTCAATTTGACGAAAAAGAAAAAAAATAGAAACAACCAAATATGGTAAATACATTTGACAATTATGCATATCACCTTAGAGTACACATTGTCTTTTCCATACAGGTATATTTTTGGTAAGAACCTTTGCTAAACATTATTTTTATAAAGAAATCCTTAAGTCGTTTTGTGCATTTAAAGCTATATTGCGTCAAATAGGTGGCCGTAGGAAACATTTTTACATTTCCAAAAGTATGAATAACCAACATGCTCCAAAGGTACAAGAAATAAGGCTTACAAAGAATCGCTAATCTTTGAGATGTTGTTTATGTTGTTCATTTGATGTGACAAAAAAAGTCCAGCCATTTTGTCCCAAACCACAAACACGACGTTTTTGTACGTTTATGCCGCAAATGGACATACATGATTTTTTCGGAGGATATAAAACGTAAAATGGGTAACGACTATTCCTTGCGTAGCTATCCATAATGTTGTGTTCTAAACCTTAAATTACCTGAATGTGAATTATCACACTTAGTTTCTTAGGCCCCTCCAACCATTCGGAATTTCTAGTTCTCCCACTAGATGTGTTATCATTATTTCACATTTAAATTTTAAAACTATTACAGAAAAAAGAAATCGTGTAGATCAAAAAGGAACTAAAGCAGTTGACATATTCAAATACTATATTACATGTACCTCCTCTAAAATCCCATTCTTTAACCCATTAATTAATCTTAGTACAATATTCGAAGAAAATGTATCACAAATTACGTCATTTGTATTCAGCTATCCAGGACCAGTCCGAATTACGAAAATTATGCATGTAAGGGACGAGTTGGCTTATATTGAGTCTAATTACTTTAATTGAACAGACATTTTTTTACATATGTTTACCTATCATTTATAGACATTTTCCACACATGGAAAGAAAAAATCAGAGCACAAATCATCAAATCTGAACTACTAGTAATTGAAAAAAAAATACAAAACATTCTTTTAGTTTTAGTCTGGACACACAACATAACCACTATTTCACGAATTAAGTGCAGATTTTAGACTTCCAAAATATTTCCAAAATACTTGCACTTATAACGCACTGATATATGGATTCACGGATGGCCGCGTTTCAAGACGACTTTCTCATGACAAGGGTGTGTTCAGATGTCAAAGGTGGGTCAATTAAAGAGTAATCAAGGGAACCGTGGTTATAGCAGTAATCAAAAGAATGTAATCCAGGGACAAAGACCAGACATGGAAAACAGACATACACAACAAAGAACATAAAGTAACTAAAATCATAATACAAAGTAACAAAAGCAAAATACAACTCGGACTCCACTAAAAAAGCACGACGAACAATTATAATACTTGCTGTGTATACTGGACTTTCATTTAGTGTTGTCAGTAATGAAGAGCGAATACTTAAATCGATGGAGACGCACAAGTTATGATAATTTTGGGGGCGCAATTTACTATATGCTGGTTCTGGTGTTATATATTGTTTATACAATGGTCCAGATGATTCACATGCAGTTGCATATTTAAATAGTATGTTTTTGTGATTCAGTGTAAAAAGGAAATAAACCACTATAATCACGGATTTCCTTCTGTAAACAAATATGTTATAGGCTGAGTTGCTGTAAGCTGATGTTTTCTTTTTAACGACGTTGTGCATAACGTAATATAGTTGCAATATCGTGCGTAACCTGTGACGGAGCGTCACTTAGTTAATCAAAAACGGTTATAAAAGAAGATATTCCAACAGAAAAAAAAGTGTCTTGCGAATACAATGATCTTTCCCTTTGCAAAACGATAGCTATCAGTATAAAAAGTAATAAAATGAATTTTTTTCTTCCGTTACTTTATCATTTTCCATTTTTTGTCGAATGTGTCCCGCTATTCCAGCTCAAAATATCCACTGTGAGTAAGGACAAAACTGGATGAAAAAAAGAAATAAAATTTGGATTTACGGAGCTTTGAGTGTTAATTCATAATTACATAAAAAACATAGAATTTGCTCTTTCACACGAAATGTAAAATAATCGGGCATTTATGTGAATTCACTAAAGGTTATTGGATTAAAAATGATGCATAACGAGCATAACGTATGATGCATCAGACAATGATTTAAGTTAGCACATTATCACATTATCATCTACGTAATATTTTGTTTGAGTAGCTAATACAAGGTAATCGGAGGAAATTGCCACTTAAAGTTTTTACTTTTAAAACAAACAAAGAAACAAACAAACAAACAAACAAAAAAATAAATAAATAAAATATAAAATAAAATGATTGATTGGAAAAACTACATGGAAAGTAATAAAAACTCGTCTAATTGAACTTTGTTTTTGTAGGTTTTATACTAAATTTTAATTGCAAGGCGAAAAGTACACCTCGGTTAGTGTTTCATTGTGTCTCTTTCCTTTTAAAAATATATTTAGACTTGATAATAACCGGGGTGTTTCAACAATAGATTAACTTGAATGGTATATAAAGCATGCGCTCGATGATGTTTTTAAACTTGTATCAATCAACATTCAAGGGATAACACTGAGTCTCTTTAACTCACGGAATATGAAGATTTTTGCAATTTGTGTCATCGTCTCACTTTTGGTCAGGTATGTAAATATTTTAAATATTATGTCATAAATATATATTACATCCAAGTCTAATATGACGTGCTTCAAAACTCTTTAGACCACGGTTATGGTAAAACAAAGTGATAAAAACATGACCAACATTTCGTGCAACACAAAGGATGCTCCTATTCAAAAATATTTAAAAAAATATCCAGGCATATTTGAATCGAAATAAATTATGGAAGCTCCATTTTATCATTGTTTTACCACGGGCTGCCCATTTATTTCGTTATAAACCAATGCGACATAAATGACCAGTTGGTTGTAAAACAATTACAAGATGGAGTTTCCATGATTTAAAATTATTTCTTAAATAAACTTATTCTATTAATGTATTGTTTTAGCTAGACTATGACCATTTTTCTACAGCAAGATTTGTATGAAGTACGGTAGACAATCTTCCAATTTTACGCTGGTTCCAATCCTTCTTATTGAATGAATTCAAAATAACTGCTCCTTGATCTCGTTTTAGAATAGATGTTACAAACACTTTACAAATTACCAGGAATTGTGTAGAAGTTAAGGCAACAACCGATTATATTCGCTCTCCTAAGCGGAAGTCTTGAACATTTTGATTTGAAAAAAAGTTATACAAATATAAGCAAAAAAAAAAAAATAAAAAAACTATGTTTATCAAATGTATATGAAGGCATGGAAAGAGAAAAAATACTATACAATATTTTTTCGTTACTTGACAAAGTAGATTTTCAAAAATAAATAAATAAGTAAATAAATAAATAACACCGTTGGTGTTGTAAAAATATTATACTCAACCAGCCCCACCCTACCCCCCCCCCACAACTCCAGAAGAAGACAGTGGTATCAGCCTTATAGCTGTACTTGATATTTATGCTGTAGAGAAATAACCTAACTTTTTCAATGAAATAAAAGAACGAATATCGTAATGCACAACCAATGCACAAGCGTTTAACCGAAATATTGAGAAAATATATTTTCAAAGATCACCAAGATGTCTTCATGAAATGTAATTACACCCTAAGGCAAACACTGAATGGTCAAACAGAATGATGAAAACTCTTCAATACCAAACTGAAAAGTTAACAACAAAAAACATTAATCATTACAGATATATTAGCAAATAATCGGTCGCTATTGTTCCAGTGGACAGAATTTGGTGTAGTTACGTCAAGTTTAGGATTTGGTTAATGCATGTGTCAGATATTGTTGAGGATGGTTAATACAAAATTCGGGTATTTTCATGTTTGTGTAAAAACATATATTTCGAGTGAATTCAGGAATGTCGAGCATATTAAAGATCTGGTTAAAAATGTTTTGGATATCTTCAAGATTTGGCTAAGACATGTGTTTGGATATCTTAAGATTTGGATTAGATGTGTTTTGGATATATTTAAGATTTGGTTTTGACACCACTTAGGTATCTTCATGGTTTGGTTAACTTAAGTTTTGGGTACATTATATATATATATATGATACAGATTTGATTTAGACAGGTTATCTTCTGGATTTGTCAAGGCAGTTACTTGGTTTATTCAGGATTCGATGTTGCCAACCTTCGTTGCAACATAAAATTTTGTTTTTTCTGTGGTGACATTCATTTCAGGTTCTAATGTCCCTCTTAGTTTTGTAAGTTTTATATACAAAAGCGACTTTTGAAATCTGTCGAACTTGTGTCAACCATACATTATAGACATATGTAGGCAGCAATCAGAATGTGCAAACTGTCAATGGCAGGCAAAATTTCACTAGGTCAGGCAGAAATGTTCTCAAATTACGTAGAAAATATATCGAAAAAGGTACAAAATATGTCATTCGGTCAGACAGATCAAAAATCAATTTACCTGAATTAATTTTCACACCGCGTATGTTACACGGTTAACGTACATAAGGCATTCTTAATTTTCGACGTACGCTGGACGTGCATCTTAATGTAGCATATGTATATACATTTGAGTAGATGTGCACAGCGTTTAATTGAATACATTTTTAAACTTTTCCGACAGCGTTGACAGTTTGTCGTGCGTTCATGAGTGCTTTGAAAACAGAGAAGAATTTTGTGGCCCACCACCGACATGTTCGAGTCCGCTGGTCTATGACGCCTGTGGCTGTTGTCAAGTTTGTTCAAAGGTAATTTAAAATTGGGGTTTCGTTGACGATGCGTATCACGTCTATAGTAATTAATATCTTTCATGCATGTCGGAACACATTTAATACGTTATATTAGGCTTGTCAAAACTACGCCGATTTTGTTTACCCGGCTATAATACCTACAATTAGGCTTCTGGAACAAGCTATGGTGCTACTAGACAACTAGATGGATGTTTGTAGAATTGTAAAGCAGAGGACGCTTACCTTACCTGTGCACCTGGTTAATGCTACCAGTGTCTAGTGGAGTCCGAGTTGCTTATTTACTTTTGTTACTTTTTATATATTTTACTTACTGAATGTTCTTTGTTGTGATTGTCTGTTTTCCATGTCTGGTCTTTGTCCCTGGATTACATTCTTTTGATTCCGCTAGAATTTTTGATAAAAAAAAAATTTTTAAAAATGCATAATAGCTTGTTTTCTAGATTGCTGGTGAAGAATGTGGAGGTCCTTGGGGTATTGCTGGTAAATGTGCGCCGGGGCTAGAATGCAATGTCCGTGGGGGTACCGGAATAATCTTTAACCGAAGAGGGGTTTGTACCTAGAGGTTTGTATATGTAAGAAAATAGTTTATACTGCTAGAATTACGAGTTATAATAGTGACACAAATATACCTTCAATGATCGCGAAGGAGGCGGTTTTGCATCCCGGAGTAAACATATACAGTGAACCCGGTTTTAACGAAAACCCTGGATATTTCAGTTATAGACCAGACACTGTGTGAAGTCTCCCATCAAAGCAAAGTATTTGATGAGACATGTTACTAGTTAAATGCTTATATGTACGCCAAAGTTCAATGTTGTCATGACTGCCTGGCCATGGATAATCTAAAATTGTATTTTTTTCTCAAATGCAATCCGATCGGTGAAAGTTTGAAAAGAAAAAGATTTGAGGATAACGACAATTTGAGATTTCTAGATCAAGCCGTGCCCAAACTTTTCTTACATGAATAAAAGCACAGCAAAAATACGTTTCTGCTAAGCTGGCCATTTTTCTTATTCGTTGCTTATTTTACACCAACAGCGAACACAATATGACCAAGTATGAAGAAGATGGAGTAGAGACCTTGTGAAGTCATGATTGATCTAAATTATGATTCTTACAAATAAACTAACAGAAACTCGCATGATTTTATCTAATGCTTTAAGTTCTATGTTACAATATTCTTTGAACTCAATTGAATGTACGTGTGAACTTGTTTATTAAACATTACTGTTTTCTGTGTTTACTGCAATTGTTCTATGTGAGCAACCAAAATGTGTTGACTGTATATAAGGTCACTGACAATATAATAGCAATTATAGACCACGCCTACTTTCCTATCCTTGTATGAACAATCTGTTTATCGTAGCGTCACTATCGGGCCACAAGTAGGGAAGAAATGTAAAAACACGTCGTATAAAAATATAACTAGATTAAAAATGATAAGGATTACAGTTTAAAGAAAATAACTGTATATCATATGATATTTAGATTGAAAAAAATTGTATATGCATCATAAGTGTTTGTTTAAAATATATATCGTCTAACCTATATGGCATACCCTATATCACACCTCTTGACATATATCTATTACCTTATATCACTCACTTAGATCTATATCGCACACTTCATATCACATCCCTTCACATACCATACATGAAGTATACGTATTTATCGCGTTTTACACCGATTCTAAGCCCAATCCGACTATTGTTTTTATTTCAAGTCAATAAACAGTTGTTTTCTTTATATCTGTAGCCATGTCACAATTTAACTACAATGAAACAGTTCAAATGTCTACTAGAATAAAGTATATATGGGCTCACTGTACTTTGTTTTTTTCATTTCGGGTGTTTTAATTATTAATTTAATTGCACCTTTGTCATAATTTATGTCCAGATTTTTATTCTTGTTATGTACATTTAAGTGTAAAATGCAATGGACCTACATCTAGTATGAAGTCACCTCCTGGACCATTCGGGAACAAAAACATTTATAAAAGAAATTATGTATTTTGTCCTATTCACCTAAATATGTCTTTTCATCTTTCATTTTTCTATTTAGTCATGTATAAGCTATAATATAGCCACCACAAAGTGTTTTGGGTCGAAAGGAAGTACAGTAAATTTGATGATGAAGCATTCAACATACTGCTTGCAAAACGCGATTTAATGTAAATGAATTACTTTGCAAAGAGTAGGTTAATAAAATATCTTTTCATGGACATTTCTTATAAGTGTTGATGCTATTAACTAACGTGTGATCATAATATTTAAGAAGGTGTCCATGCAAAAAACATGCAGTTGGTTGCATATGACAAATTTTGTTTAAAAAATAATCATTTCATAGATTCATCCTTTCTCAAACTTGAATGTTGATTTTTAATTAACAACAACGAATAATATAAAGAGAAAAAAAAAACAACATAGAAAGCATTGAAATTCATAGAAAAAGGGTAATAACTCTTTTTTTGGTACAAAATTTTGTTGCTTTGTTAAGAAAGTTTAAAATCGTTTATCATGTTTGTACTCAGAGTCTACTTGTGGGACCATCGTGTTCCCATTAATATGCCTTCAATCATCCAATCATCTTCCATGACCATCTTTAAATTTATTATAGAGAATCACACTCTGATATTCTTATTTCACGAGAACATGACACGATTGTCAATTTTAGTAGATTTGGTACCTATTTATTTTGTTATTTGTTGTTTTTTTTTTTTTAATCAATTTTTATGCAGAAGATGTAAAAACTTCTTTACAATTCCTTTTATTTCAGTTAATTGCTCGCAAGGGTCAAATGTGAAAACAAATGTATAGAAACAGATAACATTTAATTGATTTGGGTTTCCTCCATTTTTTCCGAACAGACATCTTGTGATATGCAAAACTGCAACGTTTACGAATGAGGGAGAGTATAGAGCATTTCCGGACGAGCTGGACTGTCTATCCAATCACAATCCTCGAGCATATGAAATAGTTTACCACGTGGTATTAACATTACCATACAAAGTTCAGTATTTCCACCTGTAAATATGAAATAAGGAGCTAAATCATGTGTGAGACAAGAAATAATGGTAAATGAAAGTCCTTGGGTAGTGTTGGATCCAGGATCTCAGGATAGGGTATAAAAGAAATAAAAGCCTAGTGAGCGAGTTTATTGCGGTATATAAATTTTGTGAAAAATCCTTGCTGCCCCGATAAAAAAAGGACCGTTCCGGCGTACGTTCCACCTAAAATTGTAATATAAGAAGAAATTATTTCTTTTTGCAAAACATTTGAATTTTTCAGAACATTTAATCAATTAAAAAAAAACTTTTTCAGCTATATGTAATGGCCAAAAGAGTTTTAATTTCTGTTTTTGGTTACATACTAAACGTATGGAAGTTTTCGCCCCCCTCCCCCCATTTACAACTATAAAATGTTGAATAACCACCGCCCCGAAACGATGTCTAACGTCATGAAATCCATTTGTACTTTATGTTCAAATCGCTGAAATCCGATTAAAATCTGCCTTAAAAGGGTTGAAATTGTGTGCGATCCATGCTCATATCAAACATACAAGACTTGAAATCGGTTCTGTCGTCAGTTAGTTCAAACGACAGATTTTGAAAGTTTTGGGACAGACAAATTGATGCCAATGTCAAATCGCTAATCTTTGAGATTTTGTTTATGTTGTTCATTTGATGTGACAAAAAAAGTCTAGCAATTTCGTTCCAAACCACAAACACGACGTTTTTGTACGTTTATGCCGCAAATGGACAGAAATGATTTTTTTCGGGGGATATAAATGTATAATGGGTAGCGACTATTCCTTTCGTAGCTATCCATAATATTGTGTCCTGAACCTTAAATGACCTGAACGTGAATTATCATCTGGAGATTCTTGTCTGTCATAGGAGGATCTGGTAGAAGGAAGGGGGGAGCTTTTGTTCAAATAGTAATTGGTTGTTAATATGAAAATCAACAGAAGGGAAATTGAGGGAACCAGGATTTGAATGGTAAAAAAAGAACACACACGAGCGCAACATACTTATGTTTTTCAGGCCCCTGCAGCCATTCGGAATTTCTAGTTCTCCCACCAGATGTGTTATCATTATTTCACATTTGAATTTAAAAAAATAATACATAAAAGAAATCGTGTAGATCAAAAATTAACTAAAGCGGGTGACATATTCAAATACTATATTACATGTACCTCCTCTAAAATCCCATTCTTTAACCCATTAATCAATTTTACTACAATATTCGAAGAAAATGTATCACAAATCACGTCATTTGTATCCAGCCATCCAGGACCACTCCGAATTACGAAAATTATGCATGTAAGGGACTAGTTGACTTGTCCCTAATTACTTTAAATGAATAGACATTTCTTGACATATGTCTACCTATCATTTACAGACATACTATTCCAGACATGGAAAGAAAATTCAGAGCACAAAGTTTAACTACTAGTAATTGAAAAAATACAAAACATTCTTTTAGTTTTAGTCTGGACACACAACATAACCATTATTTCACGAATTAAGTGCAAATTTAAGACAAATTTCCAAAGTACTTGCATAGTTATCGTACTGATACATGGAGAACGAATACTTAAAGCTGCATTAACTGCCAAATTTGTTCAGTTTTGACACCTATTTCATGTATTTAATGCATTTTATTTGTGAGTATCAACTGAAATTGTACAAAATAAGTACCATTTAGTAGAAGTAATTTAAAGTTAAGGTAAATGTAAAAGAAAATGACAGCTAATGCAGTTTAAATCGACGCAGACACATAAATTATGATAATTTTGGGGGCGCTATTTGTTATGTGCTGGTTCCGGTGTTATATTTTGTTTATACAATGGTAAATCGAGAGGAAATCCTGTTCAACATAAATTACTATAATTTTATTAACAAGGAAAAAGTTATTATTTCTTCGCTATTATGCATAAAAATACAAGATAAAATTGGCCATTAATTAAATGAAGACCTTGACATTGTTAAGTCCCGATGACTCACGTGCAGTTGATAATTTGAATAGTCTGTTTTTGTGGTTTAGTGTAATAAGGTAATAAAACACTATAATCCCTGTTTCATTTCTGTAAAAAATATGTAATAGGCTGTGATGCTGTAAGCTGACGTTTTCTTTTTAACGACGTTCTACGTAACGTTATATAGTTGCAATATCGTGCGTAACCTCTGACGGAGCATCCATTAGTTAACCAAAAGTGGTTATAAAAGAAGATACTCCATCCGAAAAAAATGTCTTGCAAAATTCAATGACCTTTCCCTTTGCAAAACGATAGTTATCAGTGTAAAAAAGTAATAAAATGTATTTTTCTTTCGTAACTTCACCATTTTTCTATTTTTTTAAAAATTTGTCCCGCTATTCCAGCCCAAAATATCCACTGAGAGTAAAGACAAAAACTGGATCAAAACAAAGGAACATTTCGATTTACGGAGCTTTGAGTGCTAATTAATAAATACCTAGAAAAACAAAGAATTTGCTCCTTCACACAACATGTAAAATAATCCGGCATTTACGTGAATTCATTAAAGGTTATTAGATCAGAAATGGCGCTAAACAAGCATAACATATCATGCATTCCACAATCATTTAATTTATCACATTATCAAATTTTATCTACGTAATTTTTTGTTTGAGTAGCTAATACAAGGTAATCGGAGGAAATTGCCACTTAAAGTTTTTACTTTTTTATTTAAAGAGAAAAAAATCGGTCAGACAAACTACATGGAAAGAAATGAAAACTCATCTCGGTTAGTGTTTCATTGTGTCCCTTTCCTTGTAGAAATACATTTGCACTTGATAATTTCCAAATTGTTTCAACAATAGGCTTACTTTAATGGTATATAAAGTATGCGCTCGCTGATGTTTTTAAACTTGTATCAATCAACATTCAAGGGACAACACTGAGTCTCTTTAACTTACGGAATATGAAGGTTTTTGCGATTTGTGTCATCGTCTCACTTTTGGTCAGGAATGTAAATACTTTAAATACTATATCATAAATGTATATTACATCAAAGTCTGATATGACGTGCTTCAAAACTCTTTAGACCAAAGCCATGGTAAAGAAATAAAAACATGACCAACATACATTTCGTGCAACACAGAGGCGGCTTCTATTCAAAAATATAAAAAAAAATCCAGGTATATTTGAATCGAAATAAATTACGGAAGCTCCATTTTATCATTGTTTTACTATGAGCTGCCCATTTATTTCGTTATAAAACAATGCGACATAAATGACCAGTCCGTTGTAAAACAATTACAAGATGGAGTTTTCATGATTTAAAATTATTTCTTAAATAAACTTATTCTATTAATGTATTGTTTTAGCTAGACTATGACCATTTTTCTACGGCAAGATTTGTATGAAGTAAAGTAGACAATTTTCCAATTTCACGCTGGTTCCAATTCTTTTTATTGAATGAATTTAAAATAACTGCTACTTGATCTCGTTATAGAAAAGATGTTACAGACACTTTACAAATTACCAGAAATTGTGTAGAAGTAAAGGGAACAGCCGATTACATTCGCTCTCGGAAGCGGGGGTTTTAAACCTTTTGATTTGAAAAAAGTTTTACAAATGTTAGCAAAAAAAAAAATAATAAAAAAAAAAAAAATAAATAAATAAATAAATAAATAAATAAAAAACAAATTGTTTATCAAATGTATATTAAGCCGTGGGAAGAGAAAAAATACTATACAATAATTTCCCGTTACTTGACAAAGTAGATTTTCAAAAGTAAATAAATAGATAAATAAATATATGTGACAATGAAATAGAAGAACGAATATCGTGATGCGTAACCAATGCACAAGCGTTTAACCGAAATACTGACTAAAAAATTTTCAAAGATCACGAAGAGGACTTCTTCAAGTGTAAATACACCCTTAGGCAAGCACTGAATAGTCCAACAGAACGATGGAAACTCTTCAATACCAAACTGAAAAGTTAACGACACACAAAAAAATAATCATTACAGGTATGCTAGCAAAGAATCGGTCGCTATTGTTCCAGTGGACAGAATTTGGCGTAGTTACGTCAAGTTTAGGATTTGGTTAATGCATGTGTCAGATATTGTTGAGGATGGTTAATACAAAATTTGGGTATATTCATGTTTGTGTAAAGACATATATTTCGGGTGTATTCAGGAATGTTGAGTATATTAAGCATCTGGTTAAAATGTTTTGAATATCTTGAAGATTTGGTTTATACACAATTTGGATATCTTTTAAGATTTGGTTTAGACGTGTTTTGGATATCTTTAAGATTTGGTTTGGACACCACTTAGGTATCTTCATGGTTTGGTTATAACTTAAGTTTTGGCTACAGTATATATTATATATACAACGTCTCAGAATGTGACGACTCTATTCGCTACACTGCTCCATCGGATCAAATTGATACAGGGAAGATAACGTAAACGTATAGACGGGTCTGAAACATTCCCAACGTTGTTAGAACTGTGAAATTTGCGAAGCAAATTTTTGGTCGTTCCTTCCACGGGACTCGAACTCGTACCGCGGTGACATCTATGGCAACACCGCCTCACTACGTCCAGTGCCATAGACCACTCGGCCAGCTAGGAGATATATATATATATATATATATATATGATACAGATTTGATTTAGACAAGTTATCTTTGTCAAGACAGTTCCTTGGTTTATTCAGGATTCGATGGCAGGCACAATTTCACTTGGTTAGGCCGAAATTTTCTCATATTACGTAGAACATATATCGAAAAGGTAAAACATATGTCATTCGGTTAATCAGATCAAATTTCAATTTATCCAAGTTTGAGCCATATGTCTGAGTTTTCACACTGCTCATGTTACACGTAAGTTTAACATGCATCAGACATTCTGAATTTTTGACGTACGCTGGATGTGCATCTTAATGTAGCATGTTGTCAAGTTTGTTCTAAGGTAATCTAAAAAGAGGATTTCGTTTACGATGCGTATCACGTGTATAGTAATGAATATCTTTCATGCTCGTCAGATCACAGCTAATACGATATGGCAACCTTGTCGAAACTACGCCGACTTTTTGTACCCTAGTAAAATTCTTACGATTTCTAGAACATGCTTTGTTGCTATTAGACAACAGTCAAACTACAAATGATCGTCATCATAAACTCCTCGATCGTCATCATAAACTCCTGGATCGTTATCATAAACTCCTGGATCGTTATCATATATTGATCTGCACATTTACAACTGGTTTGTTCACCGTGTAATACTTTTTGTTTTCTGTTTCGTCTACCTCGGACTTGAAATTTTGTTAGAATCTCAGCGGAAGTTTCTAGAAAAGCAGAGGACGCTTACTCTACCGGTGTATTTAGTTCATACTCCCAGTTTTCCGAGTTGCTGATTCATTTTTTGTTTTCTTTGAACGTGTTATTTTGTTTATTTCATGTTACTTGTTGTGTGTGTTCATGTTCCTTATCTAGTTTTTATCCAAAGATTTCATTCTTATGATTACCGTTTGAATCTTGGACCCTTACCCTTTCAGTTTCTAACATATGTTTACCAGGAGTATATAATTACATACATGCATATACGGTACGTAGTAAAGTAATCCAACACTGTATTGTTTCTTGTTTTTTAGCCAAATGACTTGCTATAAAACATTGAGTTATCCAGGCTCCATAGAACTATCTAAGTAACGATAAATTATCGGAGAGAGTTGATTTGAAAAAAAAATTCCTTTGGGCTTTAGATAATATACAGGCAATTTTTGTTTACTGAGGAATTACGTGAACAACAATTGCCCGTGTATAGTTGCGTTCATATCACGCGTTCAAAAATACAAAAAATGCATTTTTGTTGATTTGCTAGATTGCTGGTGAAAAATGTGGAGGTCCTTGGGGCAGTGTTGGTAAATGTGCACTTGGACTTGAATGCAGTGTCAGTGGAAGGTACCAGAATAATCTTTAACCAAAGAGGGGTTTGTACCTAGAGGTTTGTATGTAAAAAAAGTAGTATAAAACTAGCATTACGAGTGATAGAAGTGACAGAAATACACAAATGTACTCACAATGATCGTGAAGGAGGCGGTTAAGAGTTAAAAAATAGTAATCACTAAGCGTATATATGACGGGGTGTTTTTGTAGTGACACCAAAAAGGTGAATATTTGGAAATTCAGATTTCACCTTTAATTTCTTTTACATAACATGCAATTGAAAACATTTGTAAGGCTCTTGGATTTCAAATGAGTCCCAGTTAATTATTTGACGTACCTGATCCTTAAGAGAAAAAGCGTTGATCTGTCCCAATAAGGGGTCATGGGGTCATCTACTTATTCGTCGATTACTTTTTTTATCTGAGACATAATCGCTTTGCATTCCCGAGAAAACATGTACAGTGAACTCGGTCTAAACCGAAACCCTGGATAATTCAAAAACATTTATAATCCAGACACTGTGTGAAGTCTCCCACCAAAACAAATTATTTGATGGGACAAGTTTCTAGTTAAATGTTTATGGACGCCGATGTTCAATATTATCATGACCGCCTGGCCAGGGTTATACAGTAATCAGAGGATAATGATTCTAGCGGATTCTAATGTCAAATTGTCTTTTGCCTCAAATGCAATCCGATTGGTAAAGGTTTGAAAAAGGAAATATTTGAAGAAAACGACAATTTGAGATATCTTGATAAAGCTTTGCCAAAACTTTTTCTTACATGGCATAAAGCACAGTAAAAGTACGTTTTTGACAAACTGATTTTTTCTTATTTTTTTGTTTATGTTATGGCAACAGCGAACACAAGACGAAGAGGCACGAAAAAGGTGGAGTAAAGTCCTTGTGCAATCATGATTGATCTAAATTATAATTCTTAGAAACTAACTAGCAGAAACATAATTTTATCTAATTCTGTAAGTTCGATGCTGTAATTTCTTTGAACTCTAATAAATATACGTGGTGATTTGTTTATTAAACTTTACTAGTGTTATTTCTATATATCTACAGCCATGTCACAATTTATGTAGTATTCTTTGTAAGAATCATGCACATTCTGTAGTATGTGGTACACTCCAAAGAAGGCTATACGTTTTGTTTTCTTTTTGTTATCCAGTTGCTTAATAGTTCTATATAATAAAATGCATTACTATTCATTCCAATCTGTCTGCTCTTAGGAGAAAATCCACATTGGAAATCCAACCGTTTCTATTTTATTTTAGTGTCATTTGCAGTCATCTCCCATATGTTAATTTCTGAATTTACTAAAACATTTTAAACAAAATATCAAAAAATTAAAAAAAAAGTAAGCTTTCCAACCATGAATCACATTTTGCATGATTTTTATCTGGAGTGCTACTTAACTACATGTCTACCAGGATAATGCACATGTAGGCCCATGTAAGTTAAACATTGTACTATGTCTATTTCTTTTCGAGTGTTATTATTATTAATTTGCATTTTTGTCATAATTTATATTCAAATTTTAATTCTTTATTTTTGCATCAAATAAGAAGTGACTTCCTGGAGCAATCGGGAAAAAAATGTCCAATAAACAAAAAGAAGTTCCTTATACATGTACTTTTTAATCGGTGTTTAGTTAGATCAACGTTCACCGGAAAATGATTGATTGATTGTTGGGATTTAACGTCCGAGCTGCAATATATCAGCTATATTCAGACGATGAATATAAAGTGGATGATCAAATGAACATGAAATGATGATGAAATGAAAAATGGGATGGGACACAATGATAATAGGGTCCACAAATTTTGATTTCCACTGGAAATTGGGAGAGGTGGGTAGGGTCGGGCAATTTAGCTTCCTGTGGCGGAGCCCTATGGTTCCTACTCCGGGAGAATACCACAGTAGGGTTCTTTAACGTGCGAGGAACGTGGCATCTTTCCCAACACGGTGCACTACTATGGTTTACGGTCAGGTTTTCCGTATTATAGCCTGACAACCCCAGCATGTAACGCACCAGGGATACCCCATTCCACCAGCTGGGGCACACAACGCAGTTGCTCTGTGGGCAGAGCGCCCTAGCCCCCGGGTAAGGTTCTGAGCACTGTTTAGTCGCCTTTTACGACAAGCTTAGCGCTGCTGTAGGCCTATTCTTTTAGCACCCGGACCTGCACGGGTATCACCGGAAAAAATAACAACCGCTCCTTTACAAACAACAATAAAGTTCCCGTTTTTTTTGTATTTATCTTAATGCAACTTTTTTCCGGCTTCCCGTTTGTATACCCGGATGTTATAAAAAGGTGCAAATGGACCATATGAACTACTATAGTATAGATTGAACACTGCAACAACACGACAAAATAATGTCAAATTTGGGAACATTTGTAAAACTTTACCTTAGTTACGTTTGTTCTGTACATTTTGTTGTATTCACATAAAATGTGTCTTACTCTTTTCTTCTTTATATCTAGTCTTGTGTTTGCTATGATATATAGCCATCACACAGTGTTTTGGGTCGAACGGAAGTACAGTAAATTTGATAATGAACCATCAAACATACAGAAAACGCATTTTAATGTAAATAACTTTTTTGGCAAAGAGCAAGTTATTAAAATATCTTTTAATGGAGATTTTTTATATGTGTTGATGCCATTAACCTGGCGCGTTATCATAATATTTAATAGTTTTTGAATGTATTTAGTTGTACTCGGAATAGATCTTCTGGGTCCATTGCGTTCCCTTTATTATGCCTTTAGTCATCTCCCATGAACATCTTTGAATTTACCATAAAAAATTTCACGAGAACATGATACAAATGAAAATTTTAGTAGACTTGGTACTTATTTATTTTGTAATTTTTGTTTTTTGTTAATTGAAATTCAATGTTTATGTAGAAATCAACATGGCGATGTAAGTTCTTTATAATCCCCTTTATTTCAGTTAATTACTCGCAAGAGCGAAATGTGAAAACATTGTAAACAGATAACAGCTGATTGATTTGGGTTTCTTCCATTTGCTCCGAACAGACATATGCGATATGCAAAACTGTAACGTTTACGATTTAGGAAGAATATAGAGAAATTCCGAACGAGCTGGGCTGTCTATCCAATCACTATCCTCGTGCTTATGAAAATGTTTACCACGTGGTATTATTATTATCATACCATGTTCGGTTATTGCACCTGTAAACATTAAATAAGAAGCTAAATCACTTGTTGACACAACAAATATTGATAGATTAAAGCCCTTAAGTAGTGGTAGATCCAGGATCTCAGGAAGGGGCATAAAAGAAGTAAAGGCCTAGAGAATGAGTTTTTTGCTGGGTAGCTTAAGTGAAAAATCGGTGCTGTCTCGATTCAAAAAGCAACGATCCGGCGTACGTCCCACCTAAATTTGTAAAATTAGAAGAAATGTGTTGTCACAAAATTCAACTCAATAAAAAGATAAAACTTCTTCAGCTACATATACTTGCCAAATCAGCATTAATTTTTGTTGTTGATGACATAATAAACGTAGGAAAGTTTTCGCTCCTCATTTAAAACTATAAAATGTTGAATAACCACCGCCCCGATACGATATCTAACGTTACGAAATCCACTTGTATTTTATGTTCATATTGCTGGAAACCGATTAAAGTCTGCCTTAAAAGGGCTATAATTGTGAAGGATTTATGCTCACATCATACATATCGTGAATTGTAATCGAGTCTTTCGTCAGTTAGTTCAAACGGCAGTTTTTGAAAGTTCCCGGACAGAAAAAAAATATGCCATGTCAAATTATTGACGGTTAACACTTCAAAAGACCAAAAAAAAAAAAAAAACAGAAACAGCCAAATATGGTAAATACCTTTGACAATTATGCATATCACCTTAGAGTACACATTGAAAAGCATTGCTAAACTCTGTGATGTTGTTTATGTTGCTCATTTAATGTGACAGAAAATGTCTAGCCATTTTGTCCCAAACCACAATCACGACGTTTGTGTACGTTTATGCCGCAAATGGGCATAAATGATTTTTTGGTGGATATAAAATGTATAATGGGTAGCTACTATTCCTTGCAAAGATAAAAACAAGATACTCCACATGAAAATTCACATGGAGTGTCTTGTATGTCATAGGCGGACCTGATAAATGGAAGAGGGGGCTTATTCTCAAATATTTATTTTCTGACCAAACTAAAATCAACGGAAGGGAAATTAAGGGAACCAGGATTTGAATGGTAATAAAAACATACCAGCCCAACACACTTTTTTCAGGCCCCCGCAATCATTCGGAATGTTTTGTTCTGCCACTGTATGTACATGTGTTATCGTGATTTCATATTTGAATTTACAAAAATACAGAAAAAAATTGTGGATGTCAAAAATTACCTAAATCGGGTGACATATTCAAATACTGTATTACATGTACCTCTTCTCAAACCCCTTTCTTTAACCAATTAATCAGTCTTACTACAATATTCGAAGGAAAATATACCACAAATTACGTCATTTGTATCCAGAACCCCGCCGAATTCCGAAAAATATGCATGTAAGGGATGAGTTGACTTGTATTGAGTCTAGTTACTTTCATTAAACAGACATTTCTTTACATGTGGTTACCTATCATTTATAGACATATTTTTGCAGATATTGACCGGAAAGAATATTCAGGACACAAACCTTAACTACTAGTAAGTGAAACAAGTACTATCTTCAAAAAAAGATAACTGATGCAGTAAAATTTGTTCTTTTTGTTTATTCAGGAAATAACACAATTTCAATTTTCAATAGTTTTTTAAGGCCACTACGATATCAGTATTTGGCCAGTCAGGAAACAGAATTGCGATCAGGTGACATGCGTTTTCATGGAAGAGAGTCTTAAAGGTCAAAGGGTAAAAAGCGAAACTATACCGACTGAGTCGAAAAAAAAAATCTTATGTTAATATCTACTTCTTGCACTCGTTATTTCAGTATATATATATATATATAAATGTCTCAGAATGTGACGACTCTATTCACTACACTGCTCCATCGGATTAAATTGATACAGAGAAGATATGTAAACGTATAGAAAGGTCTGAAAAATTCCCAACGATGTTAGAACTGTCAAATTTGCGATGCAAATTTATGGTCGTTCCCTCCGCAGGACTCCAACTCGTACCGCTGTGACATCTATGGCAACACCGCCTGCACAAAGTCCAGCGCCCTAGACCACTCGGCCAGCTAGGCTATATAAAATATAGCTTTCGCTGGCCGGGTCATTCCTACTCGTAGGATTAATCTAGGGCTGTTACTTAGTACACGATGTATGGTAGTACGGGACAGTTCATTTAGATGTTATTATGTAGGATAGAGGATCAAATTAATGATTCATGTCACAACAAATCAATATTATACAAACGTCTCAGAATGTGACGACTCTATTCACTACACTGCTCCATCAGATCAAATTGATACAGAAAAGATATGTAAACGTATAGAAAGGTCTGAAAAATTCCCAACGATGTTAGAACTGTCAAATTTGCGATGCAAATTTTTGGTCGTTCCCTTCGCGGGACTCGAATTCGTACCGCTGTGATATCTATGGCAACACCGTCTGCACAAAGTCCAGCGCCCTAGACCAAATATATATATATATAGATAGTTGTTTTTTGCTGTGTTATAGATCGTCACAATCATATCCCCTTCCCCAAACTGTTTTTTTCTCCAGTTAATTTTAAGTTACACACAATATTATCACATTTCAAGAGTTCCTTAACAACTTCTATGTTGTTTTTATAAGATGCAACCTGTAATGGGGACATGTCATCCAAATCGCTTTTGATTATATCGACAGAAAAATGCATCAAGTTCAAAACTATTTCAATGTTCCCCTTCATACACGCCAAGTAAAATGCAGTACAACCAGAGAAATCAGTTTTTTCAATATCAATGGTTTCACATTTCAAAAACTCTTTGACAATTTCTATGTGGTTGTTATAAGAGGCTACCTGTAATGGCGAATATCCAAAATTATTACTTTTGTTTATGTCCACAGAGTAACTGATTAAAGCCATCACAATTTCGATATTCCCTTCCTTACACGTCAGATAAAATGCAGTACAGCCAGACTTATTGCTGTGATTAATGTCAATATTATCACATTTCAAAAGCTCCCTGACTGTTTCAATTTGGTTGTTACCACATGCCACTAGCAATGCACCGCTAGAGTTTAAGTCCACAGAATGACTGATGAATTCTTTCACTATCTCGATACTTCCTTGCTGACACGCCTGGAGAAATGTAGTGCGGCCAGAATAAGTGATGTCAATATTATCAGATTTCAAGAGTCCCTTAACTACTTCTATGTGGTTTTTATCACATGCTATTTGTAATGGCGAACGCAAATTCTTTGGGCTGTTATTTACGTCTGCTGAGTGAGTAATCAATTCCACCACTATTTCGACGTTCCCTTCCAGACATGCCAGGTACAATGCAGTACAGCCAGAGACATCGCTGTGATCAATGTCCACATTATCACATTTCAATAGTTCCGTGACTACTTCTATGTAGTTGTTGTAAGAAGCCGTCTGTAATGGCGAAAATCCGTTATCATTGCTCTTGTTCACGTCGACTGAGTGTTTGGTCATATCCATTACAATATCGACATTGCGTTCGTGACACGCCAGATAAAACGCAGTACGGCCAACGTTATCGCTGTGTTCTACGTCAATATTGACACATTTCAAGAGCTGCTTTACCACGTCCCTGTTGTTATTATTACATGCGGCCTGTAAAGGTGACAAAGCCATTTCCATCACTTTTACATTTACAGAGTGTCTAATTAATTCCTCCACTATCTCAACATTTCTCTCCTGACACGCCATGTGAAATGCAGTACAGCCAGAGTTATCAGTATGTTCAATGTCAATACCATCATATTTCAAGAGTTCATTGACAACCCCTATGTGGTTGTTATCGCATGCCACCTGTAATGCTGACAATCCATTCTCATTGCTTTGGTTAATGTCGACTGAATGGCTCATCATATCCCTCACTTTTTTTAGGTCGCCTTTTTTGCAAGCCATGTAGAATGCAGTACAGCCGGAAATATGGGATTGTTCAGTATTGATTTTCGAACATTTTAAAAGTTCCCTAACTACATGTCTGTGATTATTACAACGGGCCACTCGTAATGGAGACCATCCGTCCTCTGTGCGTTTGTTTATATCTGCAGAGTGATATATCAATTCTCTGACCACTGTTGCATGACCATTTTGACTTGCTGTATAAAGGGGTGTGGCTCCGTCAGTTCTACTTTTGTTAATGTCAATTTTGTTATTTATTAATTCATGGACTACACTAACATGCCCACTTTGACAGGCTAAATACAGAGGTGGAATATCATTAACTGTACCTGAGTTAAGATCTTTAGAATGTCGAATTAGTCTGACAATATCAGTGTGTCCTTCCTGACAAGCAATTTGTAATGGTGTTAATGAATTTGTCCCGCCGAGATCAGCATCTACTCCATGATCTAGTATCCATTCTGCAAAATCATGATCATAAAGGCATACCTGATTAAGCGGTGTGTCACCGTTGTTATCATCTTGTTTGTTGACTAGTTGTTTTTTAAGGATATTTCAAGCTTTTTTACATAAGATAAAAACTTCTTTCGGAAGATTACTGATTTCATGTTTGTGTTGCAATAAACGTCAGAAACTCTCCCTTTGCTCCAATCTGTAACCAGTCTTACCATGAATAAATCTATATTTGTGTTGGTAATTTTAATACAAACATCTGCTGTTACTTCTACATCATACAAATTCTCGCAGAAAAACCTATCCCTGATTAATTCAGAATCGGCATAACAAATGAAAATCTCTATCATCATCTCCCCATAAAGTTTTGCTAGGAAATCAAAAAGTTTATCATGCATAATTTTGTATGAATTATCTTCAATGCAAATGCACACACCATTTAGCATTTCTAGTGATAGTTGAAGTTTTTTTCGCGATTCCCATTTGGAAAGTTCACATTCATTTAGTAATATTTCCGTAACTTCATTTAAAGTTTCACTCATGTTCTTAAAATCCGAGCATGTTAATTTGTTATTGTATACTAGACAAAGTATTAAAGCACAGTATTTAAGTTTACCGTCATCATTTTCAAAATATAAGCTTTTCAGATCTTCTTCAAAAAATGAAAAAGGATTTTTAAGGCAGTTTAGAAAACTGGAAAAGTCTGTCGATTTGAAATGTCCACAAAAGAAAGGAATGAAATTATATTCAATTAAGTTTTCATCAGCTATTTGCTCTACACTTTGACCAAAATAAGACTTGACGATTCGCTTTCTTTCATCAAGTGAAGAGACAATATTGCCGAACCAATATGACATTCACTACCTTTAAACAAAGTCAGATTTCTCAGTCTGTCATCTAGAAATACCTGTAGCCTACATGTGGCAATAATTTTACAGCAAGCATCTTTAAACAGCAACTCAATTGTACCGATATATTTCTTCCAATCATCAAAATAATTTTGATTTAATGTAAATTTGCCACATAAATCATCGAACACAAAAAGAGTTTTACATCCGTGTTTAAAATACCTAATAACTTCCTCCGGAGTATTTGCTGGTGCAATTGTATAACCCTCGTCTTTTTATCTTAAGAGCTGTATGTCGGGCTATAAATGTTTTTTCCAGTACCACTATTTCCTGTCACAACAACACAGTTCTGTTCTTTGACCATTTCTATACATGCCTTTGCAGCCCTTGTTGAAACATACCATTTGCTATTGATTTCCCAACTGTCTATTGTTGTTTTTCATTTGCTCTAAAATCTAAAATTTTTATGATCAAATTGTATTTTCCCCATTATTTCATATATACAAAATTGGTCTTCATAAAGCAATGTCGTGCCATTTGTTTCTTTGTTTTTTTTAAGTCGTCATTTTAAGCATCTGTCAAATGTCGTAAAATGCAACGGTTTCAGTGATGGTATAATGTTATTACTTTTTCTCCACTGTACATGCATTGATCTTACAAAAATGTATACATGACGAGTACTTAGTGACGATCTTTTTATCTGATTGAGAAAAGAAAACATTTCATCGGTAATCTGTACTTTTTTCCTTTGATCTTAAACTCAGATAATGTTCTATAGCTCGTACAAGACAAGATATTCTCAAATATTTACAAAATTTTACGAATGATCTTCGGAATTTTACAAGTCGTATAGTCTAAAAGTAAATGTGCACATTCAAATAACTTAAATTTATAATTAGAATACTGGTAAACCTAATAATATGTAATATCACTTCATATACTGACAATATAACGCGTTCATCAATATATTCCACATGATACCGGCTGTATAAAAAAAAACCCAAACTAACTGATATTATCTATTAACATCATGATAAAACCGATATTTTAACCTCTGAAAATCAATTATTTACCTCTTACGTTTGCGGGAATGGGGTTTTCTAATGACGTTTTTATCAGAGCTGTATAAAAAAAACAACAATAGTGGTAAATTTCAGCATTGTAACACTTCCTTGCATTAGTATGTAGTTAAAGACAGATTTTTGTTATGCCTGTAAATTAAAACGGTAAACGACAGCACATGCCATTGTCTCTTACTTTTTTGTTTTTGGAGAAGGATACGTTAATACCAGAACATATGTAATATGAATCAATGTAGGTTAATTTTAATTGTTTGGAATAAAAAAAAGCTCCAGTTTCTACACTGAAATTTCAAATGTTCACAACTGAAATTTTACGCAAACTGTTTATCATATATCGCGCTTTGCTACCATAGGAAAGGATGCATAGACACTCAATTTCGTTCTCATTGTTCCCGACTCTATGCTTAAGGTAGTAGACCTTGGGTACCCCAAGAATTTTCCCACAATTAAATTTTCTTTAAATTTGTACATTATATTTCACTAACTGTGGCGCATCATTTGTCAATGTTTTAAGAAAATTCTCCGTGCAGATTTTAAACAATGAAGACTAAAATATTGCTATTTTTAAAAATCTGATTCATTGGCCAAACTGAAACATATCTTGTATTTTAGGGTCATTTTGACCAAATATTTAAATAAATAATTGTATATTAAGTCAAATTCACTTAAATATATATCAGATTTAACATGGATTTTTTTTCTTTCTATTTTGTATAAGATACATTTGGCTTTTAATTTGCCAAAATAACAAAAAGGGGAATAATTTCCTGCTATTTGCTTTTATAAAAACCTGTACTTTGCAAAAAATCCATAATTCAATTTTTGTAAAAAACTTATATTATATGGACTATACATATGCAAATCAATAAACAAATTTTCCGAGTACTTCACCATGTAGTTTTTTAATGTTTTAATGAGTGTAGGGTAAGCCATAGAAATATATTTTTTTAAATAATTAATCACTATGGCTAAAATCATGTTAATATTTAATAAGATTACCAAATATCAAATTATGATGACTTACATTGATGAAAGAGCATTGCCGAGCACAGCTTGAGTCAACTACTGTTGCAAATTAATGTTAGACAAATATTCATACTTTTGCATGGAAGGACAAACTCATATGATAAATATACAAAGTAGTTCAATTCTGGATAGAGTCATATGTTGAACAAAGCAACAAAATGAAAACAGAAAGCTTGACGTCATAAGGAATTATAAAAAAGTATATTTTTGTAACTCTAAAAGGTTAAGAAGTTATAAAAATGGCAAGGTTATTGATTAGCCGTGCTATCGCATTACAGAGATTATTTTCATATTTTAATTTGAATATTTTATCTAAAGGTTTGCAGTAGAAGGCATCATTTCCAACTTTTTCCCTCATTATAAAAATATACTGCACAACGTAACCATTTGAAATATTTAATCAATACTTTAAAAGACCAGAGTTACTGGGGCTGGCATCTTTGTTCTAAAAGTTAAACCCTTTCTTGGAGTTATTTCAATTTAACATCAGTATCACTTTGAAGCTTGTATATTAGGAGTCATTCAAACGCTCTAGTGACAATTTTTTTTCAATCTGGATTATCTATGCCCTGATCCCAGATCTACTACCTTAAGTTTCTTCCATTGGTAAGATGTAAGTCAAATAGAAACAGTGTACTGATGTACCGGGATGTCATGAGATTTTGGGTCCGCAAAATTGAAAAGTCCATCTAGTACGCATTCTAGCTTAACAGTTATTGCTCATAGATGTCTTCAAAAGGGTAATTAAGGGAACTAAGATTAGAAGAAAATATTACAGCTAAACAGGGAAATAAGACACACACAAAACAAAGAATATGAACTAACCAAAATCACACGTACAAAATAAAGACACAGAGTTAAACGAGCAACTCGCACTTCACTGAAAATCTTGGAATATGAAAAAGGTATACCAGTCCTCTGCTTTTCTAGGAATATTTGTCAAATTGTTTGTCATGTCCGGGTAAGCATCCTCTGGTTTTCTATAAACATCCGCCGAGTAGCTCATAAAAGTCAAGTCCGGGGTAGACAAAAGATAAAAGGATAACTATAACAACGTGAATAAATCAGTACTCATGGTGCAGATGGATACACTAAAACGATCTACATGGTGACGTCCATAAACTTTTTTAGCAAAAAATAATCTGTTCCAGAAACCTTACTGTGGGAAGTGTAGCACGATGCAAAAAGTCAGCATAGTTTTTGCAAGTTCTGGCATAACGTCTAAAATGTGATATAAATCTGCATACACAGGTAATAAAAGATAAAAGGAATGTTGGCAATACACAATGAGAAGCCATCGCTTTTTTCGGGAAGTTTTGCCATATGGTATTTTTCCATCGTCATTTTTGTTTAGGTCAAGATATGATGCTGATTTCATATTGTCTGTAGTATCATTTATCTCATAGATGCGAAACATGTAATCCCCGAAATTAAGAGTGAACGCATTTGTCAGGGCGTAGTGAAGCAGAATTTTTTCCCAATGGAATATTTGACAGTCTGTAGAAAAACACGTCCCCCATATTGAACAATTATGTCCACGAGTTCATGATGATGACAATATATATTATGTAGTGAAGACTTTGTAGCAACAGAACCCTATTCCAGAAGCCAAATTATTAGACGTCTAGCATGGTAAAAAAGTCCACGTAGCTTCGGCATGCTCTGGCATAACGTACGGGATGTCATATGAAAACTCCATACGCAGGTGTGAAGGGAGGTTTCCATAGACAAAAGGAAAGAAAGTTTACAATACGGAATAAGAAGTCATCGCGTCTCTCCTGTAGTTTGTCATGTACTTCTAAAAGTGTCTTTGAGTATTCTAGATTGGTGATAAGTCACAGAAATTATGAAAGGTACATCAAACTGAAGAACAAAGGCGGTTAAGTTTTTTTCTCTCCGTAACAGATTTTGAAATACTGGTGTTAGACACAATTTTAATTATGTCTAGTAACAACGGCATTGTTTGTCTTCTAGGAAGGTATTATTATCAAGTTCTTTCAAATTGGACCTGTTATTTCAGAGGTAAATAATTTTAATAAGTACTATCTTTAACAATAATCTTTTGATACAGTGTTTTCGAATGCAACTAAGTTATTAGTTTTTGGCCAATCGGGAAATAGAATTACGATCAGGTGACTTGCGTTTCCATAGAAGAGCGTCTTTTACGTCAAAGGGTAAAAAGCGAAACTACACGGACTGTGTCGGGAAAAAAATGACAGGCGTAATTTTCAAACCTTTGTTGTCCTTTGATGTTGTCATTTTCTAGTTGTTTTTCATACAGAAAAAAAAATTGATGGACGTTGTAATTGCGAGATTTTGTTATCAGTCATACGGATAAAGTGATTCTTATAAGTAGATTTATCGGTCTTTCTTTTTGTTATCAATTAAATGTATTCTGTTATCATAATAGAACTTACCGAAATCCTTTTCAACTAAATCCAGTCGCTGAAAAAAAAAAACAAAACAAAAAAACAAACAAACAAACAAACAAACAAATAAATGTATCTTAACAATTAAGATGTGATGCATAAAAACAAATGCTACTTTTTCTGGTTAGCATTTAAGGTTTCTGATTGGTCATCTTGACGTTCAATATCACAATCGAGACATCTTTTCTTCTGTGTTACCAGTTGTTAGAAAATCGGCGCACCTGTACCCCTAGTTAATTAAACGCTTAAATATCCACCATATAAGACCGAATGCATGATTTATTTTATCAATTTCATCACTCATTCCAGAATATTTATCTTCTCCATCCATGGTTTTCCTAAAAGAAGCCCGTAATTGAAAATAAAACGACTTGAGGAAACTTTGAATCCGGCGTTGAAACCGTGAAATTCTTAAAATTTAATTTTGTTGATACAATTTTTAAGCCACAATTCAATTCAATTTTTATAGACTTTGTTATAAACTTGTAACGGTTGTAGTTGGCTAAGAACTAGACTACGACTATAAATATACTCACCATTTCAAGATTTTCCAAACAATTTTGAATAGCTTCCTTGACCTTTTCATCTTTTTGGAATTTATTTTTCAGGTCGTAGATCGAAGATATTACAAAAGAATCGTCAAACATATAAATGCCTAAAATCAATGAGTTAACGCTAACAAAAGGGAAAAACAATTTAACCTGTGTTAAGTAAGCATTAATTTTCATATATCAAAACACAACATCATAATTAAGTAGCAGTAAGAATCAAGCAAATTCTGTAATATGTAAGATACACCTACAAAAGAGCTGCACGTTTTTATGATGGAATGTATTATCATTCATTCTAATCTCTCTCAAAGGAGATAATTAAAATTGAAAATCCAATAGTTTCCATTGTATTTTGGTGTCATTTACATCGATATTTGCCTAGATTTTGAATTCTACTGTACATTCTATATAATATATCTCCTACAAGCACGGGTTATATGGAAAGTCCCGAGTTAATTTCTGTTAATATGTTAACTATAAAATTTTAAACAAAGTGTAAAAAATAAAAATTATGTCGGCTTTCCAAACCTGTATCACACTTAACATGATTCTTAGCCGGAGTGCTAATTAACAAAACATTAAAGGAGCATTATATAACATTACAAATGAGTGCAATAGTATTATAAAATAGGTAAATCTTTAGACATCTTCCATTCATGCACTATTTCATATATGTTAAAGATTTTCTATCAAGCATGTAATTGTCTTTGATATTGAATTAAATGCTGATCTTTTTAGTAAGGTATAAAAATCTTCGAAAATCATCGCATGCGGATATTTATAATTGAAAGGACTTCCATTGCTAACATACTTTTTTGTCACTCTAATGTATTAGAGTTCTAAAATATTATAAATGTAATTTTATACTTAATTTTGACACCACAATTGTAATAATTATGACTTGTGGTGTGCAGCCGACATCTCATGCGAATGTACCAAACAGAACTAACCATTCTCTTTTAGCTGCTTTAATTCTTTCAATACTTTATTTCCGTCTGAACTGGTCGTCATATTAGTGGTTGCTATCTTTTTGACAAGATTGTTCATCAAACAGAAACTATCATCATATTGTTTTTCGTCCCACTTCTTAAAATTACAATGGCCCCATGCGTTTCTCACTTTCTCCTTTACCTTGAAAATTAGAGATGTGTAATTGTCTTTACTACAGGTTTTTAGGTGACTTTAAGCATTAAACTTGTGTTTGGTGTAAAAATTGTACAATTTGAAACATACGCGTCAAAACCAACAATTTGACAATTGAATTTCACTTAAACAATTCCTCTATATTTTAAATGAATGTAAATCGATCGCTACATGAAATGATCTTTTTGAAATGTAAGACCTAATATATTTTGACAGAGTTATCTATCATTAGAATTATTATTTGCATATAATAAATAAATTGTATGGATTGTATTTCATTTTACCACAATGGCATGATATATCTTATCTCCCTTATTTCAATAGGTGTGGATAAACTGTTAAAGGTTGGACAAACATTTTATTTTTTTTTTCGTTTTGTTTCTTGTTTTTGTTTTTTTTTGTTTTTGTCTTTTTTGTCTTTAAACAGTACGCTTTAAAGCGTGATTATTTAATAAGACTGTAATAACAAAGTTGAAAAAGATAGCACGTCCCGTATCTCACACACACGTACACATTCATTTTGCTTAATTATTTCTTTTTGGAAACAGAGTTGCTTCAAACAGAAAATGTGACCGTCTTAGTGAAATATAGACCACACATATATTTAATACGGCTGTGCTTACGAATACATTTGCACGAGATGAAAAACGCTGACCCTAGCCGATTGTTCTTAAACTTAGTGTAATTGTTTTCTTTTATGCTGATACACACACACACACACACACACACACACACACACACACACATATATATATATACAGTTCCGGTCAAAAAAGGCATTTACACTAAATATAGGTACATCACTGGCTTGGATTTTTTTAACGTCTTTGACTATCCTTTGGGGTCTCACATGGACGGTGTAAAGCATCAACACGTTTGTTCCAGGCATTCATATTCATTGAATCATGGTGTAGACAGTGCAATCAGTTGTAACGTGACCACGTTCATTTGTAAAAAATATCAGTTGATCAAATATAAGAGTCCTTAATTAAAAAAAGTTAGACTTGTTTATATAGGCTCCATAGTCTAGAAACCTGAACAACGGAACATTTGAAATAACGTTGTACAACTTTTGCCGAGTAACACTTTTCAGACTAAAATCAACTAATTTCAGTGTATGTACCGATAAATAAGTCATAGATCAACTTGTGTACCTGTCATTATTGACAAACTTTTTCGAAATCAAGAAATTTGTTGAAAGCAAATTCGAGATGCCGGGTATAAAGGGTCTTATTTTAAGAAAACTTCAGGCTAGAAACCACTAATTCCACTTCCCATAGGCTTCTATGCTAATTTCACAATATTCAATGGCTTTTCTGGACTTTACCTTAACTTTAACCTGCAGATGACTATATATCAGCATGGTTCTACATATGTCAGCTCACAATCCTCAGAATGGCATGTGGGGTTAGCAAACTTGCTGTGCAGTACTAGTCACCGGAAGTGAAGTGTCTATAAATAGCATGGGAAATCTCAGTGTTTTTACAAGATAGGGGTATATTTAGAAATCATTATGGAGATTAGGCTTCACATCACAAGAAGCAAAATGCACCTATAAAATGTACAGAAATGTTTTTCCTTTCAGAAACCGTTTAAATTTTTTAGATGAGATGAGAACTTTTTTCACAGCACTATGAGGAACAGGAGTAATTTCTGCGTAGGACTATTTTTGCGTACGTTCCAAATGCTCATTGGTTGAATTGGTGGTCTGTAACCTAAATATATATGTCTGATAGGGTATATTATACCATACATGTATGCAATGTAGACAAGGACGACTTTGGGTAATGTTTGGGAGTTTTGGCTTTAATATATCTGTTAATATGAATTATTTCAATAAGATGCCAATGTCTGTAACATGAAGTCCTTGATATTCAACTGTCATTTGGTAATGTAAATTTTTCACAGACAGTTTTTGTACATATATAAGTACATATAAGTGAATTCCCCGAGGAGCTTCAAACAAATGATAATATGCTACATATACGTAATGTCTGTAAATAAAGCAAAGTTTATAATGTAAATCCGTGTCCGAACTTGTAAGAGCAAAAGTAAAATACCTGATCGGCTTCTTTCATAGATGAAAGTACACAACTGCATAATATGCTGAGTGTGGCTGAGCAATCACATGTGTTGTCAAAACCTTGCGTACACGACATGAAAGTTTGCAGGAAAATCTTGGCGAAATCGGTTGGTGTCCTAACTTGGAAAGCATATTTTGAGTTGTAACTATTTCTGATTAACATTTTCCCATGTTGCTCATTTCCATTAATTGATTGATAATTTAAGTACATCTGCCTTCCATATGATTTCAATACAGGAGGGCATGACTCTGTACTGATGCCATATGTACTTTCCAACTGTTTGAAAAGGTTTAGCATTTCAAGATGTGTAAACTTTCTCAAATAAGGGCAAAGTACCGAATTTAAAGCGAAACCGAAGTAAATTAGGAACATATTGAAATCAATATTTACGTATATATATATATATATATGTGTGTGTGTGTGTGTGTGTGTGTGTGTGTGTGTGTACTTATAACCGTCTATGGACCTGCAAGTTACAATGTAATTGTGTGATAGGGAATCAATTAATAATCAATTAAACCGTTAGTAAGTATGTAAGTCTAGAAAGTATGCACCACGATGGTATTCGTTGTATTTTGATTATATATATATATATATATATATATATATATATATATATATATATATATATATATATATATATATATATATATATATATTTAATTATAACCGTTTAATGTTTTAAACGGCAAGGTCAGGAGTTATTTTGTATACCAAAATATCTACGCATAAAAGCGAAAAGAAAAACAAAAGATTACATCAACAAAAAAACAGAAACAAAAACAAAAACAAAACAGACAAACAAACACAAATAAAAAAAAAAAACAAAAAAAACAAAAAACAAAAAAAAAAAAACCAAAAAAAAAAACCAAAAAAAAAAATAATAATAAATAAAAAATCTGAATTAGGGGGCACTTAGCAGACATCATATGTAAAGTACAAATTCAAACTTATGAAAAGAGTAATTTTATTGACCTATAATCGGCAATTTACGATGATGATTGATTTAAACCAGGTTTTAAGTGTTTCAATATTTACATCCCTTTAACCTGAATCACTTGATGAAAAACACCAGCAAAGAATATGGAAAATACAATTTTATAAATCACCTACTAGTAGGTAAAATGAATAAACATTTTCAAATTGGTATTGAATTATCGTAAAATTACCTCCAACATAAAACTTTGCTCTCCTTATCTCATCATTTATAGAAACAAGGACTTTAGATCCATTGTTAGATAGATTGGAATGAAATATGTACAGTTTACGTAATTTCCCGTCATTGACCACACTGACGTTATGGTCGCCATCGACATCTTTCCCATTTGCAAACCACTTCACATCATCACTCTCCTGAACAATCTCACAGCTAAAAACTCCTGTATCACCTTCTTTTACAATGATATCTTCAATCTGTTTTGAAAAGTGGGAAGCTGAAACACGTCTTTGTACAAAATTAAAGATGTCGTGTATATTTAGTGAACTTATATTTTACTTATTTATTCTGATTATCCAAATATTTTGAATGTACCTGCCTGAATGGGTGATCGGCTGATATGTAAAATCTAATTCAAATTATCTTTTTTAATATTCATAATGATAAATGCACGCCCTCGATGTTCTAATTTATGCATTGTATATTATTGTTGGGAGAAGACTTCATAAGTTGGTAAAACTTGTGTCCTATCCCTTTTGTAGCGGTAACAAATAAAATTGTTGTGGATGGTTTGTCGGGTTTATTTAATCCGTCCGTTCAAATTTCGTCGAAAATGTCTCGGTTCCAGATGGACTGATTTATTTCCAATATGGCGATTATGGTGCTGTTTAATTCAAATTCTCGTTTCGTGGTAATTTGCCATTTTACGCTTCATGAGATAATAGAACAATTTTGTCACCAAATTCTCTGCTCCCAACGGATGGATTTTTTTATATTTTGTTTATTGTTGTATTTATATCGGGCATACATTATAAAACCTTACACAACAACGCGTACAGCTCTATGTTTAAGTTCATACAATATTTGTGATACATTTTTTTTCTCTATATGATTTGCATTCAATGATTTAAGTAAAATAACATGTGACAGAATGAAACATTTTAACTAGATTGTTCTGACTTGGACCTGTTGAATAATAAACTTTATAAATCAACAAAAGAAACGAGAAAAAGAACAATTTGGAAATATAAATATATTAATTTTCCGAAACAGAAACGATGAAAATTCGGTCTTCTGTCTTATAACTGAATTCGCCATAAATCAATAAATTGTTTGATGCCAATATCATGGCTACTGTAATAGGTAAAAAATGTCATTTAAAAACAGTTCCTAAAAAGTTTAAACGCACGATAGACGAACGCTTACAGCGTGCTTTTAAACGCACTATAGACAAAAGATGAAAAATAATAATATAAACCAATAATGATGAAAGAGAAAAAAGAAAATTGAATTAATGAAGATATATAAATTATACGTATCAAATAGTATAAAAATAATATTTGAATCAAGGAAATAATCAAAGTACAAAAATAAACGAACGCTTGTATCGTGCGTTCATCGCGCGTTTAAACAAACGCAAAACGATGTGTAAATCTTAACGTCTCAAGGAGTGTACAAATATCAATATTCAGACTGGTGGCACGTCTTACGCAAACTTGTACACCAAATAATTGCCGAGAAGTCGTGAGACATCGTAATGCCTTGTCCCCGAGATACGTCTATAACTCCTTCTCAACCACACAGTAAATTTCAAAGAGTAAATAAAAGACCAGAAGAGAACCTGATCATCATAACAACATAATTTTGGGTCAGCTGAGGAATGTGATAGTTCTCCTATTTAGTTCGTCAAACAAATATCCGGATAATTATTTTGATCCGGATATATTTTGTCTTAGACGTAATGTTTTGTCACTGTGTCATGTACATATGTACAACAATATAGAAAGATATTTCATCTATATGGCATATTCTTTCATTGATAAAATATTGTATGATTTTTTTGTTGACAACTATGTTTCATTTCGACTTTGTATCATAAATTTCAAACGTTAAAATGGGTTACCTTTGACGTGAACATTTGCAGTGGTTTCCCTATTACCGGTTTGTGCAGATAATTTTGTATGGTCATCAAATAACCTTGCTTCTGGTATGACAAATGTTCTCAATTGACCTTCAGCTACAATTTTATAAGGATCTCCATAACTAACGATTTCGTCATTTACTGCCCAAAAAACTTCCTGCATCCTCATTGTTGACCTCATATATTAGTTCTGCTTCTTCTCCTTCATAAACTGCGATGTCACTTAAGTTTCGAGTCCATAAAACTAACGTTTAAAAAATTATATAGTCTTAGATTATTATGCAATATACATTTAGTTTGTAAAATTAATATCGTGAATTTGTGTAAAACCATACACATCTTGCCTGTAATCCTGTATTATTGCCTAACATATTTTAAGAGACATTTGTACAAAACCTATTTTATGTCACGCCTATTAAGTGGCTGTGTTAAATAAGAAATTCATAACTGTGTTTTCATTCAATATTATATGTCCAGAATTGATATAAAAAAAAAAAGAAAAAAAAAATCATGCAAAATACGGCAGCCCAAATTTGTGTTTTCAGTTCGGTATCTTTCGTTCAACTGCTGGACCTGACTCGACAGTTCTGAATACACTTAACACATGCTACATTTGTATTAAGAATCATATATAAACCAAGTATTATGTTTTTCTTTCCTTATTAAACAACTGATTTATAAAGGTGTCGTGCATTGTTTTCCCCGTAATTGTCCTGTATTATGTAATGAGATGAGCCGTATTGATCCTTGATTGGTTATATTGGGTCTTAGCGTTGATATTCTCGATCCAATACCAATGGATATAAAAATGTTTACCTCCGTTTCCCGTCCATTGTATAAACTGTACGATGTATTAAAACACTGTTTGACCACCCAGGAATGGTTGGACGGCTTAATTGTCTTATTGTTCTATTTATATCATAGAATGCTTATAGAATATGAAGATAATTTTCACGTTTATACCTTCGGGAATGCCTGTGATCTTGGCGTTGATTTGTTTTATCGTCGTCGGTTGAATCGTCCTCGAGTTCTCTTTCAACTTTTCTACGGATTGAAGCATATGGAAAACATGCGTTTGATTTGTCTTCTGCAAAGCTTGTTTGAATTGATCATAGGCATGCGGACCATCTGTTGATAACGTTGTCAATAGAGCTTGAACTTGTAACTTCAAAACTGATGACTTATTCTGTATGATAAATTTGATTAAATATATGAATAATATAAAACTTGAAAATCAACACATATTTTTTTTGTCAATTTATACCAAAATATAACATGCCTAGTTGAGAATATTTTCCAATGGATTTGGTACCTGTATCTCCTTAATTTATCATAAATTTCTATACTTTGTGACACAGTATTCCAATAAACACTGTGAAATAGAAGATATTGTAACTTAAAATCTTAGATCAAGGTTACAATTCGATTTCTATGTAAAATTAAAAGTAAAAAGAAATACAACTAATTAAAAAAAAACGTTATCTAAAATATATGAAAATTGTAGTCCAAAATATAATTGTCTTCTAAACAACAAATTAGATATCTATTCACAAAACTTGAAATTATGTCACAAAATTCAATTCTCAAAGACATACTACTATTATAAATGGGGTAAATCAATTCACTTATTTATACTTGAAAATCAACACATATTTTTTTTGTCAATTTATACCAAAATATAACATGCCTAGTTGAGAATATTTTCCAATGGATTTGGTACCTGTATCTCCTTAATTTATCATAAATTTCTATACTTTGTGACACAGTATTCCAATAAACACTGTGAAATAGAAGATATTGTAACTTAAAATCTGAGATCAAGGTTACAATTCGATTTCTATGTAAAATTAAAAGTAAAAAGAAATACAACTAATTAAAAAAAAACGTTATCTAAAATATATGAAAATTGTAGTCCAAAATATAATTGTCTTCTAAACAACAAATTAGATATCTATTCACAAAACTTGAAATTATGTCACAAAATTCAATTCTCAAAGACATACTACTATTATAAATGGGGTAAATCAATTCACTTATTTATACTTCTATCAATATACCGAGGTCTAAGAAAAAAAGAGCTAAAACCGAAATTTCTATCAAAAATGTTATTAACTTGATACATAAGTGAATTCAAATATGTAAATCAATCCAACCCATTTGCAGGCGATTTATTAGTTAAAGCACATAACTGGGTGTTTAGCTTAAACATTGGTCATTTAAACACATTGTCTCGATTAAAGTTCAGCAAAACATCATGTTACTATTCAATTAGTTTTCAGTTCCGGTTACTTTCGTTCAACTACACAATCTTATTTCTAAACATTTGTCATTTTTGAAAATTTGTATTGAAATAATTTTGAGTCGGAGACACTCGCATGATTTTAATATTGACAAATTAAACATATTGAGCAATAATATCAAGCCCATCAGAGACAAAAAACAAAAATATGTTGATTCTGTTTCAATTACCAGAAATATGTCATTTGTCGCAAACCTCGAAAAGGATAATCATATTGTCAGTTTTTATATTTCAAACAATAATTTTGGACCATTATTGAAATTAAAATTGTTGAATGTGCTTGTATCGTCCAGAAAACTCCTCCACTTACTGAAATCAATAATTGAAGTATGCACATGTTTATAAATACATATTAACATGTGTTACTACATATCCACTGATACCAATAAATGTGTTGAACTTCCTATGACATGTTAATAAGGATTGGGCATTCCACTTCATGTAGGTGAGGTTGATAAAATTCTGGGCTCTCAATTTTTAGACAAAGATAAACAGTTATCTAGCAAAGGAGAATTCAACTGCATAATGGAAACGAAATTCCGAATTACAGTGTACTCAACGAAAGACATTCGAAATTCTTATGGAACAAAAATACAATACCGGTATATTAAGGACTTAAAGGTTAAATCCATAGATACTGACTCAAAATTATTACTTCAAAATCAATATTTCAACTAAATCTTGTATTAAACGATTTTATCTAATTCTAAATAGTCACATACATTTGTATCCTGAAAAAAATGTTTCTTTGGACAAAACCTGTATACTTGTTTTGCAGCTGTATAAGATATAATATATATAGACATTTGATGTAAGAGGTTGGAATTCCGTTCTTTCATACTCCAAGCCAAGTCAGAAACAAGTTTTTTTTGTTTGTTTGTTGGGGTTTAACGTCCGAGCAGCAATATTTCAGCCATATTCAGACGATGAACATGAACATGAAATTGATGATAAAATGAACATGAAATGATGATGAAATGAAAAAGGGATGGGACACAAGGACAATGGGGTCGACAATTTTCGATTGCCACTGGAAATAGGGAGAGATGGGTAGGGTCAGGCAATTTAGCCTCCTGTGGCGGAGCCCTATGGTTCCTACTCAGGGAGAATACCACAGTAGGGTATTTTAACGTGCGAGGAACGTGGCGTCTTTCCCAACACGGTGCACCACTATGGTTTGCGGTCAGGTTTTCCGTATTATAGCCTGACAACCCCAGCATGTAACACGTTAGGGGTACCCCATTCCACTACCTGGGGCACACATCCCAGTTGCTCTGTGGACAGAGCGCCCTAGCCCCCGGCTAGGGTTCTGAGCACTATTTAGTCGCCTTTTACGACAAGCTTAGCGCTGTTGCAGGCCTATTCTTTCAACACCCGGACCAGCACGAGGGTCAGAAACAAGGCTTGCCAGACAATTTCTAGCACTACCGGAGTAATACATAGACCATTTTAGGCTTAAAATATTTTTCCGGTCACCCATCTGACACGCCTTCAGACTCCCTACTCATACGTTTTTTATTTTAATTTTGAAGAAAAAAAGAATAACGTAAAACTTTCTATCAGAAAAAAAAAATTAAATTGGAAACACACATGCCATGAGTGTGTTCTTGTTCGTGGATAACCCCTTTTCGGAATTCGGCACTTGAGATATTTTTCTTTGTTTTTACCATCTCTATCAAAACAAAAAAACCTTGTGCATTGAATCTCAAAAGGGATTAGGCTGTGGACTAAGTCTATTACATGTTTAGTCTTTGCATATTTGGTTTTCATTGTATCTTATTTCATATTAAAAATATCAGATGAAAATAAATATCCCTACCTACCGACCCTACAAAATTTTTAAATAGGGCTCGGAAACATAACATTATTTTTTTCGGCCTTGGACATTAAAATCACGTGAACATGCATTAATTTGAATGAATGAACGTGGTCATATGACAACTAATTTACCCGAATATATATTCACCGATTTGATTCTTTACACCGTCCGTGAGAGACCCCAAACGATAACAGGTCTATTAGTATTGAGTATATATGTTAGCACGAAAACGAAACTAAATCAAGTGAAGGAACAGTCAGCTGATGGTCAGCGTCACACATATCGTGCAAATAATTGGCTAACTCTGTGTTACGAAAGATGTTTGGGGATTTTAGTGGTTTAAATCCACAAAAACAGTCGAATTATCTCCTTGAAGCAACGTTGTTCTAGCTTTATAATGCACGAAATGAAGGATGTAACGGATATACGGAAAGTGCTATCATTTTCAACTTTATTGTTTTAGTGTTATTTAATAATATAAGACGGTAAAGGCAGTACCAAGTGTTTGCACTCATTCAATTTGCAAAAATAACTCATTTACAAGAATTTGATCTAAAATATATGTATCACAGCCATCAACATAAAACTGATATAGACAATTTTAACTTTTTTACAATAACTTTAGACTAATAGGTAAATTAGAAGTGTTCGCTCACATATACTTCGCAATAATATGTTATTTTGAAGATTTTTGACGAGAAATGAGTGCTGCAACCACCAACTGGATACTAATATTGCCATTTTTATCATATTTCAAGCAATAATTTTGGGCCATTATTGAAATTAAAATTGTTCGCACCCTTACAATCTGCAGAAATTTGTCATTTTTGAGAAATTGGTCGACATTAATGTGTCACAGCCACACATATGATGCTTATTGTGACAATTTTAGAATTTTAAACAATATAAGACCATAATGGTAATTTCAAGTGTTTGCACTCATTTACAAACATATCTCTTTTTCAAGAATTTGGTTAGAAATATATGTAATACAACCGTCAACATTATACTGATATTGACAATTTTAACATTTTTTACAATTATTATAGCCTAATAGGTAAATTAAAAGTGTTTGCACACATATACTTTGCAAAAATATGTCATTTTGAAAATTTTGGACTGAAATTTGAGTGTCGCAACCACCAACTGGATACTAATATTGCCATTTTAGAATTTTAAACAATAATTTTGGACCATTATTGAAATAAGACTTGCAATCTGCAGAAATATGTCATTTATTCCACAAATGAAATATTTACTTAGAGAAAGCTTGAAGTTATTGCAAACTAGCTCAGAACATATTAAAGAACACAGACATTAGAAAACTAAAACCATCAACTCAATTCAAGTGGGCTGGATTTGAAGTGGTAACGTAGTACTAAATATGCAAGATACGGTGTAGTTAATATCTTAATTTGTCAATACAAGTTTATAAGAGAAGAAAAGATCTAAAAAAATATATTTTTACCAATATATCTTTTCAGTGCATCGCATTTGTTAAAAAGAGAAATCAAACGAACCAAGGTTCCAGCGATAATAAAAAAAATGTTATCCAGGGACAAAGACCAGACATTGAAAAGAATATCTCTAAGTACGAATGGGAATTAACAATAAGGAAATCATTATCATCTCTTTGTTTCATAAATATCAGTTTCAAGGTTTCTATTTTCTACTGTACTATCTAAATCAAGAAAAGGTGTACGAGTCTTGTTTTTTGTAAGACTAGTCAGTTTTTCTTTTGGGTAAATATCTGGAGTAAAGTTTTCGAAACTAAGATTTGTTAAGGTGTTATTGCATTTGTGTAACTTATCACGTTTTAATGGATATTTAAGGAGTTTAGCAATAAAGCGTGATTCGTAACAATAAAGAAACAAATCAGTTATAAGATGTATTATCAATATTTACTATGATATCATCTACCATGGCTTAAGTGAGTACATCATTGTCCACCAGATAGTTGAATACTTCTTCAATATTTTTAATGTTTGTTGTCAGGAAAAGCTTATTTTGTCTTAGTATGATTTGTGTGTCTCCTCCATGCAACGCCTGCAACGAATATGTTTCAATGACAACTTTAGACGGTTTACTGCATGCGTCTGACAAACATTTTGTAGGACAATGTTGATATTCTATTTGAACAATACTGAAATTGAAAGACGTAGTCAGATGAAGTAGCTATCACTCATTCTTTTGGTAGCAACATGCATTTACTTAAACTAAATTTGAAAAAAAATCAATATAGACGCTTTACGTCATCAGTGGTTTATCATTGTTCTGAATTATCAACACAGCTTTTTCTTTTTATCTTGTACGAAGGTCACGTGATCAGGTACTAGCAACAAACATACAATACATGTATAGCTCAATATATTTTTTACAAAGGATGCATTATTCTACATATTCTAATAGTATCAATATATAAATAAAATAGGCCTTTCGTATACGTGTATGTATAAGTATTTTCCAACTGATTTGATAACTTCATCACAAACTGTTTCATATCAATATACTGATTAGAGGGTAGTCTCTGAAAAACTTGCACAGCATGCCATTGTAAACGATATATATATATATTCTTATTAACCAACTAAGGGGATTGAGGTCTAGAAAAACAGTGTCAGGGGCGATAAGCGATAGCACACAAAAAAGCCTAAGCCTAAATATCATTTTCACAACAACAAAAATTTAAGTCTCTAATGCCTTATAAGAAACATTAAGATGTCTACGCTTTCTAGTTATGGTCACTTTGGTTTACCATGTCCATTTACAATAACATTAGATTAACTGTACAGTGCAGATTGCATCCCGTGAGTTTCCGTTATTTGTTGAACTCTCATAAAATATTGCAAAACTGTTTCTTTACTTGTTTATTTGTGAGAAATATTTGTGTTCTTTTAACAAATTGTCAGAAAGTACTTTTTTCTCCTTCATTAATTAGTTGAATAATTGGTGTTTACCCAGGCAGGACCATATTAAAAGTCTAATACATCTCACAGTTTTTCAACGAATTGAGCACAATAATATCTAGATTTGGGTACATAGACCCAACCAAAAAAGTACAATTATCATTTTTGCACGCTCAAAATTTCTGTATCATGGCTTTAATCTTCATCAATCTGTTATTTTTTTTTACGATTGTTTAAATAAAAAAATTGTGTGTCTCACACATACATTTTTAGTGTAGCCACTTTTGGGAATAAAGATGAAGTCTGTATTAATGAGCTTTCAAATAAAAATAAAAAGGATCAAAATTGTGGTTAATTCAGCATAAATCTATCAATGACAAATTAAAGAAAACTACTAGTTGTTGATATTATGCTATTGAAAAGAGCTACATTTTTGTATCATACATCGATATTCATTTTTGAACACAATTTTGGTGAGCAGATTGGCAAGAAGTGCTTCTGTCTTGAAAATGACGATATTTAATCTCCATCCAATACATTTTAATCTTCATATAAAGCACTAAGAAGTAAGATGAGAGGAAATTACCAGCATAACTTTATGTTCTCATTTGTTGAATCATGCATATGACAGAGATATGATGTCAATATTGTAACGGTATAATTTCATGCATTGATGGAGATTATGTGTACAAACTTGTGCCCAATTTCTAATTTTCAAGGTACGTAATCCGTACTCAGAAATGAACAGAAAGTGAAGATTTCTCTGTCGTTATTTTTTCTTTTTCTGTACCCTGGCTGGCTGTGAGCAGAAACAGGAGAGTTCATAGATAGGGGAACCTAAGTCATCTCAGATGTTAATGAAATATGACGTACATCATCGGAACCTTTCTAATTATTGCCATCTATTTCAGAGAAAAATTAAGTGAACAGTTCCAGATTTTTTTTATTGGTTCTGATAACATACTGTGATAGATAATTTGCATACTGACTGATTGAATATTCAAAGGTAAAGTTCACTTCTTTGTTATTCAAACAGACATATAATGTACACACATGCTTTAAATAAGTGCAAACGCATAGACTACGTGTATTTGTGTGTGGACTTGGAAGCAATGTGGACGGAGTTACCTGCATTTCTCGTTGCGCATTGTTTATATAAATAATATTTGTGTTAATTATGGACATTTAAATTGACATGCTTACTTATATGGACATTATTTTAAGATTCTTTATGTTTGGATTTGTTTTGATTCTAATATCATAATGTGTTATTATTATATGTTAAATTTAATATAAGAAATGACACCGTTTAAAATGCTCACATTAAATTTAATGTAATGGTAAATTTCTATTCAACTTTATACTCATTATTACTTTCTACCTTTTCAATATGATCAGTCATATATGAGATGACTGATGATTTTGAGTCTTGATATTACATGCTTCCTCCTGGAGAAATCATCGTTTTCATGTGGTAATTTATACCACTAATAATTAGATGAGTTGGAAGGTGCTATGATTTATTTTGTAAATTTCAGATACAGATATGGTACCAATTTTATACATTAGAATGATCAAAATGTGGCAACTTTACTTCATTGTAATCTTAATTAGATCTGTAACACAATGAGGGTACAGAGACTCAGTTGAGAATTCGTGTTACAAGGGATTGCAAGGTTTTAAGTAGACTTTGCAGAAGTTGCAACTATAAAAAAATTTTACATACATTTTTTGTACATATAGCAGTTCACTTTCAAGATGTTAAAAACTATCCATATTAATTTTTCATACTGTACAACTTACAGTACAGTAATATAATGTAAGTCCAGATACACGTATCCCAGATATTCGCTGTGGAATAATGCTACATTTTTATTTTTAATGTATGCATGCAACATTTGGCAATAATGAAAAATAATGTACTTTAATTAGAGAAGCCTATATGTCACTCCTGTCACACTTAAGTCACAAGCGCAGGCGATAATGATACCAAAATTAGCCTCTGTTGACTGCATGGCTTCCTGGACTTAATATCAACTTAAAATGTCAAACTTTTTCATTTTCTATTTTTTAAACTGCTGACCAGATATATTATTCCTAGGTCAAACCAATATGTACAAATACTTGTACTAAGTCCAGTGTTCTAGGATTTTTCAAAAATTGAGGTTTCCTCAGGTTATTTCCATATAAAATCAACATTCCCACAATTAATGACTGCTTTCCTAACAAAATAAATCCTTACAACATATGAAGTTTTCAACTTGCCACGGAAAGTAAATTTTACTTGCCCCAGGTAACGGGAAATAGGAATCCTAGAACACTACTTTAAGTAATAAGCTGGTTGGTTATGCAAAATTTGTGTTCACAGCACAGAGTTATATATAAATCCTTGTTCACAGTAATGGTTAAGTTTAAATTTAAAAGTATGGTTTAATTGGACTGTCCATTGTGTTGGCATAATGTGTAAACACAAGTAGAAAAAGAGATGGACACCTTAATGCATACTGTATATGCATGCACAAATGTATATAGTAAATGTACCCGATATCAGAATAATGAAATTTTCACTGGGCTTTGCCACATATAAAAAACAAGAACATACTTAATGTATTCAATTTTAATTTTCTGTTAATATACATGTACAATGTATCACATTTTACCACAATAAGTCTTGTAGCAGATACTGAAAACGTTTGCAACTGTATTGTTTTACATTTACTAAGTGTCAGTCTTGGACAAATACTTTCGCCTGGAAATAGCTAAATACATGTAATATTTAATCTGCGCCTTCCTCATGCTCAAAATATAATGTGCTGATTCTCCCATACTAAACATTAATTGAATTTAAGACATTGTATGTCCAATATGCTGTTGAAATGGGTCAAATCAGTTGAATAATTGAAATGCAAGTCATGTTTCCTTCTGCTTTATGAACATGTGCATTGTCTATTACATGTAATTCAATTCACACTGCTTAGGATGCTGAAAATTAAAATAAACCAATATCAATATACATGTAATACATATAAAAATTGAAAGCTTTTCATAATTGTAAGCTTATAATATCTATATAAGATTATAAATTGCATGTACAATGTACTTGTACTATTTTGTTAAGACCTGAATAAAAAGGATGGTAACAGCTGTGATACTGCACTTGATTGTGTTTTATAATGCAGTTTCAGTATGTGTTCAATACATTGTTCAGTAGAAAATACATGTGTAATGACAGTTCCCTGGTGGACTCATGTCATATTTAGCAATGAGTAGGAGGTTCGATTCCTCTTGTTCTGTATATCATTGTAAAATTGAAAGGTTAAATGAAATAAATTAAAAGCAAAAGGAACAACCATTTGATCTTATGGGAAGAGCTACATCTGTAAACTCTATCCTGCCGTACTATTTTGTGAAAACATAGATCCTGCCTTTATTATTTTAGCAATTTTATTAGGACAATCATTGATTCTGTTTTGTTTTTTTTTTTGTTCCCCCCCCCAAAAAAAAACCCACATACATGTAAAGGGCAAATGATACAATGTATTACTAACTGACTTACTGTTGTCTGTTATTTTTGGTTTGTACTGTAGTTTCTATTTATCCTACAATGAGGTTATTTGTTAAATGAATAATGGTATACGGTTAATTTTTTTGCTGTATCCGTACATTAGCAGGTTATCGACTTTCTGGCTCCTTCCATTCACTTGATCGGCGGAACTACCTTTTTCTGGTATGCGTAAATTAATCATTGGCCGCCACCATAGATGAAATATAAACAAATTGCGATTGCATATCCCGTTAATCTTTTTTTCGCATTTCCTACCCGTTCCGTCGCCTCATCACATATCTTCAATAATGTTTGACAATGTACCTATATTGTATATGTATCTTACATACATTTCATAATACTGCCTTTTAACTGTATAAGATGAAATTTCTATCTTAGTAACTGTATCAATATTAAGCAAATTAATATCGTTGATGCAATTAATCTTGTTTACGATCGCGGCATCTCATTATGTATTTCAATGGGCGGTTCCTAAAAACACACACAAGAAATGGCGGACTAGTAAAATATGAACAACAAACTAGCCATGTGTATTATAGAATGAGCTGTGAATGTGAACTAGAATGCAAATAAATATCACAAATGATGCTAAATAATCGTGAAACCTAATAATTATGAAAAGATTGGGTACAAATAGGCAAAATCAAGTTTTCATAAAACCAAGGCTCGGTTTTACCAGGACAATAATAAACATGGCTTTTCCACTTACCTGGTTAATTTCTTTTTATAACTACCAAATTAGTATCTCCTTATGATAAATCCAAAATTTACAACTTTCTGAATCGATATATTACTATTTCACGCAAATCTGTCCATTCGATCGCTAGAAATTACATTTTGAAAAAGTTGTAATGAAAATCTTAGTCATGTAGAGATTTTTAACATGGCGGCAACAGGAAGATTGAGCCCCCTGACAAAAACAACTGTCTTTTCTCACTCTTGTACATATCCGGAAATTAACATGCAAGGGAGATAATTTTGAAGCGTTTGGTCATTTCGCCCCATTTAAAAAAAAGATTTTCGTTGTCCTATTTTCCTAGACTGGGCGTTAATCGATGTAAAACGTGATCTGTTTCTGTTTAAAAATTTTCAAATGAAACTGAAATATGAATACATGTATACATAAACTGGAAATCATGTTTATAAAACTTCAATTTTTGTTCTGATATTTTTATCTTTAATTGAACGACAGCAGTAGGGCCGAATCGTCAATTTCATGTGCATGCGAGCGTATTATAATTGCGAGCACCGCGAAGCGGGGTGAGCTCTACGGTTATTACGTGTACTTTTTAAATTTCCCTTAAGGTTCCCCAATATACTAACGAAAAAAGCCATGACCCGGAAGTAACAAAAAGTGACTGTCCTGACGGAAAAAATCATCATTTTCTTCAATCAAATAAATAAAAAATATCGGTAAAGATTACGTTTCAGTAAAAATAAATTAATTATTTCTGATAGTTTTCAGGTCTTTAATTTTTTTTTATTACTTATTTAAGGAAGTGATTGTGATGTTGTAAAATAAACTTCGGGAAATACGTGGATGTACGTACATGTATCTCCGCTATTCCACTGTTGCTGTTGTCAAGAACCTAACCAGCCTTGGAAAAAATATAACTCCGATTCTATTATTCAAATCGAAGCATTGCTGTTCTAAGATAGGAAAGGCAATTATTTTCTTGTTTGCAGTAGTCAATTGCGTCTGAATTTTGTTTACGTCACATAATATGTGTAAAATATTCCCATCATTCATGGAGAACTGTAATATTTCTGGTATCTGTACAAACTGAAAAGAATGTTACTTGAGACGCTTTAAATAAAGATTGTACAGTATGGCGAAGTGTTACATATATATAGCTATCGACTATTTAAAAGGCAAAGGGAAAAGGGGGATGGGGTTGGAATTTTTTGGGGAAAACACTATTTCATAGTCACTCGTTTCAAGCAATTAAAAATTAGCTCCTTGTTCACTCATTGAAAAACAAAATCCTCGTCATTTCACAAGACAGATTTTCAAATAAAAATATTGATTACGCTTGCCTTTGAAATCTAAATAGAAATATTGCACTTGCGAAACACAAATTTTCGTCCGATCCCCCACCTTTTTCATTTTTGTAATGTTTTTTTTAATTATTTTGGCGAATTTCGCACAGACAGCACACGTGTGGTAAAGCTCTCGGTGCTCGCTGATTTAGGCAATGCCTACTCCATATTAACAGAGGACATGTTTGTGAAAAAATTAACAGATGATGAAGCTACCTGTTTGGATACATACATTCCATGATATTTGAATTAGGTTCCAGTAATAAAATCAAATAAGTATTTTGCTTCTGTAAAGAATTTAAAGGCTTGTAACCAGTCATGTATGAGTTTAGTTTACCGACAGATACATGTAGCATACGAACATCGTCTATTACAAGTATATTACACATTAAAACGTCAAGATTTGTGATAATAAATAACAATAACATGTACAGAAAACCAACACACAAAAATATGCTGTGCCCCCCCCCCCCGCCCCCCACACACACTTTGGGATCATGTATACCTTATTTGATTTTGACCCTAATGCCCAGTACTGGTTAGGCAAAAATTAATCGATTTTGCCATTTTTTGAAATTTTGCTAGGATGCCCGGACATTATTTACCATTTTTTGTCAATTTTACACATGAAAATAAAAAAAAATATCTGCTGTGTGGGCAGTCAACTTTTTTAATAGTCCCATACATATATGTACATGTATGTTTGATTCATTTTCTGGTACTACATCTCCAAAATAAGGAGCTTGAAATGTTATCATTTTTTTGTAAATACCATACATATACGAAAGGTATGTACTGTAGTTCTTAAGTTTTCAGACAGAGCCTAATACAGCTGTTTTTTTATAAAATTTGTTTAACGTAAAGTACTACATTTAAGTCTTTGAGGCTTTTCAGTTTTTATTAGAGCGCTTAGTATTCTTAAACTAAAGTCTGGTTTACACTCCACAAATATTAACTTATATTTTAAAGCTGTATTTGTCACTGATTCTTTGTGGATAATTGTATCTCCTTTCCGAATTTTAATAAAACACAGACTTGGAAGACACTTGGGTATTGATATAAAGAACCAGAAACCATCCAGAGGTGAGGACAGTTCACTCCAGGTTTTTCTTGTATATTTTATTGCCTGCTGTTTCTTAAACTGTACATGTACAATATACATGTACATTTATACAAGCTTTGAGTAATCACCTGCAACAAAGTTGTGACATGTAACATTTTTTTATCTTCCTTCTGTCTGGTAAAGTTTCACATTTAAAGTTATGTCACAAATGCTGAGAAAATTTTTTTAAAACTTTTTTTTCTTTTTATATGCCCCTCTTTTAAGACCTGATGTATCATGGTATATAATGTACCATTGTCCATTTGGCAGTCGTTCACATTTCGATCAATAAGTAAACAATGCTTTCACCAATTTTTGTGAAACTTTGGTGAATTGTTTTTTTATGATTGATTTGACCTTCTGGTTTTAATTAATTTCTAATTTCTGGTTATTGAGTTAATTGGGACTTAATTCATTTGAAAATTGGGTGATTTTCTGTTAGTCTTCAAACCTGTTCTGTAATCCAATGAAACTTTAGTGAATAGTTCCTTTACATTGATGAAAGCTCTGTAAAGATGTGTGATTTTAAGACTTCGAGTAATGGGACTAAATGAACAATCTTCTCAGGAGCCCGAATCGCTCACTTGGTTAAATTTTCGCTTTTCAAGCGTAAAAACTACAAACAAGGAGTTGTCCATCAATTTTGACTCAAAGAAAACTTTATTAGGAATTAACATAATGAACATTTCAGCAACTGAAAATTTCAAGATACATGTATTGGCTGAAAACTGTAAAATAAAATAAAAATGTCGTTGTTCACCTTTCAAAGGCAATAATTCTTACATGGAGTTGTTTGACAACTTTGATCCCTTGTGACTTTTGTAGATCGTATTTTAAGGATCATTTCAGCAATTAAAAGAATTTGGCTAAACCTAACGGTTTTGAAGAGTAATCAAGGGAACCAAGGTTATAGCGGTAATCAAAAGAATGTATTCCAGGACAAAGACCAGACCTGGAAAACAGACATACACAACAAAGAACATAAAGTAACTAAAATCATACATACAAAGTAACAGAAGTAAAAGAGCAACTCGGACTCCACTAAAAACTGATTTTTTTTTAGAAAAACTTCTGACTGACCCCCTTTTTTCTATTTTTAATAACAATGAAAAACAATCATGTTTTTCCACAGATCAAACATACGAATTATTACTTCAATTTGGTATCATAGTAAGCATGTTGTTAGCATTTTTTGTCGGGTTTCATATGGAGTGGGAATAAGGAATGAATCAGGATATGCTTTACATCCTGTAAAATGTACATGTTACCTTATAAACATTAATTATGTTAATCGATGCCTCGAGACCAATACGACTGCATCGACCAATATGACAGACCTCAAACCTATAACAGGGCCAATATGAAATTACATATTTATTACCATAACTGTCTTTGTAAGAATCATGCAAAAAAGGCTACTTATTTTTGTTTTTGTAATTAAGTTGTATTATGGGGCTATATTATGAAATGTGTAATTATTCATTCAAATCTGCCTGCTCAAAGGAAATAATCAACATTGAAAATCCAATAGATTGTATTGTATTTGGGTGTCACTTACAGAGTTATGTCCCTAAATTTTGAAATCTACAGTGCATTCTATATAATTTTTATCTCCTAAGAACACGGGTTGTATGAAAAACTAAATGTTAATTTCTGTTTACTATGGCAATTCAAACAAAATATAAAAAAAAATGAAAGTACGTAGGCTTTTTATCCATGAATCACATTTTGCATGATTCTTAGCTGAAGTGCTATATAAATAGGTGTGCTTTTCAATATTCAATCAAAACAATACGGTATGTCAATGTGTAGAAGACATTTTGTCGAATATCCGTGTCGAAAGTACTTTATCACGTTTTTCATTAAATTTTGATGTTATCCAGGAGAGCGATTTTATATTTCTTATAAATAAGCGATATTATTACGGAATAAAGAGATTGTTTTAATGAAAAAAAGCTTTATAGTGGATCATGCAATTAATTTGTCAAACAAATACTCGGAGAGATGCTTGCTATTTGAGGCATGTTTCATTAGATAGTTTCACATAATTGCACCGTAAATTGACGAAATTTGTGGACGGGAATGTATCACAGTGATGCCAGAGCTAAGAAAACATTATACGTCAGGTGAAAATAAAAGCGATATTTCGTTTAGAATCTTTCTGAAAGGAATTTCAAATACAAGACTATTTCAGATACTTATTAATTATATAGAGTTTGATTTCGTTACTGGATTTTCGTTCGTAAAATTGGAAATATATGTATTGCATCGTATACAGTCATTCAAAGGATATCAAGAATTGACCCTTATTTTGATATTGAATGTTTTGTTGTGCCTTTGCTCTTTTTGTTTCATGATATCACGCATCTTTATCATCATATATATTGTTATTTTCATAATATCTGGCTTAGTGTAACACCGGATTTAAAAAAAAATGCCATAGGGCTAAAACTCCTTAACACCTAATTCGGCGTAAATGATCCATTTATTGAATCCGACAAGGATTACACACGACACAATCTTAGTACTTTTACTGTAAAAATCAAAATCATTAACGGTTTCCTAAAACAACTACACTACGGCCAACGACCATTTAGACGATTCCCACCGGCCCACCGTGGGCACGTGGTTGATCTCTGTCCACGCTGCCCACGCATTCTAATGATCAGTTTTTAATCTTGTTATATGTTAGAACAGGAACCGGAAATAACGCATTCTTACGAATTAAATACTGAGGCCCGGTTGTACGTCTTGTGTATGAACCGTGGTAACAATATTTTACAGGTATCAATAGAGTTTCATCAATTACCGATTAGACAGGCATTAAAGCATCTGCCAACAAAAGAACTCGCGGTCATCCTTTGACAGAAGCCGTTTGATCTCTTCAGTTGACAGTTAATCAATTAACGGTAGCCGCGTGCTTTAAAACAAGTGCACCTATCACCAGTCAATAAATTAATTGCTCTATTCAAAACTTTTCAATACTTCAACATACGTTACAATGTATTTGCTTTCTTGGACCCAACACCTTGTCTTGAAAAGTAAATGCCGGGGTTAAACACCATCGTAAATATAATCAATACATTTATTTCCATCGCGATTTTGTCTAGTTTCTCACGGTGGCTAAAGATGCAGGTGTCCTGCATCTGAACTTTGATTGGCAGGTAATCAGTTATATTAATGTCGAGCGTGTACTATAAAGTAAGAATGCAGCATTGTTGATTGACAGATAATACATTATATGAATATTGAAGGCATGGTTTATTGGACATCTAATCTACCAATTAATGCAGAGAAAGGTACTCGTGATTTTGATACTGTGGTACCTTAAATGAAGTATAATAAATTAAACGTGCGTCCACTCCTGCCAGTTTCAATACACAAAATAAAGACCCCAAAATAATCCAGCGGGTTTTTATCGCCAGATCAAATTAAAAAAAATTATAATTTCGTGGTTGGCGTAGCCAAGCTATCCCTGCAGTATTAGTATACGTTAATTAACCTGCCGTCATTCTCATAAATTATAACTGTTTTTTTAGTTAATCTTAAAACAAATGAATTTTAAAAAGGCTATAATGGGTTATCATTGTCAATCTATTTACATATATCGTGAACACTGGTTGTCCACGATGCCCACGTCAGCAAGAGTGGGGTAAAAAAAATCTCTGTTCCGTTTATCATCAAATTATAAATCGATCGCTTTGAACGTGTGTTTACCTCAACTACGGTTTTTTAACGTCCTTGACTAACCTGTCGGGTAGCTCACGGACAGACGTGTGTTTAGATATCTCTCGACATTTAATATCAACGGATCGTCGAAATTGTTGTAAATCAACTTCCAGTATGAAATTAATCTTACTCTTCAAAAGTCATTACAAATAATTGATTTTTATTGATACTTAGGCAATTATGTTTTGTCAAGACAAGCCAAATATAATAGATATCGCTGATGCACATGTTTGTACAAGAAGAGAATTATCATTAAACAAATGTAACATTTTTTTTGAAAGTATAACGTAATGTACTACGTAAATTGTGTATACAGGACAGTTACTAAAACCATGTTTATAATCTTGAATAAAGCCATCTTTATAAACAGTCTTACTAAAATTTTGCACTTTTGACGGTGCACTTGTCAAAGGTACGAGAACGGGCAAGAGGAAAAGTTTTGTCACAGATTACTTTGTTACAGAATTTATTTTTATAATTACAAATAATAATTGCATGGAATGTGTGCAAAATTGTCATCTACGATAAAGAGAAAAAGTCACAGACGCCCTAACAGCTTACGGTCAGACATATCAAATCCACATTGGGGATTTGACACTTTTGTTACACACTTTCCAGCGCTTCTGGGGCTTCCCATTTACAAGGCATTTCCTTTTTTGTTATTTCTGTCACATAGTATGCGCTTTTGGGGCTACCCTCTTGCAGGACATTTCCTTTTTTTTTGTTATTTCTGTCACAAATTGTATGGCTTGTAAGGGCTAACCTATGACAGGATTCGGGAAAAACGCCCTGACATAAGAACAAAATTGAAGCTTTAATATGGTCATTCTCTCCATGATGGCATCGTTACCAACGTCTCGAGTGCTAAGTATGCAGAAAAGGTCACCTACACATTTTTTGGTCAAGTACCTGGTAGACAACAAGTACCAAATAAGAACAAAAGGCTTCTTCAGATACAGTGGAGAGGTAAGAGTTGTTTCTTAGCAGTTTGTCCTCAAAATCACTAGAGAGATTTTTAATATTTATATCAGCCCTTCGTTGAAATAAATTGATCTTATGTATACTATTCAGGCTTACAGAATACAGGGAGGCATACCAATACGTATGTGTTGTTTTATAATTTTGATAGAGAATACAATCGCTTAAAATATTTTTTTCGGTTTAAAGGATAATTATCATATTTTCATAATTTTCCGCGATATAGATGACGTATTATCTTTAAACAATCCTAATTTCAGGGATTTGATACATCGCGTCTACCCAAAAGAACTGGAGAGAAAGGATACTACAGACACTGTTAAGTCAGCCTCATATCTTGAATACACTTAGAAATCGATGGCAAAAGAAAACTATTGACCAAACTTTACGACAAACGTGATGACTTTTCATTCAGAATTGTTAACTTTCCTTTCATCTGTGGCAACATCCCTTCGGCTCCTGCGTATGGAGTGTTCATATCACAACTCATACGTTATGCCAGAGCTTGCCGAAACTACGCAGACTTTGTGTATCGCGCTAGAACTCTAACAAATAGGCTTCTGGAACAGGGTTATGTTGCTACAAGATTGAAGTCATCACTAAAGTTTTATGGTCGTCATCATGAACTCGTGGATCGTTATGGTGTATCCATCAGCACCATGAAAACTAATGTATTCAACGGGTCATAGTTTTCCTTTCCTCGTTTGTCTACCCCGGACCTGACTTTTTATGAGCAACTCAGCGGGTGTTTCTAGAAAAAGAAAGGACGCTTACCCTACCCGTGCACCTGGTCCATGCTCCCAGTATTTAGTGGAGTCCGAGTTGCTCATTTACATTTGTTACTTTGTATGTATGACTTTAGTTACTTTATGTTCTTTGTTGTGAATGTCTGTTTTCCATGTCTGGTCTTTGTCCCTGGATTACATTCTTTTGATTACCGCTATAACCTTGGTTCCCTTGATTACTCTTTCAATATGAGGTTAATATTATTTTTTAATATATTTATTTTGTGATTTTATTTATTTAAAGTTCTTATATCTCTCACTTTCATGATTCGACATATCTTATTGGTCCCAATTCATATGTTGATGTCAAATAACTTACAATGCAATATATATATATAGATATATATATATATATATAGATATATATATATATATATATATATATATATATATATATATATATATATATATATAATAATGTATTTCGTACTTCAAAGTGGTTGGTACTAGGTGGTCAATACACAGTTTCTCTTGTATTTCTCTTTGGGCCTATCTTCAACACCAACTTACCCCACTGATTGATGTCTGAAAATTGGCATCAATTTTCTATACATGATTGACTTTATTTCTCAGAATTATTAAAGGAATTCAATTGGTGTAATATTGACCTTGCAATGGACTCTGGAAGGAGGCTACATACAAATATTTCATATCTGCAACTCCCTCTCCCCCACTTGATGGACCATAACAAAATAATAATTTTATGTCAATGTGGACAGATGATTCTGAGTTAAGATCAAGCCTACATCAACATTACATCACTGATAATAAGTAACTCACAATACAAGAAATCATCTAAAGCTGCATAACAAATATAAAACCGTAGGAAATATTTCTTAGTTATAACAGATAAAACATTACACAACTTAAGTACAATACAATAAAGACAGAAATTTGATAAACAGGAAGAGGATATATGACCGAGTTGAAATATGATAAATCTCATTGAACTAAAGCTTAAACCTAATTTGAAATGAATTCTTGGACAGTAGTAAGCATATCCAAGAAGTACGCATGCATGGAATAAAGTGAAACGAACCCATCCCCATTCATTTCTTTAAGGGGGCATAACAAAAACAATTGAAAACATGATTACAGCAGATCAAAGCCCTCTATAGTAATGTTGGAATGAAATGGCAAGTTGGATGAGGTTAGAAGTAATATAACAAAATACATCATCAGTCTTACCTGCTAAATCTATCAATGAAAAATTTCCATGTAGTCGACCATTACTCCTGAAAAGTTAAATTTGATAGTTAAAAGCAATGAATTGATTAATATCTGTAGATTCAATTATACTTGGGTACATTTCAAGCTTTGCAAACTTAATAAAACTACTGCCTTTGTTTTTATTTCTTGCATTTTTGCATACTTCCTTCAAGAATTCACATTTCTAAAAACACAATCAAAAAGCCTTATAAAGAGGTATTTTTCTAAGATATAAACACAGAAAAATAACTTTAAACATCGTCTGTAGTCAACTTTAATTTTGCAGAAAACTTCACTGAAAAGTGGCAAAAAATGGAAAAAAAATCACTAATTTCCTTACAGAGCCCATGATCATGTTATTACAATTCTAGGATCGCAGACATTTCAATTCAAATTAATTTCAAATAGAATGATAACAATTTTTAGGCTACTGCTTTTCAAAGTAAACATTATTCATAAAAGAAATTCTCTAATGTAGAAGGATTTGCAGGTCCATTATTAGGATCTAGTGAATCTACCCCTTTCTGTATTAATACTGTTTGTTTGTATTACATCTGTAATAGTAAATTTATAATGCATATTAAGCGAAAGGTTAAAGATAGGTCCTCTAAATGCTTAACACCAAACATCATTTTCTAATTTAAAAATAGTAGAATGATAAAATACATGTATACAATGCTACCATATACTGATAATTATCATTATATATCAGAAATTTTCCTAGCTAAAGATAAAAGGATATAATCATAATGAAACTGTAATAATAACACTATTCTTTTACCTTTTCCGAACAATTATTTGGAAAACAGCATGTGATCTAGAAGAATGTTGATTTGCCGATGTTTGTCCTGATGTCCGTACATTGTTGCCATGTTGAATAAGCCGTAACACATCATCAACTGAGTCTATCGATTCTTCTTTTAATCCAACTATTTGAACTTGAACTTTGTGATCTTCCAATACTCTGAATTTTTTTTTTATTTAAGAAATCAAAATTCTGAAATTTAAATCCAAACATATACACATATATTTGGTATTTAAAATATTCTTAGGGCAATTAGGGCACATAAAATAATTCAAATATTCTTTGGACCCACTTTCACTTGAAATACAGACTGAAAATGTTCTTGATAACAGATAAATATGACCATAAACATCAACCTTATACAAGTAATATCAAATCTCATAATTTGATTATGATCAAAAGTGACAATTTATCTCATGGATAGTCTAAAGTGTGGTTAAAATTTAGCCAAATAAAACTTTGACTTTGATCAACAAGTATTGAATAACCTCATGTAAGGATTCAAGATCACAGACAAAACCAACTGTCTATGGAAACAGGTGATGACAGCACCATAGCTATATATATTAAATTAGACATGACCCCTAACTGGACTAATATCTTCTGCAGCCTGTTAAATCCTGTACATTTAGTGACTGATGTGGACACAAACTCATATTGGACACAATTTTAATGAGGGATAGACTTAAAACTTTTGACAAACAATTTGTGGCCATTTCTAAAACTCCCAACTTGAAACAATTATATACTTTTGTTGACAACACAATAACAATATATGACTACAAAATTCATGACAATATGAACATTCCAATATTGTAATTTAGCACCACATTAAGTTTCATAACAATCCTGCAAGTTGTTGCTGACAACATATGAGACAAAGACAAAGTCCAACAGCCATCATTTCTACAATTTTTACCCAAACAAGATTGGTCTTTAATCCATTATTCAAAAAATATCTGTGGTTTCAGTGCAGTTGATTTTTGAAAAATGACCAATAGACTCTGGTGGCTATCTTGTTTAATAAAGCAGAACCAGAATGTTATCCCATGTTAAAGTTGTCTCTCTCATTATTTTTGTGAAGTCTGGGCACCATTGGCTAAGTAGAAGCAGGGATACAGGCAAAAATAAGCTTCCACATAGGGACTCAATGGTAACGTTTGAGTGGCCGCGGCCATCTGAGCCACACAAAAAGTGGATCATAAGTAGAAGGCATTGAGGTCATCAAACAAATCAAGTTTCAAAACATTGGCACATGTGGTTTAAGAAAGTTGATCTGAGATAATTGGCCAATCAGAGGCTGAGATAGTATCTTGTGGCCATCTTGTTTTATCAAATGGAACCTAAAGTGGATCTTTTGAAGAAACTCATGCATACATCATTTCTGCCAAGTATGATTAAAATTGGTCAAAATTTTGTATCTATTTAACTCCAAAACAAGTTAAGATACCCTACCCTCAAAAAAATTTTAAAAACAAAATCATAAAAATCAGATCAACAAAAAACTTTTCCCATCAATTATAATTATAACACCCATTTCACCGGTTTTAGCCCCTTATTGTTAAAAAGTGTGGGGCAAAAAACCTGCAAAAACTATTTGGCCCCCTGTCATGTCATTAGGAACAATATGTTGAAATTTCAAAGAGATTGAAGAAGTTTTACTTTAGTTCTAGTAAAAAACCAAAAGTTAACAGATGCCAACAACAATGACATTATATTTTCCTGCAGACACTTGGTTTTTGTGATTACTTGAATATCAGGTGGCTGATCTTGACAACGACCAGACATGGAAAACAGACATACACAACAAAGAACATAATGTAACTAAAATCATACATACAAAGTAACAAAAGCAAATAGGCAATTCGGACTCAACTAAAAACTGGGAGCATGGACCAGGTGCACCGGCAGGGTAAGGGCCCTCTGTTTTTTCTAGAAACACCAACTGAGTTGCTCATAAAAAGTTAAGTCAATAGTAGACAAACGAGGAAAGGAATACTATGACTATTGAATAAATCTGGTTTCACAGTGCAGATGGATACACCATAACGATCCACGAGTTCATGATGACGACAATAAAACTTCTGTGGTGATGACTTCAATCTTGTAGCAACATAATGCTGTTCCAGAAGCCTATTTGTTAGAGTTCTAGCGCGATACACAAAGTCTGCGTAGTTTCGGCAAGCTCTTGCATAACGTATGAGTTGTGATATGAACACTCCATACGCAGGTGTTGAAGGGATGTTGCCACAGATGAAAGGAAAGTTGACAATTTTGAATGACAAGTCAACACGTTTGTCGTAAAGTTTGGTCAATAGTTTTCCTTTACCATCGATTTCTAAGTGTAGGTCAAGATATGAGGCCGACTTCACAGTGTCTGTAGTATCCTTTATCTCAAATTTTTTTGGGATAAGATGCGATGTATCAAATCCCCGAAATCAGGATTGTTTAAAGATAATACATCATCTACATAGCGGACACTGAGATCAAAGGATCTAGACAAATGATATTCTTTCTTTCGGATCAGATCAGCTATAAAGTCAGCCTCATAAGAGTGAAGGAATAGGTCAGCTAGTAAAGGAACACAATTTGTTCCAACTGGAATGCCGACCATTTGTTGAAAACCATGTCCACCACATTGGACAAATATGTTGTCAATTAAAAATTCCAGCATTTTGTAAACATCTTCCCCTGTATGTTTGGAGTTAGTTCTTACAAAGTATGAGGAATCCCTACCAAGACCTATATATTTGTATCTAGGTGTACCATTGTTTAGAAAAACAACAATGTATGATGTTTTTAATTCGCCATTTAAACTGAGTATGGGGAATAGAAGTGTACAGTGTTAAAAATCATAGGTTTTAATGCTATTATATTCAGATTGTCTCCAAAAGATCTTTCAAATTTTTCAGTCTCCACATTGAATTAATACCACTACTTGAGTACAAAGTGTTGTGGTAGGACTGTGACAGTTGTGAGTATAGAAGTTAAAAAGTTTTGAAAGAGGTTTGGTGGTACATTTTGCAGATCCAGCTATGAAACGTTGATTTTATGGATTCTTGTGGAGTTTAGGAATCCAGTACATAGACGGTAAATCACAATCATCGTCCTTGGTAGAGAGACCAAAAGAGGATAGCACAGATTTATGGTTTTCCACAATCTCTTCTTTGGAGAGTGTGGTAGCAGTATAGGTCTTATCACTGCTATTATTTTCTACGTCTACCTCTGACAATTAACATTGGATGTAAGACGTGTTGCAGACAAAAACAATGTTGTTTTGGGCTTTGTCTGCTGGTACGACAACATATTTGTCATGTATAGTAGACAATATTTTTTTGTACATCTGGGTCTTTGAAAACGGATGTAGCCTTGGCACTCATTGACCTACTTAAAACTTTGAAAGAATATGCTGAAATGCCACAATGTCAAAATTGCCCCCTAAGGCTTTGATATTATCTAATAACCTGATTATAAAATTATAATTAACAAAGAAATTTGCAGAACACAGCATGATTGGACCCAAGCATGTTGAACTCTGATCACTTGGGACAGACACAATATTAATTTTTGACTCACTTAAGCATAAGGACTTACACAATAACTGGTTTGGAAACAATATTGCACAAAATTTCTGCTTTGAGGGTGCTCATAAAAAACCTTAGTCTATGATCCTAATAACTCTAAAAATGTAAAGATATCTGGAATTTGAATTAAAAAAAGGCAGACAGGGATTTTCAGTTCAATAAACAAATGCCAATATTTTGAAAAATATGGTAATATATTACATATGGTGTAACAGTCTTCATTGTTCATTGGTTATTATGATCACATGATGCCAAGGATATTCCACTTACATTAAGCCTTGTTTCTATTTTTAAAATTGATGCTATGTTTCTATTTATATGTATATTGATGCTATACTTCTAAATTTAGATCCGGTCATAAACGTTCCATAATAACTCTCAACCAATCATGGCGGAAGCACCACAGACTAAGTAGACAAAAAGAAAAGTTGCAAGTTTAGCAGATGGAGATATAAACAAATCCAAGGGCCATAACTTTCGTAAAAATCATTCAACCACAACCAAAGTCGAACTTAATCTGTAACTGTTCATAACAAGGCCACATACCAAAAACAAACTTATTTGGTAAAAACATTACAACAGTAGAGGGTCCCAGGAGCCTGAATCGCTCACCTTGTTGAATTTTGCCTTTGAAAGGCAATAAATTAAACAAAAAGTTGTCCAACAATTTTGACTCAAGAAGTCTTTGGTAGGACTTATCACAAGATCATTTCAACAATTGAAAGTTTCTTTTAATCTATCATAGTTTTCAAGATATTGACTGAAAAACTATTTTAAAAAAAGTCATTTTCCCCTTTCAAGGGCAATAACTCTTACAAGGAGTCTGAAGACTTTTGTAGTCCTAATTATATGGATCATTTCAGCTATTGAAAGAATTTGGATAAACCTAACGGTTTTGGAGATATATGTGAAAAACTACTGTCTGACCCCTATGTTCTATTTTTAGTAACGGCGGCCATGTTTTTCGACAAATCAAAAATCCTCACTTCAGTTCTATGCAGTATACCCCAAGGAACATTCATACGGAGTTTGGTTTCAATTGGTCAAGTAGTGTCAGAGGAGAAGATTTTTGAAAGAAATAACATTAAAAATAGCAAAAATCGTTGGAAAAGGGCAATAACTCCAACATGGCTTAACAGATTGAAAACCAAAATTTGACCAGAGATAGATCTCACCATGCTGCATACTTTTACCCAGTCAGAATGCAGCTAAACCTAACGGTTTAGTAGATATATGTGAAAAACTACTGTCTGACCCCTATGTTCTATTTTTAGTAATGGCTGTCATGTTTTCAACAAATCAAAAATCCCCATACAAGTTCTATGCAGTATACCTCAAAGAACATTCATACATAGTTTGGTTCTAATTAGTCAAGTAGTGTCAGAGGAGAAGATTTTTGAACGAAATAACATTAAGAATAGCAAAAATCGTTGAAAAAGGGCAATAACTCCAACATGGCTTCACGGATTAAAACCAAAATATGACCAGAGATAGATCTCATCATGCTGAAAACTTTAACCCCATCAAATTGCAGCTTAACTTAACGGTTTAGGAGATATATGTGAAAAAGTACTGTCTAACACATATGTTCTAAATTTAGTAATGGCAGCCATGTTTTTCGACGAATCAAAGATCCCCACATCAGTTCTATGCAGGATACCCCAAGGAACATTCATACATAGTTTGGTTCTAATTAGTCAAGTAGTTTCAGAGGAGAAGAGTTTTGTATAATTGTTAACGACGACGGCGGAGACTACAGACACCAAGTGATGGCAATAGCTCACATGGCCTTTGGCCAGGTGAGCTTAAAAAGTGCGGAAAACACAGGTGGACGCCCAGCCTTTCCATGTCCCCTTGTGACACATCACGGGGAACAACAAAAGTCTTCAGGGGTACTGTGAAACAAACGGAAAGAAGGGAAAGGTGCCGTCGATCATTACCAGTTATATCAGATTCACTTTTATATAACAAACAACATAATAAAATAAATTTTGCGTACTTTCCTTAAGTTTTGTTTTGGAAAATTTAAACTTAGTCCTTTGTAAGGAGATTACATGATCATGCAAAAATAAAAGTTTTCAAACTCATTTGCCTTTACTCATTTCGATTGCTTCTATAAAAACCTATATCCACACAATTGTTCTTTTCTGTGGCATGTTTATTTGATTCACAGGAAAATGTATTACTGAATTTTATCAACCTTTTATTAATTATAGAATTGTATAAATTTACATAACTATAACAATGCACAAGACGGGTCTTGATGTTTTGGAAATTTGTTATATTAAATAATGAATGAAATCATACCATGAATTTAACAAGAGACTCGCTCACCTGGTTTAATTTTGCCTTTCAAGGGCAATAAATTAAACAAGAAGTTGTACAACAATTCTGACTCCAGAAGACTTTGATAGGACTTATCATAAGGATCATTTCAGCAATTAAACGTTTCTATCTATCACAGTTTTTAAGATGTTGACTGAAAACTGTAAAATAAAAGGTCATTATTTCCAAGGGCAATAACTTTTACAAGGTATCGTCTGACAACTTTTATCCCTGAAGACTTTTGTAGTCTAAATAATAAGGATCCTTCCAGCTATTGAAAGAATTTGGCTAAACCTAACGGTTTTAGAGATATAAGCAAAAAACTAATCTGACCCCTATATTCTATTTCTAAAAATCCCCACATCAGTTCTATGCAGGATACCCCTAGCAACATTCTTACCAAATTGGGTTTCAATTGGTCAAGTAATGTCAGAGTAGAAGATTAGTGAAAGAAATAAAATTAAAAATATCAAAAAATGTTAAAAAAAGGCAATAACTCCAACATGGTTTAACAGATTAAAAGGAAAATTTATCCGCAATTAGATCTCATCTGATGAATACTTTTATCCCATGCCAGAATTTAGCTAAACCTAACCGTTTTAGAGATATATGCGAAAAACTACTGTCTGACCCCAATGTTCTATTTTTAGTAACAGCAGCCATGTTTTTCCATGAATTAAAAATTCCCACAACATTTCTATGCAGGATACCCCAAGAAACATTCATATCAAGTTTGGTGCCAATTGGTCAAGTAGTGTCAGAGGAGAAAATTGGAACCATACTCAGAAACAAAAACATGAATTAAAGTCTTTTACAAGGAAACTGCTTTCTGAAGTGTTGTCTTACAAACACTGTAAGAGTGATTCAATATGCAACCAGTCTAATCAAAACGATGTCAATGTTTAAGGACAAACACAAATTTTACTGAAGCAAGTGCACTTAACTGAAGTTTGATGGGGCATTTCAGAAAATCAAGCATCTATGAAACACATGGTAACTTTGACAGCCCACCATTTTAAAAATAAATGAGTTAACTCCGTGTCCCAGAATTATCCCTGCTTACCTCTAGATTTGCAGTTTACAAGTCCGAATGGCTCAAAAATAAAAACATATGACTTAACTGAATACAAACCTTGCCACTGTATATCTCAAAGAAACTTGAATGCACTGATAAATCTGCTTTCTTGTACTTCGAATGGAACAATTTGAACACATCCCTGGCTGTACAAGGTACACAATAATTAAATATAATGTACAAACTTTCATGCCAGTTTTTTAATAGAATCATTTCATCATTAATACTACATTATTATTAATGGATATTGTCGTACTGATCCTGTATTACAGGATTTATAGAATGAATATTGGGAAATATGGTCATATAGCACAAGCTTGACAGAGCCATATGTATACTACCATATACTCATGCAATTTGTTCACGTATAGTAAATTTTTTAAATGCTTTTTTGTCACCCATGAAATCATGAATTTGATGTTACATTGCACATTTTAATGCACACTTTCTGTGATAATTGTTAAGGTGCCATACAACAAATTCAATATATTTTTGGACTGGATTGAGGTTAGGAGTATTGGCTAGATGCGGAGACAAGTATGGCTGATGAGATCAAATAACAAGATTGATATGAAAACACCTCTTTCATGACCCCTTCAATGGCTTCATATCATCAGTCAGAACAAAATACCAAAATTGCAACTAATGTAAGTAGTAACATACAGTTTATCTGTGTTCCTATCTGATTTTATTTATGCCTTGAACTTACCTGCTAAACAGTATATACCCTTGGAACAGTCCTGCTGTCCTTTGGAAGAAAAGTCGCCACCCATGGTCTGAAAATATTGTCAATTTCAATCATTTTTTTGTCTTTTTTGTTTTTTCTGTGTTTTTTGTTTTTAGTTTCTAAATAAAATTACAGGAATCTACTAAACTGAAAGGCACATGAGTGACTTTAAGGTAACACAATCTATAATACAAAGCAAAATCATATAGCCTAGACATTTTTTTCTCATGATGTAAGTACATGTTCATTCTGTAAATTAGTTGAACTGCTAAAACTTAACGTTGATCTTACTTAAAAACCAAATATCAACTCATTATCTAAAACCACTAATAATATTCTTCTAAGGGCAAGCTTGATATGACTGCAAAAGTTGAAACCCTGAACAGCTGGGACAGCTGGAAAGTAGACACACCATTAAAAAATATTTTTAATAATTACCAAAATTTGAATTGACATAGCCAAACTAATATATTAAAGCATGTTAAAAATAACAAGGCAAGAATGGTAATAAAATAGTAAGGCATTAAAACACATGTAAGCATGGTATCAAAACAGGAAAAAACATTTAACCATACGTAAGCATGATATCAAAACGGGGAAACATTTAACCATACGTAAGCATGGTATCAAAATGGGAATACATTTCACCAAACGTAAGCATGGTATTAAGAAGGAAAACATTTAACCATACGTAAGCATGGTATCAAAAGGGGAAAACATTTAACCATACGTAAGCATGGTATCAAAAAGGAAAACATTCAACCATACGTAAGCATGGTATCAAAAAGAAAAGCATTAAACCATACGTAAGCATGGTATCAAAATGGGAAGGTAATAAGCCGTACGTAAGCATGGTACAAAACGAGAAAATAAACCATACGTAAGCATGATATCGAAATAGAAAGACATAAATCCATACGTGAGCATGGCATCAAAAAGGGAAGCATTTAACCATATGTATGCATGGTATCAAAATGGGAATACATTTCACCATACGTAAGCATGGTATCAAAAAGGAAAACATTTAACCATACGTAAACATGGTATCAAAAGGGGAAAACATTTAACCATACGTAAGCATGGTATCAAAAAGGAAAACATTCAACCATACGTAAGCATGGTATCAAAATGAAAAGCATTAAACCATACGTAAGCATGGTATCAAAATGGGAAGGTAATAAGCCGTACGTAAGCATGGTACAAAACGAGAAAATAAACCATACGTAAGCATGATATCGAAATAGAAAGACATAAATCCATACGTGAGCATGGCATCAAAAAGGGAAGCATTTAACCATATGTATGCATGGTATCAAAATGGGAATACATTTCACCATACGTAAGCATGGTATCAAAAAGGAAAACATTTAACCATACGTAAACATGGTATCAAAAGGGGAAAACATTTAACCATACGTAAGCATGGTATCAAAAAGGAAAACATTCAACCATACGTAAGCATGGTATCAAAAAGAAAAGCATTAAACCATACGTAAACATGGTATCAAAATGGGAAGGTAATTAGCCGTACGTAAGCATGATATCGAAATAGAAAGGCATACATCCATACGTGAGCATAGCATCAAAAAGGGAAGCATTTTTTAAAAATTATTAGCAAGGTTTCAAAAAGAAAAATATACAACATGAGTACACATGAAAAACAAAAACATTAAAGTATAGATAAACATCAAAATAAAGATCATTGGTCAGTAACTACACATGGAAATAATAAACAATATAAGTACCCTGAAGCACTGACAACATGGTGAGTGGTGGGTAGGATGGCGAAAATTTAAAAGAAAACACTAATTAGGATGACCTCAATAAATAGCCTGTTAACTGAACAAGAAACTGCAAAACTGATGACGTATCCCTGACTTGCCCCACTTGACCTATTACCTAATTACGAAACAGCCTCTGGGGTTATTGAATAAACAGCTGGTTGTAGATACATGTGTAATTATTATTCCATTTGCTAGTAGTAAAGTTAATATCCTGATATCAAGACAGTTATTGTTTTGACAACTTATTCTAAAGGGATATTGATATACACTTTAAACCCAGGCAAAACTATTGGAAGCGAAGGAAGCCTAGCATCCCCTGTCAAGAACTGCATTATTAATGGACGATTAATATATCAAGGTTATCATGTGTACTGACAACTTTTTTACTTCTCCTTGTCTTTAAACTGAGTTGTGGGAAAACTATGGTACTACTGCTTTTGGCACTGCTTTGCCAAATGATATAATGTGTCCAACATTGGAAAATTGTCATTGCTCATTAGCAAAATTTGTTGTTCAATGACCAGCATTTTTTTACCGTTTCCAGAGAATGGTTCTAGGGATAGATTCACGAGCCAAACAGAGCGAGGAATGATAGGCAGACTGGATAGAAGACACAACCTTAACCAAATCTTCTTTGGCTACACCAATAAGAAAATTATCTAGTTTTTAACCAATATTTGTTAAATATCTTACATGTGTTTTCCCACTTCCTGTCTGACCATAGGCAAAACATGTTGACATTCCTCCATCAAATATACTTTCTACTAAAGGCTTGGCAGTGAATCTGAAAGGAAGTATAATAGGCTCATTAGCTATGTACATGTTCAGTGAAAGCTGTGTCAACTAAACACTTTCAGACTATAGAATTTGTACAATTTAGATAGGGGTTTAGACAGGATCAAAATATATTGTTTATGGCATGGTGGTTGTTCAGAACATATCTGCATTAGACTAGTGCTGATTTCGAGACAAGTTTCACTTAATACACAACAACATTCAAATGATATAAATATTCTTACTAGATATCATTGAGATGGAATCCATCTCTGTGGAAACCCACTGTGGTAAAAATCCTGTACATCAGCCACATTCAATTTATCAGGAAAAACTCATTACAGCTGAGACACAAAACATTCATGCAAAAAATCATTGATCTGACCTTTAGGTCTAAGTTCAAGGTCAAAGATCATCAACCATGGTACATGACAAATTGTCTGGAGCTGACTTACCCTAATCCCAAATATTAAAGACAAATAAGAGGCTCACAAGAGCCTGAATCACTCACCTGGTAAACCATGTCATTTTATATAATTATTTATTTATAAGCATAATATTAATGAAATGTATACAAATTCAACAACTTTGATTTCCTTGGAACACTGGAAAAATCACTAAAAGTGGATTTTCAGGGATTTTTAATTCTTCCACAGATTTCTCCCTCTTCTCCCTTTCATTACATAATTAGTGTGACGTGGCTTGTTACATTTATGGCAGGAATGTTTTGATTTGCATTCTGATGCATTGTGATTTACGAAGCAATTAAAACATATCATTTTCTGTTTGATTCTAGCTTAACGTTTCTCGCAAGTGTCATATTCAGTCCATTCAGATGGGTGATGGGTTCCAACAAAACGTACACTTGACCTATAACTTATCATGGTGAATTTATATACCATAAAATCATGTCATAATCTGCAAGCGTTTAGAAAAAAAGTCAGCAAAACAGTGATTTCAGTGAAATTAGTTTAGTTCAAGGCCCAGTAAATCATCAGAGCAAAATGAAAATTAACATGGTGAACTTATAGACCAAAAATCATGTCATTATCGTTTAGATAAAAAAAAGTTCTCTTGAATTTGGGCAAGTCCCGACAGTTTAAAAAATAGAGCTTCAAATCGAAAATGTGCTGTATGTGACTTCGAGTATAGTTGAATTTCTATTTGGCTAGCAAGTTCAATATTCCACTAGCCAGAATGGCAAGTTGGGGAAAAAATTATTTCCCATACTGTGGACGGGTCAAAAACATTATACCCTTCGAAACTTCGTTGCGAGGGGTATAAAAATCATGTCCATATCTGCAAGTGTTTCAAAAGTGTCTGCAAAACTGAAAATGGACTGAAGATAGACTGATGGACGATTCAAAAACATTATACCCTCCACAACTTTGTTGCGTGGGGTATAATAAATTCGGTAATTTCACTCTTGGACTTTCTCAAAATGTTACAACTTTGATATCAATACGCCAATATCAGAATCTAAAATTCATGTTGAAAATATCGATAAATTATGAGGAAAATCTAGATAATAAATAGGATAATCAATTGGTGAATAACCAAAATATTGAATGCTTGAAAATTTAACTTGTGTGTGGAAAAAGTTCCTCACACTCATTAAATCTAGGCATTCTTCGGCACTAATGTTAATAATTTGGTTGTTCACTTTTTCCAATTAATTATACTATTTGGAATTTTTACTGATCCAACCTCTTTTTACTGAAAAAGTGTTTCACCTCAAAGTTAAATGAAATGTAAAAGGAATGTAATTAATTGTGATTTATTTTAATTTAAGTTTCTGGGCAATAGTATTCTTCTTCAAATAATATGCAATGATCTCCATTTATTGACTCATTTGGAAATGATTTTTGCAATACATAGCTTTAAATGATAAAATGTAAATAAAAAATCTTAGGGTGAATCAGATGGTTGCACTGAAAGTACTGGGTTGAGAAGTGTTACATGTTGATAGTTGAGGTAATACCTAGCAATCATTAGAGTAACATTGGAAGTTATTCAGGACTTATTTTCACTGAAGACATGATGAAAATGTAGTGTTTGTGCTGCAGTTGATCTTTTTTCTATTCCTATAAACAAACCTAGAAGGCATACGTGAAAAATGAAGTTAAAAAAACACAATTTTTGTTACCCTTCACTCATTTTCAAGAAATAAACAAGAGGCTCCAAGGACCCTGAATCGCTCACCTGGTTAAATGTTTGCCTTTCAAGGGCAATGACTCTAACAGTTGTCCGACAATTTTGACTCCATGAAGACTTTGGTAGGACTTATCATTAGGATCATTTCATCAAATGAAAGTTTCATTCTATCTATTATAGTTTTCAAGATATTGGCGTTATGATAAGAATCATTTCAACAAATTTGAAAGATATTGGCTAAACCTAACCATTTTGGAGATATATGCAAATAATTACTATCTGACCCCTATGTTCAAATTTTAGGAACAGCTGCGGTGTTTTTTTAACAGATCAAAAATCCAAACAGTCAATTTGTTTAGGATAACCTTAAAAAACAAAAATACCAACTTCCATTGAATTCTGTATTGCAGTTTCTGAGGAGAAGATTTTTGAAAGTAATAACATCAAAAACAGCAAAAAAAACTCCAAAAAGGGCAATAACTCCAACATGGGTCAACAGATCATCACCAAAATTTGACCACAGATACAACGCATCATTCTGAACACTTTTAACATGTCAGAATATGGTTAAACCTAACAGTTTTGGATATATAAGCAAAAACTGCTGTCTGACCTCTATGTTCTATTTTTAGTAATTGTGGCCATGTTTTTTGACATATCAAAAATCGAAACGATCATTTTGTGCAGGATACACTTTAAAACAATCATATTAAGTTTCATCCAAATCCATTCAGTAGTTTCAGAGGAGAAGATGTTTGAAGAATTGTTAACGACGACGGATGCCAAGTGATGGCAATAGCTCACTTGGCCTATGGTAAGGTGAGCTAAAAAAGACATTTAGAACACCATTACAATCAAAGGTACAATAAAGAAAAACAATAGGATCTGAAGAGGTCAAAGGTCGAAAGTCTAATCCTGCTCTGTATTCCCTGAAATCAAATAATAAAGAATTACTTACAAGAGGTCATGTGTGATGGAATTATGGTGACAACTTTCAGAAATCTTTTTTTGCCCATTTTTTTTTGCCAAATGCATAAATGTCACATACAAGTAGAATTTACAGTTATTATAAATGCAGCATGCAATAGATCTTGTTACAATAGAATACACAGGAAATAATCTATTGCTAAAGGCTTAGTGGAAGTTGATATTTTCTTCCTTGTGTGGTACTCCAGTAAACACCAGTCCTAAAGGCAAGTACTGGCAATGTCTGTGTCCCATGCTTATACACATATTTCAAAATAAAACGCCTTACCAAAATAAATAAATATCTAAATGCACACTACATGTAAATGAACCAAATTATATTTTTGAGTTTAAGCAAAAATACTAAATTAATAATAAACAATGAATTGGGACATTCAAAACAGAAAGATGAAATATTATGGAGGGTGGAGTTAGGTAAGGTATTACACAACTCAAACACTAGTTCTTGCGTGAAGTATAGTCTTCTTAAATGAGACGTCTTACAAATGCTCTGAATACATGTCATGGTTATTAAGTAGTACCTTAATGTGTACTTATTCTATATTCACCTAAACATAAGGACGTGAAAATAAAAACACACAAATTTTTACCCCTCAAAAATTTATTGCTATTCCTAAATACGGATTGGGATTGGGAAATTTAAATTATATGCATAAAACATTAACTATTTTACACCAAGACATGAAATTTCTTCAACCTCCACAAAACCCACTTATGATGTGTCATGATAAACATTATAGACGAGGAACAACTTGATTAGAACTTCACAGACGGAATTATACTTTTTTTCAACACCATTACAAGAGTGTAGCTTTGTAACAACAGGCAAAAGAAAAGTTGTAGTCTCATAAAAATTGAATTAATCATAGAGACTGTAGTTTATAAGAGACCGGCCAGTTTAGTCATTATGAGACAAAAATGGCCAGCCTTGGTGCTCCGTGATACAATAGTTAATGAAATTTTAAACTCATGTACCATAAGAGCACGCCCAGTGAATCCAGAGACTTACAAAAGAAAGCAGGTGCTCTAACCTGGCCACAGGGCCAAAAACTTGAAAAATTAGTTAAGTCTGAGAAAATTCTTTTAAAATTGTTTGTGTCGTCATCAATTTCAAAGACACTGATTGGAGTTACCATGGAAGTTAAAAATATTCTCAGACTTAAATATTTTTACCTTTGTGGCGCTGGGGCCTGGGACCACAAAATTTTACTCCAGAAAAATGCATCAACTTACTTTTAGATATACTAAAATGCTAAATAACGTTCTTGCTCGGATGTTGTTTTTTTTAAACTACATTCATTTCTGAGTATTTTCCAATGTTAAAAATAATAATTTCCCACCTTCTCCCCCTTGACTGGCCAATGGCTAATACAACAATGCTTACTTTATCATAGCTAAAAACTCCTAATTAGGATCTGACATATCATATTCTCGTTCATTCTTCAAACGTAGTGCCTCTTGTTGTGCTCTTCTCTCGTCTCTTTTCTTTTGAATACTTTCAACAGCCTTTACACAGTTAGATTTTCTTCGAGCTGAAAAAAAACCATGCAAATGTATACTACAAACAGAACTCTGAAGACTGAAGAAAAGAGATATTTAATCAACTTTAAAAATCCTATCTACGTCAAGTAACATTTGATGTGCTTTTAATATATTTGATCACCATTGCAGGACACTTATATTTTTTTTTATATTTATTACTAGTTTATTTATATTTATTGTGACAGCTTTTGTGATCATCATAACCTTACCTGCAGCGCCAAGAGGTTTCGGAGGATCAGGTTCATGTTTGGTAGCAGGATGTCCATTACACAAATCAAGACAATGTGCACATCCCAATATGGTAATCTAATATCCTATTAAGTTTCATAACAATCCTGCAGGTCACTGAGGAGGAGTTGGGGACAACACATGACACCAAGTTTTGCTGAAAAAGGCTTAAGGTCAACATCTGTCATTTCTACAAGTTTTGTCCAGACATATTTTACTGACAGTATGCACATCTTGACACAACATGGTTATATTACATCCTACAAAGTTTCATAACAATGCTGCAAGTTTTCACCTGATCAGGTGAGCAGAGCCTGCACGTGTCAAATTAAAAAAATCAATGAATAGCAGGATTCTGGTAATTTTTGGAGACATTAAGGAAAATGATCATGCTCAAGGCATTAGGAAACAGTCTTATATTGGCTCTAAATCATATATAGAAAAATCGCTGAAAGGTTTGCGGTCATTTTGAATTATGTTTTCAGTAATACAAAATGAAACATGCTGCTGACTTCAGAACTTATTAACCTCAAATTTCATAAGAGTACTTCTTGTCTTTTGCAGTCATTGTAAGTTTAATTAAAATAAATCATGTAGACTTAAGTTATATAAAGCCTAAACCATTGTTTTCATATAATACATTTGTAATTCATTTTCGGCTTGACATTTATACTCATATCATAAAGATGCTTCCTTCTAAGTAAAGCTTTTAATTGCTCACAAAATTAATGCCCTGCTCCCCCATTTGATAAAAAGTACCTTTTGACCTTGCAATTGATTTGAGTCAAATTGTAACATACAAAGTAGGAGGTATACAGTTGTAATAAGTGTAATTAAATTAAAAAAAAACGTATGTCTCACCCATTCCTAAGCTCATAACATTTAGAGGATCATACATTCCTGGTATTATGCACAACTACAAATCATGTCCTAACCTAACTACCTAAAAAGTTTCAAGATATTTTGAGCTGCAGTTTCTGGAGAGTTACAATTACAAAAGGGTGACAGACAGATGAACAGGGGAGACATAATACATGGTGCAGAAAAGTAGCAGACTTTTTTGGAATTTTATTTTAAATTCATGGACTAATTGTGATCAAATAGCAAATTAAATGGGAATGTACAGACGAAAACTTAAAAATCTTTGCTGTAAAAGTTTTGAATAGAGTTAGCATGCAAATGCATTCATAAATACCTTTGAGGCAATTCAGCAGTTTTGTTATTAATAACTAAATTTATTATCATCAAAGGCCATAAATTCTATTGGGAAATAAGTTTTAATGTAAACTCTTAATGAGGCACCTTCTGCACATAATTTTACTCTTATAAAGAAGGCAGCAAATGTCTTTTATAAATTCAATTTTCACTCAAGATCAGCCTTTTAGATGTTGATACATTATACTGAGATACCTAAGTAAAGCGTAAAGTGATGTCTACCTTTCGGAAGATGCATGCATGTTTTATTCCATAGAATATGTAAAACGTTTTTGGGTAACATGTATAATTCACATTATATTGTAACAGATATGGCGAATGGTTCGTTTGGTAAGATAGTTCTCAGTTTTAAAACTTATTGACCCCTGGTGATAGCAGTTTCTGTGTCTTTAATAAAATGTACGCCTGTGTACCTTGTTATGTTGCCTCATCCTATTCCAACTGTAATTTACTAATAGCTCTTGAACAGCACTCATACTAGTATTCACCAACTAAAGTTAATAGTTCCTAGTTCCTTTTCCACATCACACGATCCTTAAAAATATTAACCATGAATCCTAAAGTCCCTTCATATTTCTTATCCACCATAAATAATGCTTGCATTTCACTCACTTCAAAGTCAGGTTCCCATTAAATTCCTCCAGTGGTGTCCTATATTGGCGGAAAACATCGTATGATATTATAAAATGTAATAAACATCAAACGACAATATCGGTGTGGTGGGTGATTCCACTAATATTGGTTTCCAGCAGCAAGTCCTTCCCACGGCTGTTTCCTTATATTTCAAACGATGTTGATATCACTGCAGCCAAATGCAATCAACCATGTTCTTGCGAACTTGCTCCGTATTTATCCCCGTGCAGGTCAGGGTGTTAAAAGAAAAGGCCTGCAGCAGCGCTAAGCTTGTCGTATAAGGCGACTAAATAGTCCTCAGAGACCTAGCCGGGGGCTAGGCGCTCTGCCCACAGAACAACTGGGATGTGTGCCCCAGGTGGTGGAATGGGGTACCCCTGGCATGTTACATGCTGGGGTTGTCATGCTATAATACGGAAAACCTGACCGCAAACCATAGTGGTGCACCGTGTTGGGAAAGATGCCACGTTCCTCACACGTTTAAAGAACCCTGCTGTGGTATTCGATAGGAGTAGGAACCTTTGCGCTCCGCCACAGGAGGCTAAATTGCCCGACCTTACCCATCCCCCTTTTTCCAGTGGCAATCGAAGTTTGTCGACCCTATTGTCCTTGTGTCCCATCCTTTTTTTTTCATTTCATGTTCATTTTATCATCAATTTCATGTCCATCGTCTGAATATAGCTGAAATATTGCTGCTCGGACGTTAAACCCCAACAAACAAACAAACAAAAGCTCCGTATTTATACCTTCGAAATTTTTCATACGCAGGCTCATGATAATGATTACATGTAAGCAAACAAAAGAACCTTGGCTCATAATATGTCCCTAATGTTATTTCATAATTGTGTAAAGATCCCTGTGGTTCTCTTCCATGAACTTGTTCTTTTTCTATAAAACTCAAATTAATTGGCTAGTGTTTCCATTGATGCTGTTGCTATGTGAAGTTGTGAAATATGTCACTACAAATAGTCCATGGTCCCAAACATCTATAGGTGTGAAATGTTGAAATAAATATCGAAACTGCTATCATTCTAGGTGTCAACATTTACATTAAACAATATCAAATTGATAAACATATTACTTAAACCTAGGTTGAAAACTTATGAAATGCCATCCCCAAAACCCGGGAGTGAAAGTAAACGAAAATAATGTCATTCATAAACACTGAAGACGGTGTCATGCTACTTCATTAAAAATATACTATAATCAATATTTGACGTTTGAATAATAAATCAAACTTGTCAATACTCTTCAAAGGTAATGTTTTTTACATGCAATATGACTCTTCTGAACATTGAACCCAACAAATATAGTGTTTTTTTGGACATGTGCCTGAAGCATGTTGAATGAACTTGAATCATTCCAGTATTTAAGATTATATTGTCACGTTTACAGTAACAAGGAGACCTCATGCACATTACAATACCATAAAACAAAACACCCTCCTCTGTCATAGAATAAATCTCAAAAAGTCTTTAAATAACAAGGGTTGGTCTGTGAACGTTTAAATAACCACTTTTAGTATGTTACCATCCCTCACCCCGTAATAAAGATTCTGAAAAAGTTTCATTAAATTCCTACCGATGGTGTAAGAGGTGTAGCAAATAAAAGATGGGTACCCCGTCCCCATATTCATAAAATCAGTACCGGTAATTGTTTCTGCGATATACGCCATTTGGTATTAAAAACAATACCACATCATAATTCGACAATTTTGGAGTCACATAAAAAATGTGGAAATCATCAATTTGACAGAAAAAGTGCTATTACTTTTATAAGGTTGGTTGTGACAAATAAAACAATCCTTTATACGTGGATTTAAAAGGATGATGACAGGCAAAAAGTGATAGCATAAACTCCCATTGACCTTTGGTTAAGGGGAGATAATCTTGTAATCCATTCCTGCAAGAATCTAGAAAACAACTTACTTTTCTTGACAACATTAAGTTGTCTAGCTGAAGGACCATCACCATCTGGCTTATTCCCCTGCAAAATAAAACTTTCTTATGTTCATTCAAGTATCTCATAACTACATTCTCTCAATAAAGAGCTTTGCCATGAGTGCATGATACACCCATTGGCTAATATACCAGACATAAAGCAATAGGGCATGAAAACGGAAAGTCCCACATTTTTTCATGAAAAAGTGCCAAAATCGCAAAACGTGAATTTTTTATAGAAAACAAAATTGACCAGCTTATAAAAAATAATACTACAACACATCTATCATAATTAAACAAGCATTCTGAGTGCATTGCATGCCAATACAAAGTCCTCTACTAAAAGAAATCACTGTTGAAGAGAACTGAATGCAAATTTCATGCAAAATTTGTTATAAAAAAAGTGTGGAAAACTTCAAGTCTGCATTAATTTTCTTAGTCCACGGGCCATAACTCAGCATAAAATTGCGGACCAAAACTAAATTTAAACTTGATCTGTAACTTGCCATGGTAAAGCATTGTTCCAAAGAAAAACAGAGAGTTATTCACAATTAATCAAGTTATTGTCTGAACATAATGAAAATGCTTGTTTTTGACCTCTTTTCCTCTAATTCCTAAATGGTTTGAATCACTAAACCCAAAAAGCCTTTCTTTTGTGGATTGACACTTTGTAGTACTGTTTCACAGGAGATCCATTCTTTTATAGTCAGGTTATTGTCCAGACATCATGAAAATGCTTGTCTCAGGCCCTTAATTCCTGAAAAGATCAAGTCACAACCTCCAAAATTGATCCAAGGCTTCGTTTGGCAGTGTTCATTCCAGGCCATATCCTTCGGCCATTGGCATGGATATTTCAATATGACAAACAAAAAGTGTGGCATGTGGGCCCTGCGGGCGCACAGTATTACGTAGGTTGATCTCTGAATTTCCAGATTTTTTTCAGTTTCATGTCAAGATGCATGTTCGTTATTTAAAGCACCAGTAGCCTTGACCACAACAGGAGAAGCAAAAGTAAAACTAAACTCTGCAGCAACATAGAACCAACACCAACCTCATGCTGATGTATGCAACTTGGTAAACATCCCTGAAGCACAAAACATACACCCAACAAGCCTGAACACCAGAGGAAACACAATCCGATTTATTGTATTATTCTACAGGACTGAAATATACAAATGTTCATTCTTCTCATCTGGCGTCAGACTATTGATTCACCTGTCTGAATTTCCTGCCACCGTACAAGCCCTTGAATCCTTCAAATCAGGGCTTGTTAAGATGAAGTAGATGTTGCACTTGTTTATATCGATTTTAAGTAGCACGACACATACAGATTGCAGTCATCACATGTAAATAGAGCACAACTTTCATCACTGTACATACACCCTGCACCAAAGTGCCATAATGCTGCACTGTCCTGAGAGCAGAAAAGAACCTGAGGATAACTTATCTACTGGTTGAAACTCTCCTGTTATCCAAAAATGACCACCTATCAAACTGGCATATTGGCTTCCTTCTATTTGAAAATGACCCCGTTTTACTGTCAAGGGGGCTATTGTGCAATTTTCTTGTTTGAACACTGCTTTGGTGGTATAGCACCATGTGGTACAATTTCATAAAGATCTATACACTTGTACTTCAGTTATTGTCCTGTCATGAAATAACAGACAATGACAGGATGATACCATTATACCACTGCAATTTTTTGCAGCCGTATAAAAACTTACCGTTGATGATTTAGTCTCTCTTCCTGAAGGAGCGGTGGGTGCTGATTGCAGGTCAGGGTTCAACATAAAAATTGCTTCTACTTCAATCTATAAAAAAGATAAATATTTTTAATGGCTTATTTCAAAAGAAATGAAGATTTTTTTTAAGTAGCACAGTGCATCCTGGCATAGCACAGCTCTTATGGCCTTCCTCTAAAAGTATAGCACAGTGCTCAAAGTGCATTCTAACTAAAATGAATTACTGATAACACAGTAATAAGAAATCATAGCGGTGCAAAATACAGCGCTATAATGGCCTGGAAAGAACACTGGTGTGGTGAGAAACAGTCATCACCAAATTTTAGATACATGCATATATGTATAAATGTATATAATTGCTAATTTGAATTTACCATTGTGTGAGTATACTATGGCAAATAATATTATTATAACACCATACTTGTCTTGAAATGCAGATATCTATTAAGACTACTTTTGTATAATTTGAATGAGTTCGTCAGTATACTTTATCACAATATTTGGTCACGCTATGATTAAGTAAAACCCAAGAAATTAGTTAGCCCCCTTTGACCCCTATGTTCTCTTTTTAGTAACAGCGGCCATTTTTTTAACGAATCGAAAATCCCCTTATCAGTTCTATGCAGGATACCCCTAGCAACATTCATACCAAGTTTGGTTCTAATTGGTCAAGAAGTTTCAGAGGAGAAGACTTTAGTATTATTGTTAATAACGATGACAAAGGACGCCAAGTGATGGCAATAGCTCACATGGCAAAAGGCCATGTGAGGTAAAAAGTACTATTCATACCAGAAAAACTCCCTTCAACACTCCTAGGGTTGCCCATTATAAATTGTGTATTGTGTCCAATATTCATGTAAATTGTTTCATTTCCAAAATCGTAAGACAAAAGAAATGCAATTATATTTCAATTATCGAAGCCATACACCTGCGTCGACACCTGTGTCACCAGGCACCGAACCATGTAAAGATAAAAGAAGCCACTCGTGTATACATTTTCAATGCACCCAAATGGAGATTGAGAACCAATGACATAGCACTTCCATATATGGTAAGTGGGTGTTACTTCCGGTTTTCATTTATGCATATTAATTAGGTCGTCTTGATAAATTTTATGAAGTTTATCGCTTTATTTATAAATCAAAATTATGAAATACTTTCTTCATTGACAAAAGACAGTTTGTTTCTCTAAATCTCACAATGCTTTTATCTACATGTATTGTTATGTCCCTTGTTAAATGACAATTTCTTCTGAATTCACCATTAATAACCTGCAGTGTCCTTCCTAACTAGATGGAACAGCTTCTACCATATATGATTTTAAGTAAGATTTTGGGGATACATTTTTAACTGCTGAGAAGGGTTCTGACTTATAGACAAGACCTATCTTATGAAATAAAATGTTCATCTTCTACGTTTTACAGCTAAAATGTAATGCATTAAAATTATATTTACTGTTTACCGTCTTTATTTTGCTATTTGTATTTATTTGTATTTCCCACTCATCCATTTTACATGTGTCCGCTTATGTAGCAAAAAAAAGGTGTAATGGAAACATGACCCAATAATGTACCATAATTTGACAAAAGTAATCAATATTTGAGTTGGTTATGACAATTATATGTTTTTAATTTCTTTTTCCTTCAGATAAAACCTCTTAACTTACTGAAATATCTTCAATAATGATTTGTTAGAATATCATGAATTTCCTGTTTTATTCATTGTTGTTCCCTATATAAATGATTTTAATTTGGGTTATTAGTTGTACCAAAATTAGAATGAATGAAAAAATGGCTGTAGTAAAACAATTCACGTGGCTTGTCAAGAATTTAATTACTTACTACTGTAAAAACAACTCTGGCTTGTAATTATTAAGGTCTTTCCCATTTCAAAAGTCAAGGTCATTTGTTTTAATGGTCAAAAACTGGGTCAAAAATGGTTTTTTTGCCATTTTTGCCAATATGGTTCAAGATAGACAACTCAAACTACTTCCAATCAATTTAGACGCATGGTTCCACATTCAGGTACCAGTATCGTATTGCATATCCCTGAGCGGGTGTACATCAAAACATGGATGCTATAAAAATATAGTGCATTTTCTTTTTGCCTCTTTACAAACTAATGTTTTGTCAAAAGACATGAACAATGACTTAAAAAATAGAGCAAACATCACACTGTAAGATGAAGAACTTTTTTAAAAGAAAATCTAACATAATATCATAAAAATGTTCCACTGAAAAGGTTGGTTTGGTGAGTGCAAAACGACAGTGAAAGTAGGGAAAATGGCTATTTATAGTTCAAGACTACTTTTCTGTCCAATCTTCGTGGACTCACCCTATTTTCTTTGCGGGAAATTATTTTTTCACATGTCCTTAGAAATGCTACATAAGTGAAAGTTTTATTGAATCAATTTATACATTTTTTAAAAAATCCTAAAAATATGCACTTCACTATAGAAGTCTATGGGAAAATTAATACGATACTGAGACCTCCAATGATATGCCACAATGCATACTTCCGGTCAAATTTGACGGTTTTCAGAAGTCGGTGAAAATACACCGATTCGCGACATTTTCAAAAATTGCATTTTTTTTTTGTTGTATTGACTCCAGGATACCATATTTTCCTTGGAATAACCAATATAAGCCCTTTTCGACAAATTTTATTAAGGTCTTTCCCATTTCAATGGGAAGACCTTTTTGTATTTCTTCTGATTATTATTATTATTCTTTTTTTTCCGCCAGTCATTTTGCCAAAGTTTTGGCTGAACGTATCACGACACGATTTTGACAATCTTTGGAATTCACCCTGTGAGACGTGATGATTTGTCGGTCCAGAGTTATCTGCCCCGTGGCGGAAAAACTAATTTTGCTAAAATTTCTTAAACCGTTTTAGATACACACAAACCGAAAGCTCCGTATTTTTTTAGAAACCCGGGCAGTACTATTTGACAAAGTTTCGAAAAGATTTGAGGTTTCCCTGGTTACGCGATTTCGCGACCTAAAATGAAATTGTTCGGTTGGTCACTAAACTTTTAAACCGTAAGTCGTATAGACTTGGGACCTTCACTGTTGATCTTAAATGATTTGCAGTATGTTTTTGTATATCTTGGTTCTTAGTCAAACTTTGACAAGATATTTTACCTCATTTGTATGTTCATTTCTGAATCTCTATTAGGCACTTTTTTGCTATAGTTTTTTTTTTGTTTAAGTCTTTATAGTATGAGTTATAACTACTGGTAACGCGGTATTTAGTGTCTAAATATGTATCTATATAGGAAAACTCTCCACCGACATTTAGAACTATATTCGAATACAACGAATTCCATTAGTGGTGTCTTTGCCGGTTTTCGTTATTGAAAATCACCTCTCTCTTTGAAAATTGGTGCACACTTTGAAAACAACAGTACTTACCGTAATTAATGCATTTTTTTAAAAACTAATCTAAAAAAATGCATATGGATAAAGACAATAAGTAAATAATGTTAATACATGCGTGAATGTTCGTTTCTGAAAACTGTCTTTAAAAGTATACTTCCAATACATTTTTTTAAAAAGTGGCCTTAGACCTATCATGGGCACCTAAATCGGGAGTGTCCAGCTTTTTATCAGTAAAAACCACTATTCACGATCATTAAATGCAAAACAATCCCATGTATGGCCTAACATTTAAACAACAGCATAGCGAGAATATCACGATAAATAAACATGTATTAATAATTTTCAATTGTCATTTAAATAGGAAAATCAAAGTACTCATGTACTGAAACAATTTACATTTACTCTTTAAGTTGCCTTAAAATAGCAAGAACAGAGACCGACTTCTTGGTTATCAAAATATTTAAACAGTTATTGTACAGTAATTTTGTAAAATCACTTTCTTCCGACATTGTTGTTCCAACTTACACAATGGAAGCACATTATTCACACTTATACAAAATACTCATACTTTTGTAGCGACTTAAAAGTACGAAATAAGAGTTTACAATCTGAGTTTAATTTTGACCACATTTGTTCAATACACACTCAAATAATACCTTTACAATGCATAATTCTAGGTTAAGTGTGTTTTAGTACTTCATAGAGGGGTGGCCATTTGACCTGGAAGTGACGATTGAGACCTTTTGCTTTGCAATACTTTATAATTATCTCCCTTTGAATTTATCTATTTTCATGAAAATCACAAGTTCATTTTGTTCTCAACTGATTGTATTGATGGAATTGACAGGAAAAAATAGTTTATTACAACACAGTTACTGCAGAATTCATCGTTCTTATAAGAATCAGAGCTGTTTTGCAAATTTAATAATTGTCAAAAATCTCGCCTTTTAAAACATATACAAGAAATAAATATTGTCGATCGAGCCGTCTCGACAGGCTAGAACACAATAAGCCATTAACCGTGAAACAAAGGTCATTTCTCATGAACATGATAGTTGTCAAGAGAGAATTGGTGGGAAAGACCTTTCAATTGTTCTGTAACAATTGACCATTTAATTTATTTCAACACTTATTGAAGTTAGCAAAACAAACAGGTATACTCATTGTAACTCAGGAATATTAGCAATGCAACTACCAAATATCAGCCTGACTTATAAGCGGGACAAGACTAAGTTCCAGAAATTTGAGACTGAAAGGGGGTCCAATTTTTGGAGGGATCAACTTATACTTGAGTATATAAGGGCAAATTTTTATTACACATATTCTGAAATGTTTGATTTTCTCTCAATACCAGGCCACGTGCTGGCATGTTGGATAATTGAAATTTATATCCTTTCTGCCAGTACACATGTATGAAACTATGATTTGATTCATCGTCGGTTTTTTCATAATACCCATATGAAGAAGGCTTTATCTCTGCACAAGGATTTTTTCAGATGTGGACAGACATCTGCACTTTGAATGGATTAATCATCATATAAGTTTGTCTGATTTCCAAAGGTGAGTGACTCAGGTCTTATTGCCTGGCTCATCAACATCACCCTCACCACCTTTTCTGTTGTCCTAAGTCAAAAACCATCAGTCATCAAAGTCAGACATTGTCAAGTTTAAATTCTGAAAGTGTCAGTACTTTGTAGATCTTTGGAAGTCAGCGTTCATGACGTAATTAATGAAATTATGTAATCATGTTTATGTACTTGGCTTTTTATGAGCAACTCGGCGGGTGTTTCTAGAAAAAGCAGAGGACGCTTACCCTACAGGTGCACCTGGTCCATGATTCCAGTTTATATTGGAGTCCAAGTTGCTCATTTGCTTTTGTTACTTTGTATGTATGATTTTAGTTACTTTATGTTCTTTGTTGTGCATGTCTGTTTTCCATGTCTGGTCTTTGTCCCTGGATTACATTTTTTTTTATTACCGCTATAACCTTGGTTCCCTTGATTACTCTATTATACATTTAAATAGTCATACGTGCATTTCACTACACCTTAATGCATTGATAGCAAGGAAAGAAAGAGATTTAAAGATACAAGTTCCTTTTCATTTAAAAAGGATATATATATCTGCTTGGCAACGAGCTGGTGATGGACACATATGTCTGCTAGTCAGTAAGAGGATTATTAAGTTAGAAGGCGACTAATTTCATTAATTTTCTCAGGGGCAATTACTGAAAACTAATAAGTAATTATTGATTTTTACAGGAAAATTTTGAAATTTTTATTATATTTTAGTGTTTGTTTTGTGAACACACCCTACCTCAGTATTTCCATCATAACTTTGTCATAATCAGTTTGTTAATTCTATAAGCCAGCTCATAAATGTATAGAAATTTGTCTAAAATTCATTATACTGACACATGAGAAACTTTTGTCTAAGCAAAACACTTTATCGGGATACATACTGTATGATTAAAGCGTCAGAAATAGTAAAAATGTAGGCTAGATAATAGTTTAAAAGACATCTAGAAAAGCTACTTCAAGTTGGATCTTGATAAAACCCTGCAATTTACACTGAACCGGGAACAGTTCTGTGGGATATCAGTAGTATTTTAAGTAGCATGAATAATATAATAAGTAGGAAGTAAACTGATGAAATTTTTGTAAGAGTTCACCCATTTATAAAAATAGAGTAGAAGTCAAAAGATGAACAAGTAACCTTCCATTTTTGCTGGTTGATGGCTTCTATTGACATTCCTGGTTCTTCCAATTACTTTACAAATATTTGGAATTCCCTTTGCCGTCTCCCACTTATTACTGATGAAAAATTCCTAACAAAAGGTGGCAAAATGATAAAAGGCACAAATTTCAAATTTGTTAAAAAGGGAACCAGATACTTTTGCTTCAGATTTCGCTTGCACTTAAGCCAAGGTCATTGCCTTCCTAATATAATTAACTTCTATAACTAAAATCCTGAATAATTTCTATCTCCCCAGTATGCTAAGTCAAATATAAATCTCATGTTTTAAGTTGACCCTGTATTAAGACCGGGAGCCATATTTACTTTTGTACATTATATAGACTTTGTTAGGAGTGACCAGTCCCAGTATCTAGTATTAGCTGTAACATCAAATCCCCGAAGGCCTATCAGGCTGATGCATCATAAATTGAAATTTACACCAACCTGTTTAATTTAAACCAACGAAACAAATAGACACATTCGTCACATTCGTTTCTATAACAAGTCTACTGTACAGTGCACATAAATCAACATGCTTAGCTTTAAATGGTAAATGACGAAAAGCCCAGTCATGCTGGGGAGTTATTAGCAACCGCTTTAGGTCATATGGATAAGTGCAGATTACCGTCCGTTCTTTGAATGTCGACATTGACACCGACTTTCAGCTTTCCCATTCCATCCATGACTGTTACCAGTTGAACAAATATCTGACAAATTTATCAGTTTTTCATTTAAATGTTTGTTTGTTTGTTGGGGTTTAACGTCCGAGCAGCAATATTTCAGCTATATTCAGACGATGAACATGAAATTGATGATAAAATGAACATGAAATGATGATGAAATGAAAAAGGGATGGGACACAAGGACAATGGGGTCGACAAATTTTGATTACCACTGGAAATAGGGAGAGGTGGGTAGGGTCGGGCAATTGAGCCTCCTGTGGCGGAGCCCTATGGTTCCTACTCCGGGAGAACACCACAGTAGGGTTCTTTAACGTGCGAGGAACGTGGCATCTTTCCCAACACGGTGCACCACTATGGTTTGCGGTCAGGTTTTCCGTGTTATAGCCTGACAACCCCAGCATGTAACACGCCAGGGGTACCCTATTCCACGGCCTGGGGCACACATCCCAGTTGCTCTGTGGGCAGAGCGCCCTAGCCCCGGGCTAGGGTTCTGAACACTATTTAGTCGCCTTTTACGACAAGCTTAGAGCTGCTGCAGGCCTATTCTTTGAACACCCGGACCTGCACGGGATTTTTCATTTAAATAAAGTAGTTTTAAAGCCCCCCCGTTAAAAAATTTGAAAGGCATGTACGCATGCGTACAATACTCACTAAGTTTACTTCCTGAAATCGCTTGGCTTTTCGGACCAAAAATAACACGTATCATTTTAACACGGTTATTTTATGAGGGTATCACCCCTTTTTGACTCGCGATTTTGGTCATTTTTAGAGTGTACTTTAAACTTAAGCACACAAGTCCATTGACTTAACATTTCAAAACGGTCAAAAATTAATCAGTAAATAGATTCGAATGTCAAAATATACCGTCTATTTTTTGTGGTTAATGATATAGTTGTTTACTTTGTGTGTACTAATAAATGCTGCCATTGGTAATATGTGTTATAGTATATGTAATATTCAACCATTTCGTAACATCTTGATGAAAAGATAAATGGAATTTCTATAAAAATTCGTATTGCCAATACATGTATCTCACTTGCAAATAATTTTCACAAAAAAAAACAAAAACAAAAAAAAATCGGAAAAGTAAAAAAAAACCCAAAATTTTCGGAAAAGCCAAAAAAACTGACTCTCCCAAAATTTTCGGAAAAGCAATACGTCCGTCAGGCTACTATCTGCAAGTCATTTTTGCCTGTTGGGGGTTATGTTGAGTTGGATATTTTATGACCTGATTTCGGGCAATATTTAACTTATCTCCAGGCCACGAATTCGTATCAGTTTCCGTAGGAAAATAACTGAACCTATCGTCTTAATTCGGTCATTTTCGGTTTATGTCGGGCCTTATTTCAAATAACATTAATTCTTATTGGACCGCACTAGCACTGTTGCAATTCTATTGGCTCCTGTAATTTCTATCTACAGATTTCCCGCTATTATGTCAGTTGGCCATCTGCTATCGTACAAGGCGGTAGTAATTTAAGGAGTAGGAAACATGTTGTATAAAAAAAGAAATTTAGAGCGCTGTCACTTGGCTTCAAAGGTAAGTGATTTTATCTGTCACTTGCTTGTTTATATTTATAAATGATTTGTTTTAAGGCGACGTCACTGTGAGTATTGGTTATTTAGTAAGTTAAAATTTCAATTTCGAGAAGTCATTCCCCCTTTTCTGTGCTATGAAAGGCTTCCACATTGCTTTGGCCTGGCTATGGCACTCAAAATACAGGTTAATGTATAATGTAAAGTTGAAAGTTTGGAAACTGTAACATTTATTTTTTAATCATTAAAAACTAAAAGAAATTTGCTTCAGGACGACAGGACTCGGGAGAGCCGGTTTCTCCCATGAAATACATGTATGTAGATAACTTTGAAAATTTTAATTGGTGAGCTATCTCTCACAGACTCTCATCATACTGATTTATACACGTTTAAATTGAAAAAAAGTTTTTTTTGTTTTAAAGGTACATTCTGAGTGGTGTGAGGTGGAAGCCCCTGCTGTCCACATCATGTACAATAGAAAGGGTCAGCCTACCCTCCTGTAGGTCAGCCATTATCTTGTGGTCAAAGAAGCTTATACGTCAGGTAAAGTATTCACTGTTGCATTTTTCAGCTTACAGTCCACCTGAGCTAAATGTACATGTATTGTCATCATCTGTTGTAGTTAACCTAACTTGAAATTATTTTCATTTCTAACTACTCAGTGGATTGTCACCAAATGTATCAGGGTATGTTCTTAAACTGTGTCATTAGTATGCTGATGAAGCAACTTTTATCAATAAATGTATAAGATTCTGGAAAATAAAACGTGACAAATGCTTTTTCAGCTTAAGCCCTTGAAATACATTTGTATTCATTATTGAGTCCAACTTGTGTGGCAACTCCAAATTTGAGTTATTGGCTGTGAAAAGGCTAAATGTAGCAATTAGCACTTTTAAGCTGCTTCTAATGTGTATAATTTAAAATCTTGTAGTTTTAGAAAAAAGCTTATAATTGAATAAAATATCCATATGATTATACTAAGTAAGATATTCATTGAGTTGAGGTTGTTTTTCTCCCTATTAGAATTTTTGACCTTCAAAATATAAAATGTACCAGAGAATTTTTGAAAATTAAAAGAATAACTAGCCTAATGCAATGATCTTAATGACGAAGGTACTATTATACAATGTAGTGTATGATAGATTGTGTAAAAGTTGTACTTCAACTCCTAATTATACTGAAGTTGTACTTCAACCCCTGATTGTACCGAACTTAAACTGAACTTGTGAGTAAATGAGGCTTCAATACAAATGATAAAATGCTAAGTTTATTTTAAAATGTGCTCAATTTTTATTTTTCAAAAATGTATATATATTTAAGGTAACATTTGAATTTGCATCATTTCATTTACAATTAATACATGTTGTTGAATGATCACCTGAATATGGCTGAAATATTGCTGCTCGGGCTTGGAAACCCAACAATCATGTTATTGAATGGTTTTCCAAAATTACAAGATGATTTATTTATTTCAGAAAATGGCAGCTGTACTCAGAACAGCAAGCTTCAGAAGCCAAGTTCCCATAGGTTACAGGACCCTCTGACTGAATTCTTCATTTCAAAACACTCGTCCATTCTCGTTCAACTAATACTACTAAAACCACTAACCTTGAATGGGGTGGTGAGCCTACTTGCAAGATAATCTGGGGGGATTTCTTGTGAGGTCTTTGGCGGGAGAAGATTCAGTCTGATTCCTGGGGAAAGACAGCTACGGAATTGCATCCCACGGTTCCAAAGACAGCAAATCATCATAATTGCTGAAAGAGTAGACCCTTTCATAAAAAGGTGTGTTGATATTTATTGATACATAAATATAAATCAATTCATATTCTCTATCAGCTGTTTAATATACATGTATACATGCACACTTGTTTTATTTTTGTTTTCTAAAGGATCACATGTCTGCTGTTCTCAATTAAAAGGTAATGAAGTTCTATTTTTTATGATAGGTTGATGCAATTCTTACACAGTGGTTCTGACACTGTGGAAACACTGGTGTGGATACCAGCAGGTCAAGGTTAGTAACAATGCTGCTAAGCTTGTTTTGTCAATTATTATATATGAATATGTTCAGTAACAGTTTATTAACTACATGTATTAATTTTTAATACCCTTCTAAGTTAGGGGTATAAGAAATTACAATATAGATTTGTCCATCTATTCATTTTGGTAATAAACCTCTGAAATATTTTTTTTTATCATTACATCAATATCAACCTGCTAGGCAATATAAATACATGTATGCAGATGGGGATGATAGAATCAAGATTTTAATAACTGTGACAATGTTTTCCTAAGAAAGACATGGGATTAGCAGGTTTTTAAAGCATGCTTAGGCCCTTCTAAATCTTAATTTTGCTTAAAAGAGGTCATGTATGAGATATTGAAAGTAATAAGATACAAGGAAGATAATTCTATCCTTTCATGAAGAGTAGCCAGGGTGTTTGGTGCAAGTGATTTTATAACATAAGACATTAGATTTGTAATTAAGTACATGTTAAGCCAAGTACATACATTGTATGTGTACAAATAATGTTTTTATCTGGTATATTGTAGCATCAGATTTCCTGGCTTTTTATGACATATGTATCCATTTTCTTCTTTTAATTTATAGCTGAACCACATTGAGAAGACGGGGGAACTGCACCTAGGTGGATTTGTGCCAGTAAGTGAAACTTAATTACAAATAATTTTTATATCACACAACAAACAATAATGATGCTTCTTGTCATACCTGACAGAATGGATCTGTGCTAACTGGGATGACAATCTGATTCTGAGGAGGGTCAGAAAATTTATTTTCAACCATATCAGGGTAATACTATTTATTTTCATTTCACTCCATGAAGTATCTAGAAATGTCAGAAATTTTTAGTTAGGTTATACGAAATGGACAATGTTGCTGGATAACTCAGAGCTATTTGAGAATTGCCTATGATAAAGTGCAATAAACAAAATATGCACATGGAAAATTTGTTATTTTTCAATAGACAAAATTTTTTTCATAGCCAATTCTTACAAATTAATTTTAAAACATATTTTCATCTTTAAACATGAGAAAAGTAGCTCTGAATTTAACTGGATAGAGGCGTGTCAATATTATTTTATCCATTGAGATATAACAAAATTATTTTAACCAATCAGATTACAGTATTTATCTCAAATTAATTAATTCAGAATTTCACAAAATTTATTGAATTTGTGAATTTGTAAGTGAACCTAGACAAACCAAATCATAGAAATTCACTAGTACGGGGATAATCTCAAATTACAAAACAATTGTTAGGATCAAGTGCAATAATTAGGAAAAACATGAATTTGACAATTTGGGCACTTAGTTTATGGTGCGGTAGATTTTCCTACCAATGGTAGTTCACATGTATGAAATATAGGACATTGCATTATTTTGGAAAAAATATTTGGTTGGGAACCAGAAATTTGGTACAAAGGTAGTGTTTTGCATGCTGAACAATTTATGCAAAAAATGGAAAGATATGTTGCCAGTTGCCATGGCAACTGATTTTTTCTGCCAAAAATTTAAAATGCTCCGATTTGGTTGGAATTCTCATAAACCTTAAAGCTGATTTTTACGGATCATTTCACACAAACCTAAAGTTCTCAAAACTTAAAGGGAAAGACCACCTTTGCATTAAATTAGACTTTTATGATAAATCATACCCATGTAAACAAAAATAAATAACCTTAAATACAAAATACACTTTTATAAAATGCTCAAGGCTATGCAAAGTTCGAAATCCTTGAAATATAAGTGGATAGCCATCTTGCAGAACTCTCCTATCTGAAGGAAGACCATAGCCAGAGTTTATTTATTTTTACCAATAGATTCCGATTGGCTCGTGACGTCTCTAAGTCGGTTTGGTACTTATACAAGTACTGCAAATAATATATAAACAAAGAATATTCCATTTATATTTCTACGATCGTATTTATCTAATCACCAAAACATGATGACTTGTCAAGCTTACGATTGCACGAAATGTTCTATAAGTTTTTTTTACCAGCAACATGAACATTCTTCGGAAGTAGCGATAAGATTTTCCTTACAATACTAGTCATCTGGCTGCAAATCCCGTTGTTCGTCAATGATGTCTGACATTTGCTTGCATGTTGTGCCTCAATTTCTTCTATTTATTTTGGGTTGAAATTATAGGAGAAAAGTCCTAAATTTGTGATTTGTCGTCTATTAGATATATAGCTTTAAGTATTGAAGATAAGTTTGACTAAACAACACTTCAAAATAATTCTTTTTAATACATATAAATATCCATGTATAGATATGCAGGTAATTTGTGACTGGTCATAATTTTTTTATATTTCTGCTAAATTTAATACATGTACTACTTAAACTGCTGAAAACGTTGTTTAAAAGATTCAGTGATTTTTCTAGCACTCGTCATTACTGTCATTGACAAAAGACTTCAGAATGACAATAATGACGAGTACTCAGATGTTACTCCATTTTGTAGTTACATTTTGGCAATATCAATAAACTCCTCAGAGACCAATACTGAATATAACTGTGAAATTGTCATATAACTGGCTCTGGATCCCAAAAGCACAGTTGAAATCTTGCTATATATATACCGCTGTGACATCTATGGCAATATTGCCTGCACAAAGTCCAGCGCCCTAGACCACTTGGCCAGCTAGGCTATATTAATTTGATCTGTATCAATTTGATCGGATGGAGCAGTGTAGTGAATAGTCTCGTCACATATATAGTCCCCAATTAAGTGTAAGAGTGTCCTAAAAGGATTTCTATTTTTGATGATTCTTAAAGGGTGGGGATTTTGTTTTTTTAATCTCAGGTATATTTACTATTTGGATTGTCTGGAAAACATGCTTACATGATAGTAAAAAAATAATGTGCTTTACTCGTATGTAATGTATATTTAATGTCTTTACACAGTGCTGTAAATAACAGATGATACTGAAATATCTTATGTCAGATGCAAATACTACTTTAAAAATATACCATTAAAATGGGCCTAATTTTCTCACGCTAAAGTGACTAAAGCATTCAAAATCCAGGAAAAAAAACCCTGGGATCTATAGAGTTCTGTCAAAATATTGTGTTACACTGGTAAATGTGAATCATTTATTGTCTTCCTCTACCTTTATAACATCTTATGGATGCTAATCCTATTCCATCACCAGATGGCGTCCTCCTTCCTTGGCTGTTCGGTGATATTCCACAACATCCAGAGGTGCGCCTGCTCAGGTGACCAGTCTGAACCTGGAAATGGATGGCCTACATTAGTCTGATTCTCCTGGTGTAATTGCTATTATGTTCTTCAGTTACTTAGTGTTTTTTTCCATTTTCATTTTACCATAACTGTTCACAATTACACTGCACTTTCTCACATATTTTCTCTTTACTATAACTGTTCACTTGTACACTGCACTTTCTTTTTGCTATAACTGTTCATCAGTACACTGCACTTTCCCACACATTTTCTTTCTTCCTCCAAGTCCATTGGGATGTCTCTCTGCACATTTCTATAATCAGTCCCTACCAATACCAAGATCCACAATGACTGCCCTGCAAAGCCTCTTTATACCACTTCTATTTCAAGTCACCATGGACTCCATCCTGCTGCATGCAACTATCTACAAGTTTCTGGTACTTTGTAGTGTTTCTTTCATTAGCCGCCTTTATTTGGTCTTATAAAGGGACTGAAAGCTCCAGCAGGACTACTTGCTTGGTTCCCTGCATGATTTGTAGGTAGAATTATACACTTCAAACTTGTACTTTGTAAAAATGATCTTGTTTTCCTGAGCATAACACCAAAGTTTTATGATACAGCCAGAAGAAACAGATGAAGTCACAGATGAAGTCACAGATGAAGAGACAGATGAAGACACAGATGAAGATATACAGCATGTCACAACATTGGATCAGGTAACATTAGTCTTAGATGTGTTTTACGGTATTTTGGTGTGTATAGTGTGCATTTGTGTATAATGCGCAGGGTTGTTTTCCTTTAAAAGTTGATGTAAAAAACTTCTTTATCGATGTATGTATAGAACCACGAACACTACTGGCTTTTTTTTATTTTTAAATAGAAGGGACCATTTCGTCTGTTTTGTGTATTTATTTCATTAAAGAAGATTGTTTTTGTTACTTTTGTATTTATCTGTTTTGTCAGTGTTTATGTGTATTCATTTACTGTTCGAATAAGAAATACGTAACGTAGACAATAGCTGAAATTGTCTTGGACATACATTTTGATTACCTTTGAAAGGTTTCAATTGAGAGTAATCAATTTCTGAAAATTGCTAATTCTAGAAAAAGGACTGTTTTTACTACAATAAATTAAGGGGTCTGAGTGAACAATGCAGACGGTCATCAAATAGGGCATGTGTGTTGATAGCTCGGCCAAGCGTGATAATGAGATGCAGAATTTTTTCTGATGTGTGTCGGGGATACATAAAGGTTTGTGTTAAAAAATTATAGTATTTACACTGGATAAGGATTTTGATATTAGTTCAGTGAAAAAAGGAAGTCAATATTTTCAAAAAGTAGAATATCCAATAACTATGAAGGAGAGTTATGCGTAAATAACAATATATTTTTTTAACCGACTACTTTGTCCAATGGAAATATTTTAGGGCTCTATGAGCAATGTGCCGAAGATTTTGTTATTTAGTAATTAAATTGTTGTGTATTTTAATTACTTATTTCAAATCGTTAACAAGTTGTATTCCCTATTATGGAGCTGGGGATGCAGGCATATTTTATCCTGTTTTTGCAGAATTACCTCCCGTAAGAGCAGGTATAATTTCGAAGTCTCTCTAATCGATGTTCGGATTTGGGTGCAGTTAAAAGAAAATGAAAATGGAATCCCCAGCAGACAAACACAACAGTGTTTCTAAAATTTACAGGGTGTTTCATTTTGTTGGTAGGTTACATAAGGATGATTTCCATTTGTATCCCGGGTAAAGAAAATTTATGGCAGGGTCAGTAGAATGAGAAATTCCCTTTTGACTTTCGAGATTTTGTAAAGTATCGTTGATATCGGATGGGAAACCTTGCATGTTCCAAATAGACACCCGCTCCAAAGGGAGATAAATGTTGACAAAATGTTGGTCCACAAGTCGGGAAAAGTCGTATACATTGTAAAGACATATTTATATACATATTATATTGTTAATCAATACACAAAAATGAAAGTATGGCGGTTGTAAACATAATCTGCCATGTTCTTTTGGGAGGAATAAATCAAAACCAGATTTTGTTCAAGAAGATTTTATTGACAATCAATGCTTACAAAGGTAACAAGTCAACGAAAAACTCATGAAAAATCCATAAATATGCTTTGGCAGCTCATAAGTGGTCACTGATTCAATGTTGACTCCCTCGAGGTCGTTAATTTTGGACTGATCTAAGGTCTGTAAAAATGTGTTGAAACGATGTATGGGTGTATTATACACACCCCGTGTTCTGAAGTTAGTTTCCTGGTAAAAAAAGTGTGCACAATACACACCAAAATACAGTTTAATGTGAGTATTTATTGTATGTGATATTGTTCTTAATCTTACGGTTATGCCGCCAATGATAAAATAATTATTAGATATAAGAGTAATCAAGGGAACCAATATTATAGTGGTAATCGAAAGAATGTAATCCAGGGACAAAGACCAGACATGGAAAACAGACATACACAACAAAGAACATAAAGTAACCAAAACCATACATACAAAGCAACAAAAGCAAATGAACTTGAACTCCACTAAAAACTGGGAGCATGGACCAGGTGCACCGGTAGGGTAAGCGTCCTCTGCTTTTTAATTTTTTTTAAAGATTAAAGTATAATTTAGCTTGACAGACATGTTTTCAAATTAAAAATCAATAAGCATTCTATATCACTTGTGAGTGATCATTCAATGAAAGTAATTAATACAAAAATATGCACTTACACTTCACTTACCTTTGCTGCAGGCTATATCTTTCATGTTGTGCTTGAGGGGGAAAATCGTGTTGCCAGAGTAAAGCAAGGAAGGATTTCTGCGGAAACAATGCCTCAAATGATTGGCTATCTTCACTGAAATTATGGTCCACAGATTTCAGTGATACTGCCCTTTTGTATGTAGTAAGTCTTGACTACATACCAAGGTACCCTGCTCAATGTGAAATAACCTCTCAACATGGCCCCCAGAGGATACTGGTCAATATATCACAAAGCAGGAGCAACACGATTACAGATTCTTTACATTGGTCAAGACGTAAGTAATCTTAAATTTATACAAACCTAACGAGGAAATTGGTGTCTCCCAGTCTGTTCACAACAAGTATCAAGTAGAGAGTATTTTATTTTCATGAATCCTTCCTAGTCAGATTTAAAATAAGGAAGTTGGACAAGAACTAATAGTTAAAACAAAAACTATGATCCCTTTTTAGAAAGCCATAGACAGCAGTTTTGACAGAAATTGATACAAAGAATTAAATCCAGTACTTTGCTAACAATTGTAATTGTAATGTAAGAATCAGTTTTACTTATAATCCTAAGCTTAATTGATATAAAAGTGTGTACTTTATTTAGGTTTTGTGTATATTTTACAGGTCACCAGAACCAATGGATGTTTACTGAAGGTCAAGAATCAGTAAACAGAAGTTATTGTTTGAAGAACAGTTCAACCTAGTAGAAGGTTTCTACTTTTCCTATTTTCCTTTTTTTATGGTGTTTATAATGATAAAAGTTGATTAAAATCAAGGAAGTGGAATTTTTTTTTATATTTATAATTCTGCAAAATTTGGGTATAAATGGGCCCCCCTCCAAGACCTGCCCATAAGAATTTTCTAGCAATGAATGTATTATTTGATAAAATGTTATTGTTGGCTAGATTTATTTGTTTTTATGAAAAATGATGTTTGTGTAAGTACAATTGTATGTATTTTTTTACAGGTTTAGAACTAAAGGCTGTTAATGTGAAGGTCAACACTAAACAGTACATACATGTATCATTTTGGAACATGTATTTGGAAGTATTTCCCAGTTTATGGAAGGTACAGTACTTGTTTTAATAATATACCGTATTTTCCGGACTATAAGTCAATGTGGAGTACAAGTCGAATTGCCTCATTTTGACCAAAATCAACGAAAAAAAGTCGAATTTGGCAGATAAATCAAGGGTCAGACATGTACATGTATATTGTAGGTGTTAGCTGTGATACGAGTTGAGCGGTTTGTTTTTAACAGCATATATTCTAGCGATGTTACTTATGTGTTACGACATATCGTAAATGAGTATACATTTGCATATCAAAGGACGGATAACTCCGGAACACTCAATAATGTCTTTCCAGTTAAAAAACGTATCATCTAGTGTTTGTTTATATTTTATATAGTTTTTATTATTTATGGTATTCATTCAAAATGGAAAGCAGCACTGATCAATAATCTTAAAGTTTGATTGCCGGTTTGACAGTTTGAGTGACAGCTTTCGTTGATTGCAGTTTACTCAAAATTTTGAATTAAAGCAATCAAAAGTGAACTGAACAAATCTAATGAAATGCATTGTAAATGAACATTTTTTCTTGGAAAATCCTTATAAGTGGACAATAAGTCATGGCTGACACTTTGCTGAAAAAAAAATATCGACTTATAGTCCGGAAAATACAGTATGTGCTCAGTAATTTCAAATTTAATCTTAATTCAATTGTAATATGTCAATTAAGGCCACTACCCACCTTTCACATTTTGTCTGCTTAAAGTTTCCTGAGTTTTTTTTATTCAAGGACACTGAAATATTAAAGCTTTTTGTTTTTTTGCATCTTACAGTTTTGTGAAGGGCTTGTATACAGTATATATACAGGCAGTAGCCTCACTGCTATAGGTACCCAGCAGTGATTACAGAGGTGATGTGGTCCTTCCTTATTGGTCAGGTAAGTAATAAATTAGTAGGCCATGTGATCTATTGCCTTCACTTGGCGTCCACCGTCATTGTCATCGTTAACAATTTCTCAAACGTCTTATCGTCTGAAACAACTGAATGGATTTGGATGACACTTAAAACGATTGTTCCGTAGGGTATCCTGCACAAAGTTTTTGCTTTGATTTAGACTATGGTGAAGAACATGGCTGCCATAAATAAAGTAGAAGATACGGGTCAGACAGCAATTTTTCGCATATATCTTCGAAACCGTTATGTTAAGCCAAATTCTGACAGGATAAAAGTATTCAGCATGATGAGAGCTATCTGAGTGGTTATTCTCATGAAAATAGTTCTACTGATGTGTGAGTTATTGCCCTTTTTTCAACATTTTTAGCTCACCTGGCCGAAGACCAAGTGAGCTATTGGCATCACTTGGCGTCTGTCTCCGTCGTTATTCACAATTTTTCAAAATTTTTATCCTCTGACACTACTTGACCAATTTGAACCAAACTTGGTATGAATGTTCCTTGGGGTATCCTGCATAGAACTGATGTGAGGATTTTTGATTTGTTGAAAAACATGGCCGCCATTACTAAAAATAGAACAGTCAGACAGTAGTTTTTTTGCATATATCTCAAAAATTGTTAGGTTTAGCTAAATTTTGACTGGGTTAAAGTGTTCAGCATTATTAGATCTATCTGTGGTCAAATTTTCACTTTAATTTGATAAGCCATGTTGTAGTTATTGCCCTTTATAAACATTTTTTGCTATTTTTTGTTATTTCTTTCAAAAATCTTCTCCTCTGACACTACTTGACCAATTGGAACCAAACTTGGTTGATGGTTCCCTAGGGTATAGAACTGATGTGGGGATTTTTGATCTGTTGAAAAACATGGCTGCCGTTACAAAAAATAGAACAGGGGTCAGACAATAGTTTTTTGGATATATCTCCAAAACCGTTAGGTTTAGCCAAATTCTTCTAATATCTGAAATGATTCATATTATTAGGACTAAAAAAGTCTTCAAGGATAAAATTTGTCTGATGATTCTTTGTTAGAGTTATTGCCTTTGAAAAGAGAAAAATGGCAGGTTTTTTTTTTTTACAGTTTTCAGCTATCATCTTGAAAACTATGATAGAAATTCTTCTTAAATTTACTGCCCATGAAAGACAAAATTCAACCAGTTGAGCAATTAAGGCTCCTGGGATCCTCTTGTTATTTGAAACTACTATTCAGAATCAGATGAAACTTTATTTGAATGTTTCTTAGGGTAACATGCCCCCGTTACTAAAAATAGAACATAGGGATCAAAAAATTATTCTGCAAATAATTAAAAAAAATAATGAATTGTACAAAATTTTGATGAGCTACATATTATTCCCCATCAGACGGACCTATGCCAAAATTTTCAAAATGATTTGTTGCATGATGTAGGAGTAATGGCCCGTGAAACAGATTTTTTGTCGTATTTCATGAGTACAACTTTAAAAATCTTCTCCTGAAACAATACGACAAAATTTAATGAAATTTTGCGTAATTGTTTTTTAGGGTATCCTACACAAAACATTTTCTTCAGTCAAAAAACATATCCATCATTACTAAAAATAGAAGATTGGGGTCAAAATACTATTTTTGCTATTTTGTTATTATTTCCTCCACCATAGAAGAATATTGAAGATGAGCGCCATTAATAAAATAATCTTGATATTCTGAGTAGACTGGCAACATTGAAATGTTTTTTAGGTGGCTATTTTTAAAATTGCTGCCATTTTGTGACCAAATTCACCAGTTACTAAAATCATACTTACAAAGTAACAAAGCAAATGAGCAACTCAGACCACTAAAAACTGGGAGCATGGGCCAAGTGCACTGGTAGGGTAAATGTCCTCTGTTTTTATAGAAACTCCCGCCGAGTTGCTCATAAAAAGTCAAGTCCGGGGTAGACAAATGAGGAAAGGAAAACTTTGACCTGTTGAATAAATCAGTTTTCATGGTGCAGATGGATACACCATAACAATCCATGAGTTCATGATGATGACTATAAAACTTCTGTAGTGATGACTTCAATCATGCTAAACATATTTCGGATCAGAGCCAGTAAAGGAGCACATTTTCTTCCCATTGGAATGCTGACCGTTTGTTGAAAAACACGTCCACCACACTGGACAAATATGTTGTTGATTAAAAATTCCAGCATTTTGTAAACATCTTCCTCTGTATATTTGGAAGATGATTCGGAATTATTTCTTACAAAGTACGAGAAATCTCTACCAAGAACTATATATTTGTATCTAGGTTTACCATCGTTTTTGGAAAAACAATGATGTATAATGTTTTTAAGTCAGGATTTTAACTGAGTATGGGGAATAGAAGTATACAGTGTTGAAAAATCATAGGTTTTAATGCTATTATATTCAGATAATAGTCTTGAAAGTCTGCCACTTCCCGGCTAATTTTTATAAATCTTTGTTTTCAATAATATTTGGTTTATATAGTAAGCATGATCTCCTCATTTGAATGATGTTGATGAAAATTCAGTGTAACATTATTTAATCCACTGAGACATATTTGGACTCAATAGAATTTTAACAAATTTTGCAAGAGTTATGGAATTTGGGTGACATCAACACTAGGGACATGTTGCTATGTGATCTTTTGAAAATTTCTAAGATTGACTCCTGAAATTACATACATTGTATACATAAGAAACTTCATATATCTGTTCTTATTGGCTTATCTCAATGATAAACTTTTTGTAATTTCAGAACAGCTTTACTCAGAACAGCAAAACTTCCAGCTGAAGCCCAGGACATTCAGAAACTGGTTCTTGATCTAATTTTTTCTTTTTGGGGATTTTTTGGGAGGGAAGTAAATATTCAAAATCCATTCAAATTTGTCTTCCATAATATCATTCAACCCTAACAACCCTAACAAGTACTAAAAAATACTCATAAAACTAATGTAACTCACATTTAACCCCTTACTAATTCACATGCACTTAACCCTGAATGAGAGGGAGACTTCTTGCAAGAAATCTGGGGGGATTTCTTGTGAGGCCTTTGGCATATCTATCTTTGGCGGGGGTAATCAGTGGATGTCTGTCCTTGGGGAAAGATCACAAAAGATAGCTCCAGTTTGTGTAAAGTCAAATCATCAGAAGGTATGTATATTATTTTATTAAGAAACAGATCAGATACGCTTTTAGCTCACTTAGCCCAAAGGATTATATCTCCAAAATCATTAGGTTTATCAAAATTTCGACATAGATCTCATCAGGCTTAACACTTTTACTATGATGAGATCTATCTTGTAAAATTTTCATGTAAATCTGTTAAGCCATGTTGGAGCCTTTTTTAACGTTTTTTTTTTTTCGCTATTTTGATGTTATTAAATTGAAATAATCTCCTGACACAACTTTACCAATTAGAACCAAACTTGGTATGGGTGTTTCTGAAGGAATTCTGCATAGAACTATATGGAGATGTATGATCCCACAAAAAATATGGCCATCATTTCTTAAAATGGCAGACATTTTTCACACATGTTTAAAACTGTAAGGTTTTTTGAAAATCCGGCCTTGGTGAAAGTTTCAACATGATCAGATCTATCTATGTTTTTATTCTAAAAATAAATCTTAATTGGCTTTACATTATTGCTTTTACCTCCCACTTTTTGTTGTAGTAATCAGTTTGTTTGTTTGTTGGGGTTTAACGTCCGAGCAGCAATATTTCAGCTATATTCAGATGATGAACATGAAATGGATGATAAAATGAACATGAAATGATGATGAAATGAAAAAGGGATGGGACAAAAGGACAATGGGGTCGACAAATTTTGATTGCCACTGGAAATAGGGAGAAGTGGGTAGGGTCTCCTGTGGCGGAGCCCTATGGTACCTACTCCGGGAGAATACCACAGTAGGGTTCTGTAACGTGCAAGGAACGTGGCACTTTCCCAACACGGTGCACCACTATGGTTTGTGGTCAGGTTTTCCGTATTATAGCTTGACAACCCCAGCATGTAACACGCCAGGGGTACCCCATTCCACCACCTGGGGCACACATCCCAGTTGCTCTGTGGGCAGAGCGCCCTAGCCCCCGGCTAGGGTTCTGAGCACTATTTAGTCGCCTTTTACGACAAGCTTAGCGCTGCTGCAGGCCTATTCTTTTAACACCCGGACCTGTACTGTAGTAATCAGAAAATTAGGTGGAACCTATGGGGATGCCCCCTTTTATATTTCTGAACTACACTTATTTCATCACTGCGGATGTTTCTAGAAAAGCAGAGGATGCTTACCCTACCGGTGCACCTGGTCCATGCTCTCAGTTTTAAGTGGATTACGATTTGCTCATTTGCTTTTGTTACTTTGTATGTATGAATTTAGTTACTTTGTGTTCTTTGTTGTGTATGTCTGTTTTCCATGTCTGGTCTTTGTCCTTGGATTACATTCTTTTGATTACCGCTATAACGTTGGTTCCCTTGATTACTCTTTCGCTAACTGATGAAAGAGAAATTTTTTTTTGTCCCCTTTCGGCAAATGCCTAAGGGAACTTAGATTTGCACTCCGTCTGTCAGTCCATCACTCACACTTGGTTTTTTTTTTGTAATGCCTTATCCAATTGATTTCATATTTGGTATATAGTCTTATCATGACAAGTTAAGTTCGAATGATGTTACGGTTGAATGATTTTTACAGAAGTTGTGTCCCTTGGATATAGAAAATTTCATTTAAGTTTATGTTTTCCAGACTTTCCTTTGTAATGCCTCATCCAATTGATTTCATATTTGTTAGCTAGTCTTATCTTGATAAGTTACAAATTAAATTTGATTGCATAAAATGGTTTATATGGAACTTGTGGCCCTTTGACATAGAAAATTACATAAAATTTTATGTTTCATCATTTTGATGCAAATTGCTGCTGTCATTCTAGAGTTATTTAATTCATAATAACGAAGTTTTTTTCAACTTTCCAGGTGATAGAAAGAGAATGTCTTTATGCAGCTTTCTGTAATGCAAAAATGTTATTACTGTAAAATGAACCTCAGGTTTGATTTTGATGGAATTTGCTTTTGCTGTTCAAGAGTTATTTTCTCTTGATTGTTAAAAAATAACGCCATTCATTTTAGTTCACATACATGTATATAAAAAAAATCTCACAAAGGCAATGAGTTCAAAGGCTGAAAGGGGACACTGTGTTGCATCAGCAATACTGTCAGAATGCTTGTTTCACTTAATATGAAACACAGTTAATTCTGGTTAATTATTTACTGCATGCAACAGGATGTATTCCCATTTATTCTTGCCTATTTTGTTGTTTTCAGTCAATTAAAAGAAAAGCCACCATTGGTCAAGAGGAGGTGAAATTAAAAAAACTGCAGGTTAAAAGCAGTAGAGATAAGCCTTGGTGAAAAAATGTTAAAATGAAGTAAGCTGCTGGTCAAAAGCAGTGGAAAGAAGCCGTAGGTAAAAAATGGTGAAATGAAATAAACTGTATGTCAAAAAGTGGTCACTTGAGCAGGACTTGGGAGCCAGAAACCAAGTTATTTTATGATCAGAATTGTGACATTAGAATTGACAAGTTAATCTGATGATGAGAAAGGGACAAAAGAACCCAAAAAAAGAGGAAAAAAGGAAGAAATCTGTAGGTCAAAAATGGGTGAAATGAAATCAACCAAAAAGTAGTGGCAAGAAGCCTCCGGTCAAAAAGTGGCTACTGGAGCATAAACTTGGAGGTCAAAGACCAAGTTAATTTGTGATCAGAACTAAGACAATAGAATAAACATTGTTAACTGATGATGATGATAAATGTACAAAAAGAAAAATAGAAAATACAGATAAAAAGACAAATGAGGAAGATTCATAGCATGTCACCACGTTGGATCAGTTAACATTAGTCTTAGAAGTGTTCTGTAAAATGTGAGTACATATTGTATGTTATATTGTACTTACATTTGGTTATGTTGTCATATCTTATTTTGATTTTTTCTCCTCATAAAGCAAGTTTTTGTTTTAATAATTGTCAAAGGAAGACGGTAATTAAGATTAAAGTTTATATTAAAAAATAAATTTTCTATAGCACTTCTGAGTTGTCATTGAGGGGGGAAATTGTGTTGCCTGAGTAAAGCAAGGAAGGATTTCTGTAGAAATAATGTCTCAAATGATTGGCTATCTTAAAATAAGGAGGTTGGACAATAACTAATGGTTAAAAAAAACCATGATCATGGTTTAGAAAGCCATAGACAGCAGTTTGGCTGCCAAATGCAACTGTAATGTAACAATCTATTTTGCTAATAATCCTAATTGTAATTTATACAACCAAAAAAGTATACTTTATTTAGGTATTGTTTATATTTCAGAGGTCACCAGAACCAGTGGATGTTTACTGAAGGTCAAGAAACAGTAAACAGAATTTATTGTATGGAGAACAGTTCAACCTAGCAGAAGGTATCTACTATACCTATTTTCCTTTTTTGATAGTGTTTATAATGATAAAAGTTTTTTTGAAATCAAGGAAGTGTAGATATTTATATCAATAATACTGCAATGGTGGACCCCCTTCTTTCAAATATTTTGTTCATTTTGTGCAATTGTGCAAAATTTGAGCATAAATGGGAAAATGGGACCCCTCCAAAACCTGCCCATGTACGTCATATTTATTTGAGGTAAATCCTAAACATAAATAAACCCATAGAATGTTCTAGCAATGAATGTATTATTTTATAAGGTGTAATTTGTTGGCTTGATTTATTTGTTTTTTTAGCTCACCTCGCTGAAGGCCATGTGAGCTATTGCCATCACTTGGTGTCCGTTGTCGTCGTCTTCTGTCATCGTCGTTAACAATTTTTCAAAAAAAGTCTTCTCCTCTTACACTACTTGACCAATTGGAACCGACCTTGATATGAATGTTCCTTGGGATATCTTGCATAGAACTGTTGTGGGGATTTTTGATTTGTTGTAAAACATGGTCGCCATTGCTAAAAATAGAACAGTCAGACAGTAGTTTTTTGCATATATCTCCAAAACTGTTAGGTTTAGCTAAATTCTGACAGGGTAAAACTGTTCAGCATGATGAGATCTATCTGTGGTCACTTCTTCATTGTAATCTGTGAAGCCATGCTATTTCTCTTTTTTTTTTTTTTTTTTTTTTGTTTTTAATGTAATCTCTTTCAAAAATCTTCTCCTCTGTCACTATTGAAGTTGGTATGAATGTTCCTTTGGGTTTCCTGCATAGAACTGATGTGGGGATTTTTGATATTTCGAAAAACATGGCCGCTGTTACTAAAAATAGAACAAAGGGGTCGGACAGTAGTTTTTTGCATGTATTTCCAAAACAGTTAGGTTTAGCAAAATTATTTCTATAGTTGAAATGACCCTTATTATAAGGCCTTCAAAAGTCCTCAGGGATCAAGGTTGTCAGATGACTCCTTGTAAGAGTTATTGCCCTTGAAAGATGAAAGATGACAGGTTTTTTTTTACAGTTTTCAGCCAATATCTTGAAAACTATAATAGATAGAAACTTTCTATCGCTGAAATGATCTTATGATAGTCCTACCCAAGTCTTCTTGAATCAAAATTGCTGGACAACTCTTTGTTAAATTTATTGCCCTTGAAAGACAAGAAAAAACAGGCGAGCCATTCAAGCTCCTGGGAGCCTCTTGTTTTGAAAAAAAAATGTGTTTGTGTAAGGACAATTGTATGTACTTTTTTACAGGTTAAGAACAAAGGCTGTTTATGAGAAGGTCAACACTAAACAGTACATACATGTATCATTTTGGTACATGTATTTTAAGTATTTCCCAGTTTATGGAAGGTACAGTACTTGTTTTAATAATATATGTGTTCAGTGATTTCACATTTAATCATAATTCAATTGTAATATGTCAATTAAGGCCAATACCCACCTTTCACATTTTGTCAGCTTAAAGTTAGAAATTCATGTAAATAATTTCAAAGTCAGTATGTATGTAATTCAGCATGAGTTGTTCCACTTATGTATAGATTAAACATCAGGAGTTATTATTATTACACTTAACTTAATTGTTTATCTACTTAACTGTTTACAGCTAGGTTTGCATTTGTTTGGATGGAATGTGAAACCTAGGTAAAGTTTCCTGAGTTTTTTAGCTCACCTGGCCATAGGCCATGTGAGCTATTGCCATCACTTTGTGTCCGTTGTCATTAACAATTTCTCCTGAAACTACTGAATAGATTTGCATGAAACTTATAATGACTGTTCCTTAGAGTATCCTGCCCAAAATGACTTTCTGGATTTTTGATCTATTAAAAAACATGGCCGCCATCACTAAAAATAGAACATAGGGGTCAGGTAGCAGATCTTTGCACGTATCTCCAAAACCGTTAGGTTTAGCCAAATTCTGACATCGGGTATAAGTATTCAGCATGATGAGATCTATCTGTGGTCAAAGTTTAGTGAAAATCTGTTGATCCATGTTATTGCCCTTTTTGGAAGTTTTTTGCTGTTTTTAATGTTATTACTTTCAAAAATCTTCTTCTCAAAAACTACTGCACAAAATTCAATTGAAGTTGGTATTTTTGTTTTTTAGGGTATCCTTAACAAAATGACTTTAGATTTTTGATCGGGTAAAAAGCATGGCCGCCATTACTGAAAATAGAACATAGGGGTCAGAGAGCAGATTTTTGCATATATCTCCAAAATTGTTAGCTTTAGCCAAATTTTGACATCGGGTAATAGTATTCAGCATGATAGAACATAGGGGTCGTACAGTAGTTTTTTGCATATATCTCCAAAACCATCTTTTGCGGGGGTAATCAGTGGATGTCTGTCCTTGGGAAAAGATAAAATAAGATAGCTCCAGTATAAGTAAAGTTAAATCATCGGAAGGTATATATATATATATATAGTATAAAAATGAAAATTTGCAGGTCAAAAGCAGTGGAGAAAAGCAGCAGGTCAAAAATTGGTAATTTCAGCAGGACTTGGAAGTCAGAAACCCAAGTTAATTTATGATCAGAATTGTGACATTAGAATTGACAAGTTAATCTGATGATGAGAAAGGGACAAAAAGAACACTAAAAAAGAAAGAAAAGGAAGAAAACTGTAGGTTTAAAGTGGTGAAATGGAATGAACTGCAGGTCAAAAGCAGTGGAGAGAAGCCTCCGGTCAACAAGTGGCTACTGGAGCATGAACATGGAGGTAAAACACCAACTTATTTTGTGATCAAACTAAGACAATTGAATAAACATTGTTAAGTGATCATTGTACAAAAAAAATACAAAATAAAGATAAAAAGACAAATGAAGAAGATACACAGTATGTCACCACGTTGGGTCAGTTAACATTAGTCTTTGAAGTGTTTTGTAAAATGTGAGTACATATTGTATGTGATGTTGTGCTTATATTTATTTTTTTAATAATTGATAATGAGAAAACAATCATTAAGATTAAAGTTCATATTGAAAAAATATATATAAAATAACAGATATGTATTCAAATAAATGTTCTTTATCATTTGAGTTGTCATTCAATGATGCAATCAAAAACAAAAAAATGCACTAACACTTCACTTTAATATGCTGCAGGCTATATCTTCCATGTTGTGCTTGAGGGGGAAAATCGTGTTGCCTGAGTAAAGCAAGGAAGGATTTCTGCTGACACAATACCTCAAATGATTGGCTATCTTCACTGAAATTATGGTCTACAGATTTCAGTGATACTGCCCTTCTGTATGTAGTAAAGCTTAACTACATACCAAGGTACCCTGCTCAATGTGATATAACCTCTCAACAAGGCCTCCAGAGGATACTGGTCAATATATCACAAAGCAGGAGCAACACGATTACAGATACTTTACATTGGTCAAGACGTAAGTAATCTTTCATTTTACAAGCCTAACAAGGAAATTGGTGTCTACCAGTCTGTTCACAATAAGTATCCAGTAGAAAGCATTTTATTTTCATGAATCCTTCCAAGTCAGATTTAACATTAGGAGGTTGGACAAGAACTAATGGTTTAAAAAAATCTATGATCTTTGTTTAGAAAGCCATAGAAGAAGTTTAGACAGAAATTGATACAAAGAATTAAATTCTGGTTGCAGAATTAAATCCAGTACATTGCTACCAAATGCAATTGTAATGTAACAATCTGTTATATTTGTCATCCTAGGCTTATTATATATAACCAAAATTATGTACTTTATTTAGATATTGTGTATGTTTTACAGGTCACCAAAACCAATGGATGTTTACTGAAGGTCAAGAAGCAGTAAACAGAATGTATTGTATGAAGAAGAGTTCAACCTAGTAGAAGGTTTCTACTTTTACTCTGTTCTTTTATTGATACTGTTTATAATGATAGTTTTTTAATATCCAGGACGTGTAGATATTTTTATATTAACAATACCATAGTGGCGGTTCCAGAGGTGTTACTGCCCTCTTTCACCCCTGCTCAAAAGGAGAGTGAGGTATACTGTTTTACCCTTGTCTGTGTTAATGTGTGTTTTGAACCCTTTTTTTCGGTCACAGTTTTTACGATGTACAGTGCCATTGCTCTTAGAATTTTGTTTATTTTGTACAAAGAATGGGCAAATAACAGCCTGAAAACACCCAAAGATCTGCCCATTTACAAGATGACAGTTTTAAACATTAAGATTTGATAGAGATCATGAATTTTCCAGCAATGTATTATTTTATGAGGTGTAATTTTGTCAGCTTGATTTATTTGATTGTGTAATTTTTACAGGTAAAGAACTAAAGGCTGTTTATGTAAAGGTCAACACTGAACAGTACATACATGTATCATTTTGGAACATGTATTTGGAAGTATTTCCCAGTTTATGGAAGGTACAGTTGTTGCTTTAAAAATGAATTCTGCCTTGATAAAAATAAAATTGAACAATGTTCAACAGCATTTGATTTTTATGGGGCATTTATTTGCAGAATATGGATTGGCTCAAAGATGTATCACCTAGGTATATTTTTCTGCTATTTTAAATTGAAAGACACTGAAAATAATACACAATACTATTCAGGCTGGGTTTGTATATTTTTATACACCCACAAACAAAGTTTAAAGGGGGGTGTATACAAATTGCTCTGTCTGTCCATCCATCCGTCAGTCCACATTTCTTGTAAGCACAACTAAACCAATCAAGGGAGGAAGGTTGGGTATCACATGTAGATGAGCATGAAAGGTAATAAAGGTAATCCAAGGACCTAGATTCGAGCGGAAATTGAAAGGGCAGGGGCAAAACTCAGGCATGGCAAAAAAAAACACCCACAACAAACATAAAATAACCACAATGATTTAAAGGAACGAAAGTAAATGAGCAACACAGACTCCACTAAAAACTGAGAGCATGGACCACATGCACTGATAGGGAAAGAATCCTCAGCTTTTCTATGACAAGTTGAACAAATCAATTTTCATGGTGCAGATGGATACACTGTATTGATTCAGAAGTTCATGATGACTATTAAACTTCATGGTGCAGGAAAGTCATAATCTCAGATTTCTCCAAAGGGAGATAATCCAAATCAAGGGTAAAACCTCATAGGCCTAACTCCACCTGAACTTCTCAAGGGATATTTTTATATGAAGGCTGGGTCTCATATGCAGAAAGGCATGAAGGAATATAATTATTGTTGGATGAAGCCAAAGGAGATAATCCAACAAATGTCTAACATTATTCTTTTTGTGAGCTTGCTCACATATTTCTAGTTAAAAATACTCTTTGTCAAATGCAAATTATTCAAGGGCAATGAAAAATTAGCTCTTTGTTTTGTGCTCTTTCAGTTTTGTGAAGGGCTTGTATACACAAACAGGCAGTAGCCTCACTGCTATAGGTACCCAGCAGGAATTACAGAGGTGATGTAGTCCTTCCATATTGGTAAGGTAAGTAATAAATTTAATAAGTTTGAAGGTAATCATATATCACCATTAACCCTGTCCAAGAATCTAGTGCATCTGCCAAAAACAAATGCACCACCTTTATTGCTCCATTGTTTGAATCTTTCCATCTGAGTTTTTCTACATTTTACAACCTTTTGAATACATTTCCTCTGAAATCACGTTGATTGATTGAGGTAAAATGGCAGATCACATATTTGAGAAATTTTAATCAATGGAACAAACTTGACTTTAGATAGGAATTAAATTTCAAAGCTCTTGAATACTCATAGCTGTAGCAAGGATGGGGGAAAACACAAACGAGCGATTTTTATAAGAGTACCCTGGTAGCTAAATTGCTGCTTGATTCTCGGACCTATCGAGCAATACTTGAATACTCAAGTATTCCTTGACATCTCTAGTTATTGTATACATAAATTTCAAAGCAACTGAATACTTGTAGCAGATGTACCTTTTCTAATATGCTTTTCTCTATGATAAACTTTTTGTAATTTCAGCACAGCTTTACTCAGAACAGCAAAACTTCCAGCTGAAGCCCAGGACATTCGGAAACTGGTTCTTGATCTAATTTTTTTCTTTTTGGGGATTTTTTGGGAGGGAAGTAAATATTCAAAATCCATTCAAATTTGTCTTCCATAATATCATTCAACCCTAACAACCCTAACAAGTACTAAAAAATACTCATAAAACTAATGTAACTCACATTTAACCCCTTACTAATTCACATGCACTTAACGCTGAATGAGAGGGAGACTTCTTGCAAGAAATCTGGGGAGATTTCTTGTGAGGACTTTGGCATATCTATCTTTGGCGGGGGTAATCAGTGGATGTCTGTCCTTGGGGAAAGATCACAAAAGATAGCTCCAGTATACATAGTCAAATCTTCAGAAGGTATGTATACTAATGTACAATGAAAGAGGTCATACATGCTTTTAAGCTCATGTAGCTCAAAGGATTATTTCATTATTGCATCTGTTGTCAACTTTTCACATTTTGCTAAATTACATGAAAACCCCTTGACCAACTTTAACCTAACTTGGCAAATAGGATATATGCAGGATCCACTTTTGGTTCCTCTTGATTAAACAAGATGGTCCCCAGAGGCTTCTGATCGGCCAATTTTCAAAGATCAACTCCTCAGAAATCACATGTGCCAAACTTGGTAGGGTTAATAACCTGAATGCTTTGTACAAAGGTCCACTTTTTGAGTGGTTCATCGGGTGGCTGTGGCCACTGAAAGTCACTGAAAAACGATATATCTGCGTTCTTTTAGCCAATGGAGACCATACTTGGCAGAAATAATAAAAGGGACAACTTAGATGATTTTTGTTAAATTTGATTTAACAAGATGGCTGCCATAGGCTGTATTAGTTTTTGATTGGCCAATATATATCTCCAAAACTATAGGGTTTATCAAAATTTTGTGGTTAATTTTTCATGTAAATCTATTAAGCTATGGTGGGAGTTATTGCCCTTTTTTGATGCTTTCACTATTTTATTATTTGTTAATTATAACAGTAAATATTCATATTCTTCCTTGTCTGTTTTATTTCTTTTTATTTTTTTCAGTCAATTACAAGAAAAACACACTGTGGGTCAAAAAGCGGTGAAATGAAATAAACTGCAGGTCAAAAGCAATAGACAGAAGCTGCAGGTCAACAAGTGGCGACTGGAGCATGAACTTGGCGGTCAAAGAACGAGTTAATTTGTGATCAGAATTAAGACACTGGAATTGACATTGTTAAATGATGATGATCAATGTACAAAAAAGCAACAAAAAAATAGATAAAAGACAAATGAATTCAAAAGTTCAGAAAAGTAAAGCAATAGAAACAGAAGAGAAAAGAAGGAAAAAAGATATTTTTTACATTATTTTTTGGTTATTGATCCTTTAGTATCAAAATACCTTATGTTTCTGGTTCATGCCAGGAACTTTCCTACTGTTTCTGAACACTACACAAAAATATAATTATTTTATATCATTGAATACATCTTTGTAACCTGTAAATATGTTTCTAGCAATCATTAAGCTCATCAAGACCTAGTCTGTGTTTCTGGCACTTATTCAGCTCAATGAGATCAATAACTCAGTAAGACCTAAATATTTTTCTGGCAATTATTCAGCTGAATAAGGTCTAGTCTAAATATGTTTCTGGCAATTATTCAGCTCAATATGATCTTGTCTAAATAATTTCTGGCAATTGTTTAGCTCAAACTCAATAATGAGCTTCAATAGTCTTCAAATGAGCTGAAGATTTGAAGGACTCCTTTCAGCCTTGAAAGATGTTTAAATCTCCATCATATCATTAATGTTTTATGATTAATAAACAGGGAGTTCAAGCAAGTAAAATTTGTGGGAACATTCAAATTGATAAAAAGTGTCTAGTTATGAAAATGTTATATTGATCATGGGAATTATTTTCTTGGGCTGAAATTGGTTCCATATAAGTATATAATTACAGTGTGGGATAATACTACGTTGAAATAGTTATGGATGTGACTGCAAATTAAATTTTGGACAGGTTTTTTAAAAAAAAATTGAGCAAAAGGTGAAATGGAACAAGATTTGTAAATGTGTGTGAAGTTATAATTATTGTTATTGTTATATTTCTGTTATTTTTTTTTCCAAGGCGTAGGACTTGAACGCCTACTCTGGAGGCGGTGTCGGCATTACCTCGAGTCACAGGTTTCCATCGCTTTTTAAAAAAATCTAATTGTTTTTTAGCGTTGGTTTTTCCTGGGTGGCATTCATCGCCAATGAAAGAGTGTATTTTCATTCATGAATTTTATTCATGTGAAAACTTTAACAAAAAGAAAAGAAAAAAGAAAGAAACACAAAAAAGGGAAAAAATAACGAAGAGAAGATATAATTATTTTTTTTGCTCCTTTAACTTAAAACTTTCATTCTTCTAGAATTATCAAATTTCATAGCCACCTTGTCATGGGGGAACTGTTTTGACAGACGGAGATTGGGCGAAGGCAAACTACTGCTGCCTTGACCAGTCAGCCTCAGGTAAATGGGACTGGTTAACTTTGCAAGGTAGCCTATCTAATTGGAATGAAGCTATTTTTTTCAGCATATTTTATCAATTTTATTATTTTAGCACAAGTTGTAATTACACTTGAACTTGGTTCATACATATTGTAGTAATCTAAAAAAAAAAAAAGCATTGTTTCTTTTTTCCCTGCATTTTGTGATGAATTTATCGAATAGCAATTAAAAATCAATTAAAAATATATATGGAATGTTAGTTTGTTTAATGACAACAAATAAAATATCATTGACTGAAACTATTACCTTTTTAGTTTGTTTATAGCCAATCAAGATGAACTGAAAAGGAACAAATCTACTATGTTGAATTTATGTCGGGTATCCACTAGTTTAGACTTCACATTGCTTCTATTCAAACTTTTTTGCATGTTTCTTTTTTAAAATTTCATTGCTGGATTGATTTTACCGGTCTAATTTAAATTTTAAAAGAAAAATAGCATTACACAATATGACATGCCACAACCATAGGACATGTCATATACATATTCTTCCTTGAAGGTGTACTTGCATGGATGTGTAGAATTAACTTGCTATGTCATGTTAATAATGATTGGACATTCACTTTATATAGCTATAGGTTAGCTTGGTAAAATTCTGGGCTCTCAGTTTTTTTGTTTTTGTTTTTGTTTTTATTAACGGAAACCGACAGTGTGGTGTGTCAGTTACAAGTATGCGTTAGGTCGTACCAGGATGATATACAAGACACCTACCTTTCGTCAAAGTGCCCGACCGCCATCTTGCGTTATCGAAACCAGGTTCCAAAAAATCTAAACCGAGCTCGTTCAGGACAGTGATTTTGGCCCCTACTATTTTAGAATAATGGCCCGAAAAGATAAAAATGTAGAATGTTTGTTTTTCTTCCTTTTTTGAAAATTCTTTTTTTTTATTGTGTTCCTTATTTAATTCTGGTAGACTTTGATGATTACGCACAATTTTCGAGTTTTAAGGGTAAAAATATCTACTTTTTTCATTTTTGGTCCGATGTCAATTTTTTTGTTGTTGGATTCCTTATGAAAATCTCTGCCTGCAATTTTCAATCAGAATACATATATATATGTGTCAAAGGGACCACACCCCCAAAAAATGACTTTTGTTCGATTTGATTTCTTTATTTTGGATTTCCCATGAAAATAGATATCTTTGTCTTCATTTTCCAATCTCCTTTTTAATTTTAGTCGGATTTTGAACATTTTTGATTGAATTTCATATTTTGTGCAAACCATTTGTTTGGTCCATAATAAATTTTAAGTCCTTATGCTTGAGTGTGTAAAAAATAATGTTGTGTCCACACTTGCCCCAACTGTTCAGGGTTTGGATCACTGTGGTCGTATCCTGCTGCGCTCGGCGAAGCTTTACATTAGCACATAATGCCGTATTGCACCTCTTATTTGATTTCTAGGAAACGGAAGGGATATCAACAAGAAAACATAATTTGCTCACAGTTTTACACGTACAAGTAGTTTTTTTTAATTAGACTACACCAAAAAGACATGGTTTCTATTATTTCGATTCTAATAGGACTAGTTTCTTCATATTTTTGAATAGACGCAGCCTCTGAATCACACGAAATGTTGGTCATGTGTTTATCTCTTTTTTCGTCCTTGTGGCACGTCATATAAGAATGATACATTTATTGATTTTACATTTTGTACATTTGTATAGCAAATATCTCGTGCAGTTGAGAAAGAGAACGGTTGAGTCAAAGTGAGCACTCTACCCTAAGACCATCGAGGCGTTTCTTCTTATAGGGAAAAGCAAGCGATATAATCATTGATAGATTAAAACATGGCATTGCGGTCGTATAATGTTATCATTCTGTTGTCGTCGTCATCGGTGGCGTCGGCGTTGTCGTCCGTAGACACTTCCACGTCCACTCAATAACTTGGGTATAAGTGTTTTGATATTTATGAAATTATACCACAAGGTGTCATACTACAACAGGAAGTCTGACATTGATTTTTGTGGTTGTGACTTGAACCGTTTAGGAATTAGGGGACTGAATGGGGTCAAAACTGGCCTTTTCATGACACACAGACAATAACTGGATGATGTGAATATATAGAACTCTTTGAAATTTTACCACAAGGTGTCATACAACAAAAGGAATGCCGGGATTGATTTTTAGGGGGTGTGACTTTAGGTCTTAACTATTTAGGAATTTTTTGATATTATACGACAAGGGTGCCATACTAGAATCAGGGGCCAAAAGGGTCCATAAAAGTGCATTTGTATGTTCGGAAAACAACTTGAGTAAACGTGAACGAATTTTTTAAAAATTTTACCGCAATGTGTCATTTTGCAAAAAGAGAGTTGGAATTGAATTGGGTGTGTGCCTTGAACTATTAAGGAATGAAGGGTTTTTTAAAGGGGACATGTACAATGTACTAGGTAAGTGCTAAAGGTATACATTATTTATTCATATACTTTGTATGTACACAGATATTTAAAATTTTCAAAACTGGTGATAGGTATACTGTTTTTATTGCTAGTGTAGAACAGTGTAGCCATATTTCTTAGCAAAATTTGCAGTTTACATTTGTATGTCTGTGAACAAGAAATTTACACTGAAAACTAACAAAATACATGTACATATACTCATATAATTATGGTTATTGGCATATGTAGTACAGTAAGATTAAAGATTAAAAAGCGTAAAAAGCATGAAGATACCGTGCGTATCGCCAGATCCTACCAATCCAAGATCGAAGATGCAGTGAGCAAAGCGCTGGAGGATGGTGATATCGATGAATCTGAATTTGCAGGGGTTGTGAAATGTCTTGGCTTCTACTACGACGAAAAGCAGCAGCTGCGAAAACCTTCCACCACCACCACCACTTTTAGTGAAGACCTTACTACGCATGCGCCATAGGGAGGTTCTTCCAACGCGCGCCTCGCTCGGCTACGCCTCGATCCCTGCACTTATTCCAGAATCCTCCAGATCAAAGTCTCAAGTGACCAAAAAAAAATTTCCCAATCCAATAATTTGGATTGGGAAATTTCGAACCCCTAGCCCTCGGTTATTTTTTTTTACTTCCTCACCAGATCATAGAAGAGGTATTCCTGTTTGGACTTTTTGCTCACTTTGAATCCCGTGCTCCGGACGTCTGCTCCTTGCAAGGGATCTTTTTCTTTGTTGAGCGTAGGGCAAGCCCATACTTTGGTGCTCTCTCCTTGTCTATCCTTCAAGGTATGGATCTTAGACATACCGAACTTTCCATCCACCTCTATCACCTCCGTGATCTTGCAAATTACCCCGATGGGTAAGTCCTCCCATTTCAGAGCTTCCTGACTCTGCTCTTCAACCTTTTCCTGGAAGAAATCTTCACTGATGAAGTCTTCTTCGATCGATACGAAAGCCATAATTCTTGTATTTACCCTATGCTCAATAGGGATGTCGTCCGTTTGCATTTGGCTGTCGGGTTGGGGGTTTTATGCATGATTTCTGCATGTGCGGTAGAATCGGCCTTTTCACACTACTTATATAAAGGCATCATACATATACATCTGAACTTATTCAAGAGTCATCAAGGGAACCAAGGTTATAGCGGTAATCAAAAGAATGTAATCCAGGGACAAAGACCAGACATGGAAAACAGACATACACAACAAAGAACATAAAGTAACATGCTCCACTTAAACAGGGAGCATGGACCTGGTGCACCAGTAGGGTAAGCGTCCTCTGCTTTTCTAGAAACACTCGCCGAAGTTGCTCATAAAAAGTCAAGTCCGGGGTAGACAAACGAGGAAAGGAAAACTATGACCCGTTGAATAAATCAGTTTTTGTGGTGCAGATGAATACACCATAACATCCACGAGTTCATGATGACGACCATAAAACTTCTGTAGTGATGACTTCAATCTTGTAGCAGCATAACCCAGTCGAGAAGCCTATTTGTTAGAGTTTTAGCGCGATACACAAAGTCTGCTTAGTTTCGGCAAGCTCTGGTATAACGTATGAGTTGTGATATGAAGACTCCATACGCAAGTGCTGAAGGGATGTGGCCACAGATGAAAGGAAAGACTCCACTAAAGACTGGCAGCTTGGACCAGGTGCACCGGTAGGGTAAGTGTCTTCTGCTGTTCGAGAAAAACCCGCCGAGTTGCTCATGACAAGGTGAAGTGTAAAGTAGAAAGAGGAAAGAAAAAAAACAAAACTATGACACGAATTAATGATGACGACCTTAAACTTAAATATTTAGCAACATAACCCTATTCCAGAATCTTACTTGTAAGAAGTCTTGCCCGACACAAAAAGTCGGCTTAGTTACGGTAAGCTCTTGAATAACGTATGAGTTGAAATATGAAAACTACATATGCAGGTGCTGCCACAGATAAAATGAAGGTAGTACAACACATACTGAAAAAAAAAGAGTTTTAGTACAAATCAGGAGGCCTTTCCAAAACTAACAGCCAATTACTATGTTTTATAAAATATCAGGCACTTAGACACTACCACAGCATGAAAGCATGCCTGGAGTAGGTGGAAAAAGGGTAAAAATAATAAGACCCTTTTCCATTCATTCTCTCACAATTTTAATTCCAAACATTCGTGCAAAATAAGGTATTTTAAGAATCAGCCATCTGATGCTGAGGAGGGAACCTAATACGGCAGGGGACTGAAACGTTCCGGATACCATTATTCCTTTAAATTACACCTGTTTACCAGCACACATATTATATCTGTCTATGTATAAATGTTTAACTACATTTAAACAATATATCCACCAAATTTGAACTTGGTGTGCGAAACAGTGCGCCTAATATAACTGTATAGTGCACCCGAAAGTGAACAATACGGAATGAAAATTCATCGCATTGTATAGCTTGGTCAATAGTTTCCCTTTACCTTCGATTTCTAAATTTAGGCCAAGATATGGAACTGACTTCACAGGGTCTGTAGTATCCTTGATCACACGCCTTTGGGGATAGATGCGAGGTGTCGAATACCCGAAACTAGGATTGTTTAACGATAAAAAATCATCTTTAAAGTGGAAATTTAGACTAAAGGATCTAGCTCAACGATGTTCCTTTCTTGGATTAGATCAGCTATTATGCCAGCCTCGTAAGAATGAAGAAATAAGACAGGAAGTAGAGTAACACAATTTGTTCTCATTAAATACTGGACGTTTGTTTAAAACGTGTCAAACTCACTGGTAAAATATGCTGTGGATAAACAATTTCAGTATTTTGAAAAAAAAAACATTATTCGATATGTTCGGAAGATGATTGGAATAAGGTTTACAAAGTATATGGAATCTCTTACAAGAACTGCATATTTGTATTCATTTGTTAAATACCCCAACATTCGTTTGTCCCACCACGCCCTATCCCAAAACCTCAGCCACCCCAACTGTAACAACCCAAATCCTTACTGAATCCGCTCTCTTAACAACAGAAACAAGAAGTGTTTTGAAAACCACAAGTTGCTCGTAAAGCATAGACTTAAAATTAAATATGAAGATAAAGTTATCAAGGTAACAAATATTCGAATGATGATGGAAATGATATAATCAAAGGTCAAAGACTAGACAGTAAAACCGGCATACACAACAAAGAACACGTAACTTAAATGACACGTACAAAAAAATGGTAAACGAGCAACCCTAACTGGGAGTATGGACCGGGTGTACCGCTGGAGAAAACGTTCTCTGTTTATCTTAAAACACGTGGCTAATTTTCAAATTTTAGTTACCTTTGGTGCAAAACCTTATACCTGTCTATGTAAATATATTAAAAAAGCGTCCATGCAAAATCCATGCAGGGTGTGGCCAATGACACATATTGTTTTCAAACAAATTGTCATTCTATATTTTTGAAAAACATATTACATAGATAGCATTAAAATTCATTGAAAAAGGGAGATAACTCTTTATTTTTGAGTCCAAATTTTGTTGCTTTATTAGAAAATGTTTAAATCATTTGTTCATTGTCAACTAAAAACAATCTGTACACTATTTAACTCATATATGATGATAAGATTACATTGGAACGAAAGCTTCAGTGGAATCAAATTTACCAGGTGCCACCTGCATGGACTACATTGTTTCAACATGGACAGCATCTTAATTGTATACATCTCTCAACAATAAAATCTTTAAAATTCACAACTTTACTGGTGTTGGATAGTGTATTTCCAAAAACAATTTAACTATAAGTCATTCACTTTAGCATTTCCACCATAATGACTAAATGATTATTATATAAAAATATTGCTTTCAACGTCCACAAATGTTTGGTTGAACTAAGAAATTCGAAGAACCGATGAGATAGATAATCTTTTATGTTAAAACGAGCTTATGTAATTTAACATAAATGTATTGAAAGCAATACAGACAGATAAATGTTTATATACAACATGCATTTATCAATGAAATATTTCGTTTTTTAAATGTAAAAGCGCCGGAAAAGTAGAAAACTGCAACTGTCGACAGTATAAAAAAGAACATGACACAACTCTTCTTCAGTAGATGCAAAAAGTGCGACAAGTACCGAACAGTCAAATATCAAGGAGAGAAAACATTATTCAATGTTAAGTGGTCTAATTGCATAACTATTTTTGGAATGCCTTACATTAAACGTATCCGTGTATATATACTAAATAAAGCCTAATACAAGAGGTTCCAAGGAACCCGAATTTCTCACCTTGTTAAACTTAACGTTTACAAGATATTGGCTAAAAACTGCTAAAAATATCATTTTTCGTTTTTCATGGTCAGTAACTCTAACAAGGAGTCGTGCGACAACTATGAACTCTGCACACTTGTGTAGTCCCTATTATAAGGATCATTCCAGAAATTTAAACTTTCTTTCTAACAACATAGTCTTCAAGATATTGGCTGACAACTTAAAAAATCTAACTAAAAAAAAAAACATCATTTTCGCCTTTCAAGAGTAATAACTTTAACAAGGAGTCGACCGACAACTATGATTCCAGTAGACTTGTATAGTCCTTATTATAAGGATAATTTCAGAAATTGAAAGTTTCTATCTATCTATCATAATTTTCAAGAAATTGAACATAATTTTTCACCCTTCAAGGGACATAACTATATCAAGAAGTCGTCGGAGAGGCTAAACCTAACAGTTTTGGAGATATATGAGAAAAACTTCTGACTGACCCCTTTGTTCTAAATTTAGTAACAGCGGCGGTGTTCTTCTGCGCATCAAAAATCCCCATTTGAAATCTATTCAGAATACTCTACGAAATATTCATACCAAGTTTGGTTCTAATTGGTCAGGTAATTTCAGAGGACATTTTTTTTTAAAAATAACAGTACAAATGTCGAAAAAGGGCAATAAACATTAAAATATTATATATAACATACAATATGGCACAAACGCCTAACCCCCCAAGGCCATGCTGACATTGTGTGAAACGATCCCAGGAGCCTGAATCTCTCCAAGATGTTGGCTGAAAACTGAAAAAAAAATTTCACATCTGAAGGGCAATAACTTTAACAAGGAGTTGTCTGACAACTTTGATCCCTGAAGACTTTTGTAGACCTTATGATAAGGATTATATAAGCATTGAGAGAATTTGGATAAACCTAACGGTTTTGGAGATAAATGCGAAAAACTAATGTCCGACCCCTACGTTTTATTTTAAGTAACGGCGACCATGTTTTTGATGGATAAAAAATCCCCACATCACAAGGAACATTTATACCAAATTAGATTCTTACTGGTTCAGTGGTTTTAGAGAAGAGGAGTTTTGACGCCAAGTGAAGGTAATATGGCTAGGTGAGCTAATAAAGTGATCCCTACAAAACCTGAAAACCAGTTCAAACCAGACATTTTTAGGCTCTTCATATCAATTTCATATATTTTGGACCTTGGAAAACCAGAGACGTTTCTTAATCGAATCAATTTAAAAGTCGTAAAGAGGATCGGTTATGATAAGATTAAGTGTAAAACAATACCTCTAATACTGTAAATGTACTTTAATTCGTTGATATTAATTTTCGTGGATTAGGGAAGAAACACGTGGATTCTTTAATTTGTGATTTGGAGCTTTTCAGTATACACTAAAATAGAAATATCTTTTTCGTTGGGAACTAAATTTTATGGTTTGGCATTCCCATTTAAACCACGAAAATTGGTACCCCAGGAACAATAGTTTTTTTCACAGTATGCATTTTCCAATGACACAAGACATCACCTAATACCTCATTAATCATTAATTACATGTAATATTCCAAATATACATCAAACAACAAGCTATTGAAAATACTGACAGGCATTCTTTATGTGTACAAACTTGCATAGAAAATAATTAAATTTATTCAAAGAATTTTAACTCCAAATAGATGTGTATCTTACACAAAGCATGCATGTGTGAATGGGACTCATCAGTAGGCTTTCACATAGACATTACAATATTGTATATAATATGCAATATGGCACAAACGCCTAAACCCCCAAGGCCATGCTGACATTGTGTAAAAAGGTTTTATGATTTAAGTTAATTTAAAAAATTATTGAAGTGAAGGAAAATCTGATTTATAAGCGCGTTAGAATTTGTTACATCAAAACCCCATAGCAAATAAATTCAAAAATCAGGAGACGCTACAAAAATTCAAAAATAATATCTCCCAATGAAAGATGCTTAATATGATTTCAGGCTGCGTCTATTTGATAACGGAGCTATTTCGTCGTGTTGTTGTCAATGAAACCAATCAACAGGGATATGCGAGAATTCCTAAAACATTTTGTCTGCGTTTGCGTTAAATGTTCGAACAATTACTTCCGAATAATGTAAATTACGAACGACATTACATATACTAAATTCATCTTTCAGATTCCCTACATATATAGCACGACAATAACACTCTGTCCCTATTGACAATAACACCCTGTCCCTATTGACAACAACACCCTGTCCCTATTAAGTTTAAAAAAATACACAAATATATTAAATCATCTCCATTTTCGCATCCAAGTTAAATACATTACAGAGCATATAACAGACTTCTTGACACAAGACAAAATGTGTAAATTGTCAACAAAGTTCAACTTTTGTGCATATAAATCAGTTTATCCAACTCCAGGAATAAATAACTAAACAAAGTTTCTAAACATGCAGAAATTTGTATTTTTGAGTCGGTTCGGCCTTGTGAGTTTCGTCCCCTCATTGTAGAACAAATAAAAACATCAAATATAACATTAAAAATTAATTTTATTGTCTTCGTATAATGTGGTTTCCTTTACAAAATTTCATTACATTATTTTCTGATAATCTTATACTTTAGAATATTAAAAAAATATATTATTGTCAATATACTTTTAGAATTGTTGTAGCAGCCTCTTATATTCACTAATTATCTATCACTTAATTATATAATTAAGCCATATCTTGTAGTACACTGTTAATATAATCAGCCTGTGTATTCACAGAAGAAAGTGCGTGCAACATATGTTTTCACGTAGTTTTAAAAATGTGAACTGATATATTTGGGGTCAGTAAGAAAAAAATATATATATTTGTTCATATAAAAACACATGAAAACATATATTTTACAACAGAACGAAATGATACTATTTTCATACATGAAGTTCTATGGGAACCACATGATAACTTTTTGAACCATAGAATGGGTTTGTACTTTTATAAACATATGATAAACATAGAGCACTTGTCTTATATTCATCATATTGCTCTTTCATGAAAAGTCATTTAAGAAATGTTTATCTGCACATTGACAAATTTCAAGTCAACATTATTTAATTAATTCCACTTTCGAGGAAAGTAATACGTGAATTAAACATGTTTTTTTTTTAACTTTGAAAGTATTAATTGCACAATAATAGCAATTTATAAACTCTTTGTGCTGTTTCCAATCATTACTATTTTTTAAAATAAAATGAAATAATTTGAGATTCTTCTTAGAATATCATTCAGACTGAATTACAAAACTAGTGATATTACTTTATTACTTTCTTTGCTTTCTAATAAGACGTTATCTTGTAACTTATATATGATCGTTGATATCAATTTACAATTCTTAATTACTTGTTATAACGAAATGTTTCATTGATAACAGTCAATCTAAAAACCAGGCAAGAAGGTGATTCATTTTATCTCAAGCTAATCAATGAAAATGTTCAAATACTTTTAAGTCATAAAAAACAAGTTTTCTAATGGTCATTTCCTTGCATCTTCTATATATTGTGAAATATTTTTGACTGGTTATTGTTTAAATTTTCTGGCGGGAAAATTACCCATCCTTTTCCGCAACCAAATTTAAGAGTTAATATCTCAAAAATAACCATCTTCCATTTGCACTGTTATTTTCAAATAGATTATTTAGGCCTACGGAAGTATTTTCAATCAAAAAAAAAATTAGATTAAGAAGTGAATCACCAATCATAAACGTCTGCCTGGTTTGAAGGCAGAACTGCACTAAATGGACAATCTATATATTTTTTGTACAAGCATTATTTTTTTTCGCGAGCAGAAAAGTTTTTGATCAAACATTAGAAATTACGTAATAACAAAGTATAACTCCAAAAATTGGGTTTTACATAGGGAGCAACTCCTTCTAACATCAATAGGGAATTAGAGAGAAATTTCAGGAATTTACAGGACATTTAGGGGGAGGGGCATTTCCTTTAAGATATAACAATTAAAAATAGTATCCACCTGATGTACTGTGCAGAGTCAAGCATTTATAAATTTTTAAAAATATTAATTAATAATAAAATAATATTTAAAAAATGTGTACATAAAATTATAACAAGAGGCTCTGAAAGAATCTGAATCGCCCACCTGGCAAACCATGCCCTATTAACTAAGTAAGTTAAGGTATCATATTTTGCCACCATGTTTGACAAAACATTGCTGAAATAGAGCATATGTTGATGAATGAATGCTGTAAGTTACAAGTGTATTCCAACGCGTCTGAGGAGGCATTAACCTAGTATACATTTGCTGATAAAGAACATGACATTAATTTAAATCATGGCATTTATTTAATTAACGTTACTTACAACATTTTCATTTGGGAAAATGGCTGCCCAGAAAAACCAAAAATCATTGGATTCCGATCAACTGGTGTAAATGGTCGCAATATGGCAAAATGGCTGCATGAAAAAAAAGCATTTCAATACTGCCAGTCAATTCAGAATATCATATGTATCTTATAAGTAGTTTTCATCTTCATCTTTCACCTATAGTGAAAAAAAGCAAAAACAAAATTTTGATCCCTATGTTTAGTAACGATAGCTGTGCTATTCCATCAATGAAAAAAATTTTGAGCAAAATACCCTAAAAACAATTATACTAACTTTCAATGAATTTTTCGAATGGTTTTTAAGTTGTACACTTGCAAAAACGACAAAATAAATATTCAGGGACCATTACTCTAACATCGGGAGACAAATCATTTTGAAAATTTCGGCAATGGCCCATCGCCTGATGGTGAAAAATATAACCATTCCAGAAAAAAAGATTTTTGAAAAAATAAAAACATCAAAAAATAGCCCAAAATGTCGAAAAGGGGCAATAACTCCAATATGAGTTAGGTCTTATTAACCACTTTCGGGTCAAATGGCCCCCATCCCCTACGTAGTACCTAAAAACACACTGAACCTAGACTTCTGCATTGTAAGTGCATTATTTGTGTGTATTCTGATCAAAAGTAGTCAAAATAAAGCTGAGAATGTGTACTTTAAAACCATATATGTAATTTACTTTACTACAAAAGTGTATGAATATTGTTTATATGTGTGAGTAATTAGCCTCCATGTTGTCAGTTAGCAGAAAAGGTAAAAATGTGGATTTTCAGTATTATTTATTCAAGTAAATTTGTGAAGAATTTCTACAATCATCGTTCCATTAGCATAATGATTATGAAAGCCTTATTTTCCTAGCTTTGAAATGGTATGCAACTTTAAGATGTCATTTGTCCTGGGAATTCACAATGAAAATGAAAATTTTACTTTTTTAACATGTAAAGTAATGGTAACGTTAGAAGTGCTTAGTGAGACCTTATATCAGAATTTGGTTAAACCAAATAATTTTGGAGATATATGAGTATAACTTCTGACTGACCCCATTGTTATATTTTTAGAAACGGCGAAGACGTTTTTCAAAAGATAAAAAATCGAAGTGGAAAATTTGTGCAAGATACCCTAAGAACGAGCATGCTAAGTTAATATTCATTCGGTACTTTCAGAATAAAATATCTTGGAAAAATTGTATACAACGACAATGATGAACGCTAACGCCAAGTGATGGCAATAACTTATTTGGCCTATGACCAGGTGAGCTAAAATGATGAAACCTATTTGGGGAGTAAACATGTTAAGATAATGGAAAACAAAAACTACACTTTCTATAGAAATTAATTATTACAGCATTTCTGAAAGTAATTGATTGAATTAATGATTACATTGGCAAGTAATCATGATTACAATGAATTTTCAAATAACTTTGAAATAATTGAAATGTTAGGAACATTTGTTTATGTTACTTGTAATTTCATAAGGTCTTAAATTCTTTGAATTTCACAGGTAAAATTATTTTTTAAAGTAGAGTTGAACATCAATCTCCACCATTTTGTTAAACCACACAGACCTGTAAAATATATACAAGTTTAATATAACAAATAATGACTTTCACTCGAATTTTTAAGAACCATTGCATTTGATCACCATCAATAAAGTAGATACTCCAACAGAATAAAATAATGTCTCAAATTCAACGATCTTTCTCTTTGCAAATGATAGCAGTCAGTATTAAAAGTAGTAAAATGTATTTTTCATTCGTCACTTCACTATTTTTTCTATTTTTTCAAGTTTTTATTTTCCCGTTGTTCCGGTCCAAAATGTCCATTGAGGCAAAGACAAAAAGTGGATCAAAACAAATTAACATTTGGATTTACGCAGCCTTGAATGCTTTATAATCATTACATGCATGTACAAGTTTACACATGATCAAAATTAATCTACTATTTTTTTTTGTCAGAGTAGCTAATACGAAGAGTAATCAAGAGAACCAAGAATCTTGCGGAAATCGAAAGAATATAATCCAGGGACAAAGACCAAACATGAAAAATAGACACACACAACAAAGAACATAAAGTAACTAAAAAATTATACCTACAAAGTAACAAAAGCAAATGGGGTGGGGAACTCGGACTCCACTAAAAACTGGGAGTTCAGACCAGGTGCACCGGTAGGGTAAGCGGAGGAAATTAACACTTAAAATTTCTACTTTTGTCCTTTAAAAAAATGGTCGGACAAACTACATGGAAAGTAAAAAAATCGTCTAAATGAAGCTGATTTTCTAAGTCTAAAATTTATAATAAATTTTAATTTCAGGGTGAAAAGAACATCACGGTTAGGGTTTCATTGTGTCCTTTTCCTTGTAAGAATTCATTTGCACTTGATAATTTCCGGGAAGTTTCAACAATAGGCTTACTTGAATGGTATATAAAGAATGAGTTCGCTGACATTTTTAAACTTGTATCAATCAACATTCAAGGGACAACACTGAGTCTCTTTAACTCACGGAATATGAAGGTTTTTGCAATTTGTGTCATCGTCTCACTTTTTGCCAGGTATGTTACTACTTTAAATATTATGCTTTTTGTCATAAATTACATACACTTATAATATGACATGCTTCAAAACTTCTTAAACCAAAGCCATGGTAAAAAAGTGATAAAAGTACATGACCAACATGTCGTGCAACACACAGACTGCGTGTATTTCAAAATATGTAGAAACTAGTACTTGGCTATTTGAATCGATATTTAAGAACCTTAGTGAGCATGCTCACATACCCTAGGCACCCCACGCGTCCCAATGTTGGATACTCAAGTAAATTTGTTCGTAAGAGCAATACATGTAGAAGGACCAGATAAAAAAAGTTGTTTTTTTTAGGCTTTAGACCTCTATCTTCTAACTAAATTCTGCTATTCAGAATGGTAGTTTCAAACTCCAGACTGTGATTTCTCTGAGTTTTAGTTAATCCAAAGTAAATATTATCGTAGCGGAACAAAACGTACACTTGTTCAAGGCCCGTAATTTCAGTAAAAATCATCAGAGCAGAACGAAAATTAAACGACCTGTAAATTATCATGGTGAACTAACATACCAATCAAAGTACTCATGTACTGAATAAATTTATGTCGATCGTTTGAATTTTTAAGCCTCAAATAGCCATCAAATAACAAAAATTGGGGATAAAATGAAAGTCTGGGGATGAAATTCAAACGTAGCTAAACATAAGCGTATTGTTGTAAATGGTAAAGATTGACCTCGAATCTGTCTGTCGAATCATCGAATCACTCAAACATAAGGCACAATCATTGAAATAAACCATGTCATCAGATACATGTCCCTCTCAACTAGTTTCATTCCTCGGATGATGGGCTTTATATCTCAATTGCTATCACATAGACACCTGTGTGTCATTTAACGTGCGTAGTTTCTTAGGCACCTAGTTCTAGACAGATGAACATGAACATGAAGCCTAGGAATATAATTTCAACAATTATGTATTGTGCAGACAACACTAGCCGTGCACTTCAGTTAAGGCCCTGGAGCAACTGCAGCTCTATTGTCTTTACGCATGGCCAACACAGCCCAATAGAATGATTATTACAGTAAGCAATATCATCACACCACAGACTGACTCCATTCCCGAGAAATGCATTATTGAAATACCTATGCCATCGTCTAAGCAAAGTTTTATTGATATTTGTAATATCCAGACTTCCGATTTCACTACAGAAATTTTACGGTCGTTATCATGAACTCGTGGATCGTTATAGTGTATTCCTCTGCACCATGAAAACTGATTTATTCAACGAGTCATAGTTTTCCTTTCCTCGTTTGTCTACCCCGGACTTGACTTTTTATGAGCAACTCGGCGGATGTTTCTACCCTACCGGTGCACCTGGTTCATGCTCCCAGTGTTTAGTGGAGTCCGAGTTGCTCATTCGCCTTTGTTACTTTGTATGTATGATTTTGGTTACTTTATGTTCTTTGTTGTGTATGTCTGTTTTCCATGTCTGGTCTTTGTTCCTGGATTGCATTCTTTTGATTATCGCTATATCCTTGGTTCCCTTGATTACAACACGGTGAGCAGTATATTGGGTTGGGATTATGCTACCCTTTTATAAAATATTTGGCAAGAAAGTGACAAATCAAATCATGGAACCCCTTTCTTAATTTAAGTTTGTTATTGGTTTATTATGCGTCTAAAAATAAATAGACAACTTGAATATATCGACACTAAATGACTGGTTGCATAAAAATAAACAGGTATTGATAAGAGGTTAATGGTCAACTATATTTTATTGGATCGTTGTTAATACAAATGTACAGTCCTAATTAATCAGCAAATTTAGTTTACAGTAAAAGTTGTTTATTGGGTTTGTTTATTGGTGTAAACATAGAACTTAATTTGGTATATTAGAAATACCTATAAAGTGGATCTAACTACATGCATTTGAACCTAAATGGGGTATGAAAATGGGAATATTTTACTGCGGTAGTGTAAGATAATTGCAGATGCTATTAGGCTTTACAAATCTAAATGCTCTGGCGGCTGATATATCAATTCTGATCTTCGATCTAAATTGATAAAAATCATGTCAATATCTGCAATCGTTTACAAAGAAAAATCCAGAAAACGTTTTTTTTTTTTCTGTGAATTTTGCTAAGTTCAAGACCCGTAATTTCTGTAAAAATCATCGGAACGGAACGAAATTTAAACTTGACCTGTAACTATTCATGATGAACTTTTACACTAAACATCATGTCAATATCTGTAAGCATTTAAAAAGGTCTAGAAAACTGAAGATTGATTGACGGACAGACGGGCTGCCAGACGGACTGACGGATGGGTCGAAAACTTTATACCTTTCGCAACTTCGTTTCGTGGGGTAAACTCCTTGAAACATTCACGTTTCCCATTTTAGCGTTCGTGCAATCGTTTATCGTGCGTTTACACATCATTTTTGCGTTCGTTTAAACGCACGATGAACGCAAGATAGAAGGGTTCATTTAAACGCATGCTTGGAGGTCGTTTAAACGCACGATAGGAGCGTTTGTCACTATTTGTACTTATTTCCTCGATTCAACTGTTATTTTTATATTATTTGCTATTACTAATTTATATATTTTCATTAATTAAATTTTCTATTTTCCCTTTCGTCATTATTTGTTCTTATTATTATTTTTCATCTTTCGTTGAGTTTAGGCAATAAGCGATGAGCGGATTTGGAAGTTTTAAAAATTTTGTTTTGAAAAATGTTTTACAAATGTTAGCAAACAAATAAAATGTTTGTCAAATGCATATTAAGCCACGGGAAGAGAAAAATACTTTCCAGTTACTTGACAAAGAACATTTTTAAAAACTGTCAAAGAAATAGATAAATAACTGTTGTTGCTGCTGAAAAAAGATATACTCCCAGAAAAAGGAAATGGTATCAGCCTTGAAGTGGTTCTTGGTATTTTTATGCCGTACAAAATAATATAAATTTGACAACGAAAAATAAAATGAACGGATGAGTTAGATATATTAATGGTTCGGTTAACATAAGTTTTGGGTACATTATAAATTTGATTTAGACATGTTGTCTTCCGGCTTTATCAAGACAGCTGGCTTATTCAGGATTCGATGATGCTAACATTCGTTGCACCTTTGAAACTTTTCTGCAGTGATATTCATTTCAGGTTTTAATGCCCCTCTCAGTTTTCTAATATTTTATATTCAAAATCGAAATTTGAAATCCGTCGAATATGTGTCATCCATACATTATAGACATGTTCTCATCTTATGTAAAACTTATATCGAAAGAGGTAAAAAAAATAAATCATTCGGTCAGACAGTAAACAAACAATTTATCAAAGTTTGAGCCACATGTCTGAGTTGGTTTTCTCACCGCGCATGTTACACGCACGGTTAACGTGCATCAGCCATTCTTAGTTTTCGACGTGCATCTTAATGTAGCCTATGTATACACATTTGAGAAGATATATATAGCATTTAATTGTATACATTTTTCATTTTTTTCCGACAGTGTTGACAGTTTGTCGTGCCCACATGAGTGCTTTGAAAAAAGAGAAGAATTTTGTGGCCCACCGCCGACATGTTCGAGCCCGCTGGTCTATGACGCCTGTCACTGTTGTCAAGTTTGTTCTAAGGTAATTTAAAATGGGGATTTCGTTTACGATGCGTATCACGTGTATAGTAATTAATACCTTTCATGCTTGTCAGATCACAACTAATACGATATGCCAAGCTTGTTGAAACTACGCCGACTTTTTGTATCCTGCTAAAATTCTTAAAACTGAGTTTCTGCTATGTTGCTACTAGGCAAAAGTCAAACTTCAAAAGTTTTGTGGTCGTCATCATAAACTCCTGGATCGTTATGATGTACATTTACAAATGGTCTGTTCACCGTGTAATACTGTTCATTTTCTGTTTTGTCTACACCAGGTGTGAACTTTTATTAGAATCTCAACGGAAGTTTCTAGAAAAACAGAGGACGCTTACTCTACTGGTGCATCTAGTCAATGCTCCCAGTTTTTAGAGGACCCGGGTTGCTCATTCACTTTGAACGTGTTATTTTGGTTACTTCATTTTCTTTGTTGTGTGTGTCTATGTTCCTTGTCTAGTCTTCATCAATGGATTACATTCTTTTTGATTTCCGGTTGAATCTTATATCCACGCCCTTTCAGCTTCTGACAAATGTTTATCAGGAGTATATACAGTCCCTCCGATTTAAGCTTTGATTATTGATACAAATACATACATGCATATACGGTATATAGTAAAGTGATCTTCCCTTGTTAAACAAGCTTGAATTATCAAATAAAATGTACAGCGACTGTTCATACATTGCAGCATAGGCATTTGTTTTCACTTTTCTTAAAAAAAAATACATGTACATATATTTACGACACAGATACACGTAAATATATTTTCTGTTGATCGATTCATATACCACTCTTTTATTAAATATTGGCTTTCTGTCATAGATTATCATTTATGGTTTTGAAATATCGTGCGTTGTTTTAAATCATATGATTATCGTTTTTATCAAATGATAATCATTGTGTAAGCATATGTAAACTGACACAAATGTTAATCAGATCACATTATCGATAGTTTATAAACCAGATGAGTTATCCATGCCCCAAAGAACTTCTTGGATCCAAGAAAAGATAAACTATCGGAGAGAGTTGATTTCAAAAATAATAAAAAAAAAGTCGTTTGGGCATTAAATAATATGGTTGTGTTCATATCACGTGTCCAAAAATATATAAAATGCATTTTTGTTTGTTTGCTAGATTGCTGGTGAAAAATGTGGGGGTCCTTGGGGCATGGCTGGTAAATGTGCGCCTGGACTGAAATGTAATGTCAGTGGTGGTACCGGAATAATCTTTAACCGAGTTGGAGTTTGTACATGTACCTAGAGGTTTGTAAATAAGAGTATAAAAATGACAGAAGTATACCTACAAAGATTGTGAAGGAGGCGTTTAATATTAAAAAAATAATCATGTGAACTTTTAAGTGTACATATGTACATGTATAAAACTGTGTTTTTATGTAATTGATGTTGTCGTGTCAAGAAGGAAATTTAAGTCCTATAACTTGTGTTTGATCTAATTGCCGCTGTTGTATTGAATAACTAAACAGAAGCCAATATATCTTATAAAGTTGTACACTAGATCAAGGTAAATGGTTCACGATTTAAAAAAAAATCTTAACCACTTCCTTCGCGATCATTGTAGGTATAATTCGATTATTTTTTTTTTTACAGTTTATCAAAATAGAAACAAAAAATAACAATAGATACAATATCTAAGTCTTATTCATTACGAAATAGATTGTTAATCTTCATTTGTGCTTGCAAAACTGAGGAAAATTGTAGAAATCTTAATTAAAAGTGTTCACTTCCATGATAAATTGCATACTAAATCAAGAAAATGGTCCACGATTTAAAAAAATCTTAACCGCCTCCTTCACGATCATTGCATTTTTATACAGTTTAGTTATCAAAATAGAAAAAAAGGAAAATTACAATAAATACAACATCTTAAGTCTTATTTATTAAAAAAGAAATTGTTAATCATTGTTTGTGCTTGCAAAACTGAGGAAAATTGTAGAAATCTCAATAAAAAGTGTTCACTTCCATGATAAAATGCATAGGGCGAATTGTTCTGACAAAAATATTTATCAAAATCAATGAAACATGTATTGACTTGATGTCCCTTGTAAATAGTGATCATTTTGACAGACACCTTTGCTTTGTTTGTAAAAGTTACAAATTGGCTGTAATTGTTGAAAAGGTAACAAAAATGAACTGAAAAGCTTTTAATTCCTATACGTGCTCAGTTCACGATCAAGCTGTAGTACTTGACTTTTAATATCGATCTGTTCACGTCCATTTCTCTCGCTTGGCAGTGTGTTGGGGGTGGTTTCGCAGTGACAATAAATACTTATGGGAATTTTTGGAAATTCAGATTTCACCTTGAATTTCTTTTAAATAACGTGCAATCGAAAGCACTTTTATGGCGTCTTAGCTTTCAAAAGAGCCCCAGTTAATGATTTGACGTACCTTACGTAAGGGGTCATTGGGTAATCTTCTCCTAATTCATCGATGACTTTTTTAATCTTAGTAGTAACCGTTTTGCATCCCGGAGTTAACATATACAGTGAACCCAGTCTAAACCGAAACCCTGGATATATAATTCAAAAACATTTATAATCCAGATACTATGTGGTCTCCCATCAAAACAAATTATTTGATGAGACAAGTTACTCTATTCGACGTCAGCTCAGCTACAACCATCAAAAATTAATTTTAAAAGGCTAACAAACATGTTTATTGTCACCTACCTGTGTTTTAAATGTTAATTTCATAATTTTATACTTTTACACAATTGAAATAACGAAATAATATCTCCCTATGAAGCTAATCATCCGAATCCGTAAATTTGTATGGCAATATTAACATTGTCAAAGTCGGCTTTTTTCTTTCGGATTGGATGCTACGGAGATGCTATTTATATTTTGTGTTTTGTCTGAAGACCAATGATTCCAGCATACACTTCGGTACCTTCCAACTTCTCGGACGTATTACCCGTGAATACCGCCCACTGTTAGATATAGGTAAATTAACACAATATGATTTGTAAGAAAGGCTCTCGTTCCGAATCGCAAATGTTACGAAAATTGAAATTCAAAACAATATCGAGCAACATCTGACGTCGAGTATAGTTAAATGTTTATTGACGCCGATGTTCAAGGTTGTCATGACCGCCTGGCCAGGATTAAATCCCAAATTGTAATTTTCCTCAAATGCGATCTGATCGATTAAATTTTGAAAAGAGAAGATTTGAAGAAAACGACACTTTAATATATCTTACTTAAGCCATGCCCAATTTTTTTTCTTTCATGGAATAATAGCACATAAAAAATACCTCTTTGCCAAGCAAACTTTTTTTCTTATATTTTGTTTATTTTTTTACTGTAGCGAGCGAGCACATGATGAAGAGGTATGAAGAAGGTGGAGACAAGAACTTGTACAATGACGATTGAGTTAATAATTCTTACTAACAGCAGAAACTTACATCATTTTATCTTATGCTTTATATGTGTAATATTCTTTTAACTCCATTAAATTTTCGCGTTAATTTAATTATTAAACTTTACTAGTGTTATTTTAATGTATACTGCAATCGTCCTATTTGAGCAACCAAAATGTGTTGACTAAATATATGGTCGCATTTAGGCCACGCCTACTTTCCTACCCTTACATGAACAACCTGTTTATTTTGGCGTCACTATCGGGGGCTACAAGTAGGGATGAAATAAAAAAAAAAACACGTAGTATGAAAATATAACTTAATTTAAAATGAGGACTGCATTAAAAAGAAAATAACAGTATATTAACTTCAAATAAAAATGATATACGAATTCGTGCGGAAGCGTATTGAGGACATGGTATTTCTTTTTTTTTAATTTGTTATATCAAAATGTTTATTTGTTATATCAAATTGTTTATTTGTTATATCAAATTAAAAAGAAAAAATCATGTTCCCAAGGGCCTGTGATAAATATTTGCATTTATTGAACGATTCCGTTCTCTATTCCTTTTCAGAGGACAACTGCCTAGTTCGCAAACTGTGTCAACAAAATATCGACCAATTACAAAGGGGTCGTTATTTGTTGAATAATCTTCTAGCCAAAGCAAAATTCTTGAAAAGCCGTCAATGCAATCATGAATATAATTTCCGTATGGCTTGAGTTTATCATAACCATCCATGTGCCATACATGTAGGTAGTTTGGACCTTGATTATAATTATTTCTACGTTTCAATTTTCGACGACTTCTACATTCTACACCTTCAAGGCGGGGGTCTAAACATTTTATAATCAAACACATTGTCTCTTGGTCTACAAAATAACCCACTGCCCCCACTTTTAGCATGCATCCATCTGTACCCATGATATTTTTCGGATAATTTCTTTAGAAATGAAGTCTGCCACATCAAGGAAATTTGACTTATATTTTCTTCTATGCAACCTTAATGATTCTGTTATTCGTTTAATATGTCTTTTTGACACTTTGATATCATGTTTTTTTTTCAAAAGTATCTCTTCTATTTGAGTAAATGTGAGATGCATTCTAAAATAGTACTCATGGCTGTGATCTTCCAGAAAATGGAGTTGAATAACAACCAGCTTTTAATTTATAGTTTATAATTTGATATAACAAGTTAGTAGTTTCATATAACAAGTTAGTAATTTGATATAACGAATTAATAATTTAATATAACAAATAAATACTTTGATATAACAAATAAGTAATTTGATATAACAAATTAAAAAAAGAAATACCATGTCCCCAATACGCTTCCGTAAATTCGGCACCAATCGACGAGCCTGGCGTTTTACAACAATTCTAAGCCTCATCCGTATATTTTATTTTATTTCAATATACAACTATTTTCTTTATATCTGCAGCCAGTTAAACATAGTACTTTGTCTATTTCTTTTCGAGTGGTATTAATAAAAAAAAAATCAATAAGATGTGAAATGGTGTTTTTGCAAAACGGCTGCAGAAACCGGAAAGACGAGATCTGGCAAGACGGTACAAACCGCCGAGAAGTAAATTCGCTAAGGTGGGCGTTTCGCTGGTAACAGAGATAACAGAAGTTCTTCTTAATGAGTGAACAGGAATCCCGATCTTCACATACTTTAGGCCACATGTAAATAAGTCACCCTGGTAACAGATGACGAGAAATTCCGACTGGTACCAGTCGTGAACCGGTCGCTCTGGTAAACAGATAAAGCTTTATTTAGACCCACCTTATCGTGATACCACAGAAAGGTATAATATAATATGGTCCAACGCAGAATTATAGGATCCTGACCCCTCTCATCTTGCCAGATTCCACCGAAATGGTCACGTTCAAACGTGTCAATCCCCAAAAGCGCGGGAACAGGGCGAGATACACCACTTGCGAAAGAACTTATTTTTTTGTTAATATTACATGTATGTAGGCTACTCATATCTACGATCGTTTTAATATTCATTAGCAAATGAGTTTCTTCACTTTACGAGTTTTTTCTACTGCTACAAAATATGCATGTTTTTTGAGCAGCATTAAAATTTAGGCTGATTGTTGGAAGCATACTACTTAGCTTATTTCCATATTTCATGCTTTCCACAAAAATGTACTTTAATGTTTGAAATTCATTAACGACTGAGTTTACCCTTTTTCATTAAACTCGCTTTATCGTTTACTCGATAACCAGTACTTATTATTAATTTGCATCTTTGTCATAATTTATGTTAAAAGTTTTATTCTCATTATGTACATGTAAGTTTAAAATGCATTAGACCTGCAGCTAATAAAAAGAGACTTTCATGAGCAATCGGGAACAACAAAATTAAAATTTCCGTTAAACAAAAATAAGTTCCTTATACATGACTTTGTACTTTTTAATCAGTGTTTACTTAAATCAACGTTCACCGGGAAAAATAACAACCGCTCCTTCACAAACAACAAAAAAGTTTCTGTTTTTTTGTATTTATCTTAGTGTAACATTTTTTCCGGCTTCCCGTTCGTGTACTGGGATGTAAAACATAAAGTACATGTGGCCCCTATGAGCATGCATGTAGTTTGAACACTTGAACGACCCAACAAAATAATGTCAAATTTGGGAACATTTAAAAAATTCTATCTTTATCATGTTTTTGTATTGTACATTTTGTTGTATTCACCTAAAATGTGTCTTACTCTTTTCTTCTTTATATCTAGTCGTGTATTTGCTATGATATATAGCCGTCACACAGTGTTTTGGGTCGAACGGAAGTACAGTAGATTTAATGATGAACCATAAAACACACAGAAAACGCGTTTTAATGTCAATAACTTAATTTGCAAAGAGCAAGTTATCAAAATATCTTTTGATGGAGATTTCTTATATGTGTTGATGCCATTACCTGACGCGTAGTCATAATATTTAATAGTTTTTGAATGTATTTAGTTGTATTCGGAATAAATTTTATTTGTGGGTCCATTGTTTTCTCTTTAACATGCATACTTCAGTCATCTCCCATGAACATCTTTAAATATATCATAAAGGATCACACTCTAATATTCTTATTTCACGAGAACATGACAAAAATGTCAATTTTAGTAGACTTGGTACTCTTTTATTTGTGTTTATTTTTTCAATGTTTATGCAGAAATCAAAATGGCGATCTAAAAAGTTCTTTACAATCCCCTTTATTCCATTTAATTGCTCGCATGAGCAAAATGTAAAAACAAATGAATAGAAATAGATAACAGCTGATAGATTTGGGTTTCCTCCCTTTGCTCTGAACAGACATCTTGTGATATGCAAAACGGTAACGTTTACGATTTAGGAAGAGTATAAAGAAATTCCGAACGAGCTGGACTGTCTATCCAATCACAATCCTCGTGCATATGAAATGGTTTACCACGTGGTATTAACATTATCATACCAAGTTCGGTACTTCCGCCTGGAAACATAAAAACAAGAAGCTAAATCTCATGTTGATATTCAAGAAATTAGATTAAAATCCTTAGGTAGCGGTTGATCTAGGATCTCAGGATGAGGCATAAAAGAAGTATAGACCTAGCGAACAAGTGTTTCGCGGGGTAGATTTTGTGAAATGTCGATGCCCCGACTAAATCCACATCTGGATTTTTCACAAAATTCAACTCAATTAAAAAAACTTTTTCAGATACTTGCCAAAACAGCTTTAATTTTTTGTTGTTGTTGTTTACATACTAAGCGTAAGAAAGTTTTTGCGCCTAGAAAATATTGAAAAACACCTCCCCCCACCCCCACGCAACTTTGAACATTTTTTATACGACCACAAACAAAAATGCGATCGTTTAATGATATTACATTGTCGTCACAGTTCGTAAATCTAAAGGTCACTTCGGGATAGACGAAAGAGACAAGACAAAATATGACACAGTGAACAGATCGGTTCTCATGGTGTAGATGGATACACCATAACAATCCAGGATTTCATGATGACGATCATAAAATATCTGTAGTGATGACTTTAAAACCCTGATGTAAGGTCGAACACTAGAAGCCCGCGTAGTTTCGGCAAGCTCTGGTGTGAGATAAAAACTCAATACGCAGGTTCTGAATGAATGTTCCCACAGATGAAAGGAAAATTGGTAATACGGAAAGAGAAGTCATCACGTTTGTCGTATTGTTTGGTTATGATGTTTCGCTAAGTGTATGTAAGGCGGACTTCATATTGTCTGTATCTCAAGTTCTGTGGGGTAGATACAATATACGTGATCTCCGAAACTATGATTATTTAAAGACAATACGTCATCTACTTAACGGAAACTGACTATCTGGCTATTTCATATTCCTTCTTTTTGATTAAATCAGTTATAAAGGCAGCTTCATAGGAGTAAAGAGATTGGTCAGCAAATAGCGTAGTAATATCTTTACCCATTGAAAGGCCGACTGTCTGTTGAATAACGCGTCCACCAGACAAATATGCTTTCGATAAAAAAATCGACAATATAATCTTCGGTATATCTACAAAACATGGAGACTCGGTATCCAGTACTTCGTGAAAGATTACAATCATCATCCTAAGTAGAGAGACTAATAGATGATTTAACGGATTCATGGTTTTCCGCTATCCCTTCTCTGGAAATTATGGTAGCAGTATACTACTATTATTTCTTACGTCTACCTCCAATTATGGACATTGGATATGAAGCGTCTTGCAAACAAACAAAAATGTTGTTTTGGGCTTTGTCTACTAGTACATTGTACCAAATAATGGCAAAATAGTGCTACGCTTGTTTTGGTTCATAATTTCATAATTTAAAAAGTTTGAAGTAAAAAGATCGTATTTGGGGAAATATGTAGAAATAATTGTATTTTAAAGACACAAAATTGACACAATTTGAAGAGAAAAAATATGGGGTCACCGGGCTTTTTATTGAGGTACAGGTATACTTAAAATTGTTAGACCACCCTCCTTTTTTCTTAATTTGAATATTTGGTCATACGAAAAATAGATGAATTGGAATTAAAGTATTTTATGTTATTTTAATACTTAAAAGCTATCCCAAAAAATTCGGCATAAAAAAAGGATTTTTTCAAGCATTCCCAAAAGTCGTCTATATTTGTTCGTTTTGTGCTTTTTATACTTACTATTCATCCGAGCGAGTTCAAAATTGTAAAATGGGTCATTTTTCAATGATCTGATTTTAAGGCACAATATTCCATCTTTTCCCGGTATTACTGATGATGATCTGAAGTAATAATTATACCGTAAATTATTATACATGATAACTGTATGTTGAAAGTCCACAAATTTTTAATTACCATTTTTCCATAAATGAGCGAGTTCAATTTTGTAACGAACATTTTCAAATATTCGTTTTACCAATCAAGGAAATAAAATGTTTAGTTTCATTTTTTCTTCACGGAAACCAATTTGTTCATTGTGTCAAGTTTTCCACTTTCGTCTACCCCGAACGTGATATTTAATTAGCGATTCAGTGGATGTTTCTAGAAGGAGAGAACGCTTACCCTATCGATGCACCTGATCCATGATCCCAACTTTTAGTAGAGTCATGGTTGCTGGTTTAATTTTGTTTTTATGTTTGTATGTTTGGTTATTTCACTTTCTTTGTTATATTTTTTCTTTGTCTAGTCGTTATCCCTGGAATATGTTTTTGTTTTAATTTCTGTTTGATTCCCCCTTTTCATTTAAGGCGAAAGTAGACTAAGCTGACCGTGTACAAAAGTCTTGTTATACTGAAATAACCCAAAAACGCATTTTTGGGCAACTGTTGTAAAAATGGTAGACTTAGTGTATTTGTGTGTTTGTTGCTTACCTGAGCTGGAAAATATTTTTGTCCCTTTTCTCACAACGAAACACCATATCAGATCCATTCATAAGTGTGAGCGAGAAATCCGACTTTGAAAATGATACTTTCCACGCAGTCTTGATAGAAGTGCTCCATGAATGGCGGAGAATTCTCGGGAATTTACATCCCGGATCTATGAAAGATTTTTTCATATTTCTAATAAATAATTATATACATTTAATGAATCTTTCTTTCTTTTAATGTTAAAACTATTAAAGAGACATGCCTCATACATAATACGCAGGGGTGGATTCAGACACTAAAGTCTTTTGAAAAGGAGGGGTGCCAGCCGAGGTTTCTCTGAAAAAAGAGGTTGCTAGGATATTATTTGCCATTTATTGTCAATTTTGCACAGGAAAATGACAAATTTATCAATAAAAAGGGGGTGCGAACCCCCTACATCCACTCTGGATCCCCACTGATACGTACCATCAAATCAATAGTCCAGCCGCTAGTAAGACGTACAAGTGTACTCCTGACTGATAACTTCGGTCATGTGTCCCGAACACCATCGATATATAGTTAGTTTAAATTACCGCCACTATTAACAGAATCAACGTATTGTACAACCACGCAATACTTAATTCTGAGTGGTAGTCAAGGGGGACTACATATTATTCAGAATCCACTGACTTTTTTTTAAATGGAATAAATGCCATACATGTACATGTAACTGGGACATATTCTAGGGCTGAGATAGGAAACAAAACATGTGCTTGTGAGGTAAATAAATAGCATACTTGTCCTTTGTAAGTAACTGTAGATTGGAACTGAGGAACCCAGGCAAACATCGTTGAGAGCCATCGGTCCAAAATCTCCTCTGTACAACAATGGTCCCATTAAACTATGACCTACGGAAGGGTCTGACAAAAAAAAACAAAAAAAACAGTGTAATATTTCGATTCAGTTCATTCGTTATATTTAGTTGATTGCATGCAAGACTAGTTTCAAATATATAAAGTACCAACTTATAGTAATGTAGAAGCCATTATGCACAGTTTAAGGAATATTTACACCGAATTAGTCGAATTGATATACATGCAATTGCATTTGCACCTGTAATGTGAATAATTGAACTCATAAACGTCGACATTGACTTTTTATATCAGCTTGGAAGACACATGTATGTATGTATATAAAGTATATAAAGAACGATAAACATCGGCTTTCTTCGGTTCATACAATGTATGAAATTGTATATGATTGTTGAACCACATGTCCAATCGGAAGTGCTCGGCCATTTCCGTTACACTAAAAATATCCCCGGAGTCTTCTTGATAAATTGCTGGAACAGTAGGAATACGCGAATTAAAGTAGTTCTGTCCACCAGATGGCGCTACAAAATTAGTTAGATATCACTAGAAATAAAGAACAATAAATCTTTTGGTGCGAAGCGAGGGGTTTAGAAAAAACTAATGGTAAAAAAACTCAATCAGTTTAATTGTAACTTTAGAATCGGATCGATCAAATTCCGGACAGTTTCTTTCGCCTAGCGCCTCCGAGCTTTTTTGTGTAACGAGAAAGTCTGAGGGGTACAATGTCCAATTGTCGAATGTCTACAAAATATCGGAAGTCACATGACTACTGTCACATTTCCCGACATTTTCTTTTCCTAGTTGACATTTCGAATTTGGAAAAGAGAAATGTCAAGTTTGAACTGCAAAATATTAGGCAGCAGTCTAGATTTGATAATAGTTATGGCACTACCGTCCTTCTTAAATCATGTCCCTTATATTTGAGAGACATTTAATAACCTCGACTTCTTACTTTGTATTATTTAAGAAGGATTTAAATGAAATCACGACAGTGTTTTTGTGCAGATGTGTTCTGTTTGGTGATAAAAGAGAACCCAACACGAATTTCTTGTCGCACAATACATAAAGATTGATTGATTAATTGATAATAATATTGTGATAATAAATATGTGGAATTTCTTCCCCTTTTTGTAAACAAAATTTGACATCTGTACCAGGGGCAGATGCATGCAGATATTTTGGAACGGGGTTCCAGCTATTACATGTATTCGCTTATCTTCCCATCTTTTCACAAAATTAATAAGCATTCCCTGCAAAATGGGGTTTCAACTCCCAGAACCCATTCTCAGGACCAACCACTGTCTACCATTCATGTAAGAAAAATTTCGCTGTCATATCAAACTCTTAATAAATCTTAAATATTTATTATAAACAAACCATTTAATCTTACTAAACTGTATTCCGCCCTGGTATGATATGCTATATATGCGAATCCAACGCAAAGGTAACCATGGATACCAGGCCTATAATCTCTAATCCTGGAACACAACATGGTCGAATGTGTATTAGTAGTGAATTCGTGAGGTAAAAACCTATGTGTTGACAAAATATAAATTCAAAATCGCTCAAATATTGAATAGTTTATAAGCCAAAGTCTATAGATGGTAAATACTATGTTTATTTTGCGGGAAACATTCGCAAAATATACAGTCATTATAACTCGCTTACAAATAAATTTTATTACCAAATTTGTCAAAAGTTGTAGTACTGCTGATTTCAAAATACCAAATACAATGAATTTTTGGATTTAGATTTTCATACATATTAGATCATAATGCTGATGGGAGGTCATGTACAGTATATCGATATTTGATCATAATGCTGATTGGAGGTCATGTACAGTATATCGATATTTGATCATAATGCTGATTGGAGGTCATGTACAGTATATCGATATTTGATCATAATGCTGATTGGAGGTCATGTACAGTATATCGATATTTGATCATAATGCTGATGGGAGGTCATGTACAGTATATCGATATTTGCAATATGTTTGATTGGTATTTTTGTAATTCTCATGATTTTCATGCTATTCATGCAAACAATTACGAACAAAATATGTGCAATCATGTTAAAGCTTGCTTCCAATATTCTCCATGCGAATTTTAGAATGTAGAAACCGTAAATTGACGCGTATTAATTTAGTAAGTTATTGAGGCGAGTATCCGGTTTACACAAGATGTATCCGGTTTACACAAGATCAAATATATATCATCCACGAAAACTTAGACAAGGGGTTAAACAAGTATTAAAGCATAAAACAAATTGCCCACAATAAAAATATTTGATATCACAAAGGCGGATGACACATGTACTTTCTCCCTTTTTTCGGTTTGAAAGTCTCAGACTCCTGAAACGAATATAAAAATACAAACAGCATTCTTCCTTCAAAACTGTAACCTGCTCCAAAATAGAATTGTTAAAAATTTGCATGGGTTCTGATTAATCTTTGAATGATAGACGGACAGTGGCAGTATATTCAATAATGCGCTCGTCAAAAGACGCTCGTATAAAAATAAAAGATCAATGGGCGTCCAATAAAAACTAACTTCAAATGTTACTTCAAGATTAGAAAATCGATATTAAGCACAACTTAAAGAAGCTAAATATGGTCATTATAATAAATCAAAGTTAGGTGTCAAGCCTTACTATAAAATGTCTAGCGAAGCAATATGAACATTGTGTTGTCATGGTTACCCCTTTCTAAGTTACCCGAAGGTGTAAAAACCTATATAATACCTAATTGCTCGGTTCTATAGTGTGAATACCGACCAACTGACCTCAATGTTATGGCGAGTTAATATTTTTTTTCCTTGACAAAGTGGTCGAAAGGTTATTTGAAACCATTTAAAACAAACATTCTTAATTTGAACAAAATCGAGGCATAATGGACAATTATCGGTTCCCGAATAATACAATCATTCTTTTTAAGATCTCCGTGTCACTCGGGGTCTAATATACATTCCCTGGTTCACTGTAGAATCGGACAGTTGCGGAAGACTACTACAGTTTGTATTAAGAAGGTAGACCTAGGGACACAACTCTTGAAATTAGTGATATGTTTGATGTATTATATCAAATTTCACCAAAGCCTATCATGCTTTCATTTAAAACAGAATAAATTCAATCCAAGTTACTTTGATGCTTATAAGAAATTGATGTCAAATGCTGAATACAAACGCTCCGATGATTTGTAAGAGTTGTGTCCCTTACCCTAGGTCTAACTCCTTTATTGACATATAAATATGAAATGTGATTGCCTCCCTTTTATCACAAAAATTTTGTTCTTCAGTTGTGTAGGAGTTGTCTCAATTTTAAACCACTTAAAAAAATAATAAAAATGTCTCCACCCCCAAATTGTTTATTGAAGAAAAATGTCCTAAGGTCGACTATTAAATAAACATTCATCTCATATTTTGTTATTTTAAGCATAAACTGATTCTTGTTTGGCTGATTGTGAGTTCAGTTATTAGAAGAGGCATTGGGAACTATAATAGCCAACTAGCGAGATATATACATATTCTATCTACAAATACTATTTACAGCTATGGATGTTGATGCAGAGATATGAACATTTTGTATGTAATGATAAATTTCAATATTTTATTTCAATATGCACTGGTATATTATCCCAATTTATTCAATCTGCCAGCGTTTAGCATTAACTTCTGACGTAAAACTGAATTCGATTTACGACAAATGAAATACAGACCACACAAAGGGTGTAAATGACGTCTATAGGGTACGTATTTTGGCGATTGTATCGTAAACGTATTTTAGTTAATATTCGAGGTGTACTAACAAATGGATAATTAATTGGAAAGAGTGAATAACCAAAATATTATCACGAGTGCCGAAGAACGCCTAGATTTAACGAGTGTGTGGAACTTGTTCCGCGCACGAGTGAAATCGTCAAGCGTTCTTGGCACGAGTGGTCATATTTTGGTTATAATTCACGATAACCAATTGATTATCCCTTTTATCATATATATTTTCTTCATAATTTATATTTATAGATATTTTCAACTTGAATTTTAAATAATATGATTGGCGGATTGATATCAAAGAGGTAACGTTTTGGCGGGAGAAAGTCCGAGCGTGAAATGATATTACCGAATTTATTTCACAGTGGGAATTATCGAAATTTGTTGCACTGGGAACATTCAGTAACACTGCTATGTATCTAATAATTTTCGTTATTTTCGCAATGAACAGAAAAGCACGAAAAATAGTACGCGCAAAATTGATACATGTATCTAAAACTATTTACGTATATTCAGCGCTTATCACTTTTTCTAAAACCACGAAAATTGCATGATTGACTTTAGAAAATCTGGTAAAATATAAATACGTTTATAACTTATATTTACGCTGTTGTCACATGTAAGTAGAATGCACATGTGAGAACAGAATTACCAGGCTGATAGACAAACTCTCCGTGCAATAAATGGCAATATCGAGGCCAAAACCGCAATTGTCCTGACTTGGTGGAGGAATTTCTGATGTAATTGGTTTGTAAAACCAGGTTTTACAATCTACCCTCCATAAAAGGTGACTTGACTTGTCACATATTAGATCGTGTATTTTAATCAGATTGCAGGTTTCATAGCAAACACACACCCCGCTTCCCATAACGGTTAATTGTCGTCGGAACAAATGTATATTGCACTCACAAAATTGCAACCGGCACCAGGCCAAATTGGTTAACACAAAATTACCATTCTTCTTGTATTAGTATAGTCACAAGAAAACCAAGATTCAAGCGGTAATCAAAAACAAAATTTTCCTAGCATAAAGACGAGACAGGGAAAATAGACACACACAACAAAAAAGACGCATGAAATAACCAAAATAACATATACAATGGAGCAAAAGTAAATAAGCAACCCTCAATCCACTGACCAGGTGCATCGGTAGGGTAAACGTCCTCTGCTTTTCTAAAAACACCCACCAATGCCGTACAAAATGTCACATCCGGGGTAGACGAACAGTACAGAAGACACACTTAATATAATTTGTAATATTATGAAAACACATTGTCTATAATCTTTTTTGTCAGAAACTTATTACCAGTAATTCTCAATTTAAGATCTACCTACCAGAAATAAAACTTTTTTCAGGTTGCGAATGAGCGAGACGTATTTTTATAAACCGCAAAAGAATGAAAGAACATAAAATTTTCATAAGAAAAAGTTCCACGTTTGATTCGGATAGGTTATAACATGGTGTTACACATATATTAATTATACAGTCATACTGAAATAGTTTTGTTATATTTTATTGTTAAAACGATGCCAGTTTGATTGGGATTGAAGTTTCATTCATCAATGAGGCATTTGAAGACTAATTAACTAACCTGGTATATCTATCTATTGGAGACTCATCATCTGTGATTACACAACCAGAGATGATGCTGCAGAGAGAGGAGCTGTTGAACTCATTAGATTTATGAAATTCCAATTCATCTCTCAATGTGTAATTAGCGATGTAAATGAATAGAAATTTTTGACTGAAACATAGGATTGAAGACAAACAGCATCGTTTAACTTCTATAAAAAACCGTTTACCACGATACTTCTGTAAATCTAATGCTTTTGTTAGATAAAAAAAAACGGGGGCAGTTGCAATTGCTCACGAGGGACAAACAGGAAAGACAAACATGTTGCATAATGCTGACTCGTTCTACTTTTTACTCTCATCGATATATGGAGTAGCAGACTAAGGATACTGGTGCGCCCGTTTGTCTGTCTCTCTGTCCGTCAATCCGTCCGTTACACTTTATTATAATATCTTAATACATTAAAGATGTTCATTCTTTTTTGAATGAACAAACAAACAAATAAACGGATACAAAAGCAAGTCATACATCGTACAAAAAAATGTTTCTCAAAACACTGGCTGGTTTCTGAGAGTATTGCATCGAAAAAAAAGCCCTTATCGGGAGAAGTGTGGAAAATTTATTTGCCAGACTATCAGACGGACTGACGGACAAATAGGTATGGTGTAAACTTTCCCTTCAACGAAAGTCAATGATAGAGGACTAATAATCGCGTCCAGATAAACAGCGTATCAATCCATAAGCTTATTAGCGCTCCAAAACATGCTCACTAAGCTTTAGGCATTACTCCTAATATATATATATAACTTTATAACTGATCAGATCCGAAAGAAAGAATATCGTTTAGATAGACCCTTTAATCTCAGTTTCCGCTATATAGATGACGTATTATCTTTAAACAATCCTAATTTCGGGGATTTGATACATCGCATCTACCCCAAAGAACTTGAGATAAAGGATACTACAGACACTGTGAAGTCAGCCTCATATCTTGACCTACACTTAAAATCGATGGTAAAGGGGTAAAGGAAAACTATTGACCAAACTTTACGACAAACGTCATGACTTTTCATTCATTCCTTTCATCTGTGGCAACATCCCTTCAGCACCTGCGTATGGAGTGTTCATACCACAACTCATACGTTATGCCAGAGCTTGCCAAAACTACGCAGACTTTTTTGATCGCGCTAGAATTCTAACAAATAGGCTTGTGGAACAGGGTTATGTTGCTACAAGATTGAAGTCATTACTACAGAAGTTTTATGGTCGTCATCATGAACTCGTGGATCGTTACGGTGTATTATATATCTGCGCCATGAAAACTGATTTGTTCAACGTGTCCTCATTCGTCAACCCCGGACTTGACTTTTTATGAGCAACTCGTCGGGTGTTCTAGTGGACGCTTACCCTACCGGTGCACCTGGTCCATGCTCCCAGTTTTAGTGGAGTCCGAGTTGTTCATTCATGCTTTTGTTACTTGGTATGTATGATTTTAGTTACTTCATGTTCTTTTTTGTATGTCTGTTTTCCATATCTGGTCTTTGTCCCTGGATTGCATTCTCTGGATTACCGCTATAAACTTGGTTCCCTTGATTATTCTTTCCTAAAGAATCCTCGAAGCTATTGCAAATAACCTAAAGAAGGCCGGGTTAAGGTCTCACTAACCACTTCTAACGTTTTCATTACTTTACATGTTAAACAAGTAATTTTCAATGTTTCACTGTGAATTCCCAGGACAAATGACAACTTAAAGTTGCATACCATTACAAAGCTTGGAAAATAAGGCTTTCAAAATCATTACTCTAATGGTACGATGTCCGCAGAAATTTCTTCACAAAATTTACTTGAATAAAATATACTGAAAATCAACATTTTTACCTTTTCTGCTAACTGACAGCAAGGAGGCAAATTACTCACAGATGTAAACAATATTCATACACTTGTATAATAAATTACATATATGATTTTAAAGTACACATTCTCAGCGTTATTTTGACTACTTTTAATCAGAATACACACAAATATTGCACTTACAATGCATACGTCTAGATTCAGTGTGTTTTTGGTACTACATACGGAGGGAGGTGGCCATATAAGCCGGAAGTGGTTAGTGAGACCTTAGTACTATTTGCCGCATAAACGTGGAAGCTTTGAAACAGCGTTTATACCTCTATCATAATGTAATCCGCAGACCTACATGTATAGCTGCTCCCTGTTTATTATGTATCACTTCGTTAGCTTAAAGGTTCTGCTATGTACGAAGTGAAAAAAGTCACAGGGCATGAGCACTACTCATTAATTTACCAATCCACGAGATTTTTTCCCTTGTACTGCACTACATTGCCTATAGAGGCGGTATTTACCCTCTGCACAAGAGAATGTTTTTCCCAGAAACTGGCAAAATCTCAAGATGTTTATATCTTCAGCCTAACTTTAAATGGTTATTGTCTTATAACTACTTGAAACCAGCAGGCAACTCAGATTCATGTAACTAATTGGTCTGGATTCAATTTTTGAGCAATTTTGAGGCAAACAATGCGCTATCATTTACAAATAAAAGTCAACACATGTCATTAATGTTACGCAATTTGACAAAATAAAATAGGAAGAGAACAAACAATAATGACAGATTTATAGGCGATAAAAAAACCAGGAAAGTATTGGTTTACTTTAAGTTCACAGAAACTAGCAGAATCGAAGAGTTTGACCGGGTGTTTCTCCTATTAATGGCTCGTGATACTCATTATTTTAACATAGCTTGATTTGAAACGTTGCTTGTATAAAATGGAGCTTGTTTAAAAGAAAACCAGCAGTTTTGAAGTCGAATACCAATATTATCTATCGTAGTGAGACCGATGGGGCAAGAGATGATACTTTGTCGAGACCTTAAAAATTTGACGGTGAAATCACAGTCGATTTGACGTACGTTGTTCACAGTAGAAACCTTGCAGGACAGAAAGAACAATTGAAAAACGATAATTACATGCCCATAAAAATAAAATACCAGATAAACGACTTAATTTGTCTATTCGGTATCTTTGAGAGTATTTTATGACCATGCAAGTACTGGACAATCTAACATGAACAGTACTTCCGGTTGATTTTACGATGATTAAATACGTATATAATGTGATTTATTGTAATATTCTAAGTGCAAGTTTTAAAAATTAGTCATCTGGTATTGGATTTTTCGAAATTTTTCAAAAATTTAATTTCATTTCCGTTTTCATTTAAGGTACCTTAATAAATAAGTATTTCCTTTCGTTTCTGCACATTTAAAACGTAGAGTTTCCTTTCCTGGCTCCTTAAATACCACACTCTTCCTTCGGACTCGGAGTATAGTCCTTGGTTGGTTGACCAGATACCATCTGTCTCGGAGGTAAGGCGCTATTGAACAGTTAAATTTGCAGTCTGTCAAAAGAACGAAATATACATACAAATCACCTTCGAGCGCAACTACATGTATTTATCAAGGGTCGTTTGTTTTGAATTTCAAAAGAGAAACAGAATTTACCAAAGTTATCTAATATTCACCAATCCACTGCGTAGCAAAAAAAAATTGAAATAAGAAATTTTGAAAACTCGTTTCCTGTGGCTTTTAAAGGTACAAAATGTAATAATAATAATAATAATAATAATAATAATAATAATAATGATAATAATAATGATAAAAAATCAATAATAAAATGTGGTTTTAAAAATAATGATAACCACATGATATTCTGTTCATTTAATGTTTTTTTTTCACAAAAGGATAGGGTAAAAGTATTCTCGAATGCAAAAGTGGAATTATTTTTGTCGAAATTTCTGTGAGTATATATGTTACGTGCATGAACATCGGTTGTTTGATTCCTGTATGAAGAACTACTGCAACTTAAAGACAAACTCTAGCTTTTTTTTATATTGTTTATCATTTCATGCAGAGGACATGGGAGAATAAAATACGGTTTTAATTAGTTACTAATTGAATAGAGATAATTCAAACTGCCTTCATATCATGTTTCTAAGATCATATAAAAACAATAATTTAATTAACTGCAATTAAAGCATCGATACTAATAAAGTTTTCCGAAGATCTTAGGGTATTCCTGTGTAATTCTCCGAGTAAGAGTCAGGCATAAACATCACAAATGACAAAAGCAAACGAAAATAATTACATCCCATTAACAATAATCTTTACAATTCAACCAAAAGGCAATAAAACACCTCTTCTTTCTAACACTGAATAGTGCATCCCCTTTTTGACTAAGTATCAGGCAAAATGTGTAAAACGTTTGGCAAAATATTTAATGAAGAAAACAAAAACGCAGAGATTTTTGAATTATAGCATTATTGCAATATAAATTACCTCAGATTCTCCGGAAATAACCATCAAAATGTTTGTATGGATATTAATGGGTCAAATTTAATTGAAATTCACTCTGAAAAAATGGCAGGAAAATTTTCCTTAACTTTTTCGCTATATTATAAGCAGTAAAGCATATCTACGTCACAGATGCTTCAGGATAAATTTTAAAAAAAAATCAGTTTTTACTAATATGTTAATTGAATATATTTGCCTGATTCTTACCTGTTCACTAGAACAGAATTATAAACCTTTTGAACTGTTCAATACGACTGCTGATCATTACTTAGATATCCTTACCATTGTAATCCAATTTAAAATGACATTTATTTTTTTCTATTTTCTAAAATTCTGAATAGTACATATATACCTAATATTGCATGTTAAACTCTGCATAACATGCCTGTACATGTATCAACCCGAACTAGCTAAGGGTAACCAAGGGTACCAAGATTCCAATGGAAATCAGAAAAATGCAGTCCAGGGACAAAGACCAGACATAGATAACAAACGCACAACAAAGAACATAAAATAACCAAAATAATACATACATGTACAAAGTAACAAAAGCAAATGAGCAACTCGGACTCCACTAAAAAATGGGAGTATGGACCAGGTGCACCTCAGGGTAAGTGTCTTCTGCTTTTCTAGAAACACCCTCCGACTTTCTCATAAAGTCATGAAAAAGTGATTGATTTCACGCGACGTTATCCGATTGTCAAACGACATTTAATTTGAATAATATCCAAGGATTTCGGTAGGCCTGTCTGTAGCGGTAAGTGAGAGACAAAACGAACGTTTGCCGCTCCGTGGAGCTTGACGATACGCACGGTGATTTAGGTCAAGGGTCGATATGGCATGTGATTTTGATATGTCATGTATCAACTATATTTCAAGTGTTCCGAGTATGGATGTGGAAAAGGGTATCCGATATATATGTATATGTAAAAAAATGTAGGTCTAGGGTATGAGATATAGGACTAGGGTGTGATCTAGGGTATGAGATATAGGACTAGGGTGTGATCTAGGGTATGAGATATAGGACTAGGGTGTGATCTAGGGTATGAGATATAGGTCTAGGGTGTGATCTAGGGTATGAGATATAGGACTAGGGGTGTGATCTAGGGTATGAGATATAGGACTAGGGTGTGATCTAGGGTATGAGATATAGGACTAGGGGTGTGATCTAGGGTATGAGATATAGGTCTAGGGTGTGATCTAGGGTATGAGATATAGGACTAGGGGTGTGATCTAGGGTATGAGATATAGGACTAGGGGTGTGATCTAGGGTATGAGATATAGGACTAGGGTGTGATCTAGGGTATGAGATATAGGACTAGGGGTGTGATCTAGGGTATGAGATATAGGACTAGGGGTGTGATCTAGGGTATGAGATATAGGTCTAGGGTGTGATCTAGGGTATGAGATATAGGTCTAGGGTGTGATCTAGGGTATGAGATATAGGTCTAGGGTGTGATCTAGGGTATGAGATATAGGACTACGGTGTGATCTAGGGTATGAGATATAGGACTAGGGGTGTCGTCTAGGGTATGCAATATATATATAGATCTAGGAGTGTGATATAGGGTACGCAATATACAAATGTAGGATACAAACTATACAGTGTTTAATCAATCACTTATAATGTATTTTTATACGAAAACTAAACTAAACTAAAACGTTAATCTACATTTATAACTACATATATATGGCACGGCATAAAGTAGTTGTACATGTGTACCATTTACTCTAGTATACTGCCTGACTCTTATATAGATAGACACTTTACATTGTAATGATAGATACTGTAAAAGGGTATACAGCTAGTATTTATTTACTTTGCCTATTTCAATAAATACAGAAAATGCAAAGCATTATTGTATTCCCCCCTCATGACAATAGAGAAAATTAATCTAGAAATTTGACCCCTCATGGGAAATTATGTTTTCGTGAGAAGGCACATCTTTTCCACATTAAGGAACTAGGAAAAGTCAGGACAAATTGATTTCAATACTTTTATTTGACGTTTGTACTATGCGATGCCGAACGATTTTGTTATCTATGGCACGCCAGAAATGGAATGAAATCCGATTCCATGTCATTAATTAAGAGCAGTGGAATGTAATGCGTATGGTATCAACCTGGAATGTTCCAGTAAATACACGTACATGTACACTTCTTGAGACGCATGCTAAAACTTAGCAAACGGACGCAAAACGCTCATGTAATGTCTGTTAAACAAAATCGCATTAAATTCGGTTAAGAATTTAAGAATAAGATCTACTTTCAACTCACCTACTATCGACGAAACCCACAGCAGTATGTACATATAACATACATAAATCTTTACCCATCTGCAGGTAACCTGAAAGTGGAGAATGTAATAAAGACTGTAAAACTTGGTGAGGAAATTAGGGAGCAATCTTTTAAATTCTGCAGGGAAAAGGGGTGGATGCAATCTTTGTATTTTTAACCCTAATCTTTTTGCCTGTCATGTAATGATTGTAGCAATTACGTGTACACTAACTGCCCCGTTCTTGATTTTGAACTACTGGTATGAAAACTTATTTTCATTTTAACCTTGCCTAATGGCTACCCTAACAAAAATCGAATGCCATGGTGCGTAAGACTTGTTTTTAAAACTGCGGTCAAGATGCTCTAATACACGTACGTACAATGTATACAATAAATAGGGAATGATACATGTCAAAATTAGCATCAAACGCCGTATTATCAGCTAGCGGACCATCATGTTACATGTATAATGATGTTACCATGTAATACATTCAAACCATTATAAATGTAGGATAGTATTAAAAGTAACTATACAAAGTGTCCGATAGACCCCACGCAACGAAAATGATAGGACATTCCGATTTAGACTTAAACTGTTGTACCAATGTATTTGATAAAAAGGTAATAAGTATGAGGGTATAACCCCACTTTTTAGACTTGGGATTTGGGTAATTTCTAGTGTGAACTTTAGACTTAGGCACACAAGTCCATGGACTTAACATTTCAAAACATCCGTACTTTGTACTTCAAATTTAATGGGATTTGGACTTTACCAAAAGTAAAATTGTACTTAGGACTTCACCCAAAGTGTACTTTGAACTTGAAAGGTGGGGCGATACACTCAAGTATACTAATTCTTTATTTGGACAGTTTTCCCTCGAGCGAAATTTCGATATGAAATCGCCAGAAGTTTAAGTCTCATGTCCTATTGCACGAAATTGTTTTCGATTTATGTGATTCAGAAGTTTGATTCAACCTTCTTATCAAGATACGGCCACGAAGTTGGACGATGTGGCCATGTACATGTATAGTAGCATTTGCTGAAAAATGAATATCATAAACAATATGTGTGGATGCCTAAACCAAAAACACACAGGCCTTTAAAACATGAGTTTCAAGTTAAAAAAAAGAATAAATAATGATAACAATTTTTAAGGACACTTGTATCTTATTTTTCAAACCGTGACAGTGTGAATTCTAAAGATAAAAGAAATATAACACTAAATCAAAGATCCCATTAAGATTATCATGATTTTAACGGCTGTTTCGTATATCTGCAATTTAAGCAATCAATTTAAGCATATGTACACCTGCAGCAGGTTTAAAATATGATGAGAAAAATACACGTACCATCAAATTATGCAACTTCATAATGATACGAAACAAAACGTTCATTCATAACAAGTGATGTTTCATGCTTATCAGCTATTTTCACAATTTGTGGTATTTTCATGCATTTGATGAAGAGATATGTAGGTGTTTGAAATTGATTCAGTTCATGATATAGATCTAAGCTACATGTACTTTAGAGCAGCGGAATCTGTTGTACATGTATGTTACGATATTCATGCATGTACATTTCGCGACCGTTTTGGTACAGAAACTGTCTGTTTTAAATTGTCTATCTATAGGCGAGAGTTCAAAACTTACCATTTCTGGAAATTTTATCCTACATTTTAAAATTTGTGGGAATATTCCAATGTCAATCTAAACTACACTCAGACATTCAGATCAATTGCGTCCTTTTAAAATAAGTATCATTTCAATAAAATTCCATAGATTTTGTAAAACCATATTCTACCGCAATACTGATGACAATGAAACGAACCAATTATGAAACATTAAACTTTCAATTGTTCTGATTGTTCGAACTGAATAATTCTATGGTACAACGATTTAAAACAAAAGCTGCTGAAGCTGTATAGATTTTGAATGTATGAATATTCCAGAGTAAACAAAGCTCCAGTTATTAGTTAAGGTTTTACCAGTCCTTTGAATTGTCAAAGGTTTCTTTTCGTCTTTGGCAGAGTTCTTCATAATCGCATGATCAAAGAATCTTTTTGTATAATTAGATTGGATCTTCAGAGTTCTGTAGCGTTTTAATGAGATTCGACGGCTTTCTGGCATCTTGAGGACTTAATAAATCAGCCTCATATACAACTAATAGGCATTAATTAAGACGAAGAGCCCAGCATCTCAAAATTTTCACGTTTAATAAAGATTGAAACGAGATTTAGCGAGAAAAGGTTCTTTTATCGTGTTCGTTGTATCGTTAACAAGATTTAGAAAATCATCTTTCTGATATTGTTGACTTCGATAGGACGTTTTGTTTCTCTCAATCGATTTTGTTAAACAGAGAATATATTTTTTTCAAGGGAGTACCCATTAAAATAGTCATCAGGGGAGAACGAAATTACCAAAAGGGGGTTTCGAACCAGGTTCTACATTCATTTAATCTTGCACGGTGGATTCAAAATTGTTTGTTGTAAACAGTTTTGGGTTTTTTAGGCATGCAGGTTGCACTGTAAATCTGTTACAAAGTGTTAACGAACAAACAGACGAACGGACGGTGAAGAAAAATGTGTACCATATTACTGTTTGAATATTTATAGTATGATCAACAAACACACCTATATACTAATAATTAAATAACAAAGTCTGCTGCTATCATTCGAAGAACTCTACACGGAGTGGATCCACAAATTTCTTAAAAGTAAGTTCCAGACTATCATTGCTCATTCTTGTCAAATCTTAATACAAAATTAACAAATTTTCCAACAAAAAGAGGTAGTTTCAGCCACAGCAACGTATCCTACACGTAAATGTACTGTGATTGAACAACCTGTTGCGCACACAAATTTTATGAACTTGTTCCATGAACAAACCTGTTCGTACGTGTACTCTGAACAACCTTATGCGCATCAAAAGGTATTTGATCGTACATATATAATTAATAAAGCTGTACGTACATGTACTCCAAACTACCGAATACATTTTCTAACTCAATAGGTAGCTTCTTGAACTGTGATTTAGCCTAATTCTTGAACCAAATAGATGAGTAGTTTGTTCCAAATTACCTATACTTATATTACATACAAGTGGATACTTTTAAAAGTACAAAACTATACAAAATTAACGTGAAACGGTTAGTATCCTTTAAGTACTTTGACCCTTTCTAAATCATGTCGTTTAAGGCAGGTGTTTGGTACACACAGGTTAAAATGTTAGGCAGTCATAGTTCGAATATATTAGATGATATGTAATGCGTGCGTTTGTGTGTGTGTGTGTGTGTTTGGTGGGAGGTAAACGTTCTTAGCTCGTTCTTGCCTTTACAACAGGCGCTTGAGGACAAGTTGTGGTTTCTAGGTATTTTTCGTCGAAACCCGCGCATTTTTATAGTTTTCCCTTATGTGCCTCATATTTGGTCAGTAAACGCATGTCTGACCTGTTTTTAGCTTGTTTTACCATCTCTAATATTTTCCCTCTATCTCTAATATATATAAAGAAAATATCAGAGATGGTAAAACAAGCCTAAAAACCTTGTTTATGTTAGACTTTTTAGAAGATGAAATTTGGTTATGAATAAGTCAAATGAAGTACCTAAATCGATAAACAAAAAAAAAAAAAAAAAAAAAAAAAAACTTTCATGACGTAACAACACTTTTTAAAACAAACGATTGACCTTTCAAGTTTCATCCTACCCTTTATGACCTGGATATAACAAATTATGTATATCATATAGGTGACTTTGAAGTTTATGAACATCTTCTTGGCAACAGTGGACCCTTACTCTAAAGACAAGCATAAGTATAGAAAATCTATAGAGTAAGTCACGTCGAGGTAATCTTTTAGTTTTTACGCTATATAAAATAAGTTACATGTATAACTTATTAAGCCAACATGCATATTACTGCGTAATATACCATATTGTTAGAATATGGTCTATTATATATAGACAAAATAGAAGGATGAGGCAAAGAAACGGCCCTGATAATTGCGAGGCTCCGCCGAAGAGTTACCTCGTTTCGTGCCTAATTCTTTTATTCTTTTTATGTGAAGTCAAGACATTAATATTATCATGTTTATACTACAATCAAAAGAATATTTTCATGCACGGGGAATGTTATTCCCAATACGAATTCTATACGTGTTCCCTGTTTGGGACCTCCCGTATGGACGGCACAATATATACAACGTAGACAGGTGTAAATTTGTTAATCACGCTACACGTTGACGTACTCCCAAACAGTTAGAATGGGGAAAGACTCTCGGACCCACGTGGGGTCTGGGAGTAGGCCAGAGCGTCAACACAGCATCCCAGCCGCTAGCAGGAATACTCCAACTGAGTTCTTCGGTCAGGTATCCTGAAGGCTGGGCTCCGCTACCTTCTACTACTAACCGGCATTACTGACACAATCTCCGTAATGGGCGATCGTGCGACATCCGTAAGGATAGTCAAGACCACAAAAAACCCCAATCATCATCAACTTGTTAATCCATTCGCGATCGATTGGAGTGCGACAGATTGTGCTGATTATTTACAAATAACCGAGTCGGACTCTTGTTTACTTCTAGTCAATATACTGTTATTGTCTTTATACTGCAATCAAGTTTAATTCTTATGATTTTCTTATATGACGCGTTTATTACATTTATTTACCACTAGTTGTCCACAATAATGAGGCTACGATGACCAAGTAGTTCATGCACGGGTAGAAAATCACTAATAAATATGTTGTCAAGGCATTTTGATTGCTCAAATAGAACGATTGCAGTATAGAAACATGTAAAATGCTTGTTTCATTGAACTCATTATTTAAGTCAAATACCAATGTCGCGCTATCTGATCTTGATTACTTAGTTCATTTTGATAAAAACAAACAACAACAAAAATAGTGTATCGAAAATATTTTAACCTTAGCCGCATCCTAAGTTGAAATAATTGGAATTAGAACTGATTTAAAAAGAAGAGTGGTCAAATCCAAATTGAATGTCGATGTAAATTTAATCCTCGTTTATTTCGTTGAGTGTATTTATCCTAGTGAAATGGTAGTAATGAAATCATTAACGACAAAAAAAGAAGAAGAAACATCTGTGACAATATAATGAGGGCTGAAAACAATGAACAGATAGAGCAATGAAATACTAAGAAGTTAATTTACAGTCATATTATATATAGATTTAACTTTTAAAATTACTTTAACATCAATCTAATCCACCCCCTCTTTCCCCATGAACATAATTAATTAAGGACCCCCTTACATAAATTTAAATGATAATTTTGACTAATTCCGCTCCTCTTAAAAATTAAGTAAGTGCTGGAGCTGTTTTATCATGTTTTTATTATGAGTAAACACACATTAACTGGGATTGGTCGATTGTTCTATCACTTTAAAGTGTTTCTTTTCGAACACTCTGATTATTTCTGATTATTTTGACAACTGTCTTAATGGAAACGCACTTACAGACATTTACGCGTAAATGTCTTGAAGCGATTTGATGACACTTCGCGTATATTCCGCTGTTAAGTGTTTCTGTATGTTTTTTTTTGTAATTAACCTCATTCACTGAAAAAAAAACATAGTCACTAGTTAATGTAAAAAATGTAAATATACAAATGAAATAAATGTAAATGTTGATGTATTAAAATAACAATCGTGACAGCCCCGTGTAGATTTCCGTGTTAACCGTAAATTAATCGTGACACTAGTCCCAACAGTCGATGTGTAGCAAATTTTTGGGAAAATATATTAAGATAGATTAATTAACGACAGGAACAAACTTTTTATTAGGGCCCACAGCCAGCATTTTGTAAAAAAATAAATAAATAACGAAACAAACATCAAAATAAAACAAAACAAAACAAAACAAAAACATAACAAACACAAAAAATTAAAAAAAAACAAAAACAAAGAATTGCAAAAGCAAAAACTATAAAAACACAAAACATAACCACAAAAAAGACCCCCTCAAAGTATCAAAGGTGATTCATGCAAGTCAAAAACCCACCAAATTCAGTTTTATTTCTTGTTGATAAACAGTAACTGATCACGTAATCAGTCTTAGTTTTTCATTTGGTTGTTGCGCTTTTGAGATAAAAATTATATAGATTGTACATGAAATTTGCACTTAGCAATAGTTATCGTTCTTGATTTGGCTTGATTTGGTTGCTTTTAGTGGGAGATAAATGTTTGATTCTCTCAAAAGAGCAAATCTTAATACAGTAAAGGTTGTTTTGTGAAAGTATATGTAGACTAAAAAAGCATTGTTTGTTTGGTGGGTTTTTCTTGACCATAAACGACTCAGAATGTGACGACTCTATTCGCTACACTGCTCCGTCGGATCAAATTGATACAGGGAAGATATGTAAACGTATAGAAAGGTCTGAAAAATTCCCAACAATGTTAGAACTGTCAAACTGATGCAAATTTTTAGACTCGAACTCGTACCGCTGTGACATCTATGGCAACTTATGTAACCATGGGCATACCTAAATTAAGCTATATATTTCAGACAAGTCCTCAACAATAATGAATTCTCTGTAATCTTACGAGTTGCATGAATGTCCAATTATTTGTTTCACATCGCAACTTTTCTTTAAAAATCCAGCGCTCTTCATCATTATGCATAATAAATATAAAAAAATATCGCAATTTACGATGTTGCTGTGCTAATGGATTTATGTCTTGAACACCGATTAAATTCAATTTAAATATTAATAAATATAAGTGAATGTTACGTAATAATTGTCCAATTAACACCTTCGTGATATAATGATGACGAATGCCGAAGCATAGTGAAACTTTATGAGCAATTTACCAAAAATTCGCAACCGTACTTGACACACGCATATTTGTTGTTATTATTCACAAGTTTCAATTCGTTTGTTGCTTCCGACTCATTCTCAGGGGCACCTGAGGGGTATTTGATGTAATAATAAGATAAGTAATCAGCAATGTCTAATTAGATTAAAAGATATCCCGCCGATGTTGTTTCACAATTATTTGTCAACCGGAAGTGGTCAGTTCGTATCAAAGAACCAAACAGTTTGAACTAATTAAGAACATACTAAGTTAATGAACGCACTTCCCTTGTGGTGTTGATGAAGGAAATGTATGAAATAATTTTGATGGAATTTTGATTTTGAAGGATAAAATTTAGACATGGAAACATCACTGCATCAAGTTATTATTTTCTTTGTTATTTCTATCATTATTAATGAAGGTAAGTTAGGGAATTAATTTTTTTTCTGTTCTTAAATACTCTATATTCTTTCAACTTTTCAGATTGTTTGTGCATATAATTTTAATGTTATTGAATATAGTGCATGCTCTTCATGAATATTTATTATATTCGTCCAATTTCACTTTTCAAATACCAGAATGGATGCCATGTATATAAATATGGAGTTTTCACTTACTTTCGATATAGAGAACAAAAATGCTTTCCTGGTCTATATATTGCTTTATTTTGAAATTCGCTTGAAAATTCGTTTTTTTCATAGACATTAACTTCGGATAATATAATTGAAAGGAAAATGCACACAAAAAAAGAAACAAAACAAACAAAAAACAAACACAAAACAAAAAACAAAAACAAAACCGAAAACAAAACAAAACAAAACAAACAAAAAAAACTGCTAATTTTCGCAAATTTGTTTTCACACGAGCTTTTTGTTTTGCTGTTGTTTTTTGTTAAATTCATTTTATTACCATATGTATTGGGACAATCTCTGAGACCCCCTTTTCTTTAACAGATTGAAATTGATGACGAAAAGTTTTTATATACATGTATACATGAACATTACCCAAATACTTATACACGAATGTTCTTGTCGAAAGTAATTATAGCGGTAAAATTAGTCTAGAAATTGTTGTTCAAAGAAAATTGTTAAATAAATTCTAATTGTTATCATATTTAAATAAAATTCCCCTGGCTAGAATGAAAAATAAAATCTTTGTAGTTGGCCATCTCATGTAGTATTTGGTTCCTATCTGACTGGTTCTTCACTACCGCATAGCTCGCCTCACTCAACTAGCATTTGAATTTTCTTTATTCTAGTATCACCGGCCTGCAATAAGCTTCATTTACACCATGGAAAAGCCATATTGTTTACTGAACCATACAACAAAATACAGTATAAATGTGACCCAGGTTTCCAAATGTTTGGCGCTAGTATATCGTTCTGTTTGGGAGGAGTCTGGAACACTCCTGCACCTACCTGTCATGGTAAGTGTTGTTTCTTTTCGTATAAAAATGTGGAAATTTGTCGTAGTAAGTATACACGTATTTATACAACCGCAAACATTGTACAGTCGTATTACTATGATATATATAACACTGTCGTCATCGACGGGGTCGTATATGTTACAGACCACCAATTCAACCAATGAGCATTTGGCAAATAGTCCTATGCAGAAATTACCCCGTGTTTCTCAAAGTGCTTTGAAAAAAAGTTCTCGTTTTATTTAAAAAATTAAAACTGTTTCTGAAAGGAAAAGCATTTCTGAACATTTTTTAAGTCATTTTGCTTCTTGTGATGTGAAGCCTAATCTCCATAATAATTTCTAAATGTACCCCTATCTTGTGAAAACACAGTCTGGGATTTCCCATGCTATTTATAGACCCTTCACTTTCGGTGACCAGTACTGCACTGCAAGTCTGCTAACCCCACATGCCATTCTAAGTATTGTGAGCTGATATTTATGTAGAATCATGCTGATATATAGTCCTCTGCAGGTTAAAGTTAAGGTAAAGTCAGAGAAGCCACTGAATGTTGTGAAATTAGCATTGAACCTTATGGGAAGTGGCATTAGTGGTTTCTAGCCCTAAGTCATCCGCATTGCCATTCATACTAATTTTGGTTTCGTTAAAAAAATTTGCATTAAGCGATACAACTTGATAAAATTTTACTACTTTATAAACATATTTTTTTTTACAAAAAAGGAGTTAAGGTAAAGATTGACTGTTATTTTTCTAACACTCAGGAAAACATCGTAAATGATTAATTAAAGCAATTTTTAAAAACTCTGTATAAAAAAAATCAGGTATAATTGGGTGTTTTGGGGCTAGCTGCAGCCTGCGCTGTGGTGTGAGGGTTTCCTCATGATCCATAGAAGACCCAAGGGTGGCCGTGAGCTGATATTTTTCGTACCGGTTGGGTTGTTGTCTCTCTGACATAGTCACCATATCCATTGTCGTTATATTATAAACCGTATTTGCGTTCTTAAACTCTTCACTTCTTTTTCTTTTTTAGAAATGAAAATTAAAAAATTCATATCCACAAAATTATACTGATGTATTTCACTTCGAGGCTAGAATCAGTTTAGATAGTGTCTTTTATGTCAAATGCAAAGAATTTGTTTTCCCTCACTTTGTAACTATGTAAATTATTTTTCTTCTACGAACTAGCGACTGGATGCGACCCAACTGGTTACAGTTCTCTACCAAACGGGGAAGTAGACACGGTTTCCCAGAATTCCCTGCTGATGGTGAAGTGTAACCCAGGTTACATAATGGACGGTGAGAGTATTATCAGCTGTGATGGCCACCGCTGGTCAGAGCCGCTGCCGCATTGCTATCGTAAGTACCTTCAGCACTCAATGTTTATATTCATCGTCTAGGTTTGTAAGATTTATCGGTTTGGGCGAATCCAGAAATTTAAAAGAGAGTGCATGATCCAGAAAATTACAAAGGAGTTGGATCGTTCAAAGATATACTTTGTTCATTATTGCCCGAAATAAAAAAAAAGCAATGACAAAATATTATAATAAATGTGGCTTCGAACCACCTGAACTCGGCCCGTCCTCTAAATCCAGGGTTTCCAGTCCATCTTCGCTCCAGGAATCGAAGGTGGAACCCTTCCACTTTCCCTGGATCCGTCAATTCTTGTAGATACAACAAAATTGCGATGAAACTAGCCACAATCACAATTACATTGCTTACTTAAAAATGAAATTTGTTCAGTTCGAATTACACTGAATCTGTACAGTCATTATCTATAAACTATTAAATAGTTCGTTGGTATCATTTGACTCCTCTGCCAAATCTTTGCTACTTTTTTTTTAACAAAACAATAAAACAAAACAAAATATTTCTCTTTATTCCAGCGGCTGTTGATATCAATCAATGTGATTTTGAATACAAGTCTCTCTGCGGTTGGACACAGGATAAGGAGCACGATTCTAATTGGAGAACAAAGAGTGGAGAAACGACCACAAAACGAACTGGTCCCCGTCATGATCATACACTTGGTCAAGGTAACAGAAAAGTACATGCGCATTTACATCATCTTGAACAGGCATTTAATCTATCTGCTTCTTTGACTGTAAAGATAGATCTTATACAATTACTAAGCAACTATACATGTCGAATATGAACGATTAAGACAACAATGTATTAAAACAAAAACAGATATTCGTAATTTCTATATTCAACGAGGTCACTAAATATTTCGGAGTTGTGTCAATAATAGATAATAAAGAATTTGGATAATTTAGTCATGACAGTATTTTGACTCCTGCTGGAAAACACATGTTAAAAGCTCACGATTCATATACATAATCCGTTATAATGTTGAAAACATATAGATTTCTAATTACTTCGATCCCATACCAAAGACATCATACATGCGTACTTACTATATTGATCCCGCATTTTGGTAACTTTGAAAAAAAATGCATTATTTATTTTATTTCCTGTGTCAATTTATCAGGTCATTACCTTTACATGGAATCGTCCGTTCCAAACAGACCGGGACATAAAAGTCGGTTACTTTCCCCTGTTTACCCGTGGTACAAGAGTAGAAGATGTTTTCAGTTGTGGTACCATATGCTAGGACCAGATGAAACAGGCTGTAAGATATCTATCTATAGTTTTACACTTTTTGCTCATTTATTTGAAGCCAGTGTGATAAATATACCAAATATACAGCGTGTATTATGTTAAAATTACTCCAGGCTGTTACTTGCAAACAGCTCGAATTTACCCAAAACATCCGACAGAAATAGGTAGTGTTTTCCCCAGGAATTTTTGAAGGCATGGTTATTTAAGTATTTTGGGGGCACTCAACCGTCACATAGGGCACCCACCTTGGCACTAGGGCAATTTATTTACTGAAATCTTCAATAAACATCCTTCACCCTAGTATGGTACTGTAAAAGTATCATAAATGGGTGTCAACACAAAAAGAGTACATGCATGTTAACATGCATATTGGTTGAAATTAATTAAATTAATCTTTTAACTTGAAAGTTGGGTATGGCCAACTAGGAGCACATTGTAAAATTCATGATGAGGGCGGCACGGTGCTAGATGAGGGCATGGTGCAGCGCCATGCTAAATTGGTCTAGGGAAACCTCTAATAGGGGTTCCAACTAAAGTCCCTCCTTGATTACAGCCATGATATTTGAAATAATTCTCAGGTAGTGGCAAAAGGGAAGTAACCGGTTTTTGGAACATATGCTCAATTGAAAAGAAAACTTAACTTTAAAATGCATAATGATCATGTATACCATCATGTATCTAATAAATAATGAGTTGATTATCTGACGCTTAACTGGAAACAAATTACATGCACCCACAACGAAAACTATGATTAGTTAAATCCGAAATGTGTCCTGCTAACTAAAATTTACATTCACTTAACCCTTTGCTTGCGATGATCTTTGAGTTAATTATATCACGTACAACTTATGCAAAGTTAAGGTTAACTGTTATATTAAAATCATGAGATTCTAGTGCGTATTTGACCTGGACATTGTACCTTGTAAGTTGAATTATTTAAATATATAAACTGCTGAATGCACGAGCTGAATGTATAGCGCAATCTTAGTCCTAGTGATTGTACGTTTGAAACCCCAAACTATTTTCAACAAATCGACAGAATGCACAATTAAAGAATCAACTTCAACACCAACACTCATATTATTAGTAAGTCAAATTTGGACATATTCTGTTCTTTACAGACATGGGAGAACTCGAGATTCTACTTCGATCAGGTCAGAATCCTACCGAACAACAACTCTTGGTTATAAGTGGTAACCATGGAGACGAATGGCATAGGGCGAAAGTGTTTATAGAAGAACAGCCAAACAGCTTCCAAGTAAGTTACTAACAAGATTGAATGGGTCGACGAACTTTAATTGTAAGTTTTTTTTAAAGAATCAGGCAATAAGGAAGAAAAATAGAAACATGTATGTCAAAACCCCACCGATCAGAAACATGTATGTCAAAACCCCACCGATCAGAAACATGCATGTCAAAACCCCACCGTTCAGAAACATGCTGTCAAAACCCACCGATCAGAAACATGCTGTCAAAACCCCACCGATCAGAAACATGCTGTCAAAACCCCACCGATCAGAAACATGCATGTCAAAACCCCACCGATCACAAACATGCATGTCAAAACCCCACCGATCAGAAACATGCTGTCAAAACCCCACCGATAAGAAACATGCATGTCAAAACCCCACCGATTAGAAACATACATGTCAAAACCACACCGATCAGAAACATGCTGTCAAAACCACACCGATCAGAAACATGCTGTCAAAACCCCACCGATCAGAAACATGCTGTCAAAACCCCACCGATCAGAAACATGCATGTCAAAACCCCACCGATCAGAAACATGCATGTCAAAACCCCACCGATCAGAAACATGCATGTCAAAACCACACCGATCAGAAACATGCTGTCAAAACCCCACCGATCTGACAATATAATTTCACTCAAGGATGCTTTCTCTATTTGAAAACACATTCTGCATGACTAGATTTGCTCAGAAACCTTTCAATAGAATGGTAGAAAAATCAGGAATTTGACAGAGTTATCTGCCCTTGAAATGTTCATATTCAGTGCATTTCAATGAAATTATAACTCAATTTAACCAAAGTGATAAGAAAAATCTTGCCCTTTTCCTTGATTCTGATGGTGCAAATGGTCAAATTAAACTTTTAAAATGGTGTGTTTCATTATACCATATTTCACCCACTGCCTGATTCTTACAGAAACTGACACTTAAAATTCCGACAAAGTACAAAAAATTGTACAAGGTTACTTCAGTGTCCTGATATTTTGAAAAGGGGGATAAAAAGTGGGCTTCAGCACATTATAAGACATTCTTTGTTTAAATATTGCACATAGTTAACAACATTTGCTAAACAAAAATAGAGATTCCGACCCGTGAATGACTCCCATCGATTCACCAACGAATCGTCAGTAGATTCTGTAACAACCATGATAAAATTTAACAGGTGGTAAATGTTGACAGGGCGACAGCACCGAAATTTTGAAACGTGTGTTCATCAATTATTCACCAGACCAGTTTTGGCTCAGTGTTCTGCCTAGTTTTAAGCACAGCGAGTGAATTTCACTCGTACAAAAAAAATTGTAAGTGAATTAACCGAATAATGTGGGTAATTTCCCCTCAAATAAAATGCAAAAGTGATCGATAGAAAACCGCTATAAATAATAAAAGACTTCACTACCCAAAATTATTCTCATAAACTGAGTAATGTATGTAATATACTAGAGAAAAAGATACTTTTGAAGGGTCAATTTCACCCCCTTGAAAATTTTGAAGAGGTGAAATTAAAAAAAAAAGGTATTTCACTCAAAATGCGCCCTTGGCATAACACTGTTGGCTACGTAAAATAAAAGAAATAAATTAAAAAAAAAAACAAAAAAAAACAAAAAAACAAAAAAAAAAAAACACTAGAATCCATATTTTCTTAAAAGGCTCACAACTACCCATTTTTTTTTTCCTTCAGATTCTTGTTCAGGCGACACGGGGACTCAGTCATACCGCAGATATTGCTATCGACGATTTTAAGTTCTACCGGTGTACAAATGGTATGATTTTTTTTAAATTGTTTTAATTTTTTATCGAATATTGGACGAATAATTCGAATAATTCAAAGTTTCGGCATTTTTCGATTAATTATGTTAAAAATCATTCAAATTGTTTTCTTATTCAATGTTGATTTTCTTATTCGATAGGGACCTTTGCGCTCCGCCACAGAAGGCTAAATTGCCCTACCCATTTCTAGTGGCAATCAACATTTGTCGACCCTATTATTCTTGTGTCACATCCTATTTTTCATTTCATTATCATCATTTCATGTTCATTTTATCATCCATTTCATGTTCATCGCCTGAATATAGATGAAATATCGCTGCTCGGGCGTTAAACCCCAACAATCAGTCAATCAGCCAAAAGTTATTAACCACTCTGTCCGTCACTCACACATCCCTTGTTTTGTAATGTTGAATTTTAAATTTATGTATATTAACCATAAAGGCATGTAGGTAGTTATCCCGACATCATCGATATACTTTATCGGTCGCAAATTGAATGGAAATCGATTGTTAAGCTGTGTACATCGGAACACCTATCAATCAAATTCCAAAACAATTTAATCGATATAATTTATTAGAAAGTCCTTCCTGAGCTCTGATCGATTGGCGGTTGATATGTAATCATAATCTACGAGTAGAGCTGATTTTTTTTAAAACTCAGCCATGGCTAGAATAAAAATTATGATTCAATATTTCCACATTACTTAACAATATAGATTTTGAAATATTTTTGAACCAAAGCTGCTGCTGGAAAAAAACTCAAAATAAAATCCCAGCCCACCTCTGGAGTATACCTTAAAAGAAGCCTACAAAATTAAAGTCCCATCAACATTTGCTCAACTAAAGTATACATTTGTACGAATGAGACAATCAATTATCACGAATATTTTGTTACATCTGCCTTAATTTTTAATCCACTTTCATAAACTTAGGAATTTCTGGAATGCGTTTTATATAATGTTTCAATATTTCCTGTATTCCAAATTTAATCTGTTTAAATCTTGTATTTCAGATACCGACCTTGAGAATATGTATTTCGAATCTGCCACTTCAATAGTAACCGAAAATAACACAAGTGTTTCACATGACGAAATTATCTCCACGTCCAAAAACATTCCTGATATTACAATGGCCGTCCTTGACGCGACGATCAAGGGTTCAACGGAAAGAGCTGACCCTTCACTATTGCGAAAACGTATAAACAATATTTCGGAAACAGGTAGGGAATTACATGTAGGAAATAGAATTGGCCATTACACCGAATCAGCTGATGTAGATACAAATACCAACATTCCAAAGGCCAAAAAATCGAGTTCTGATAATAGCACCGCATATAACATTCCAGTAAAAGCAAATTCTTCGTACAAATTAGACAAACTAGATCCGAAAAAGCGGTTAACTGAAATATTATCGTCAGATGGAAAGACTAAAGTATTGACAGAAAATGTGGCGATTTTTCCTGTAGAAATTGGAGAAGAAAACAAAAATATGCTTGACAAAACAAAAAATCCAAGCAGTACTTCAGAATATTCCGAAACGACCACAAGCGAAACAACAAACGAACCAGCAGGGCTGAAAGTTTCTGCATTTTTCCATAAACCTGAATATTTAGTCGCTATTGCCGGAACGTGCGTAGCTATAGCCTTATCTGTTGTCATAGTGACGGTTCTGATTTTAAAAAGAAGGACTATTTGGGGGCGGAAAAAATCTGATGACCAACTTACAGTGTTATATACTAAAAAATCAGAAACATACAGCAGTATATGATGTGTACATTCCTTATGTTTCTGGCGAAGAAAAAATAACATTCCTTCTAACAACGGTACCTCTTTTTCATGAAACTAAAAAAAAAACAAAAACAAAAACAAAAACAAAAAAAAATACAAACAAAAAAAAAAACAAAAAAAAAAAAAAAACACGGGTTTTGCCTTTTTGTACGATCAATATTATGCATTCTTGTGATTATCTTAGATTTTTATTTAATATTTAAATTATGTATAATGGTCCCGATAATGGTATTGTTATGGTGTATTTGTTTTGGGCAATCTAGTTTTTTACCGCACCACACGAAGTGTTGTTCGAAGTATTATGTTGCGCTGAAAAGTTGCGTGTTCATCCGGTCGTCTGTCCATCCCCGACGGCTTCCAGATAATAACTTGAGGACGGATCTGTGATTTTTTAAAGCTTTGCACTGTTGTTAAGTGCCTTAAAATACGGGTTATTATAAGTTCAATTTCCAGGGAAATTCGAGTTGAGCCTTTTTCCACCATAACGTGGCGGGGTATCACTTAATGTTCCATTAATGACATTTTCTTTTCTATAACTTTAACTGTGTTTATTTTTTGCGGTGAATATTGAGAAATCTTTATATAACCGAAAAGCAGTTATATATCTTTTAAAGAAACGTACATGTAACACCATGAACACAATACAAGTACAACGGATCATTTTAGATTATCATAATCATTCAATGGAAGCAGACTCGCTTTGTGTGTTGGGGTCATAGGTTCTATCCCCGACCAAGTCATAACGAAGACTTTAAAATTGGTAGTCACTGCTCCTCTACCAAGCAAGCTGTACATATACATTTAGGAGATAGAGTGACGACCGGTTGAGCTCGGAATAAGAATAATAGTGATATTTTTCTCCCTGCGTTCTGTTGCTTTTGTGAAATTGCTCAGATTCAGAGTAAGATGACTGTCAAAAAAAAAAATCAATTTTCTCATCTCTTCTAAAATCAAAGCATCCAGTGTTATGCATTGATGAAATATTAGTCTTTACATAATTACAGAAGTCTTCTTCGAGTGTATGTTTTTTATTAGGTCAGTAACCGTAGAGTTTGACATGCTTGTTTTAGATATTTTCTCATGTTGCCCGATTCTTGCAGAGACGTGTACTTAAGAGCTCTCCAAAAGTTGATGGTTTAAACATACTATTATTCCCATTGAATCTAACACGGAATCTATTTCAAAGACTTAATATGCTTTCTATTGTTTTTTTTTTTCCTTTGAAAGCTGACAATCTACTTAAGTACCAGTCCAAACAAAATTCAGACACTAATGTAGAGATGATTCATGGTGTAGAAAAACCCACCGAACAAATTGTGCTTTTATGGTCTATATATATACTATACTTTTGGATAACAATTAAAGTCCTTTCTGTATTCAGATCTGTACTTTTAAGAAAACATTTTTCTCCCACAAAAATCAACCAAATCAAAACAAATCAAACAGTAACTCTTACAAAGCACTAATTTCATACACAATCTATAATGTTTATCTCACATAGACAATCTGTAATGTTTATCTCACATACACAATCTATAATGTTTATCTCACATAGACAATCTATAATGTTTATCTCAAAAGTGGACGAAGCAAATGTCAAACTAAGACCATTTTTTGGTCTGTAACCGTTATTGAATAAGAAATAAAGGTAAATTTGATGAGTTTTTGACATCCATGAATCATCCACTGCCTTATTTTTATATAAAAAACTGCTACTTAAAATGTTATCTCACTTCACATTCTGAAAGAATTTCGCTGCAAGTGTCAACTTACAAACAAATTACATCACTAGTACATGATAAAGTGCATATATGCGATGTGTTATGATTTACAAAATATGGAGCAAGCACATGATTGGGATGTTATGAATCATTAAATTACACATAAAAATCAGGAATATTTGATTGTTTTTTATTCAGTAATTCGGTTACTGGGTTTCCACGTATATACCCATTCAAATCAGGTGCGGATTTATAGAGGGGCAGAGTTGGTATCCTGTTAGTGAAAACCCCGTTTTAATGCCATACGTGAATTATATCCAAAAGTTTGACTGTAAAAATGAGTGAATTATAGTCATCCCCATCTCCTTTATACAAGTATATATATTTTTTTAATCTGAATCCTCTATCTAAAATACTCTGCTTGCAATAAAGTAATATGTAAATAAACACGCAAAACAATACACATAGATTTTTACGGCTATTAAGGCTAAAAACCACTAATTCCACTTTCCATAGGCTTATATGCTAATTTCACAATATTCAATGGCTTCTCTGGACTTTACCTTAACTTTAACCTGCAGAGGACTATATATCAGCATGATTCTACATATGTCAGCTCACAATCCTCAGTATGGCATGTGGGGTTAGCAGACTTGCAGTGCAGTACTGGCCACCGGAAGTGAAGGGTCTATAAATAGCATGGGAAATCCCAGTGTTTTCACAAGATAGGGGTGTATTTAAAAATCATTATGGAGATTAGGCTTCACATCACAAGAAGCAAAATGCACCTATAAAATGTACAGAAATGTTTGTCCTTTCAGAAACTGTTTAAATTTTTTTAAATAAGATGAGAACTTTTTTTCACAGCACTATGAGGAACAGGGGTAATTTCTGCGTAGGACTATTTTTGCGTACCTTCCAAATGCTCATTGGTTGAATTGGTGGTCTGTAACCTAAAGGAGGTAGACCTAAGGTAAGGGAAGTAATTCTTGAAATCAGTGATATGTTTGTATCATTTTAAATTTCATCAAAGCCTATCAAGCTTTCATTTGAAACAGAATGAAATCAGTAAATGCTGCATACAAACGTTCCAATGATTTGTATGAATTGTGTCCCTTACCCTAGGTCTACTTCCTTATAGAGTAGTATATGGCAAGCCAAAGTGGACAGAAATCAATGTTTTGTAATATTAGGAAAGAAATTTTTAATATTATAAAATCATTTTTTTTAATATTAGAAAAGATTTTTTTAATATTAGAAATTCATTGTGTAATATTAAAAATTCATTTTCTAATATTACAAATTCCAGATTTATTAATATTATAAAACATCACACGTTTTGTAATATTACAAATTGAATTTGTAATATTAGAAAATCAATATCTAATATTAAAACATCATTTTTTAATGTTAGAAATTCAATAGATTCTTTAATATCAAAAAAGTGTTTTGTGATATTAGAGATCTAATTTGTAGTATTAGAAAATCAATTTATCAATTTATAATATTGAAAAATCATTTTAATATTAAAAAAAAACAACACTTTTTTGTAATATTAGAAAACATACTATTTAATATTACAAAATCATTTTTTAATATCAGAAAATATTTTTTATATTAGAAATTCATTTTTGCAGTATTAAAAATGCATTTTCTAATATTACGAATTCCTAATTTAGTAATATTATAAAACATCACACATTTTGTAATATTACAAATTGCATTTGTAATATTGGAAAAAGAATTTGTAATATTAGAAAATCACTTTGCAATATTGCAAAATCAGTCACATTTTTTATATTAAAAATGATTTTCTAATATTACAACAAATGCATTTTTTAATATTAGAAAATCAATTTCTAGTATTAAAAAATCGTTTTTAACATTAGAAATTTAACTGAATTTTTAATATTAAAAAAAAAAGATTTTTTAATATTAAAAAAGTGTTTTGTGATATAAGAAATCTAAATTGTAATATTAGAAAATGAATTTGTAATATCAAAAAATCACTTTTTGTATTAGAAAATACTCATTTTTGTCCACTTTGGCTTGCCATTGTAGTAAGTGCAAGTATGAGAAGTGTACATGTGACAATGAAATAGCTCTCAATGTCAAATTAGAATCCTTAGTGTCCGGAAAATTACTTAATTCTCGGCAGTATTCAACTCATTGTTTTTAAGAGACCACATCCGTATTGTAATGGAGTGTTTTTTCACATCAAAATTTTCAGTTTTTTTTAACATTGAATGTCCAGTTGTGAACGTTCCTTCACTTGTATGTTAACGTGTAGGTAGTGCAAATCTACAATACAATGATGTCTGTTTATGAGACATTCAGCTTTGGCTTGAAATCTTCTTATATCTGGTCGGACAGTTTAATTCTTATCAGGAGTTCTCGTTAATGAGGCCTGCGACTGCAACAATTTTGCTGAAAATAAATAATAAATAATATTATACACTAAAGGAATGACCTACTATATATTTTCGGTCTATGAAGAAATAACCTAAGGCACGTGGTGCACACTAAATAACATGCGTATCATTGAGGTTATTTCAAATAGACCGAAAAATATCATAATCACTGGTACAAGATTGAAGTCATCATATAGAAGTTTTATGGTCGTCATCATGAACTCGTGGATCGTTACGGTGTATCCATCTGTACGATGAAAACTGATTTGTTCAACGTGTCATAGTTTTCCTTTCCTCTTCGTCTACCCCAGACTTGACTTTTTTATGAACAACTCGGCGAGAGTTTCTAAAAAAGCAGAGGACGCTTACCCTACCGGTGCACCTGGTTAATGCTCTCAGTTTGTAGTGGAGTCCGAGTTGGTCATTTACTCTTCTTACTTTGTATGTATTATTTTAGTTACTTCATTTTCTTTGTCGTGTATGTCTGTTTTCCATGTCTGGTCTTTGTCCCTGGATTACATTCTCGTTTCCGTTAGAAACTTGGTTCTCTTGATTACTCTTTCACTAGTACACACCCACAAATCGCGGGCATTTAGAGTATGGTTGAAAGTATATAAACTGTTGTAGGATGGACTTTTGTGAAAAATTTCATAACTGGAAAATTCAGGAAATGTCTGGTACTGTAAAGTATTCAATTCGGAGATACAAGTGTACATTTTGTTTCTGATACATTTCCCAAGTATTTACATGTAACAGGTATATTCCGATGAAAGAACTGCATTTTAACCTTATGGTTTTACAGATGTTAAACTCATCCGCTATGTTTGCTGAATGTGTTATTTTTGCGGAAAACGAAGTCATTTCACATACATTACAAACGATAATACTAAAGAGGTTTTATCAATCTTCGTCATTTTCAGTCATGTATCTTAGAGGTTAATTGAGTCATTCTGTGTAAAACACATTATACAACATCGTGTCCATGCAACTACATATACAAAAAGAATGTCGGGCTAACAAATCAATTTCAGTCATGCCAGTGTTGTCATTAAAAGTTCATACGTTATACAATGTACCGATACCAGGGGTTCAAAGAAATCGTATTTCGATCGCTTCCAGGAGTCAATGTTATCAAGTCAGGAATTTAGCGTTGTTTGTAAATATACCAAAGTTCTGTGTACCCTGCATGAGGTTGATGGAACTGACGGAACGGAAGTGTTATTTATGACTTAAAAGTCCGTCTGATGACGGAAACAATATCTGGACGCCTTTTTTCTTTTTTTTCTCCCAAAATATCTGAAAAGGAATAATCATAAGCGGGGATGACAAATGCGACTATGCATGGAACCTATAACACAGAAAGGCATGATGGTTAATTTATAGTGAAAGGAAGAGAAGCGACACTCAAAATGAAGTTTTCTCATTTAAATGTACAGATTCCTTATAATTTACTGTTAGTAAGAAAATTCGACGAGTAATCATAAAAAAAATGTTGATGATGTCACAGTCACATTACAAAATTTGCTCCATTAGATGATGGACATTTTTTTTTCTTATCCAATCAGAAAGCATGTTACTTCTGAAATTAAATTAATGTAAAATAACTTTTACAAATCATATGGTATATGGAATGAGGTACTAGTTTAGGACCAAAACCTTTGGCTGAAGGAAGGATATTTTTTGGACAATTTCTATAAACGTTACTTTTGCCGCGTTTTTAGCTCAAATATGCTAGAGATCCTGTCTTAAAACCCCTGATATTTGCCTCTCGGCGTAGACAAGGGCCCATTGAATCATACTCTAGGCGCGACCTTCCGTTTGAACACAGCTATTATCATATCTTATGATCTCTTTTTAATTGAATGACCTTACCTATCTCCTGTATGTATGGGAACTTCCGATTGATACATGTATGATGTGAGAAGTTTCTAAAGCTATCTTTTTTCGTATGAGCTTGTAGATGTACTTATAATTACGAACCATCAATTCCGGCTTATATGAGATTCTACGTTTTCATTTAGAACAACTGTTATATGTTTATATACCCCTCGACTTATTCTTGTACGGGATGGCCAATAGAGTGAACTATTCTAGAACTGCCAAAAGAGCAGTTGTAAGATAGCTTTAGAACAGTTCCTTGACAGTTCTAGAACCAGCTCTTCAAACATATCTAGCAGAGTCGGCTCTAGTAGAACTATCAAAAGAGAGTAAAAAAAGTGGCAAATTATCTCTCTTGTTGCCCTGTAATACATGTAAACGGAGATAACCTTAGTTGCTATTCATTCCTTTTATCGCCTTATACTACATGTACATGAGTTTATCCATCCTTGTCACTGCTCTGTATTACATGTACATGTGGTCATGCGTCCCTCTCACTACCCTGGACTGCATGTACATATGGTCATCCATCCCTCTCACTGCCCTGTACTGCATGTACATGTACATATGGTCATCCGTCCCTCTCACTGCCCTGTACTGCATGTACATGTGGTCATCCATTCCTCCCACTGCCCTGTACTACATGTACATGTGGTCATCCGTTCCTCTCACTGCCCTGTACTACATGTATATCTAAAGAGTCTAACTGGCCATTCATCTCTCTCGTTGCCCTGTACTACATGTACATCTAGACAGCCTTATCGGCCATTCACCTCTCATTGCCATGTACTGCGCATGCATGTACAAGGAGAAAGCCTTAGTTGCTATTCATCCTGTCACTGCCTTGCACTACATGTAGATATGGTCGTCCGTCCCTCTCATTGCCCTATACTGCATGTACACGGAGATAACCTTAGTTGATATTAATTTTTTTCTTTGCCCTGTATTGCATATACAAGTGGATAGCCTTAGGGGCCATTCATCCCTTTCATTCAATGGATACTTTAAATAATCATATTTTGGTGTTTGACAAGGAAACAAGCCCTCATGTCAGATTAATACAGATAGTCTATACTTTATATCGTCTTACCAATTAGTACGTATGAGCTGTATACCAACATCCTGTCTTTAAGTACCACCGCTTTTGATTGTGTCGGTGGCAGGACTAAACTAACCTTGCTAAACCCGGCCTATATATAATAAATATGAAGACGGTTATATGGAGTATAGTCTTATGTCTTTTTTTACAGCTTTTTGAAGGTAAGGATGGAATTAATTACATGGATAGTTAGTTGGTTGGTTAGAATGTTGTGATATGTGTAATCATATATATTCTTTGCCATATTTTGAGGGCAATTATTGGAGAGATTAGACTAATCAGACGGAGTATTTGTTTTTACAAGATGATATTTTATTGGCCGCATTGTGTTGTATCGGGAGCAGGGTGATTCGTTGGATAAAGGTTAACAATATTTTCGTCCAAAATGTGGATGTTTTCAATAAATGGATAGAGTACTAGTACGTACATGTAGTCAAAATATGAAGTTAATTTATCCAAGTATAAAAATATGCGTGTTGAAGATGATTTATCCAAATACTTGTATAAATACATGTATGCTTGTTGAAGAAAATTTATCTAAATTCTTGTGCAAATATGCTTGTTGAAGGTAATTTATCCAAATATAAATATATGCTTGATGAAAGTAATCAACTCACACAAAATACATATATACTGCTTTAAAATTACATGTACTAAGACTATTATACACTTATCCTGCAACTAAGCTATACAAATAAAGAGTGTCGAATAACGCAAAGTTTTATTCCTCCGCTGCATAATATCTTCTCCGGGTTACCTTTTCTGTTATGAGCAACGTAAAAAGCAGCAAACAGGCAGCAAGTTTTTCAGGTAACCTCGCCGACCGCCGCGCACAAAAGACTGCTGAAAAAAAAAATCTATAACTTTGGGCAAAGTTCGCATGTTTTATTTGGAAAATGTGGTTGCAGGATAATATAAAGATATTTATTTGTACTCGCTTCAAAACAGTCTGATCAGCTCGAGGAACCCTCGCGAAAAAAAAAGGAAAAGAAAAGAAAAGAAAAAAGTAAGAAAGAAAATAGAATTAAAATCAACCAATATACTTGATCAGAGATCCAGGGATTATGAAATATGTTTCTTAACTTTATCAATACACGAAAGCACAACATACCAAACTTAAGGTATAAATCGGTGGGTGTTTTTAGAAAAGCAGAAGACACTTACCTTACGGGTGCACAGTTCCCGTGTCCGAAGTTTTTTTTCGGAGTCCCTGTTGCTCATTTGCTTTTATTTTTTTTATACTGACGTGTTATTTCGATAATTTCATGTTTTTTTGTTGTGTGTGTGTGTGTGTCTTTTTTCCGGTTAAGTCTCACCGTAGATTTTATTCTTTTGGTTTCCCTTCGAATCCTTGTACCTTTGATTTCCATTTGGACAAGCCCTATGGTAACGACGATGAATCAGATAGCTTTTATGGAATATTGTTTTGTAAATGTATCATGGCTTAAATGCACTCGAAACAACTTTCAATTATGGGAAACTTACTGGTTAATTAATCAGCAAGAAAAACGAGCATAGCATATCCGTCAGTCCGTTTCAGTAGTTGATGCAGCTGCAAATAGTTGTACGATAAAGCAAGCAAAAATATTTTCTACATTTACATGTACATGCATGTAAACACTATGAAGTTTTCTTAATTAAATCGACAATTGTAAATGTATTTGAAATCCAAATTTAACTTTTCTGTATGGTAAAATCATTTATTCAATTGCATTTAATTCCAATAACCTATTATAAATTTATAAAGCTTATAGATTCTTTTTTAACCTTTTCATAATAGTACTACCTCTTATCTTATACAGCCTGTCACATGAAATATGAAAATATTACTTGGTTTGGATATGTGAAATCGATTTAAGATGAATGGGGTAAATTCTTTGTGTGGAACGACCAAAACTTTCCAAGTATAATTATCATGATTAGGTACACTGTAATTCTATTAAGCCAACAGTTACAGACCATTTTAAACATTATTAGTTTTCAAAGGGACACAAATAACCAAAAAACTCTTAATTATACACTTTTAAGGAAAATTTAGAGTTTCAAATTTGGAAGACAGAATCTATATTACTTTTTGCAGATTTGGAACCCTTAATCATAAGTTGCCTATAGAATCTGGTAGATGGCGCTAGATATAATCACACATGCAGTTACGTCACCTAGCGATGAAAGGAAATTATAATCTAGATATCATCACCGTACGAATACTAAAAAAATCAATGAGTTGATGAACTGTTACAGCGAATGTCTACCAGATCTTAACAACTTATACTAATTTATACGTTGTCTCAAACAAAAATCCCATGCGTAGTCAACACGTTATTCTAGTTTCTAATATTGTAATTTAACTTAAAAACTTTGTACATGTACAATGTATATTACATACATTTTCATGCTTATTTATTTTGTCCATGTATGTTTCTCTTTACCGAATGTTGTCTTTGGAGTATAAAGATATACATGTATAAAGAATAAAGGGGCTCAACATTTGTTTTATTTGTGTAAACTTACATCTTCGCTAGGACTTACTACGAACTTTCAAGTGTTGCTGAACTTTTTGTAATAAGGTACATTAATTTGTTCAAGGTTGAATGTTAATTCCTCTAGTGTTTTCGGATACAAATTAATTAAAAAGCATAATTTTAGACTCATGTCCTTGTCAAAAACACTAGTTTTTGCATCATTGTGACACTGGTCGCATTTGACAGGAGTGTTTACGGAACAGTTCTGTGGATGACATAAGAAAGGAAGCTTCTAAATTAAAATTTCACATTATTTTTAGCATTTTGTTTAAGTAAATCCGTCTTTTACTACAAACATTTAAAAATAATTCTAATAGTCTTCTATGTTAATTGCTATATTTGTTATCATACCTATGAATTTAACTCTTTATAACAAACGGGAGCTTAGAGTTCTGAAGTGTAAACAGGAAGTCTGTAACGCGATTTTGTTAAACTATGGTACAGTAAAAACAAATTATCAAAAATCTAATTTATTGTAATATTAAACAAATAATTTTTGATATAAAATTTACAATAGTTTTCAGAATTTTTTAGATCCAGTGAAACTTTTTATACCGGACCATCTTTGGACTTTAAAATTGTTTCGGTTTAAACAGATGTTTTTTTCTTTACCGATGTTCAACATCGAAAACGTACATTGATGAGTGTCTCGTTTAGACGTCACAATTTGGGATTATTCCGTGTTTGGTGGAGCTAGTCTTCACTGTATTATTGTCTCGTTTAGACGTCACAATTTGGGATTATTCAGGGTTTGGTGGAGCTAGTCTCCACTGTATTATTGTCTCGTTTAGACGTCACAATTTGGGATTATTCAGGGATTGGTGGAGCTAGTCTCCACTGTATTATTGTCTCGTTTAGACGTCACAATTTGGGATTATTCAGGGTTTGGTGGAGCTAGTCTTCACTGTATCACTGTATTATTGTCTCGTTTAGACGTTACAATTTGGGATTATTCCGTGTTTGGTGGAGCTAGTCTCCACTGTATTACTGTCTCGTTTAGACGTCACAATTTGGGATTATTCAGGGTTTGGTGGAGCTAGTCTCCACTGTATTATTGTCTCGTTTAGACGTCACAATTTGGGATTATTCAGGGTTTGGTGGAGCTAGTCTTCACTGTATCACTGTATTATTGTCTCGTTTAGACGTTACAATTTAGGATTATTCCGTGATTGGTGGAGCTAGTCTTCACTGTATTATTGTCTCGTTTAGACGTCACAATTTGGGATTATTCAGGGTTTGGTGGAGCTAGTCTTCACTGTATCACTGTATTATTGTCTCGTTTAGACGTTACAATTTGGGATTATTCCGTGTTTGGTGGAGCTAGTCTCCACTGTATTACTGTCTCGTTTAGACGTCACAATTTGGGATTATTCAGGGTTTGGTGGAGCTAGTCTCCACTGTATTATTGTCTCGTTTAGACGTCACAATTTGGGATTATTCAGGGTTTGGTGGAGCTAGTCTTCACTGTAGCACTGTATTATTGTCTCGTTTAGACGTTACAATTTAGGATTATTCCGTGATTGGTGGAGCTAGTCTTCACTGTATTATTGTCTCGTTTAGACGCTACAATTTGGGATTATTCCGTGTTTGGTGGAGCTTGTCTTCACTGTATTATTGTCTTGTTTAGACGTCACAATTTGTGATTATTCAGGGTTTGGTGGAGCTAGTCTTCACTGTATTATTGTCTCGTTTAGACATCATAATTTGGGATTATTCAGGGTTCGGTGGAGCTAGTCTTCACTGTATTATTGTCTTGTTTAGACATCATAATTTGGGATTATTCAGGGTTCGGTGGAGCTAGTCTTCACTGTATTATTGTCTTGTTTAGACATCATAATTTGGGATTATTGAGGATTCGGTGGAGCTAGTCTCCACTGTATTATGTCTTCCTTAGCATCTTTTTAAATTTAAAAGGAGAAAAAAACTGAAATTCTAGGTATTTGCACATTGCATCTGTAAGTGAAGTTTGCTTGTATAAAGTGAATTGTATATATTAGTAAATTAACAGTTCTTGTTTATTTCTATAACGAAAAAAATACAACATTAGACTTAAAGGAAACACCCCAAAAAACAAACAACATTAGACTTTAACCCCCCCCCCACCATAAAAAAAAACAAAACAAAACAAAAAAATACAAAAACAAAAAACACAAAAACAAAAAAACAAAAAACCAAAAAAACAAACAAACAAATAAAAGCAAAAAACAACAAAAAAATAAACAAATAAAAAAAAAACAAACACAACAAAACAAAAACAAAAGCTAAAGACAAAAAGTTACAAAAGTTTTTATTTTCTAAAACTTCGTTTACATTTGATCTTTTTAGAATGTTTTTTTTTCCTGAAGGAAGTGTCTTTATTATTATCATGTCGTTAATCAGTAGACAGGATATTATTCAGGCATATCAAAAACCCATTCTGAAACCGCAACGAAAAACCCATCCAGAGATCGCAAAGGACAACATAATTATAGTCTTAGTTTATCACTCGGTTGTTGCACATTCGATATAAACTTTATGTAGATTGATCACAATATTGACACTTTGCAAGAGTTATCTTTCTTGATTTGGTTGATCAATGGGAAAGATAAGTTTTTTTCTCCAGTAAACAGATCTGTATGAAGAAGTTAAAAATATGGAGTATATACATGTAGATCGGAAAAGCATTGTTTGATCGTAAAGATTTTTTTTCTTCACCCCTAATCACCATTAACATTTGCAGTGGCAAAATTGTATATGGACTGGTACTTATATAATATTCCTTTTTTATATATTTGCTTATCTAATGACACAACTCCTACTTCTTTTTTTATATCTGTTTATCAAATGACACAGGTCCCATTTTATTTTTGATATGTGTTTGTCTAATGACATAGCTCCTATTTTATTCAAAACATCTATATATCTAAAGACCCAGCTTCTATCAACATCATCGATGTCTGTTTATCTAATGACATAGCTCTTGATTTGTTTACATATCTGTATATCTAAAGACCAAGCTCCTATTTCATTTGTGATATTTGTTTATTTAGATAATGTGACATAGCTCCTATTCTATTTTTTTTATATATGTTTTAAATTATCTTATGACATAGCTCCTATTTTATTATTGATATACGTTTATCTAATGACATAACTTCTTTTTATTAGTGAAATCTGTATATCTACAGATACAGCTCCTATTTTATTTGTGATATCTGTATATCAATAGACCACACTCCTATTTTATTATTGAGATATCTGTTTGCCTAATAACATACATACAGATGTCTGTATATCTTAAAACCCATCTACTATTTATTTCAGATATCTGTTTATTTAGGCAACGTTACATAGCTCCTATTTTATTTCAGATATATGTATATTTAGGCAAAGTTACATAGCTCCTATTTTATTTCAGATATCTGTTTATTTAGGCTAAGTTATATATATGTAGCTCCTATTTTATTTCAGATATCTGTTTATTTAGGCAAAGTTACATAGCTCCTATTTTATTTTGGTGTCTTCCACCTATTCCCACTTTTTAAAAAACATTATTCCTCCTATTCCCACATACAAGTTTCTTTGATGTTTTGATTTGTTTTTATAGTAATTAAGCCCTACATAAATGACACCTTCTGTTTACCTGTGTTTACCTTTATTTTGCAATTTTTGTACACACAAGAATCTAACACACTTAGCAGCTGCAGAAACTATATATGGTGACGGCACATTTTATACATGCCCTACTCAATTCTACCAACTGTACACATTCCACACAATGGTTGACAACGCAATGTATCCGCTAGTGTACAGCTTACTACCAGCTAAGAGCGAACTTGTACATACCAGATTTCTTACTCTACTCAAAGATTTATGTCAACAACATCAACTGCAACTTCAACCTACTACTATCTTTCTGGACTATGAGGTCGCCATACGCAACGCAGCATACTCCATCTTTCCTGGTATCAACGCAAAGGGCTGTTTTTTTTCACTATACTCAGAGCATATGGCGAAAAGCTCAGGAAACAGGTCTACAAGTGCCTTACAAAGAAGACAACAACATCCACCAATTAGTACGTCGTGCAGCTGTGTTACCACTCATACCCACTGCTGAGGTCGAAGACGTATGGTTTAATGCCCTTACTGATATAGATGATGTTGAAACAAACGCCAACTACGTTCCCTTCACTGACTATGTAACAACTTACTGGGTAGAGCAGAACAAACACTTATGGAACCACTACACAACAGAAGGTCCAAGGACAAGCAATCACTTAGAAGGATGGCATAGTAAACTTAAGAAACATGTTCAACATCCACACCCAAACATATTCAGACTCATAAAACAACTGAAACATGAGGAAGCCATCCATGACTTGACTATGATTCAATACGCAGCTGGTGGTAAAATAGCAGTACAAAAGAGAAAGTATGTAGACATCAACAACAGGTTAGCAGCACTCAAAACCAGACATCGTAACCAAGAAGTCACAACTGTCTTTATGTATAAAGAATAAAGGGGCTCAACATTTGTTTTATTTGTGTAAACTTACATCTTCGCTAGGACTTACTACGAACTTTCAAGTGTTGCTGAACTTTTTGTAATAAGGTACATTAATTTGTTCAAGGTTGAATGTTAATTCCTCTAGTGTTTTCGGATACAAATTAATTAAAAAGCATACTTTTAGACTCATGTCCTTGTCAAAAACACTAGTTTTTGCATCATTGTGACACTGGTCGCATTTGACAGGAGTGTTTACGGAACAGTTCTGTGGATGACATAAGAAAGGAAGCTTCTAAATTAAAATTTCACATTATTTTTAGCATTTTGTTTAAGTAAATCCTTCTTTTACTACAAACATTTAAAAATAATTCTAATAGTCTTCTATGTTAATTGCTATATTTGTTATCATACCTATGAATTTAACTCTTTATAACAAACGGGAGCTTAGAGTTCTGAAGTGTAAACAGGAAGTCTGTAACGCGATTTTGTTAAACTATGGTACAGTAAAAACAAATTATCAAAAATCTAATTTATTGTAATATTAAACAAATAATTTTTGATATAAAATTTACAATAGTTTTCAGAATTTTTTAGATCCAGTGAAACTTTTTATACCGGACCATCTTTGGACTTTAAAATTGTTTCGGTTTAAACAGATGTTTTTTTCTTTACCGATGTTCAACATCGAAAACGTACATTGATGAGTGTCTCGTTTAGACGTCACAATTTGGGATTATTCCGTGTTTGGTGGAGCTAGTCTTCACTGTATTATTGTCTCGTTTAGACGTCACAATTTGGGATTATTCAGGGTTTGGTGGAGCTAGTCTCCACTGTATTATTGTCTCGTTTAGACGTCACAATTTGGGATTATTCAGGGATTGGTGGAGCTAGTCTCCACTGTATTATTGTCTCGTTTAGACGTCACAATTTGGGATTATTCAGGGTTTGGTGGAGCTAGTCTTCACTGTATCACTGTATTATTGTCTCGTTTAGACGTTACAATTTGGGATTATTCCGTGTTTGGTGGAGCTAGTCTTCACTGTATTATTGTCTCGTTTAGACGTCACAATTTGTGATTATTCAGGGTTTGGTGGAGCTAGTCTTCACTGTATTATTGTCTCGTTTAGACATCATAATTTGGGATTATTCAGGGTTCGATGGAGCTAGTCTTCACTGTATTATTGTCTTGTTTAGACATCATAATTTGGGATTATTCAGGGTTCGGTGGAGCTAGTCTTCACTGTATTATTGTCTTGTTTAGACATCATAATTTGGGAGTATTGAGGATTCGGTGGAGCTAGTCTCCACTGTATTATGTCTTCCTTAGCATCTTTTTAAATTTAAAAGGAGAAAAAAACTGAAAATCTAGGTATTTGCACATTGCATCTGTAAGTGAAGTTTGCTTGTATAAAGTGAATTGTATATATTAGTAAATTAACAGTTCTTGTTTATTTCTATAACGAAAAAAATACAACATTAGACTTAAAGGAAACACCCCAAAAAACAAACAACATTAGACTTTAACCCCCCCCATAATAAAAAAAAAACAAAACAAAACAAAAAATACAAAAACCAAAAACACAAAAAAAAAAAAATCCAAACAAACAAATAAAAGCAAAAAACAACAAAAAAACAAACAAATAGAAAAAACAAACACAACAAAACGAAAGAAAACAAAAACAAAACAAACACAACAAAACGAAATAAAAAAAAAACAAAACAAAAACAAAAGCTAAAGACAAAAAGTTACAAAAGTTTTTATTTTCTAAAACTTCGTTTACATTCGATCTTTTTAGAATGTTTTTTTTCCTGAAGGAAGTGTCTTTATTATTATCATGTCGTTAATCAGTAGACAGGATATTATTCAGGCATATCAAAAACCCATTCTGAAACCGCAACGAAAAACCCATCCAGAGATCGCAAAGGACAACATAATTATAGTCTTAGTTTATCACTCGGTTGTTGCACATTCGATATAAACTTTATGTAGATTGATCACAATATTGACACTTTGCAAGAGTTATCTTTCTTGATTTGGTTGATCAATGGGAAAGATAAGTTTTTTTTCTCCAGTAAACAGACCTGTATGAAGAAGTTAAAAATATGGAGTATATACATGTAGATCGGAAAAGCATTGTTTGATCGTAAAGATTTTTTTTCTTCACTCCTAATCACCATTAACATTTGCAGTGGCAAAATTGTATATGGACTGGTACTTATATAATATTCCTTTTTTTATATATTTGCTTATCTAATGACTCAACTCCTACTTCTTCTTTTATATCTGTTTATCAAATGACACAGGTCCCATTTTATTTTTGATATGTGTTTGTCTAATGACATAGCTCTTATTTTATTCAAAACATCTATATATCTAAAGACCCAGCTTCTATCAACATCATCGATGTCTGTTTATCTAATGATATAGCTCTTGATTTGTTTACATATCTGTATATCTAAAGACCAAGCTCCTATTTCATTTGTGATATTTGTTTATTTAGATAATGTGACATAGCTCCTATTCTATTTTTTTTATATATGTTTTAAATTATCTTATGACATAGCTCCTATTTTATTATTGATATACGTTTATCTAATGACATAACTTCTTTTTTTTAGTGATATCTGTATATCTACAGATACAGCTCCTATTTTATTTGTGATATCTGTATATCAATAGACCACACTCCTATTTTATTATTGAGATATCTGTTTGCCTAATAACATACATACAGATGTCTGTATATCTTAAAACCCATCTACTATTTATTTCAGATATCTGTTTATTTAGACGAAATTACGTAGCTCCTATTTTATTTCAGATATCTGTTTATTTAGGCAACGTTACATAGCTCCTATTTTATTTCAGATATATGTATATTTAGGCAAAGTTACATAGCTCCTATTTTATTTCAGATATCTGTTTATTTAGGCTAAGTTATATATATGTAGCTCCTATTTTATTTCAGATATCTGTTTATTTAGACAAAGTTACATAGCTCCTATTTTATTTTGGTGTCTTCCACCTATTCCCACTTTTTAAAAAACATTATTCCTCCTATTCCCACATACAAGTTTCTTTGATGTTTTGATTTGTTTTTATAGTAATTAAGCCCTACATAAATGACACCTTCTGTTTACCTGTGTTTACCTTTATTTTGCAATTTTTGTACACACAAGAATCTAACACACTTAGCAGCTGCAGAAACTATATATGGTGACGGCACATTTTATACATGCCCTACTCAATTCTACCAACTGTACACATTCCACACAATGGTTGACAACGCAATGTATCCGCTAGTGTACAGCTTACTACCAGCTAAGAGCGAACTTTACATACCAGATTTCTTACTCTACTCAAAGATTTATGTCAACAACATCAACTGCAACTTCAACCTACTACTATCTTTCTGGACTATGAGGTCGCCATACGCAACGCAGCATACTCCATCTTTCCTGGCATCAACGCAAAGGGCTGTTTTTTTTTCACTATACTCAGAGCATATGGCGAAAGCTCAGGAAACAGGTCTACAAGTGCCTTACAAAGAAGACAACAACATCCACCAATTAGTACGTCGTGCAGCTGTGTTACCACTCATACCCACTGCTGAGGTCGAAGACGTATGGTTTAATGCCCTTACTGATATAGATGATGTTGAAACAAACGCCAACTACGTTCCCTTCACTGACTATGTAACAACTTACTGGGTAGAGCAGAACAGACACTTATAGAACCACTACACAACAGAAGGTCCAAGGACAAGCAATCACTTAGAAGGATGGCATAGTAAACTTAAGAAACATGTTCAACATCCACACCCAAACATATTCAGACTCATAAAACAACTGAAACATGAGGAAGCCATCCATGACTTGACTATGATTCAATACGCAGCTGGTGGTAAAAGAGCAGTACAAAAGAGAAAGTATGTAGACATCAACAACAGGTTAGCAGCACTCAAAACCAGACATCGTAACCAAGAAGTCACAACTGTCCAGTTTGGTGATGCAGCTTCATACCTTCTGCACCTTGACTAAATTGATGAACTGTTAAATTGTTATGTGAAAACAAAATTATTGTGTATGTTTAATATATATGATCTAGTGCTTAATATCGTAGAGACTGGTTGAATGAATGTGTTTAAACTGATATTGTTACTTTCTTATGTCTTATGACTTATGTATATCAAAAACTACTGATTCATTAATATACATTATGTATTCATATATATAACTGTTTATTTGTATTTCCTTAAATTAAAAAGTATAATATTCAAAATTTACTTGTTTCTTTTTTATTATATTTATGCAACAAAATGGAAATTCACTGACAAAATATATCATTTACCTGTCATTAATTACAAAATCAATTAACACCTAATCAAACATTGTTTATACAGTATGATCCTTTATCTACACTATTTTCCACCTATTCCCAAATGAAAATTTACCTTTTTATTACCTATTTTATAAAAAGTGGGAATAGGTGGAATGAACCTTTATTTTTTGATACTTGTTTATCTTGTGACACAGATCCTAGTTAATTTTTTTGGTGTATGTTTATCTAATAACACATACTAATTTTAATTTTTTGATATAATTATGTTTAACTTATGACACAGCTCCTTTTTTCTCTATTTCAAATCTTATCTGGTATCTTAGAAGTTTGTTATATGTTTGCTGACTTATTTGTATTTATACTACAATCGTTCTATTTGTGCAACCAAAAATTTGTTGGTGTTATACGGTAATTGACATTCAATACGTAACACTTTGGATCCGCCTACTTTCTTGCCCTGTTAAACGTTGCCTCACTACTGAGGGCCACAGGGGGGAGAGAAATATAACAAACACGTCGTATGAACTTGATTTTAATTGATTACGATTGCAGTATAAAGGCAATAACAGTACATTGACTAGAAATAAAAACAATATACGAATTCGGCACAAATCGGGAAATGCTCGGCGAAGCCTCGCGTTTTATCCTAACTCTAAGCCCCATCCGAGTATTGTTTTACACTCTTTTGTATACATCTTATCATACATTTTAGTATCCTACATGTATTTGTCTTTCCAGTTTCTTGTCAGAAGTGTGCTCCTCCATCAAACCCAAAAGGGGGTAAGGTGCGTGTTAGAGCCAGAGGAAGAATAGCCAAGTTTCGTTGTTATAGAAGATTTACTCTATACGGATCTAAAATTATCATCTGTTCATCGGGCAAATGGAATAAAGAGCCACCAATCTGTATACGTGCGTATATTATGATTGATTGCATTTCACCATATAACACCGCCATTATATTTACGAGGGGGAGGGGGTGTGGGGTCTTTTTGAAAAATTTCCCCCAAAATTTCTGAAAAAAGTACTTAACAAGGCAGAATTTTCAATAGTATTGATTTCGGTTACTGCTTCATGAAATATAGATGAAAATTTTGCGATTTACCGAAAAAAAAACCAAATAAACAAACAAACAAAATTGGAAAAAAAATTCTTGTTCAACATCAAATCCAAGGTCCCCTCAGAATAAAATGTCGATGCCTTAGTACAAGAAGTTATGTATCTATTTAACCATTAAACCTAACTGACCTATAAGCATAGATTATCGTATTTTGATATCGAACGTCACAATAAAATTGGATAGACTACTAATAATTACAATGATATCTATTACTTTTTTTATATTAATAAAAGAACAACTCAAAGGAAGTTGACGATTATCCCTACCCCCCTCCCCCCAACCGTTACCCTTAGGATTCTTACCACAAGTGTATTTGTATAATATACATTTCCGAGATTTTGATTAAAATATTTAGGAAAAAGCAACCAGCAACAATAATATTATTTGCATTTATAATTAAATTGTGTTTTCGACTTTTTTTCTTTGAACTCAAAATATTGATATTTTTTTCAGAGTAGCACTATATGTGTTTTTATATGAATTGTTCTTTATTTTAAGGAAATCAGAAATCTTGCAATAGCACAAGATGGTTGAAAATATAATTTTAGGTGAAAACATTTTGGTTACAAACCCCAAAACCCACTAAATTATACTGCCTTTTCTATGTATAGTTTGATTTCTGAGTATTATCAGTGCGCGTGCTAACGCGTCTTTTGTTTCCAAAAAGGCGGTAGAAATTATGTTTCTTCTCAAGCTTCAGTTCTCACATCCTTTATCAATCTGTCCATGTTCATGGTGATGAGAACACGATCGATTGTGTCGAGAAAGCCAAAAGGTTAAATTTTGCACACGGAAGAAGTTCCGCATATCGTGTTATCTCCACATTCCACTGATGTTTAAAAACGAATTAAATCAAACCTCATACATTAGTGTCTTTTTTCCTATCAAATTACTTCCCTAATTAGTACGAATGACTTAATTTAACGATAAATGAAGATGAGGAAGTAATCAACCAACATGTAAACTAAATGTATCTACATAAGTAAGAACTGATAAAAAAATCCCTGCAATAACCATGCTCCAATGTAATAAATGTCAGATAAATCTATTTTAATTTCTATTGTTTCATCTGTAATTGTATTGTATATGTATGTTAATTATTTGCAATTGTTATGTATGATGTATATACCAGAAATGGCCAATGATTGGTTTTTAAGAACAATTCTGTTTTAAGAATCGGGCAATGAGTGGCACATAATTTTCCCCAATTTATTAAATTTTGCCTAAAATATATTCAGTACATATAGAAAACAAACAAAAAGCTACTTAAGTTTATCCTGAAGCATCTCTGACGTAAATATTTTTTGACTGCTTATATAGGAAAGAGTGCGGAAATTTTCCCGCTATATTTCCATAGTGCATTTCAACTAAATTTGATCTATCAATATCTTAAAAAGGCAAATTTTACAGATACTTTGACGGTTATTTCTGGTGGTTATCAGGTATAATGAATTGGTTATTGCAATAAAATTTCTGCGTTTTTTTCCTTCATGTGCCACATCTTATATACATTTTGCCCGATTCTTAGACGGTACTTAATAGATTATTATATTCTATTCAGGTAGTGTATATAATGTTTCAAAGCTTTACACCTCTTAGACTACCAACCTCAATGTTAAACCCCGCCCCTTTATGCAAATTAGTATCGAACAACCAAAACAGTTTCGCAGATTCGTACATTTTTGTAATGCTCATTCCTTGTGATTTTTTTCACATCCTGCACAGCAGGTACTATACATTGTACTTAGCTAGCAAAAGGGTGCGTAGTAATCAGAAAAGAGAAGAGATTGGCTTTATATTACCCACGTTTTCATTGTAACAGGAAGTGGGTGTAAAAAGATTGTTCCCGCCAAAGGAATGAAATTGACTGAGGATGTAAAAGGCGCTGTAAATAGGTTCAAGTGTGATGCTCCGATGAATTTAGTGGGAGATAAAGAGCTGACATGTAACGGAAAAATATGGAGCGGCCCGGTACCAACATGTGAATGTAATACGCTATATTGTTATCATTTTATAAAGAAAAACATATTAGATTGAATTCAGTTATGTTAACAATGACGGCTTTATCATGATAAATTGTTTAGCCCAAAAACAGTGATAAGAATTTTATGTTTAAAATTCAGTTTAAAGTCTTACTAAAGCCAGAAAGTAAAATTAAGAAATAAATCACGGAAACTCCATTATATCATTGTTATACTACGGGCTGGCCATTTATGTCGCACTGTTATACACCGAGGAATAGCGGAGGGTTAAATAACGACATAAATGGCAAGCCCGTGGTAAAACGATGATTAAATGGAGTTTCCGTGATTTATTTCGATTTTAATAGATGTAGTTTCTTTATATTTGTGAATAGACACAGCCTATGTGTTGCATGATTTGTTGGTCACGTATTTATCACTTGTTTATCATTGCTCTGGTCAAAAGAGCTTTTAAGCACGTCATATTAGAATATCTCTATCCTGATCATGCTTTTTTACACAAAACGTTGTTAATGCTTTTTGTTTATCCTACCGGTGTACCTGGTCCATGCTCCCAGCTTTTATTGGAGTCCAAGTTGCTCATTTGCTTTTGTTACTTTGTATGTATGATCGTAATTACTTTATGTTCTTTATTGTGTATGTCTGTTTTCCATGTCTGGTCTTTGTCCCTGGATTACATTCTTTTGATTACCGCTATAACTTTGGTTCCCTTGATTACTCTTTTAAAGTTAGGTTACAAATTCAAATACCAGCATGGCTATTGTGATCATGAATTTTGGTATTCTGTAGATGTTGATCCAGTGGATTTCTGCGATTTTGAAAACGACAATTTATGTGGATGGCAACATGATCCTACAGCAGAAATTCAATGGATAAGAAACCGTGGGACGACCCCGACTCGCCGAACAGGCCCGTCTTATGACCACACTCTAGGAAAAGACGGCAATGGTATGATTCTGAAGAAATATTTTTAATGTTAATATAATTAAGCTCCTAAATACTTATCATTTATTTATTTTTATCATATTTCTATTTCATTTGACAATATTTCACATATTAAAAGATTCATTTTAATATTATACAAGTTGAAATATTTTTTTTGAATTTTTCTACATGTTATAATATGTACAGGGTATTGTTATAACATGTACAAAATTACAACTTGTACACAACATTTCATAAATAACATATAACTAAGAGGGTGATCGAGCAGCTTGTTACCCCGAGACAATTGTCACCCCGAGGCGCAGCCGAGGATGACAATGTATTTTCAAGGGGTAACTATATGTTATTTATTCTATCATGCTGAATGTTCCATTGTTATTTAATCAAACTGTTACGGGGCAGAATAAACAACAACAACAAAATAAAACAAAAACAAAAAAGGTCAAGAATGCAGTGCATGGAATGGCATAAATTCTCAGTTGACCACTTTCGTTTCCAGTTCCAAACTCAGTCACTTTTGTAATTTGACAATACAATTAAAAATGTTTGGGTACAGACTCGTCGAAGATTTGGCATTTTTTTTAAAGATATTTATACGTCTGCTGAATTTCATTTATTAATCGATGTTACGTACATCAGTTACTGATATGGACGATGCGTATATTGATTACTGACAACGATTGACATTTTAGTTATTTTATTTGCCGATCAATTATCTTAACTATCTTACTGACATTATACATTTTGAGCCCCCTCCCTCCGAAAAAAAGGAAAATCGAACAGGACTGCCTACACGTGAAATCGCATTAATATTCTTCGGTTTCATGTTTCACTTATCATTTTATGTAGTTAAATTATCTTCATGGGTAAAAGAGTAACCAAGGGAACCAACATTCTAGCGAAAATCAAAAGAATGTAATCAAGAAACAAAGACCAGACATGGAAAACAGAAACACACACAACAAATGAAATAAAATAACCAAAAGAATACGGACGAAGCAACAGAAGTAATTGAGCGATTCGGACACAATTAAAACTTGAATACCAGGACATTTACCCTTCCGTGCACCTGGTCCTCAAACCAAGAAATCAGTAAAGTCCGGATTGTATATGTATTATTTCGCTTCTGTGTGTTTTGAATTTCATTCAGTCAATTTTTGGTATTTATGATATTTTGTTTTTTTCCCTTTTTGTCTAGTCTTTGTTCCTGGATTGTGCTATAATTCTTTGTACTTTTGCGTACAGTATCAACAGTTCTTTCTCACGTAGACTTGTGGTCTCTTTGACACATTACACAGTTCTACTTCCTCTAATTTTCTAAAATACAGGTCATTATATGTACATGGAATCTTCACATCCGACAAATGAGGGAGACAGTGCACGACTACTGTCGCCATTTTATGGATCAGCGACGAGTGGAAAGTGTTTCCGGTTTTGGTACCATATGTACGGACAAGCCGGCATAGGGCGTACGTATTTACAAACTAGATAATTTGATATCGTGATTATTTTAAGATTCAATGTAAAGTGGAATCTGAATCGAACCAAGGATAAACCGGAAACCTGTGTAAACAATACATCCTATGGAGTCCATCCATGTCACTGTCAATACATTTTAAACCTAACACCCACCTTAATCAAACAGAACTTTTATACAAAAACGGTTCGGTTTAGACAGGTTCCACTGTATTAATCACGAATATCAGATGTCAGATTACTGTACACTAACACATAACATGAATTGATATCAGACGAAAATGACTACGCGCAGAACGAGTGCACGAGCCACCCGCGCCTGTATATCTTTTATTGGTCATTTATCGATAAATAGGTATGGTCAATTCATGTCACAAATCATTTATAGCACCGCCTTCCTCATTATCCAAATAAACTTCCTGCTCTTCGGGCTCAAAGTCTATTTGAATAACTCGTAAGATCGTGCTATAAATATAACATGAAGGAAAATGAAAAGGCGTCTGGTTTAGACACATTTCGATTTTTTAGGGTCCTGTTTAGTCCGGTTTCTTTGTAGTAAAATAATTAATGTATCAATTATTTGCAGAGGTTGGAAGACTGACAATGTATGTGGAGGAGACTGGTAAACCAAAAACTAATATGTTAAGTATATCAGGCGATCAAGGCGATGCATGGATAGAAGGAAACTTTAAAATTGGAAAGAGAGAGAAACCATTTAGGGTATGACTTACACTGTATGCTATCTATTCTGACCAAACTTAGACAAATACTTATCAAGGGTGAACAAAATTAAGACTCTTTTTTTTGCTCTCGATATTCAATGATATGAAGAACAGCTATTAGGGCAGCAACCATTGATTTTCTGGGTGGGGTGGGGGTGGATGTGAGGGGTTTAAATTCTTTTTCTTTTCCAAATATTTCTAGAGAAGCAGAGTACACTTACCCTACCGGTGCACCAGATCCATACTCCCAGCTTTTCATTTACTTTTGTTTCTTTGTTTGTGTTATTTTGGTTATTCCATGTTCTTTGTTTTTGTGTGTCTATTTTCTCTGTCTAGTCTATCCTGTCCTTCGAATATTTTGACTTACCGCTTGAATCTTGGTTCCTTTCGAATACCCTTTCGTACTCCGAAAGCCTTGAACGTCCGACACTCTTCCTAATAATCAAAACAACAGTTAAAAAAAAAACATATTAAAAATCGTGTATTATGTATAATATACATATTTTCTTTCTACTCTTTGTTTTTCATCGCCTGGACTTTGTAACATTTCTTTTATGTAAGGATATGCATTTTTTCTTTTGCAGTTTGTCATCGAGGGAACGAAGATGAAAAGTCATCTTGGAGATATTTCTGTAGATGATGCTGAAATATACAATTGTTCAGAGGGTAAGGAAATTTTTCGTACCGTTTCTTGTAAAAAAAGAAGATGCTGTATACTTGCATATAAAATCGGACAAACATTCAACGAAAATATCACAGAAAGTTATTGTAACATTTTAAATCAAACGTATGCCAAAAATGAAGCTTCAATCTTCTAGTTCGAAGTTCAAAATATCCGATAGAAGCCCTTTGTCTCCAGTTGATATTCATGTGAAAGTTCGAATCTCACGGTAAATCTGTCACATATTTTACTTTCAGAATTCTGGTGAAATACTTGACTGTGTTTAAGAAAGAAAAAAAAAACTAGTTCCAATGGTACAGAATAAAATGTTCAAATATTGTTTTTAGTGTATACCTGCCTTTTTTTGTAAATGTTTTATATTTTTTTGAAAAAAAAAAAAAACAACCTCAAATTTCAAGACCTGGGTACGGTTGTTCAAAAGTATATTTAACCACTGGACAATTAAAAGACATCTACTGGATGCATTTTTTACATTTATTCAGCGGATGGTTTTGAGCAGATGGGAATTGGTACTTACATATAATATCCATTTCACACATTTCACTCCCACAAAAACAGTGATGTAAACTTTTCACCCAGTTGTTTACAGTTACCAGGAAGTAAAATATATTTAAAAAAAACATTTCGAGGGACATTACTTTTAACAAGATGTGTTATTTGAATGGTCTTTTGTAGAAATGTGGTTTTAATGGTCATTTAAATCATTTCAGTACTGATTGATTGATTGATGTTTGGTGTTTAACGTCTAAGCAACAGTATTTCAATTATCCGGGCGATGAACATGAAATTGATGATAAAATGAACATGATATGATGATGAAATGAAAATAGAAATGGCTACCATCGTTTTTACAACTATAGATAGAGCCGATTAAATTGGGAAAGGGTATTATCTGCTATATTCCAGTCATTTTCAGCATCGTATATTCAAAACAAAGTTTCGAAGAATATGGTTATCAGCAGCCCCTATTTACTTCGAGTAATGAAATTGGTGACTTTTCATTCTAAATTGTCAACTTTCCTTTCATCTGTGGCAACATCCCTTTAGCACCTGCGCTTGGAATGATCATATCACAACTCATACGTTATGCCAAAGCTTGCCGGGACTCCGCAGACTTTTTGTATCTTTCTAGAATTCTAACAAATAGGCTTATGGACCAGGGTTATGTTGCTACATGATTGAATTCATCACTACAGAAATTTTATGATCGTCATCATGAACTCGCGGATCGTTACGGTGTATCCATCTGCGAAATGAAAACTGATTTGTTCAATGTGTCATAGTTTTCCTTTCCTCTTTCGTCTACCCCGGACTTGACTTTTTATGAGCAATTCGGCGGATGTTTCTAGAGAGAACGCTTACCCTACCGGTAAGCTTTTCGTTACTTTGTATGTATGATTTTAGTTACTTTATGTTCTTTGTTGTGTATGTCGGTTTTCCATGTCTGGTCTTTGTCCCTGGATTACATTCTTTTGATTACCAGTATAACCTTTGTTCCCTTAATTACTCATTAACAAACGTATCACGTTATCGATAGAATACTGCTATTTGCAATGTAAATTTTCACTGAATGAGAGGATTGGCTACGTAAAAACGGGAAACAGGAAAATAATGACGTAGTATTTCAAGGAAATATTTTGAAAGCTGATTAACATTTAGAAATTGTCAATGCTGGTGTTTTGTCTGGAAGAAACACTTGATTTCTGCTTCCATTTTTGACTTTTTTTGCAACACACCACTGCCTGTCCCTTCATGTTATTTGTGTTCTTTTCCTGTCTCTGGTAACCACTATCTTAATTATAATAATAATAAAAAACCAAACCCTTTGTTTCGATGCTTGACAAATACATGTTGAACAGTTTCACTGTACATAATCCCAACAGCCGTTCTGGTTTTCGATAATTAACAACGATTGACGTAACGTGATCGTAATTTCTGTAATTCCAAAGACTACCTGCTGTGTATCTGACATGTGTGTCTTTCATTTTTAGCAGCGGGTTGGTTTGAAATCTATTGTAAAAGCTGTGAAACTTGTGTTTTAAATAAAGTCATTTATTAATCACTATATAAGAAATCTGGTATTCCACGTGCTATATTGTAAGAAGCTATGTATCAAGTGCCCGGCAAATAAAAAAAAACAAAAAACAAAAAACAAAAAAACAAAAAAAAAAACAAAAAAAAACAAACAAACAAAAAAAAAAAAACAACAACAAACATAAAAACATGAAACAAAAAACTGAAGTTCGAGAAATTTCTTAAATTTCTTGTGACATTATGAATTCTGATTGGAGTTTTTTTTTTCAAGTTTTATGGCTTTGAGTGTAGTATTGAAGTTAATTAGAAAGCATTGGACAACTACTTGTGTATAAAAATACTAGATAGTTTTTTTACTTTAAAATCGCATAAAACATTTTGAATATCCTCTTTTAGAATTCCCAATAACAACAGAAGCAGAAATTGAATCAACAGTCGTTTTGTCTACAACTCAAGAAGCGTTTCCAGATGGCAAATCAACCCAACCCATCCAGTCAACTCAATTTTCGACCAAATATTCTGAATCAACTGAGTCAACAACATTATCACCAATAGAGACAACGACAAGAAAAAGTGACATGATAACGCATACAAGAAAGACAACACCAACAACTAAAATTACAACATCTAAAATATTAACAACGTCAACATGGAAACCAACAACTGTGATGACATCAACAGAACCAAATGCTGAAACTACCAGAGCCGTTACTTTAGAAACGACGATTAAAACGACAATTGTACCGACAACTGAACCGATGACAACAGAAGAAAAAGACACAGCGACAATAATGACAACTCGTAAGCCAACAACAACAACAAAACCAACAACTCCAATGACGGATAAACCAATAAAAACCACGGTGCCAACACAACCAACAACAAAACCGTCTAAAGCCACAGTAGCAACAGAACCAACAACATCGACTTTACGACCGACAACGACAACAAGATTAGAGAAAACAACTGTAAAAACAGCACAAGAAACAACATATGAATCTACCGTGAAGATAACGACGAAACCTCCAACAAAAAGAACAACTCAAGGGACCGAGAAGACAACAAAGAAGACAAACAAATTTCCTCCATCGACATCAAAAGAACCACCGGAGATAACGACATATAGAGGAGTAACAAACAATACAATAACAAATAAGTCTCTGATGTTGGAAACAACAACGGTGACACCGAAAACTCTGGATGTGATGCAAACAACAGAAAGTTTAAAAAACAGTACTGACACGCGATTATCAATCAACCAATCAAATAATATAACAACAGTTAATTCAACAGGCAATAAAAGTGAAACAGACATTAAGAGAATACATCCACATAATTTATCAGACGTTTCTCCCGTAAAACCCCTGATGATAGGGGTCGGGGTAGGAATAGCTATTGGATTAATTATAGTGATAGGAGCAATATATATTTATATGAAAAAACGACGAAAAGAAGAAATCTTTGAGGACGAGATGGAACCAATTGCTAAAAATGCTGTGTATGATTAAACAAGATTGAGTTATGGTCAATATAATATTCCGTGATAACGTTTGGACAGTTGATGAGCATGAGCAATATACAATTCGGCGTGGAAAATTCTGTTGTTCTACCCCAAGCCATACCTCGTGGAAGCATCTCTACGAATACTGATCGATGTAACAGGAGAAAGTATATAACAAATTTATCACTTAGAACTAGAAAAACCATATTTTAGGCATCTTTTTGTTTCATTCACGGCTATATCATTGTGTAGGCGTATAAATGTTTGGGTAGGTTCTTTAATTTCAAAGGAGAAGGTTTGCTCGATACAATATTACCTTCTTCTAATAAAATGGAAGCCCATCACGATGCAAAAAAACTAATTTGATGTATAATTTAGTTTTTGTTTTATTCAATTTTCTAATCATTAATAAATCCCCAATTTATTGCATTGTACATGTGTAGTCTCGACATGATCATTGAAACATGATCATAAAATTAAACAAATTCCTTAAATATTATTTAGGAAATAAACTGTTAAAAATCCTTTGAACACGATCGGTATGTATTCTGATATGAACTAACAACGCGCTTAATTTTATTGTTATATTTCTGTACAATTATATATATTATAAAAAAAACTTATCCTCTCCTTTTCTTCCTCAACCGCAAACCTGTTTCAATCAATTATATTGTACAACTAGGTTTAATTTAAATAGTTTCTCAATGAATTCAATAATTAAAAATTTTGTTAATCAATCAATTCGAACATAATTATATCATTAAACGTAGTTACTTGTTGCAGTCATTTTAAGCAAGCTTTGTCAAAATGATCATTTTATATTATGCTTCAAAATTTAAAGATTGTCGGTATATGAAGCACTACAGCTTTTCTGTAAGTTAAATTTAGCATAATTATAGCGGAGAGCACACAGCGAGCTAGGACCAATACAGATAATAACCGGTAGTTGTTACATCGCACAAAACAAGACGGTTGTATTTGCGAAACTGTTTTCGAACTAATTATCAGGAGTATTGATGTTTAATATTATTTTATGGCTTCTTGCCTATTTAGGACAAACATATTTGTACTCAAATAACTTTATTTATGATGCACCGTAATGCAGTGGGCAATACCACGACCAACGGGAATATGCGATAACCCGTAGAACCTAGAACACCCGCTCTGTGATAACCCGTAGAACCTAGAACACCCGCTCTGCCATAACCCGTAGAATCTAGAACACCCGCACTGCAATAACCCGTAGAACCTAGAACACCCGCTCTGCGCCTTTGTTAAAAGTACAAAGAAGCACTTTAGAAAATATATTTGGCCTTTTTCGAACAGTTTTTGAGCAATTCATGTATCAGACTCCTTACATATATTGGATGCCCTAATTCAAGCAATTGAGCAGGATTTGTTTCCATAATTGCCAACTTTACTCAGTTTATCCCATCCCATTACGTTTACTCAAAATATCCCATCCCAAAACCTTTACTCAATTTGTCCTATCCCCATACCCTTACTCAGTGTATCCTATCTCGATACCCTTTCTCAATTTTCTTTTCCAAAATTCCTTACTCAATTTGTCCTATCTCAAAATATTTACTCAGTTTTTTTCCTATTACTTTTTCATGCATCACTTCAAGGCCTCTCGAGATTTACCCATTTTCCTTCCTAACCAACAAGCATCCAAACATCCATATTTTTTCTTTGCCAGATTAGTGTAAGTATTTGATGACATCCAATTGTCCCTTAAACTAGGTAATTTACACATTCCTGGAAAAAGTTCATTGAAAAATGGCAAATCTCTTTGTGTTAGAAAAATATTAGCACCAGTTTTACTTTAAATATTAGTAATTGTATCATTTATTGTAAGGTTACTGTATATTAAAAGCTAGAAATATGAAGTCATTTAAACTGAAATAATGCAGATATTCTATATACTAATATATTTGTACTTATTGATTATTTAAAACGTACTGTATAATTACTAATTGAAATCATCATCGATCAGGAATCGGCCATTAAACGAATTGTAATTTATCTATAAAAAATGATAATGATCTCTCCAGATTCACATTTTCTAACATGTTTTACAATAATACGGTTTGAATTGTGCTCCCTTTGTTAACGTTCATGCAATTTAATTAAAAACATTCCGTTAGATCTTTTCCTGTGATAATCAAACAAATATTTCTTAAAAACTGGTCTTGGAGTAGATTTGATGAATACTTTATTTGAAAATCCAAAAATGAAAATGGAAATGAAAAATACTTTTAACCATTTACCAAAGAATATAAATTTTAATATATTGATCATGGACAAGTAATCAAGGGATCCAAGATTCTAGAGTAATTAAAAGAATATAATCAAGGTATAGAGACCAGACAGAGAAAATAGACACAACCAACAACAAAAAACATAAAATAACCATGGAAATATAACAAATTCGGTATCCTGTACCACAGTTTCAAGGAATAATGGTACCTCTTATCGGAATCATCAGAACCAGATATTTAGAAAGTTCAAGTTTCAAAGGTAAATTGTACACAAGGAACACACAAAACCAATTTGAAACCAAATCCAGCACCAAAATGTTCGACATGTACGTCAAAGGAGCTCATGTTAACCCTACGAGGATCGAAGCCTCAGTATTTTAGGGTTTCGAATTTTGTGGTACGGCAAATCTGGGTAAATAATTTATAGCTATATAGTTCCAATGTGTCATTCATTTACCATATTAAGATCAGCAAATGTATACATTCCTTTCAGACTTTGATGATGGTTGAATGCAATTTTAAATTACTTTGTTTCAAAACTTTTCACTTGACATTACAACTTACGTACTTTTGTATAGCATAAATTTATGTCTATGTATAGACAAATCATCGATAAATTCAATAACGCTTTTGTAGTCCTCAACTTTTAAAAAAATGTCTATCATTAAAGCCATAATAATGAGTAAAACCGTAAGGGAATTTACAATATCATGTCAAGATTAAAAATATGGAAGAAAGTGGGAAAGAAATAAAAAAAAGTTTTTGTATTATCTACTTATAAGTTGATACAAAGTTGTATAATATATATTTAGCAATCACTACAATTTGAAAAAGGAAAAAAAAAAAAACTCTTACATTTTTTCTTAAACCAAATATAAAGAACACAGAACGTTTATTTTTTTAATAAGATCAGAGTGTTACAGAAGAATAAACATATAAGTTATGTGTCAATTATGTGTATCTCCATGAAAGGGGTAAGCAGTGGGAAGACCTTTCAACAAATAATTTTGCTTTTGAAAATCTTTAATTGTTCTACGAAGTTCAATAAATTTTTCAATGGTTTGATTGCTAACCACCTAGATCTGCTCTTAGGTTGTGTATATGAATTGGATTCCGAGATGCATAAAATGAATTTTAATTGTAGACATGGATGTAATTTTATAAATGTATCATTGGCAACATTTGCATGCCTGAATTTATGGTTTATCTGTAACTAACCTCAATTTTAATACATTTAAAGGTAGCTTACATGTATAATCATCCTGTTATCGCCTACGATTGTCAATGTAATAAACTCAAGGAGGTAGACCTAGGGTAAGAACTCTTTAAATCAGCGATATGTTTGTTTCATATTCAATTTCATCAAACGCACCAATGACTCGTTAGATTTATGTCCATTATACTAGATCTCCCATTTCATTTAAACCTTCTATATTCATTATCAGTATTTAAGTCAATGCTATGCATTTTTTGAAAATAAATGACTTTGAAATAACCGACAGTCGTCTAACTGCTTTAGAAACAAACACACAAAAAACAAAACAAAAAACAAAAAACAAAGCAAAGCAAAAGAAAACAAAACAAAAAACAAAAAAAAAACAAAAAAACTCCAAAAAACCCCAAAAAACAAAAACAAAAAAAAATACTTGAAATGATCTTTAAACTTAAATGAGCAGTTACGAACGTAACTATTTAAACTAAGGAGTCTACTATTGCTGTAATGTTTTAAGTACCAGTCCACATAAAAGTTTTATACTGGCAATAGATAAATGATTCATTGTGTAGAAAAATCCACCAAACTACCGATGCTTTTTCAGTCTACATACATGTATGCTATACATTCACATAACGATAATCATTTCTGCATTCAGATCTGCACTGTTTAGAAATGCATATGCACACATTTATCTCCCACTAACATCTACCAAATCTAACCAAATCAAGAACGTTAACTCTTGCAAAATACCAATTTCATGTACAAACTATATAAGCGCACACCCCAAATGAAAAACTAAGACTGTTTATGTGATCAGACACTGTTTCTGAACAAGAAATAAAACTGAAGTCTGTGGGTTTTTGATATGCGTGTATCACCTTCTGGCTGATTTTTTTTATAACGGCTGCAACTTAAATGAATAAGATAAACCATACAAACTTTTGAAAGAGTAATCAAGGGAACCAAGGTTATTCTGAAGAATCAGAAAAAAAAATAGTCAAAACAGGAAATCAATCTATACTCGATAAGTGCCTTTGTCATACACTCCAATATGTCCTTCATAATCGGTATAATTGCTACGCCCTTTCTAGATATTTTACTCCAGGAAGAAGATAGAAAGATTGTTATGTATAAATTTTAGTAGCTGCTCAAAGTCCTTGAGAAAACGGAATATAGATAAAATACAAGGAAAAATTAAAACACATCAAATTTGTATCAAATCAAAGGTCCAAGAACAAGGAGATATAAAATAACACGGAGACAAAAATAATGAAAAGGAGAAAAGAGAAAAAAAAACGGATGGACAAAAAGAAGATTCAAAATATTTTCACAAAAGGAATAAATAAGGGTACAAAAACATGCGGAGAAAAATTGATTAAAGTTAACAAAAAAAAATGAAATAAAATGATTATAGAAAGGAAAAAAAAACAACAAAATATCAAAGATAAAAACAAAGACAGGATAATAAAAAGTGTAAAATGGAAAAACAAAACAAAACACACTCACCAAAAGAAAAAAAACAAAACAAAAACAAAACAAAAACAAATCACCCCAAAACAAATATATCAAACAAACTCAAAACCAACAATTAACAAAAGCATATCGACAAAACAAAAACCAAATACGAAGATAAAAAAGCATTACAATTGAAACAATTTGAAAGAAGATGAGGCAAAATAATGAAACATATAAAAACAAAGAGATGACAGGTACATGACCATAAAGCGAAAACAAAACCATCAATGACGTAGCTGTACAAACTGAGACAAACGCACTGAAAATTAAAAAAAAACAAAAAGAAAACACACACATTTATTCTAATACAAATTCTAATATAATTCTAATAGCCGTACAAACCGAGACAAACGCATTGAAAATTAAAAACAAAAACAAAACAAACAAATATATTCTAATGAACTAACAAGGAGTAAACATCATTTTCTGTGTACCTGGAAAAGAATTCGAGAAATGTCTCAAATCGCTGAGCTGTTTAAATCCAGCTCTTACAAAAATTAACATTAAACACAATCTTGGACGAAAGAAGAAATAAAAATGACTGATGATAACTCATGAACAACTAAGCCAGTGGCAGTTTATAACTATATGTATATATATATATATTTATCCCTTTTTAACTTCTTAGAATCTTCAACTCTTTACAATTATTTTTTTTATCGTAAACTAAACACATTTTTCCACAAAGTTCAAGCTCATTAGTTCTTAGCTGATTTTGACAGTTTGGTTATTCTCTTCTCAACTAATGTCAGTCGGCCATTACTGAAGTCGTAAGACCGAACCTCCTTTTTTTCACCACGTATTAGTATTTTATTTTTACCATGAGTTGGAGATAAATTGCAATTACAAAGTTCGTCCGTCTGTTACACTTTTCTGTCAACTTTCATTTGAGGGAATTCTTAGATTAAAAATAAAATTACTCTTGCACGTGGACTTGTAAAGAACGCTTACCCTACCTTAGTCCATGCTCCCAGTGTTAGTGGAGTCCGAGTAACTGATTTATTTCCATTACTTTGTATGTATTGTTTTGGTTATTTTATGTTCGTTGTTGTTTGTGTCCCATTTCCATGTCAGGTAATCCTTGGATTACATTCTTTTGATTTCCTCAAGAATCTTGGTTTTCTTGATCACCTTCCCCATTTTTCAAGATTTCTCGCTTATAGGATTTATGCTTACTGTACGACTTAATAATTTTCTAGGTGATGCTCGATGAAATTGATTTTACAGCTTTTATAAGGCATATTATTTTGCATGATGCATGATGACTTTTATCGTGTCATCTTTTCCAGAAAAGCAGAGGACGCCTACCCAACAGGTGTACCTGGTCTGTGCTCTCGATTCTTAGTAGAGTCCGAGTTGCTAATTTACTTTTCTTTCTTTGTACGTTTTATTTGGGTTATTTCTTGTTAATTGTTGTATATCTTGTTTGACAGAAATCGTAAAATGGAAATATTACACAATTCCGTCGAGTTACTCTTAAAATATCACGTGCGTGGAAAAAAAAGAAGAAAAGAAATATATGACACGAGGAACAAATAGTTTGTCATGGTGCAGATGGATACATAATGACGATCCACGAGTTTGTGATGACGACTTAAAATATTTTGTAGGGATGAAGTTAATCCTGCAGCATTTTAACCCAGTTGAAAGAGTCTTTTTGTATAAAGTCTATCGTGATACAAAAAGTTGTCGTAGTTTCGGCAAGCTCTGGCATAACGTAAAATGAAAACGCCACACGTGGGTACTCAAGGGATGTAGTCACATTTGAAATGAAAGTTGTCGATATTGAAGGAGGTGTTATTGTGTTCGTTGTTTACTTTGGTTTTCATTTTCAGTTTCCATCGATCCTAAGATTAGGTCAAGAGATTGGTTTTTAAGTTCCCATTTTATCTGCAAAACATTACTTTGTCTATCCCCGATAAAATGTTTTTTTTTTCCTTGACGAGAAACTTACATTAAAATTATTGTATCGTTCTCATAAAAAAAGGAAGTACATAAGTGTATAAGCAAAATATTACAAAATCGAAAGAGAATTCGACTTCCTACTTGTCTCGTAGACAATACTTTAATTCATTAAATGACAATACAACTATATCGATATGTGTAAATACACGTAGAAATTATTATCAGATACCTTCCTTCAGAAATGCAGGATATGTGCAGGATATTTTAACTTTGTATATGTTTGATAGGACATTTCCTCCGAACTGACATTCAGAGTATCTTGTTAAAAGAACAGTATGAGGACGATAATATTGAATATTGTCTTATTTTTTGGTATGCTGCTACTTCCAGAAGGTAAGACACTATAGAATCACAAAAAGAAAAAAAATATAATGTATGTTTACATATGTTTTAGTGGAGTCCAAGTTGCTCATTTGCTTTTGTTACTTTGTATATATAGTTACTTTATGTTCTTTGTTGTGTATGTCTGTTTTCCATGTCTGGTCTTTGTCCCTGGATTACATTCTTTTGATTACCGCTATAACCTTATTTCCCTTGATTATTCTTTCAAGTACAAGTCCACATAAAACTCAGACATTACCAATGGTAAAATGATGAATGGAGTATCAAAATGTACTGTACAAATAACGATTTTTAAGTTTACAGAACAATAATAATTGTTTGTATTCAGTTCTGCATTTTTTAGACAATCTTACATTCATCTCCCACTAATCATACAAATCAATCCAAATCAAGAGCAATAACTCTTGCAAAGTGAAAATAACTGTTTATAGAAGGACATAGCTCCTATTTCTTTTAGATATCTTTATATCTAAAGACACAGCTCCTATTTTATTATTGATATATGTTTATATAGCGAAATACCATTTATTTAGTTTTAGATATCTGGATATCTAAAAACCCAGCTCTTATTTCATTGTATCTGTTTTTCTAATGGCATATCTCCTATTTTATTTTTGGAAACTGTTTTTCGAGTGACTTACCTTTTATTGTTTTGTGATATCGCTTTATTTAGACAAAGTGACATAGCTCCTATTTAAATCTATTATTGGGGCCGAGAAAACTCTCCGTGCACCCCCGCCTACTCATCTACCGAAAAATGTAATCCTTCCCCGCCGATAAATCACTTAAATTGACATATTTTTCAACGTCAAAACCCCTGTAGTATTTATGCTCCAGTAAAAATGGCTTATTTGTTATTAGTATTATCACAATTTATACCTCCAGGGTTCTTTTTGGTGAATTTTGACGATTTTTGTAGTCAAAATTTATAAAAAAAAATGCGAAAAATGGGATCACTTAATTTATTGCTCACTTAAAACGCCTAAAATTCTGTATCATTCGATGGATAATTTAATTGTCTACATAAATAAACCACGAAAAGCAAGTTTGAAAGAACGGATTTTCAATAAAAGTTAACTCTATTACCCCTACCCTTAAAAAACTGTCCTCTGTTCAAACAATTTTTCATTTACAGCCTACCAACACCGCACAACTAATATGTTAGGTATTCATATTTAAGATAATGATGTTTTCAATATATCTGATCAATAAAGGCGCTTCGATTTTCTTTTTGGGGTAATAATTACTATAAAATCGTAAAAATGGAATTTTCAGAATTTCATAATTTCTTCTGTATAATTCTTTTTTTTTCCTTTTATTCAGATTACCGTATTCAATCAATCTTTTTGTGCAGTACAGTACATTGAAATAGGGACTTGTCTTCAAAATGAGCCTAAGTCAAGTTAGGTAAAAAATTGCCACCCCTACCCATGAAAAATACATGAACCCAAATGTTAATAATTAATGTACAAACGATGTACATTAGACGTGATGGGTACTATTGTATTAATTATCAATGTATTTAAAATATCTTGTCATATCAGGGGCGTATTTTTTAGTTTCAATGTGACAATTTTGAGCTTTTCATAAAAAGGGGAATTTCCAGAATTTCCTGTTTGTTTATATTTAACCTATAATTGGCATTCTTTTCAAGTACCGTACTTCAAATAAGCTTTCGTATGTTCAAATACAATTATATAGTTTCTTAGCTTAACTTAGCTTGTCTTAATTTTCTAACAAGCCCAAGTAATAAATATTTGATCTTTTCCAATTCCAAAAAGAATTGCCATCCCACCCATGAAAAGAATACCTTAATTAGATTCAAAATGTTATTTTTAGCACATAATCCATGTAAAAAAAGACCTGTATGGTACTATTGTTTTACATATCGATGTAGTCAACATATCGTCTCATTTCAGGCGAATTCTTTCAGTTTCAAACTGACAATAATGAAATCATAAAATTGAGAATTTTCGGATTTTAATATTTTCTTCCATTTCGCCCATATTGGGCAATGTTTTTCAAGTACCCTACTTCAAGCAAACGTTTGTATATTCAAACACATTTATGTAGCATCTTACCTGTCTTATGAGCCAAGACAATGCATGACTAAATGTATATCATCGTTTATAGAAAGCCTGAACTGTATGCAATATCTGTATTGCATTTATTATGAAAATCTTCTAATATCAATCACATTGTCAAGCGAAATTAGACTTCTATTGCCCCTAAGACGACGGAATATTACAAAAAGGGCAATGTTAGAATAAACAGATTATAACGCATTTTAGCACGTGAATTGTATAATTTTTTGGTTTAAAATATCAGTTTTTACATGATTTGATTTTGTTTACTATCATTAATTTCATACATATAAAGTTTTAAAAAAGCAACTACGATAAATGATTGGTATACATATATCTAACACCATTTACAAAATGCTAATATACCACATACGAATGCTGGGTTTTTCACGGAAATTTTAGTGGGTATGTAGTACCATTCTTTCGCCTTTACGGCTTGGAATACATCAAAGTATGCAATGGTTTGGATCATTAGAAACCTTAGATGCTACATAGATGTGTTTGTATATGCAAAAGTCTGTTTAAAGTAGGGTACTTGAAAAAAAAAGAAGAAATATGAAAATCGCAAAATCCCCCTTTTTATGAAAAACTCATTATTGTAATGTTGAAACTGAAAAATACGCACCGGAAATGAGCAAGTATGTTGAACACATTTGTATTAAAACAATAGTACCCAATATGTCTATTGTGTACCGTTTATATGCCAAAAATTAACATAATTAGTTCATGTTGAGCCATTTTTTTATCATGGGTAGGGTAGTCAATTTTCCACCTATTTGTATTTGGAAAATTAAGATGTTTATAACTTGAGCTCCTTAGAAAACAAAGACACTCTATAATTGTATTTAAATATACAAAAACTTGTTTGAAGAACGGTATTTGAAAGAAATTGCCAATTATTTGTGAAATTGAAGAAAATATGAAATTCTGAAAATTTCCCTTTTTATTTAAACTCATTATTGTCACATTAAAACTGAAAAATACGCACCTGAAAAAAGAAGATATGTTGAATAATTGTACCCATCATGTGTATTGTGTACCGTTTGTTTGCTAAAAATAGACATCTGGGTTCATCTTGAGGCATTTTTTTACCATGGGTAGTGGTGGCAATTTTTCCACTTAGCTTGACTTTGAAAAGCCCAAATATTTATTACTTGAGTTCATGTTGAAGTTTAGGTATTTGATCCATAGGAAAAACGTCAATTTTCCGAGGTTTACCGAGGTGTCTTATTTATTTTGACCTCGGTAATTTTCGTAAAGTAAACGAAAGTATACTTAATTTTTATTCAATATTTTATAATTATATGAAATACTTTGAAATTGTATATTTTGAATAAAAATAAAGTGTAAACATTTTTTTCTCTGAAAAGTATGCATGTTATTTTACAATTTGGAAATAAATACTGCAGTACATAACAACAACACAACAACATGACTGACTCGGTCGTCTGCCTAGATAGACGTGGGCGATTGGAAGATTGATTAAATGGGACACACTTCTAGACAACCTGCCGTCTTGTAGAAAATGTTTGCAACGCACATAGACAACAAAAGCTCCAAGGGGATGTCAAGTTTCAGAATAAGCACAAAGCAGCTTGGGGCAGGTAAGAAACAAAATGTCTTGCTTATCAGTTAGATCAGTACAACATAATAAATACATTTGTAGGGCCCTTATTTTAGACAGAGCCTCACAATTAGACTAAGTATAGGGGGAGAGACACTGAAACCAGTATGGTATTTTTAGGGGCGAAGTTATGTCTAAAATTGGGGTGGGGTGGGGATAACCTGATTTCTGGAACTTGTTCTCAACCTGCTAATGTAATTCTAGTCAAATAAACACATTTTCAATTCTCTCCCTGTCAAAGCAAGCACACAAGAAGAACTTACAAATAGCTACAAAAGGCCATTTTATTACCAGTCAAGGACCAAAATGGGTAAACTTATTAGACTGATTACCATTACATGCAAACATTAAAAGAAAGACAACAGAAAACAGCAGAAGTTTCTAGAAAAGCAGGTACGCTTACCCTAAAGGTGCACCTGGTCCATGCTCCCAGTTTTTAGTGGAGTCCGAGTTGCTCATTTGCTTTTTGTTACTTTGTATATGTGATTTTAGTTACTTTATGTTTTTTGTTGTGTATGTCTGTTTTCCATGTCTGGTCTTTGTCCCTGGATTGCATTCCTTTGTTACTTTTTATGTATGATTTTAGTTACTTTATGTTCTTTGTTATGTATGTCTGTTTTTCATGTTTGGTCTTTGTCCCTGGATTACATTCTTTTGATTACCGCTATAACCTTGGTTCCCTTGATTACTCTTGGATTTCCGCTATAACCTTGGTTCGCTTTTAATCCTAAGTGGGTCTTTCCTGTTTATACTAATGATGCAGTTTGTTGTAACCTCGTTACAGAGAGAAATAATTTTATCCGCAATATTTGAAGTAGACGAATCTATTTGTTCATTTATAAATAGGGAGTCCCAATCTACTCTAGCGAAACGATCTCTCAGTGGGTTATTATCAGCTTGTTCATATAGATAGATTTTTCTTTTAAAGGGTTGTTGTGGGTTAGATTTTGGGAGATTTAATATTCCAAGAATGGGTAAATGGAAGTGATCAACAGGTTGATTGGATTATTTACTATGATAAGGTCAATAAGGGGTGATGAGTTTTCAGTAAAATGGGTAGTTTCACTGATTAACTGCTGAAGGCTAAACATTTGAAGAAGATCTTTAATTTTTGTGTTTGGAGAATTAGTTGATTCATATTAAAATCCCCTGTTACAATAATATCTTTATCAATATTCAGGGCTAATTCTAAAGAGACTTCTCCCCATGTATTATTGTTACTTTATGGTGGAACATAGAATGTAACGTATAACACGATTTTCTTTTTAAGTCTTATTTCTAACCATAAGCATTCTAATTGACCAACACAAAGGTCGGGACGCCAGATACAGTCGATATTGGATCTTACATACACAACAACATCCCCACCCAAACAAACTAGTCTATCTTTGCAGAATACCTGGTATCCTGTTATCGATATTTCATTATCAGGTACAGTCTGTTTTAACCAGTAAAATGAGAGGATATCGAAGTCGTTATATTTAATTGATATTTGCCCAAGTTTTGGTTTAATGGTTTGCACGTTTAAGTGAAGAAAACAGAAAGAATTATTCGGCTTGCGAATAACGTAGGTTTAAGAAGGAGGAAGCGGTGGAGCATGTATTTAATGGTTCTGTGCTACAACTGGATGTAGACGAGGGCCCAGGATTAGGTTCAACGCCAGCAATTATCAATACAATGCAAGCACACATGTAGTAGAAAACTTTTTTATTTGGAAGTCTGGAACAGAGTGTGTGTAACTTGATATATTTTTCCTCATTATCTTGGTACTTGCTTTTGTATTTAGTTTCCGATTTAGCCCATGATCGAAATGAACTATGCTTAGAAGACGTATCGGCGGGACAGAGGCTAATCCATAAGTGATAAATAAACAAATGAACTTAATATCGAACAAGGAGAGACATTTTTTAGATTTCCTTTTACGCGATAATCAGTAAAACAGTCCGATTCTCTCTCTATGTGTAGCTATATCATCCATCATCATGGCCATTTAAGAGAAGTTTTGGTTGGGAAATTAAGCTTGTCAAGAGAGATCGTTACAAAAATAAAAAAAATAGTACTACGTAAATCTCTTCAGTGAGTAATGTGATGTGATTGAGAAGGATATGCAATGTGAGCATGTTTTAGAGAGAAGTGCAAAAGTACGGTATAGATTGATAAAGAGAGAGAACAAAACTTAGTACAAGGAGAAACGTGTACATTGTTAAAAGTAAGAGGTGGAACAGAAGCAGTATGAAAACAACTAATACATAAATTAAATCATATTTAGAATTTACATAACGCATCAACAGGGAAAAAATTAAAACCATAATATGTAATGATCAAACAAGTTTTCAATAAGCAACGGTTTAACAAATAAAGTTACCAAAAAAAAAAAAAAAAAAAGACATAGGTCAACTTAGTTTTGTTGCACGTGTAAGAAAAAGAACCCAAAAAGCAAAAATTCAAAACATGGGTCTTCACTTTATGAAAATATTGATTTTGAATTGTTTGAACGAGATATTGTATTTCATGTATTAGACCTTGTAGTTCATTCATAAAATTCTAGATGATTTTTTATTTTTTTTATTTTTCATTATTGAAAGACAAAGAAATATTCGACTATCGGTAGCTTATTTGTGAAAGAAAGTTTTAATGTTCGTAAGTGCTAAATAGTTAGAGTAAATCTGTATATGTAATTGTATATATACATGTATACTGTTGCCCAAGACATTACAATACAAAAATAGACTTTGTAAGTTAAAAAGTATTTTTGTAATAATAATTTGAAAAATAAATAAGTAACATTATGTCATTTAAACTCAACAGCAATGAGAGCCCGTGACGTAGTTTCTATGAAAAATTTACTAATATAAGTACAATTACTCGACAGGTGGAGGCGCAATTATAATTTCATTATTTAAATCAGGTAATTCATAAATCCTAATAAATTAAGATTTGAATCACTGCGCATGCCTAACAAGTACAGCTTGAGTTGGTTTTATGAATGAAATACCTTGAAGCGTAGTGTTTATAATTACTACTGGAACGTGTTCCTCGATACGTGTATAACTAAGGAAATGTTTTAATGTGAGCAAGTAAAAGAGTGCGTATCAGGGTGCAGCACGATGATAAATATTGTACAGGTATGATGTGATCAAACTCAATTAAGTTTTGAATATGATGTTCAACACGAAGTAAAACGGAGATTGAAAAGTTTGAAAATTAAGTGACATATTAACATAGTACATGTAGTTCTCGGTTTATCTTGTCAAAACTCTTAATCAAACAAATTTTCGGTGGTAACAACTGGATAACGAATGACAATAACCGCTGCCATGGAGTTAATATCATGCACCCTTCTAACTGTGTGCACTTGGTCGGACAAGTCTTTCACGTAAATTTTTCCGTTTCTCGTCCAGTGACCTTTGACTTTGCTATCCTTTGCTAGTTGTCTAACATGGCCATACATTCGATTGCGCATACGCGTAAGGTCTTCATGGGTGTAAACATTAGAGAAATCATGTGAATCGTTGAGGTTTTTCATGCATTTTAGGAGTCTGATTTTGAAATTTGGATTACGAACCCTCACGGTGATCTGTCTCGGTTTTGCAGGTGGACCGGTTGTAAGAAGTAAGTATGATCTTATATCAACATATCAGGTATAGAAGTATGCAAAGATGAGGCACGGCAAATGTATTAAATCCTCAGATTGACTACAATCAATCAAGTATCCATAAATAATGTAATTAATATCTTCTGTTCACAGATATTTAAAAAGAGTGGGCTTTCCCAAGGCAGCTATACAGTTTCATAATTTGAATAAAGATATTGAAAGAGAAAAGTGTCAAGGTCCAAATAACCAGAACAGACATTACGCCGCCTCAAATCAAATGAAGACAGATCAACTTCCGAAGTAGCCTGTGAGGCATTAGATGATGCAATTTCTTGGCACACTTTTTCGAACTACACGGCTGCCATATTGGTTTTCAAGTTGACTGGCGTTCATGCATGTTTAAACTTACTTGCAACGACGTTCAAAATAAAAAAAAAGCATGAAGAATCTCATGATTAAAATTATACTCAAATGAGGGTCAAAATAACCAAGTGTCCAATGTCTTGAATTTGCGAATTTTTAACATAAAATTAAAGTATCTTCGTCAACTGACTCAAACAGACCTGCATCAAAATTTTGTTTTCTTGTGGGGACGGCATATGACATTGAAATGATTCCTGATGCTATTTCAAAGCCAGCATTTACTTCAGTACCATCAATCCAACGTTGTTTTTTTGTATTTTTATTATTTTGAAAGGGAAAACATGTAAGACAAACACAATACACAAACATGTACAACAAGAAAGAAGTTCAGTTCATGAAATGAAAATCATCATAATTATGAATTATATACTACAGAATTTAAAGTTCATGTATTAAAAGCTATATCGATTTAGTCTATTACCGCATCCAAAGGCAACCATTTTGTAATAATTTTCACTTTTTGTCAATCCAACGTTTGTTCTAAAAGATTTAGAAAGATTAGATTTGAGTAAGTAATAGTATTTTTCAGAAACCAAATCTTTACAGAGATTAATCAAGAAAAAAAAAAGTTTTATAACATTCAGTTTGTAAAATCATTGTTCCCATACGCTAATATGTACAATAAAACAATGACTGATGCCAAGTTTGATATGCAATTACTTATATGTATGCCTTCAAAAAAATAGGAGATCCTAAAATAGTAGGACGTTTTACTTACTGGAAGTCAACTTACTTTTAAAGAAACCCCTACATTAAGCTAGATTTCTTGTTACATTTTGAAGCCTATTATACATTTATATACCAAATATCTAAGCAATCCAAACCATGCATGTAGGACCGCTTCAGTGGTAGCATGCTCACCATAAGTGTAACAATTTGTGAGATTGATCACTCTAAAACCTTTAATGTTAGTAGATACTGGTATCTAAATGTTAGTTAAAAACACAATGCCTGTAGGAGAAAGAATGAAGACTTCTTCGCTGTAAGTCAAAGCTTGCACAATAAAGATCTTATTGAGCATATTAGACTATTTCATAGTCTGTTTTTTCTTACATTCTTAACATAAATTCAAATTTAAATTATGTATTGTTCAAACACATTTTCATTAAATCGTCATGACACAATAACATAATAACATAATGCACATACATTTGTATAAACAAAACATTGCTATCATTTACATGTATAATGTTGTGGACGACGGTGACCAACCAGAAAATTATAATGTTATACTTTGAATGAAAGCTTGGCAGTTGTTGATATAATCAATTGTTGCATTGAGTATTGGGAGTGAGTTAGAGTTAATAATCAAACTTGTGTTGTTTTCTGTTAGTGGGTTGAAGTGGTTTCTATATTTTTAAAATTGTAGTTACTAAATCATTTATATAGTTAATGTAGGCGGGACAGTGTATGAAGAAATGGGTTTCATCTTCAATATGATTTAATTTGACATGATTTGCAAATGCGTTCATTAGCTGGAATGTTTTTGTATCGTCCTCTCTCTATTGAAAGAGAGTGGGCACTGATTCGGTATTTGCAAATTATATATCTGTCTGATTTGTATTTACATGTATCAACATAAGATGGTTTTTTGTAAACCTTATAGATTTTATTATAAAAAACAGAAGTTTCTTATTATCTCTCAATGTACAGATTGGATTTCGAATACTTTGATCAATGATTCTTTGCTTTATATGTTTTATATTATGTTAAGTAATTTATTAATTAAGTAGATGTTTACCAGTTAAAATGTAATTAAAACCAAGTTCTTTTATCCGATTGTGAACTGTTGTTAACCATTTATTATTTTGTGGAATATTTTTATACCATTCATTTACAAGGGTGTTATTGGCCTTAATAATGTGTTCCCAGAATTTAATAACTTGAACAATAATTTTGACTGTGAGAGGTTGTGTTTTTAGTTCTGCTAAGCATGCAGAATTTGTTGCCTTGCTGTGAACACCCAGGATTTCTTCTATAAATTTTAAGTGGAGATGTTCAAATGGTTCACTATTTTTGAAATTACAATTGGTTCCCCAAATTTCACAGCCATATAGAATAAGCGGGATTTTAAGCATATCAAATAGTTTTTCTAGCATAGAACATGCATTATTCAATCCTATAGAGTTTTTAATCTTAAATCATGCATTGCGACCTTTCTCCATTAATATCTGAGAAGGGATGTTGAAATTGCCTGTATATTTAATTGTTAAACCGAGATAGCAATATGTTTTTACAGTTTCTAAAGTGTTATCATTAAGTTTTAAAATGTAGAGATGAGTTTTTCTATTTGAATTGAATATCATAATTTTAGATTTTTGTTGGTTGATCTCCATGCTTCACAAAAATTCTGCAAAATATTCAATGAGTTTTGAAGACCAGTGTGAGTACTAGATAATAATATAATGTCATCTCTGTATAGTAGTGAGTTAATTGAGATATTTCCGAAAATGACAGGATCAACCTCGCCTTCATTAAGATTTGAAATTAAATCATATATATATAAATTAAAAAGAATAGGATTAAAAACATCTCCTTGCTTGACTCCACATTTTGACACAAATTTCCTACTTAAACCTTTTTTGAACTTCAATCTACAAGAATGTTCTTGATATGTTGAGAGAATAATTTTATTTTTTTTGAGAAGGGAAGTTATTTTTCCATAATTTATAAAACAGGCCTTCTCACCAAACTGTATCGAAGGCCTTTCTTGAGTCTATGAAACTGCATATACTTTTTTATTATTTGATTTATGTTTTTCAACAATTGTTTTTAATGTAAAATGATAATCCGTTGTTCTTGATTTTTCTTTGAATCCAATTTAATTGTTATTAATTATTTTTTTAGTATTAATAAATGTCATTATTCTGGCCAATTAAATTTCGTTAAGAAGTTTACTTAGATTGGATGTCAGAGAAATTCCTCTGTAATTTGATGGATTGGATTTGTCCCATTTCTTATGGATGAGTGAAATGTAGCTTTCATTACATATTTTTGGATACTCACAATTTTTAAAAATCATGTTAAATATTTTTGATACATGCTCAATAAGATGATTTTTTCCATATTTTATAATTTCGTTTGATATGAGATCACTAGCTGTCGACTTTTTACTGCTTTCATTATTTCATCTTAACTGAATGGGTCTTCATATAAATTTTCATCATATGGTTTTTGATTATTTAAGGTTTTGATTATATTAGTTAACTTATTTGATATTGAAGCATGGAAGTTATTATTGGGATTATTGTCAGAATGTTTATTGACATCGATAAGAAATCAATAAATTCTTGTTTATCATAAATTTCGTCATGTTCATTCTTTGCACGACACTTTTTTTTGTTTATCAATTACCAATATGTTTTTGGATCATTATCCATGTTAGAGTATAAATCCTGGCCAATTTTTGTCTTTTATTTTTTGTATTCACTTTTACAACTTCTCATGTACTTAGAAAGATAAGAGTAATACCTTTGACGGTATGATGCATTATTTGGGAATTTATTAACCAGGAAAAGATAGTTTTTTACTGTATTCCTTAAATCATGACTTGAGTCAGAAAACAATTCTATTCGTTTAGTTTTTTTTCTAGCTCTGAAGTTAGCTAGTTTCATGCAGCATCATGAAAAATTGTGTTTAAATTTTAACTGCTACATCGCAGTCTTCAGACTTGTCTGAGAAAATATTGAATTTTATTATTTATTTGGTGACTTAGGTTTTGTATTTTTCAATTGCTTCATTGTCCCAGATATACCTTCGTGGACAAGGATCCATAAAAATATTTTTGTTTTGTTTGTTTGGAAAACAGGTAAGTAAGTTCCAATTTATTAAGCAATTATCAGAAATAGCAGTTAGGTCTTTGACTTCAAATTTACAAACTTTTGAAAAAATATTTCTTGAAATAAGGGTGTAGTCTACTAAGCTACATCCATTGTATGTGTTTTATGTATATTTTCCTAATGTGTAGTCAATTTTGCGACCATTTACTATCTTAAGGCTGGTTTCTTTACAGAGATTAATCAATAATTTATCACTCTGGTTTAATGGTTTAGTATCCATATTATTTCTAGGAGTTGGGCTATCTAAAAAATAGTTTTGATCATCAGGGTTTGGATATTCAGTATCATCGTTAAAAACGAAGTCAGGTTTAGTATTAGTGTAGGTATTAAAATCGCCTTGGATAATTACATCACCTTGTGAACTATATTTCACAATATCATGGAGAAGTTTGGAATATAATTCTTCCATATCTTGGTTAGACAGAAATGAGTTTTCAGGTGAAAAATACAAGATGCCTAAAAAGTATCTTTTTTCTAAATTAAAGAATGATTTGTTAAATTTAATCCAAACAATATCGCTATCAAGAGAGTGCAATTTGGATATACCCTTGCTAATATAACTTTTAACATAAATGGAAATAGAAACTAAATTATATCCAGAAATTTCAATATCGGGGTTGTCACCGCCGCCCTATATGAACATTTTAAATTGCATTTAAAAATTCTGCATTGACAGATTTATCATTAGTAAAACCATTGACATTCCACATGGCAATGTCCAGGTTTCCTGTGTTTTTATAATACATTTTAGACATATTCATATAATATTCAATAGTCCAATAGCATGGTCGATTTGAGTATTTTCTAATATTTGAAGGAACCTTTTGTTTTCTCATTAAGATTTTGGAATTTTCTAAACATTACCATGTGTTATAATTGCAGTAAATACATGTTAAAAGTAAACATACAAATTTGTTTATGACTAAACATTCACAAATAAGTAGGAGTATGGGCGATACATTCAACTGCCATTATAAACATTTAAATATATGAGGAGGTGGGGGGATGAATAAAGAGGGAAGTTAAAATGATATCTTGACAGATCAAGAAGGATAAATCTGGTATAAAAAATAATTTCTGAAGAAAGAAAAAAAAATTCAAAAATTTGGGAATTTTAAACATACCGTTTTGAACTATGGGATATTTCAAGTTTTTACAATCAGATATAGGATCATATCATTATAATATATTTGTTTTCCAATTTTCACCTCAAATGAGATGTAAATAAATTTGTATCCAAATGCTTTGATTAGGACAAAATATGTTTCTATAAAACAGTCACTTATTGATAAGACAATTAACAAATACAGAAAAAAATCTGTGTTACTAAACCCATAATAATAACACTTAATACATGTTAAAAGTAAACATACAAGTTTGTTTATGACTAGACATTCATAATTGAGTATCTACTGCCATACTACTATAACCAACGATATATATGAAGAGTGAATAAAGGGGGTAGTTAAAATGATATCTTGACGAGTTAAGAAGGATAACGCCAGTATAAAAAATTAAATTCTGAAGAGAAAAAGAAATTTGGGAATAAAAAACAAACTGTTTGGAAATATGGGATAGTAAATATGGGATATTTCAAGTTATGAATGACATTCTTTTTAAATTTTCATCATAAATGAGATTTAAATAAATTTGTATCCAAATACACTGATCAGGACAAAATATGATTAGAATAAGATAAATACTCATTGATAAGACAAATTAACAAATACAAATGTACAGAGAAAATCTGTGTTTCTAAACCCATAAATATTGACACTAACTTAATTGTATCTGGTATCATGATATTCTATAATTAGTTAATGTAGTTCTGTGGTCCATTGTTGTATTGGTTGTGTGGAGGGCTCCACATCCAAGGGTTGTTTGGAGCGTAATGCATCATAGGATTTAGCAAAGGTGGTACGTTTTGTCTCGGCGGAAATAAGTATTGACGTGCTGGCTGATATTTCTGTCTAGCATGGTTGTTTGGGTGTTGGCCATGCATCATCGGCGGTTTATAAAGTGGCATAGTGGGATTAAAAAGTTGAGGTGCTGGATTGTACGGTGGCATTAGTCTGTAATCATACGGAGGAACTGGATTCTGCCACATAGGTGGGCTACCTCGAGATGGTCCCTCCCTTGTAGAGGTCTGACATTGGATATGAGTGAATCATACGTTTCAATGTTCAGTTCATTTTGGATATGTTGTACGAGTGCTGGTATCCCAATGTAAGTATTTAAGTAAATGCTATCATAATACTTGTAGTCCGAGGGATAAAATCCTTTCATAGGAGTAACTTTTGAGAATTTTGAAGTTGCTTTTGCTATGATATCATTGGCTCCCTGGACACGATTTTTCCTTTTCATGAGGGGTAGTACATAAATGACTGATTCAGGCCAACCAATTGTGGCTTCTTTAGTAATTCACTGAATTGATTCAGCTGTAATCCATTCTTTTGAATATCTGTCAAAGAACAATCAGTAAAGGTCAACCATTTAAATGCAAGACTTTGGCAATTGAGAATATGCATGAAATTATTCAAAATTTAATCCAATTAATTTTCTAACGGTCAGAAGAAATATATCAGACAGCAGCAAAAGAATATAGACCACAGATTATTTTTAGTTGATATGTGCCTCATGAAATGCCAATGTTCGATGAAACTGAAAAAGTAACTGGAATTGTTTGGAATGAAAAAAAAAACTGTTTTTAAAAAGGGTAGAACTTTCTTATTTTAATATAAGTGCTGCCATTTCATATTTGGTTAAAAAAGTTTAATAATGCTATACTTGTAGCACATACTGGGAAAATGTTTTGATTTTCGAGTTTTGTCAGCAGCTGTTTATTATTGTAGAATGTTTGAAAATTTTACAGAAACTGTAGTTGTACTTTTAGACTGATTAGCTTTATTAAAATCATAATTTCAAAAAATAGAAAAATACAGTCAACCTTATCTAGTACAGCATTTTTGTAAGGAATCTATAATGCACATAATCCTGAAGATGATGAACAAATGATTGACAAAATACTTAATGCAGCAAATATCACTGCTGAACAATTGTTTAAGTATTCATATCAAACAAATAGTCATCTGATACAGGAAAACTTTATCAAGACAAATTCTAAGAACTTGTCAAGTTTTCATCCCCTTATTGCTAGTGATGTAATGAAAATGACAACAGCAGAGAAGATTGATGGGTCATGTTTAAGCTGTGTTAGGCATTGGCTCATTTAATCCAAAGTTCTGTACGTGTCATTTAGTACTTCCGCATCCCATGCATTGCTTTGAAGCAGTGTGTATATAGTGAAAATGGTGACCTTTCTTTTTTACCATGCGATTACTTTGCGTGTCGTTCACCATGTTATGAAAATTGGATATTATTTTACTAATGACTAAAGTTCCTACTACTTTGTTAATTTTTTTTTCAAATTTTGTTTTATCTGAATCCTCATAAAAGTTCCTGCTTGTGTTTTCCTTATATCCCATTCAGTTTTGGAGTTAAAAAGGGTAAAAGAGGCCACACCCCAAAAAATTGATTCTTTTATTTTTGGTTTGAATTTGAAATATTTTCATTGAATTTAAATTTTTGTGCAACCTATTGTTCTGTCCATAATGAATTGTAATGATATTGTGTCCACACTGTCTCAATTGTTCAGGATTTTACCACTGCAGTTGTATTATGGTGCGCTCTGCGAAGCTTTTCGTTCTACTTTGGTTACAAGTGATTAGCAGTAGCTATAAGTGAAGAACTTGAATTTTCTTAGATTTCATCATTTCTTGCAATTGCACAATCAGAAATCCTAAAATTCTCTAGTTGATAGATATATTTGTATCAAATATTTTTGTCATAACTTATTTTGTTGCTTTTATTTATGCTTGATAAATAATGTTGGTATTATAAATGCATGTAACTAGCCTTCTGCGTTGATGGGGTTCTTGATTTTTGTTGGCCCGTTTCTTTCTTTAATCTTCTGATAAGTATTTTTCAAAGAAACGTACTTTTTTACTGAAGATTAATCATTTTCAAAAACCATCTCTTGATTAATATCAAATATAATAAATATGTATTGCAAGATATTACATGACTATAGACATTTTGAACTTAATTGTGCTTTTATGTGATGAAAACAATGTGAATGTAGAATTCAGAATAGATATTACTTCTAAATAAATTATATTATGCTTAGGTACCAGTATCGTATTGCATATCCCTGAGCGGGTGTACGTCAAAACATGGATGCTATAAAAATATAGTGCATTTTCTTTTTGCCTCTCTACAAACTAATGTTTTGTCAAAAGATATGAACAATGACTTATAAAATAGAGCAAACATCACACTGTAAGATGAAGAACTTTTTGGAAAAGAAAATCTAACACAATATCATAAAAATGTTCCACTGAAAAGGTTGGTTTGGTGAGTGCAAAACGAAAGTGAAAGTAGGGAAAATGGCTATTTATAGTTCAAGACTACTTTTCTGTCCGATCTTTGTGGACTCACCCTATTTTCTTTGCGGGAAATTATTTTTTCATATGTCCTTAGAAATGCTACATAAGTGAAAGTTTTTAATGAATCAATTTGCATATTTTTTTTAAAAATCCTAAAAATATGCACTTCAATATAGAAGTCTGTGGGAAAATTAATACGATACTGAGACCTTTATGCAGTTTTTTGGTTATTATATGTATGCATTTAACGATTCAGAGATAAATGTTTAGGGAACCTTTGTTAGATTTGCTGCCTTGATGCCAATCATAATATTTGTGATGAAAATACTTGCCACAAAGCATACCTTTCTATTCACTAACAAGACAAATGTCAAATAGCATCTTCATTTTAGGCAATACCTTAGTTGTTTATCCCAATTGGGTGTTACTCCAAAAATGTAAACAAGGACATAATTCCTATTTTTCATGTTTCATTGTTAACCCACTATGACATACGTTATATGTATGTACTCATAGTATGATGCTACAGTTCCGGTTACATTATGATAATGGATCATAAGTGTGAGAAAGCATATAACGTATACAAACATAAGTAGTAAATTTGTGCCCACTTGCAATAGGGAATCTCCCTAGAATTGTTGGTCCGGTATACATTTTTGCAATATATTTTTCGGTTTTTGCAGGAGGGGATGCTTAAAAGGTAAATTGATTTTACATGATTTGTCTTCTTTAAGATTTGACAGAAATCGTTGAGTTGGGGTGTTCTTAGCAAAATCTTGTTGGGACAGATATTAGGTTCAAATTTGAATTTAGTCCTAATATGACCTTGACCATTGACCTTCCAGTCTTAACATGCAGTATTTATCATCAAATCTAATTCTGTTGTAGGCCTAGGCTTACACAAACACTTTAAATTTATGACCATATCAACACGAACAATGCCAAAAATATATGATTTGAATTACCTATCTGTAATTAGTGATCATGACCTTGACATTATGAATCAATTTTTTTTTTAAATGACACGGTAAAAGTTACTAATTTTTGTTAATGGAAGGAAAGATATATTAAGTCAATTTTAGTTTCATTGTCAAATAATCTGATAAAGATATAATAACGGAAACCGCTAGAAAATAAAACACAACAATGTTAAGTAATTATTCTTTCTGTATTATTCTGTAACAATATTTCTAAAATACAATTGCAAATTATAACTTCATATTTTTCCTATAGTCTGACATGGATACCGATAAAGTTCTATTTGTTATATTTAAAAGTTATTTAGAATGTACTCGTTTGTGTAATTTGTCTACCCTTACATTTTTAGGACAAAATGCAGGGAGCATTGCAATCCTTCCCTGTAGTAAACCCTCAAATATTTTGTGGATTTTTATTCCATAGGAAGAACGTTTAGACCCCAATTATTACCACAAGTGATAAAAATTTTAGTGTTTTTAAGTGTTAGGTGCATCATTATCTTTATCATAAATGCCTAAAATATGAGTTCTACAATGTCAGCATGCTGTGAATGAGAATTCTTGTTGATACTGAAACCAGTTTTCTAAGGGTAGGGGTAATATATTTTGAAAAATCCTTTTTTCAACATTTTTCATGGTACTTTTATGTAGAAAATAAAATTATCTATCGAATGATACCAAATTTGAGACGTTGTAGTTGAGCAATAACTTGTAGAGTCGAATTTATGTGTCTTTTGACCGAAAATTCGAACATATCATTTTTCGCACTTTTTGATAAATCCTGACTACGAAAATTGCCAAAATTCATTAATAGAACCCCAGAAGTATAGATTATGATAATACTAAACAAAATATAGCAAATCCATTTTTTTAAATGAAGGGATTTTGACATTGACGAATATATCAATTTCAGCGATTTTTTGGCGGGGTAGGGATGCAATTTTTTAATTTATGTCAAAACTGTGCTACGGCAACTTTCTTGGCACCATTGTAAATCTGAGAAATTGGACTTTCCGAATAATTGTTTACTTTTTCTACACATGCTATCCCAGGAAGGCTAAGTCGCCCAAACAAATGAGTCTAAAACATCTTGCCTTTTTGACCCTGTGCATGGGCTTATACTGAAAAAGAGTCCAAGAATATTTTTGGCGACAAATTGATTCGGTAATGGGAGGTATAAAGGGACCTAAAAATCGCCATGAAGTTGACGAGTGTGTGTGTGGGGGAGTGGGGGTTGCTGCTACGGTGGACCCTCCCAGCCCATGGACTAATCTGTTTATCTAGTGATAAAGATTTTTATTTCATTTTTGTATCTGTTTTTCTAATGACCCAGCTCTTAATTTTTGTTTAAATATATCAATCTAATGACACAGATCCTGATTTTATTTTCGGGTTTATGTTTAACTTTGAAACAGCTCCTATTATATTTTCATATTTGTTTATCTAATGAAATAGCTTAGCTTGTTACATGCTTGCTAACTTATTTGTATTTGTACTGCAATTGTTCTATGTGAGCCACCGAAATTGTTTTGGTGATATACGGTCACTGACACTCAGTATATAACACATTGGGTCCGGCTAATTTCCTACCCTGTAAAACGTTGCGTCATTTTTGGGGGTCACGGGGAGGGGGGTTGAGAAATATAACAAAGACATTGTATGAACTTATTTAAAAAATGATTAGGATTTCAGTATAAAGAAAATAGCAGTTTATTGTTTAGAAAAGAAAAAAAAACCTATATACGAATTCGGCAAGAATATTATCGGGGAGGCTTTGCGTTTTACCCCAACTCTAAGCACCATGCGAGTATTGTTTTATACTGTTTTGGCTACAGCTTATCATACATTTTAGTATCCTACATGTATTTGTATTTCCAGTTTCTTGTCAGAAGTGTGCTCCTCCATCAAACCTAAAAGGGGGTAAGGTGCGTGTTAGAGCCAGAGGAAGAATAGCCAAGTTTCGTTGTTATAGAAGATTTACTCTATACGGATCTAAAATTATCATATGTTCATCTGGCAAATGGAATAAAGAGCCACCTATCTGTATACGTGCGTATATTATGATTGATCGTATTTCACCATATGACACCGACCATTTTATTAACGAGGGGGAGGGGTGTGGGGTCTTTTTGAACATTTTTCCAAAATTTCTGAAAAAAGTACTTAACAAAGAAGAATTTTTAAATAGTATTAATTTCGGTTCGGTTACTGCTTCATGAAATAAAGATGAAGATTTACTGTAGAAAAAAAACAAACAAACAAAAACAAAAACAAAAACAAAACAAAAAAACAAAAAACAAAATAAAAACAAATATAAAAAAAAATAATAATAATAATAACAAAGATTTCTTATTCAACATCAAATCCAAGGTACCCCCAGAATAAAAATTATGAATGTCTTTGTACAAGGAGCTATGTATTCTATTTAACCTTTAAATCTAAATGAGGTATAAGCATAGACTACTTATAATTACAATGAAATATAAACCATTTACATTTTTACATAAATAATACAACATCTTAAAGGAAGTTGACGTCCCCCCCCCTTACACCCCCCTCCACAGGATTCTTACATGTACCACAAGTCACAAGTATATTTTGTATGATATACATTTCAGAGATTTTGATTGGAGTATTTAGGAAAAAACAACTAGCAACAACAATATTACTTGTATTTATAATGAAATTGTGATTTCGATTTTTTTTCTTTGAACTCAAAATATGCATATTTTTTCACAGTAGCACCAAAAGTGTTTTTATGTGTTCTTTCATATAAGGAAATCACAAATATTTCAATAGCACAAGATGGTTGAAAGTATAATTTTAGGTGAAAACATTGGGTTAAAAATCCGAAACCCACTAAATTATTTCTGCTAAGTCTTACATGTATAAACCGATTTCTGAATATTGTCAGTACGCGTGCTTTTGTTTCTAAAAAGGCCATCGAAATTATGTTTCTTGAGGAAAGTTTTAGAGTTCATCTTCCTCATATTACATGCATCAAAAATAAAGAATACATTTTTTTCAAGTTACTAGTCAACGAAAGATAAGTAAATAAATCCGTAATCGTTAGAAAAAATTATAAAAATGTAGATTATAATATGATGTGTGCCTATTAGAGCATTTCTTTTATTTTGTTGAAAAAATTTAGACGCATTTATTTTAGTCCATATCCTTTGAAAATGGTACATGTAATCGCTTTGACAGACCTCCTTGTTTTGTTTGTTAACATTGAAATTTTTTTCTGGAATTTTTCGAAAAATAAACAAATAATTCGTGACGATCATTAACACCCTCATGTAAGCTTCAGTTCTTTCAATCCTTTATCAATCTGTCAATGTTCATGGAGATGCGAACGCGATCGATTGTGCCGAGAATGCTCAAAAGTTAAATTTTGCACACGGAAGAAGTTCCGCATATCGTGTTATCTCCACATTCCACTGATGTTTAAAAACGAATTAAATCAAACCTCATACATTAGTGTCTTTTTTCCTATCAAATTACTTCCCTAATTAGTACGAATGACTTAATTTAATGATAAATGAAGATGAGGAAGTAATCAACCAACATGTAAACTAAATGTATCTACATAAGTAAAAACTGATAAAAAATCCCTGTAATAACCATGGTCCAATGTAATAAATGTCAGATAAATCTATTTTAATTTCTATTGTTTCATCTGTAATTGTATTGTATATGTATGTTAATTATTTGCAATTGTTATGTATGATGTATATACCAGAAATGGCCAATGATTGGTTTCTAAGAACAATTCTGTTTTAAGAATCGGGCAATGAGTGGCACATAATTTTCCCCAATTTATTAAATTTTGCCTAAAATATATTCAGTACATATAGAAAACAAACAAAAAGCTACTTAAGTTTATCCTGAAGCATCTATGACGTAAATATTTTTTGACTGCTTATATAGGAAAGAGTGCGGAAATTTTCCCGCTATATTTCCATAGTGCATTTCAACTAAATTTGATCTATCAATATCTTAAAAAGGCAAATTTTACAGATACTTTGACGGTTATTTCTGGTGGTTATCAGGTATAATGAATTGGTTATTGCAATAAAATTTCTGCGTTTTTTTCCTTCATGTGCCACATCTTATATACATTTTGCCCGATTCTTAGACGGTACTTAATAGATTATTATATTCTATTCAGGTAGTGTATATAATGTTTCAAAGCTTTACACCTCTCAGACTACCAACCTCAATGTTAAACCCCGCCCCTTTATGCAAATTAGTATCGAACAGCCAAAACAGTTTCGCGGATTCGTACATTTTTGCAATGCTCTATCCTTGTGATTTTTTTCACATCCTGCATAGCAGGTACTATACATTGTACTTAGCTAGCAAAAGGGTGCGTAGTAATCAGAAAAGAGAAGAGATTGGCTTTATATTACCCACGTTTTCATTGTAACAGGAAGTGGGTGTAAAAAGATTGTTCCCGCTAAAGGAATGAAATTGACTGAGGATGTAAAAGGCGCTGTAAATAGGTTCAAGTGTGATGCTCCGATGAATTTAGTGGGAGATAAAGAGCTGACATGTAACGGAAAAATATGGAGCGGCCCGGCACCAACATGTGAATGTAATACGCTATATTGTTATCATTTTATAAAGAAAAACATATTAGATTGAATTCAGTTATGTTAACAATGACGGCTTTATCATGATAAATTGTTTAGCCCAAAAACAGTGATAAGAATGTTATGTTTAAAATTCAGTTTAAAGTCTTACTAAAGCCAGAAAGTAAAATTAAGAAATAAATCACGGAAACTCCATTATATCATTGTTATACTACGGGCTGGCCATTTATGTCGCACTGTTGTACACCGAGGAATAGCGGAGGGTTAAATAACGACATAAATGGCAAGCCCGTGGTAAAACGATGATTAAATGGAGTTTCCGTGATTTAGTTCGATTTTAATAGATGTAGGTTCTTTATATTTGTGAATAGACACAGCCTATGTGTTGCATGATTTGTTGGTCACGTATTTATCACTTGTTTATCATTGCTCTGGTCAAAAGAGCTTTTAAGCACGTCATATTAGAATATCTCTATCCTGATCATACTTTTTTACACAAAACGTTGTTAATGCTTTTTGTTTATCCTACCGGTGTACCTGGTCCATGCTCCCAGCTTTTATTGGAGTCCAAGTTGCTCATTTGCTTTTGTTACTTTGTATGTATGATCGTAATTACTTTATGTTCTTTATTGTGTATGTCTGTTTTCCATGTCTGGTCTTTGTCCCTGGATTACATTCTTTTGATTACCGCTATAACTTTGGTTCCCTTGATTACTCTTTTAAAGTTAGGTTACAAATTCAAATACCAGCATGGCTATTGTGATCATGAATTTTGGTATTCTGTAGATGTTGATCCAGTGGATTTCTGCGATTTTGAAAACGACAATTTATGTGGATGGCAACATGATCCTACAGCAGAAATTCAATGGATAAGAAACCGTGGGATGACCCCGACTCGCCGAACAGGCCCGTCTTATGACCACACTCTAGGAAAAGACGGCAATGGTATGATTCTGAAGAAATGTTTTTAATGTTAATATAATTAAGCTCTTAAATACTTATCATTTATTTATTTTTACCATATTTCTATTTCATTTGACAATATTTCTCATATTAAAAGATTCATTTTAATATTATACAAGTTGAAATATTTTTTTTGAATTTTTGTACATGTTATAATATGTACAGGGTATTGTTATAACATGTACAAAATTACAACTTGTACACAACATTTCATAAATAACATATAACTAAGAGGGTGATCGAGCAGCTTGTTACCCCGAGACAATTGTCACCCCGAGGCGCAGCCGAGGATGACAATGTATTTTCAAGGGGTGACTATATGTTATTTATTCTATCATGCTGAATGTTCCATTGTCATTCTTTTTCAAAGTAAGCCCTAACAATCAGTTTTAGATGCTTGCCTATTGTATTCATTTCTTAATAAAAATTGTTTTATTTTCTTTCAAGTTGCCATTCATTGGAAATTGTAAACGTCATACAACTGTTTATCACACCACTTTTTGTGATCTTAATAAGGGTAACCACCGAAAATTACCGAACACAAATCCGATTCATAATCAGATCAAGTCCAAAAATAAAGCTGGATGAGTTTGTTTGTATGTTTATTTTGTTTGTATTTTATCTGTTATACAATTATTTAATCAAACTGTTACGGGGCAGAATAAACAACAACAACAAAATAAAACAAAAACAAAAAAGGTCAAGAATGCAGTGCATGGAATGGCATAAATTCTCAGTTGACCACTTTCGTTTCCAGTTCCAAACTCAGTCACTTTTGTAATTTGACAATACAATTAAAAATGTTTGGGTACAGACTCGTCGAAGATTTGGCATTTTTTTTAAAGATATTTATACGTCTGCTGAATTTCATTTATTAATCGATGTTACGTACATCAGTTACTGATATGGACGATGCGTATATTGATTACTGACAACGATTGACATTTTAGTTATTTTATTTGCCGATCAATTATCTTAACTATCTTACTGACATTATACATTTTGAGCCCCCTCCCTCCGAAAAAAAGGAAAATCGAACAGGACTGCCTACACGTGAAATCGCATTAATATTCTTCGGTTTCATGTTTCACTTATCATTTTATGTAGTTAAATTATCTTCATGGGTAAAAGAGTAACCAAGGGAACCAACATTCTAGCGAAAATCAAAAGAATGTAATCAAGAAACAAAGACCAGACATGGAAAACAGAAACACACACAACAAATGAAATAAAATAACCAAAAGAATACGGACGAAGCAACAGAAGTAATTGAGCAATTCGGACACAATTAAAACTGGAATTCCAGGACATTTACCCTTCCGTGCACCTGGTCCTCAAACCAAGAAATCAGTAAAGTCCGGATTGTATATGTATTATTTCGCTTCTGTGTGTTTTGAATTTCATTCAGTCAAGTTTTGGTATTTATGATATTTTGTTTTTTTCCCTTTTTGTCTAGTCTTTGTTCCTGGATTGTGCTATAATTCTTTGTACTTTTGCGTACAGTATCAACAGTTCTTTCTCATGTAGACTTGTGGTCTCTTTGACACATTACACGGTTCTACTTCCTCTAATTTTCTAAAATACAGGTCATTATATGTACATGGAATCTTCACATCCGACAAATGAGGGAGACAGTGCACGACTACTGTCGCCATTTTATGGATCAGCGACGAGTGGAAAGTGTTTCCGGTTTTGGTACCATATGTACGGACAAGCCGGCATAGGGCGTACGTATTTACAAACTAGATAATTTGATATCGTGATTATTTTAAGATTCAATGTATAGTGGAATCTGAATCGAACCAAGGATAAACCGGAAACCTGTGTAAACAATACATCCTATGGAGTCCATCCATGTCACTGTCAATACATTTTAAACCTAACACCCACCTTAATCAAACAGAACTTTTATACAAAAACGGTTCGGTTTAGACAGGTTCCACTGTATTAATCACGAATATCAGATGTCAGATTACTGTACACTAACACATAACATGAATTGATATCAGACGAAAATGACTGCGCGCGGAACGAGTGCACGAGCCACCCGCGCCTGTATATCTTTTATTGGTCATTTATCGATAAATAGGTATGGTCAATTCATGTCACAAATCATTTATAGCACCGCCTTCCTCATTATCCAAATAAACTTCCTGCTCTTCGGGCTCAAAGTCTATTTGAATAACTCGTAAGATCGTGCTATAAATATAACATGAAGGAAAATGAAACGGTGTCTGGTTTAGACACATTTCGATTTTTTAGGGTCCCGTTTAGTCCGGTTTCTTTGTAGTAAAATAATTAATGTATCAATTATTTGCAGAGGTTGGAAGACTGACAATGTATGTGGAGGAGACTGGTAAACCAAAAACTAATATGTTAAGTATATCAGGCGATCAAGGCGATGCATGGATAGAAGGAAACTTTAAAATTGGAAAGAGAGAGAAACCATTTAGGGTATGACTTACACTGTATGCTATCTATTCTGACCAAACTTAGACAAATACTTATCAAGGGTGAACAAAATTAAGACTCTTTTTTTTTGCTCTCGATATTCAATGATATGAAGAACAGCTATTAGGGCAGCAACCATTGATTTTCTGGGTGGGGTGGGGGTGGATGTGAGGGGTTTAAATTCTTTTTCTTTTCCAAATATTTCTAGAGAAGCAGAGTACACTTACCCTACCGGTGCACCTGATCCATACTCCCAGCTTTTCATTTACTTTTGTTTCTTTGTTTGTGTTATTTTGGTTATTCCATGTTCTTTGTTTTTGTGTGTCTATTTTCTCTGTCTAGTCTATCCTGTCCTTCGAATATTTTGACTTACCGCTTGAATCTTGGTTCCTTTCGAATACCCTTTCGTACTCCGAAAGCCTTGAACGTCCGACACTCTTCCTAATAATCAAAACAACAGTTAAAATTATTACAAAAACATATTAAAAATCGTGTATTATGTATAATATACATATTTTCTTTCTACTCTTTGTTTTTTATCGCCTGGACTTTGTAACATTTCTTTTATGTAAGGATATGCATTTTTTCTTTTGCAGTTTGTCATCGAGGGAACGAAGATGAAAAGTTATCTTGGAGATATTTCTGTAGATGATGCTGAAATATACAATTGTTCAGAGGGTAAGGAAATTTTTCGTACCGTTTCTTGTAAAAAAAGAAGATGCTGTATACTTGCATATAAAATCGGACAAACATTCAACGAAAATATCACAGAAAGTTATTGTAACATTTTAAATCAAACGTATGCCAAAAATGAAGCTTCAATCTGCTAGTTCGAAGTTCAAAATATCCGATAGAAGCCCTTTGTCTCCAGTTGATATTCATGTGAAAGTTCGAATCTCACGGTAAATCTGTCACATATTTTACTTTCAGAATTCTGGTGAAATACTTGACTGTGTTTAAGAAAGAAAAAAAAACTAGTTCCAATGGTACAGAATAAAATGTTCAAATATTGTTTTTAGTGTATACCTGCCTTTTTTTGTAAATGTTTTATATTTTTTTGAAAAAAAAACAACCTCAAATTTCAAGACCTGGGTACGGTTGTTCAAAAGTATATTTAACCACTGGACAATTAAAAGACATCTACTGGATACATTTTTTTACATTTATTCAGCGGATGGTTTTGAGCAGATGGGAATTGGTACTTACATATAATATCCATTTCACACATTTCACTCCCGCAAAAACAGTGATGTAAACTTTTCACCCAGTTGTTTACAGTTACCAGGAAGTAAAAATATATTAAAAAAAAAACATTTCGAGGGACATTACTTTTAACAAGATGTGTTATTTGAATGGTCTTTTGTAGAAATGTGGTTTAAATGGTCATTTAAATCATTTCAGTGCTGATTGATTGATTGATTGATTTTTGGTGTTTAACGTCTAAGCAACAGTATTTCAATTATGCGGGCGATGAACATGAAATTGATGATAAAATGAACATGATATGATGATGAAATGAAAAAAGAAATGGCTACCATCGCTTTTACAACTATAGATAGAGCCGATTAAATTGGGAAACGGTATTATCTGCTATATTCCAGTCATTTTCAGCATCGTATATTCAAAACAAAGTTTCGAAGAATATGGTTATCAGCAGCCCCTATTTACTTCGAGTAATGAAATTGGTGACTTTTCATTCTAAATTGTCAACTTTCCTTTCATCTGTGGCAACATCCCGTTAGCACCTGCGCTCGGAATGATCATATCACAACTCATACGTTATGCCAAAGCTTGCCGGGACTCCGCAGACTTTTTGTATCTTTCTAGAATTCTAACAAATAGGCTTATGGACCAGGGTTATTTTGCTACATAATTGAATTCATCACTTCAAAAGTTTTATGATCGTCATCATGAACTCGCGGATCGTTACGGTGTATCCATCTGCGAAATGAAAACTGATTTGTTCAATGTGTCATAGTTTTCCTTTCCTCTTTCGTCTACCCCGGACTTGACTTTTTATGAGCAACTCGGCGGATGTTTCTAGAGAGAACGCTTACCCTACCGGTAAGCTTTTCGTTACTTTGTATGTATGATTTTAGTTACTTTATGTTCTTTGTTGTGTATGTCGGTTTTCCATGTCTGGTCTTTGTCCCTGGATTACATTCTTTTGATTACCAGTATAACCTTTGTTCCCTTAATTACTCATTAACAACCGTATCACGTTGTCGATAGAATACTGCTATTTGCAATGTCAATTTTCACTGAATGAGAGGATTGGCTACGCAAAAACGGGAAACAGGAAAATAATGACGTAGTATTTCAAGGAAATATTTTGAAAGCTGATTAACATTTAGAAATTGTCAATTCTGGTATTTTGTCTGGAAGAAACACTTGATTTCTGCTTCCATTTTTGACTTTTTTTGCAACACACCACTGCCTGTCCCTTCATGTTATTTGTGTTCTTTTCCTGTTTCTGGTAACCACTATCTTAATTATAATAATAATAAAAAACCAAACCCTTTGTTTCGATGCTTGACAAATACATGTTGAACAGTTTCACTGTACATAATCCCAACAGCCGTTCTGGTTTTCGATAATTAACAACGATTGACGTAAAGTGATCGTAATTTCTGTAATTCCAAAGACTACCTGTTGTGTAAATACTGTGTATCTGACATGTGTGTCTTTCATTTTTAGCAGCGGGTTGGTTTGAAATCTATTGTAAAAGCTGTGAAACTTGTGTTTTAAATAACGTCATTTATTAATCACTATATAAGAAATCTGGTATTCCACGTGCTATATTGTAAGAAGCTATGTATCAAGTGCCCGGCAAATAACAAAAAACAAAAACAAAAAAAAAACAAAAAAACAACAAACATAAAAACGTGAAACAAAAAAACTGAAGTTTCTTAAATTTCTTGTGACATTATGAATTCTGATTGGAGTTTTTTTTTCAAGTTTTTTGGCTTTGAGTGTAGTATTGAAGTTAATTAGAAAGCATTGGACAACTACTTGTGTATAAAAATACTAGATAGTTTTTTTTACTTTAAAATCGCATAAAACATTTTGAATATCCTCTTTTAGAATTCCCAATAACAACAGAAGCAGAAATTGAATCAACAGTCGTTTTGTCTACAACTCAAGAAGCGTTTCCAGATGGCAAATCAACCCAACCCATCCAGTCAACTCAATTTTCGACCAAATATTCTGAATCAACTGAATCAACAACATTATCACCAGTAGAGACAACGACAAGAAAAAGTGACATGATAACGCATACAAGAAAGACAACACCAACAACTAAAATTACAACATCTAAAATATTAACAACGTCAACATGGAAACCAACAATTGTGATGACATCAACAGAACCAAATGCTGAAACTACCAGAGCCGTTACTTTAGAAACGACGATTAAAACGACAATCGTACCGACAACCGAACCGATAACAACAGAAGAAAAAGAAACAAAGACAATAATGACAACCCGTAAGCCAACAACAACAACAACAAAACTAACAACAACTCCAATGACAGATAAACCAATAAAAACCACGGTGCCAACACAACCAACTACAAACCCTTCTAAAGCCACAATAGCAACAAAACCAACAACATCGACATTACTACCGACAATGACAACAAGATTAGTGAAAACAACTGTAAAAACAACACAAGAAACAACATATGAATATACTGTGAAGATAACGACGAAACCTTTAACAAAAAGAACAACTCAAGGGACCGAGAAGACAACAACGACGACTAAAACATGTCCTCCATCGACATCAAAAGAACCACCGGAGATAACAACAGGTAGAGGAGTAACAAACAGTACAATAACAACCAAGTCTCTGATGTTGGAAACAACAACGGTAACACCGAAAACTCCGGATGTGATGCAAGCAACGGAAAGTTTGAAAAATAGTACTGACTCGCAATTATCAATCAATCAATCAAATAATACAACAATAGTTAATTCAACAAATAATAAAAGTGAAACAGACGTTAAGAGAATACATCCACATAATTTATCAGACGTTTCTCCTGTAAAACCCATAATGATAGGGGTCGGGGTAGGAATAGCTATTGGATTAATTATAGTGATAGGAGCAATATGGGTCATTTTTAAAAAATGTAGATATTTGTGTGAGTAACATATGCAGTTGATTTCTGGACAAATAATTTTTTTCTTTATGTAATTCAATAATAATATGCTGGAAATGTTATCTTAACAGAAAATATCGCTAATCTGCAATCCTTTGTGATAAAAATATGCATTTTAAATTGCTAGGTATGCTTAAAAATGCATGTAAATGTGCTGCAGCTTGATAAAGTTATACAACAATCTTTGCATAATACAGAATATTCTGTTTCTGCTTTGGTGTTTTACTTTTCTATCCATTGACTTCTTTTGAATTTAGAAACTTTTTGTTTTAAAATATCAACTATCTACGAATACAAAATATTAAAATAGTTGTGTTAGGTGTGCCGTTTTAATATGTTCCTTGTGTTACTTTGTAAAACAAAATTGAAGTTAGGGTTATCCTTCTTTATGAATTTAAATCAAAAATAGTTTCTACTGGTAGAAGCACTTCTGTTTGCAATTATGGGTATTTTAGCAGACAAAATTAGGCAGTATTAACATCAAACTTGAGTTTAAAGATATGTACAGTTATAGCGTAATTTATTCTTTCCACAATGTTATTGCAATAATAAGCAGTCTACATATTAAATTCACATTCTTGTATGACCAGTGTTTTTGTTTTAGAACACTTACCATGACACAAGATAAACAATGCTGTCAGGGACAATATATTTCTTATAAAGTGCAATTTACATACCCGTATGTCACTTGTGTTTCCATGAAAGAAGTAACACAAATGACAAATCAATAGTTTCTTCTTAGTTATTAAATGAAAAATGATCAATTTGGCAAGATGATAAAGATACAAATACCATATACACTCATTTTCTTCATAGTCATAATTTATTCTTTGTCACAAAAGTTGTTTTACCTATAATAATAGAAAAAGTAACTAAAGTGACAAATGCAGTAACACAAATTACATAAACCAGGCCAACAAAATGGAGTAAAACTACAAGGAATGACATATAATATTTTTACAATTCCGAAAACGCAATTACAGTTTTAATTCATATATGTCTAATTATAAATTAAAAATACATACAAAACCTTGATTTCATGCTCAATCGAACAGCAATAATCCGGTAACACAAGTGAAAAATGATCATGCACACACATATAAATTGATAACTAGATTATGGATGCAAAACCTCGGCAGAAACATTAGTGTTGTGCAATGTTAGAATGTTCGAGTCTCAGGCTTTACAATTCTAAAATTAAAACAAATAATATGTTCTTGACTTTATCCATCAACATGAATATTAATAAGCTTGCATATACTTTATTTTTCTTTTAATCTTTCTCATCAATTTTTGCATATAAAATATGATATGGGAAAGAGTAATCAAGGGAACCAAGGTTATAGCGGTAATCAAAAGAATGTAAGGGTTTGATAAATTTTAATAATATTAATACTTTTAACATGCCAAATGAATTTAATTGTTATTAATCGAAGATTAAGAAAAAATATTTCCCACCAAATTCAAACGTTCTCTATATGGAAAAATGCTAGGATGTTTTTTTTTTTTTAAAAAACATAGAATTTCGGTGTATTCAATACCAAAGTTTATTCAATTACAAAGATCATTTTAATATTTTATAAATACAAAAAAATGCGAAAATATTCATCGAATCATAGATGAGAAGGGTTACGGAATAGACCATAATCACTTGCCAAGTATCACAAATACTGGGATCGAAATTGATGAAAGAACACATTCAATTCTGCCATCTGACTTACCACATGATGTAACGCTTCATCCTGTCAAAGTCACTGCAGATGGTAATTGTTTACCATACTCGGGATGTATACTTGTCTCTTGAAAGGAGGGTATGAGTGAAGAAGTTAGAGTCCGAATTATTCTCGAATCCTGTATTTTCAAGGATGCATACTTGGATCAAGGTTTCTTGGAAAGGGAATTTCGGGTTCGGGAAATGAATAACTCACTTGTGAAAACTTTTGCGTTTTACTCGGATGAATATGTAAAGGAAGCATTGTCATATGGAGGGATCGGAAGGTTAAATGAGAGAGGGGTCCTGAAAATTTGCAAGAATAAAACTTATATGGGTATTTGGCAAGTATTTGCCCGAGCTAGTGTGCTATGTCGTCCCAAATATTCGGTATATCCAAACCTGGGTAACCCTAACGTCAGAAAAGACCTTAACCGCATGATAAAACCCAGAGAAATAAAATGCAAAGAAACGAGCTTTATAATGTGGTCGAAAAACAAAGCAAAGCATTTCAAATAATTTGTTATAGTAACACAAGTGACACTTGCAGACAGGAAGGGGTACATTGTTTTTTTCATTTTTGACATTTTGTGCATTCAAAATTTTATTTTTCATGAACACTTTAACGAAATATCTACATTTTTGTTAAAATGACCCATATGTATTTATATGAAAAAACGACGCAAAGAAGAAATCTTTGAGGACGAGATGGAACCAATTGCTAAAAATGCCGTGTATTATTAAACAAGATTGAGTTATGGTCAATATTATCTTCCGTGATAACGTGTGGATAGTTGATGAGCATGCGCAATATACAATTCCGCGTGGAAAATTGTGTTGTTCTACCCCAAGCCCTTCCTCGTGGAAGCATCTGCACGAATACTGATCGATGTAACAGGAAAAAGTATATAACAAATTTACCACTTCGAATTAGATATATTAGGTATCCTTTGTTTCATTCACCGTTATATCATTGTGTAGGCGTATCAATGTTTGGGTAGGTTCTTTAATTTCAAAGAAGGTTTGCTCTATACAATATTACCTTCTCCTAATAAAATGGAAGCTTAACGCAATGCAAAAAACTAATTCGGTGTATAATTTAGTTTTTTAGCATAACTTATTCAACTTTGTATTCATTAATAAATCCCCAATTTATTGCATTGTACATGTGTAGTCTAGAAATGACTAACGAAACATGATCATATATTTAAACAAATTCCCTAAATATTATTCCTGTTTAAAATCCCTTGAGAGCGATTGGTATGTATACTGCTATGAAATAACAAATTACTTAATTTTATTGTAATATTTCTGTACAATTATATCTATTATAAAAACCTATCCTCTCCTTTTCTTCATCAACTGCAAACCTGTTTCAACCAATTATACGGTACAACTAGGGTTGATATAAATAGTTTCCCAATGAATTTAATAATTTAAAATTGTGTTAATCAATCAGTTCGAACTTATTTATATCATTAAACGTAGTCCCTTGTTGCAGTCATTTTAAGCCAGCGTACAATCTAAGTTTGGTCAAAATGATAATTTTTATTACTATGCTTCAAACATTTAATGTATTGTCGGCATATAAAGCACAACAAGTTTTCTGCAGGTTAAATTAAGCATTATAATAGCGGAGAACATACAGCGAGCCAGGACCAAAACAGATAATAAACGGTAGTTGTTACATTGCGCAAAACAAGACGGCTTGTATTTGCGAAGCTGCTTTTGAACTAATTATCAGGAGTATTGATGTTTAATATCATTTTATGGTTTGCCTATTTAGGGCAAACATATTTGTACTCAAATAACTTTATTGCTGATGCACCGTAATGCAATGGGCCATAACACGACCAACGGGAATGTGCGATAACCCGTAAAACCTAGAACACCCGCTCTGTGATAACCCGTAGAACCAAGAACACCCGCTCTGCTCCTTTGTTAAAAGTTCAAAGAACTACTTTAGAAAATATATTTGGCCATTTTCGAACTGTTTTGATGTTTTTGATGTTTCAAACTCCTTACATATATTGGATGACCTAATTAAAATCGATAATTGTGCAGGATTCGTTTCCACAACTGCCAACTCGTAGAAAAAGTAATTTCCTATTACTTTTTCATGCATCAATTCAAGGCCGCTCGAGATTCACCCAGTTACCTTCCAAACCAATTAACATCCAACAATCCATATTTTTCTAACTATTCTTTAAGCAAACTATTCTTTGAGTTCATTTGAGGAAAACTTAATTTGAAAATTCAAACATGAAAATGGCATACCCAGAATTCTAGACACTACACTGTCATGATCTTTTCTAAAATTTTCAACATGATCGATATATTACACAGAATTGTATGTATGCAGTGACACACGTGAAATCAGTTCAACTTGACCCGTCCTTACTTAATGCATTGGTTATTTACATTTGTAGGCTAACAATCTCTACATTATCTACAGGTGTAATATAAAATAAGAGAAAGTGTCACATACGTACCTAAAGTATATATGTAACGTGTTTCAGGTGTATCATACTCGTTTTACTTGCCATACACGTCGATTGAACGTGGTACATGCATGGATATGTCATGTGTTGGATAACCAGTGCACATTGTGAACATGTTGAGGTTAATTTGAACCATTTACCAAAGAATATAAATTTTAAAATATTGATCATGGACAAGTAATCAAGGGATCCAAAATTGTAGCGTAATCAAAATAATGTAATCAAGGGATAAAGACCAGGAAGAGAAAATAGACACAACCAACACAAAAAACATATAATAACCATGAAAATATAACGGTATAATTCGGTATCCTGTACCACTGTTTCAATGACAATGGTACATCTTATCGGCAGCATCAGAACAAGATATTTAGAAAGTTCAACTTTCAAAGGTAAATTGTACACAACCAAAAATATCGAAATTTGAAACCAAATTCAGCACCAAAATGTACGTCAAAGGAGCTCATTTTAGCCCTATAGTTTGTACAAGGATTGAAGCCTCAGTATTTTAGGGTTTCGAACTTTGTGGTACGGCAAATCTTGGTAAATAATTTATAGCTATATAGTTCCTAGATTTCGTTCATTTACCATATTAAGATCAGTAAATGTATACATTCCTTTCAGACTTTAATGATGATTGAATGCAATTTTGAATTACTTTTTTTTTCAAAACTTTTCACTTGACATTACAACTTACGTACTGTTGTATAGCAGAAATGTGTACAAATTTGATTAAAACTCTTTAGATGTGACTTTCCACTATGTATAGAGAAATCGTCGATAAATTCAGTAACGCTTTTGTAGTCTTCTACTTTTTTAAAATGTCTATCATTAAAGCCATAACAATGAGTTTAACCGTAAAGGAATTTACAAGATCATGTCAAGATTAAAAATATGAAAAACAGTGGGAAATTTGTAGAAAAAATAAAAACGTTTTTTGAATTCTACATATAAGTTGAAACAAAGTAGTATAACATATATTTAGCAATCACTACAATTTGAAAAAAGGATAAAAATACTTTTACATTTTCCCTGTTTACTTAACCGCAATATGAAGAATACAGAACGTAACTGAAATCTGTGGGTTTTTGACATGCATGAATCACCTTCTGTCTGATTTTTATAAAGGCTGCAACTTAATCAAATAAGATAAACCATACAAACTTTCGAAGAATCAGAAAAAAAAATCGTCAAAACAGGAAAGTCAATCTATACTCAATAAGTGCCTTTGTCATACACTCCAACATAAATAAGGGTATAAAAGCATGCGGAGAAAAATTGATTAAAATTAAAAAAAGCAATAAAATGATTATAAAAAGGAAACAAAAACGACAAAATATGAAAGATAAAACGACGACAGGATCATAAAAAGTGTAAAATGGAAAAAGAAAACAAAACACACACACACAACAAAACAAAACACACTCACAAAAGAACCAAAAACAAAACAAAACACCCCAAAACAAATATATCAAACAAACACAAAACCAACAATTAACAATGGCATATCGACAAAACAAAAACAAATACGAAGATAAAAAACATTGCAATTGAGACCAGGAATTTGAAAGAAAATGGGGGCAAAATAATGAAACATATAAAAACAAAGAGATAACAGGGGCAGGACCATAAAGCTAAAACGAAACGAAACCCTCAATGACGTAGCCGTACAAACCGAGACAAACGCATTCAAAATTAAAAAAAAAACAAATAGAAAACACACAAATATATTCTAATACAAATTCTAATATAATTTTAATAGCCGTACAAACCGAGACAAACGTATAAACTAATAAGTTTTAAACATCATTTTCTATGTACATGGAACATAATTCAAGAAATGTCTCTTATTGCTGAGCTGTTTAAACCAAGAATGATAGCTCTTACAAATTAACATTAAACACAATCTTGAAGGAAAGAAGAAATAAAAATGACTGATGATAACTCATAAACATGAATTAACTAAGCCAGTGGCAGTTTATAACACTATATTTAACCCCTTTTTAACCACTTAGTATCTTCACCTGTTTATTATTATTATTTTTTTTTATCTTAAACACATTTTTCCACAAAGTTCAAGCTCATTAGTTCTTAGCTGATTTCTCTGATTTTGACAGTTTAGTTATTCTCTTCTCAGCTAATGTCAGTCGCCCTAGACTGAAGTCGTAAGACCGAAAGTTTGAACCCCCCTTTTTCGCCATGTATTAGTATTTTATTTTTACCATGAGTTGGAGATAAATTGCAATTACAAAGTCCGTCCGTCTGTTACACTTTTCTGTCAAATTTTATTGGAGGGAATGCTTAGACTTTATAAAAATATTTGCTCTTGCACGCGGACTTGTAAAGAACGCTTACCCTATCTTTGACCAAGTCCATGCTCCCAGGGTTAATGATGTTCGAGTAACGTATTTGTTTTTCTTATTTTGTATGCATTGTTTTGGTTATTTAAGTTCTTTGTTGTTTGTGTTTCATTTCCATGTCTGGGTTTTGTCCCTGGATTACATTCTTTTGATTTCCTCCAGCATCTTGGTTGTCTTGATCACTCTTCTCCTTTTCAAGATTTCTCGCTTATAGAATTTATGCTTACCGTACGACTTAATAATTGTCTCCGTGATGCATGATGGAATTGCGACAGATATTACAGCTTTTATTAGGCATGTTGTATGGAAGCGATGCATGATGCATTATGACTTGTATCATATTATCTTTTCCAGAAAGGCAGAGGACCCCTACCCAACCGGTGCACCAGGTCCGTGCTCCCAGTTTTTAGTAGAGTCAGAGTTGCTGATTTACTTTTCTTACTTTGTACGTTTTATTTGGGTTATTTCTTGTTAATTGTTGTGTTTTATATATTGTGTGACAGAAATTGTAAAATGGAAATATTACACAATTCCATCGAGTAACTCTTAAAATATCACGTGCAGGGAAACAAAAGAACAAAAGAAATCTATGACACGAGGAACAAATTGTTTGTCATGGTGCAGACGGATACATAATTTCGATCCATGAGTTTAAGATGACGACTTCAAATATTGTGTAGCCCTGAATTTAATACCGCAGCATTATAACCCAGTTCCAAGAGTCTTTTTGTATAAAGTCTATCGTGGTAAAACAAAGATCTCATAGATTCCAAAAGCTCTAGCATAACGAGTTGTGAAATAATAACACCATACGTAGGTGATGAGGAGATGTAGTCACATTTGAAATAAATATTGTCGATATGGAATGAGGTGTTATTGTGTTCGTTGTATACTTTGGTTATCATTTCCAGTTTCCATTGATCCTAAGATTAGGTCAAGAGACTGCATTTTAAGTTTCCATTTTATCTGCAAAGATTACTATGTCTATCGCACATAAAATTTATTTTTCCTTAACGGAAAACTTACATTAAAATTATTGCCTTGTTCTCATATAAAAAAAAAAGGAAGTACATAAGCATGTAAACAAAATATCACAAAATCAATTCCGAAATAGAATTCTACTTCTAAATTGTCTCTTAGCCAATAATTTGATTCATTAAATGACAATAAAATTATATCTACATTTGTAAATACATGTAGTAAAAATGATTAACAGACATCTTTCTGCAGAAGTGACAGTATATATGCAAATATTTTAACTTTGTATATTTAAATAGATTACTGACTAAGCTTCCTTTGGCATTGAGAGCATCTAATTAATAGAATAATATGAAGACGATCATATGGAACATTGTCTTATTTTCTACTATACTGTTACTTCTAGAAGGTAAGACACCATTAAAAACTGGGAGCATGGATTAGGTGCACCGGTAGGGTAAGCATCCTCTGCTTTTCTAGAAACACCCGCCGAGTTGCTCATAAAAAGTCAAGTCCGGGGTAGACAAACGAGGAAAGGAAAACTATGACCCGTTGAATAAATCAGTTTTCATGGTGCAGATGGATACAAAAACTAATTATTTATTTAAAAACTTAAATAAAAGTGAAACATGAAGAAAAAAACAAGATTTTATTGCAAAAAAAACCAAGTATTTATACCTGATAACCATCAACGTGTTTGTAAAATTTGCCCTTTTAAGCTATTGATAGGTCAAATTTAGTTTAAATACACTATGGAAAAAATGGCGGGAAAATTTACCAGCAAATTTTCCTTATATAAGCAGAAAAAAGTAATACTACATTACATATTCTTCAGGTTATATTTAAATAGCTATTCTGTTGTTTTCTTGATGTATTGAATATATTTTAGGCAAAATAGATCAAATTGAGAATTATGATATGCACCCAATGCCTAATTCGTATACATCTGTCTGTATACAAGGGTATGAAAAATTCCCAACGATGGTAGATCTGTCAAATTTGCCATGCAAATTTTCGGTCGTTCTCTCCGCGAAACTCGAACTTATACCGCTGTGACATCTATGGCAACACTGCCTGCACAAATTCCAGCGCCCTAGACCACTCGGCCAACTAGGCTATACAAAAATACAACTTTCGCTGGCCGGGTCATTCCTCCTCTTAGGATTAATCTAGGGCTGTAACTTAATACACGATGTTATTATGTAGGATAGAGGATCAAAATAATAAAGCATGTCGCAGCAAATCAATATTATACAAACGTCTCAGAATGTGACGACTCTATTTGCTACGCCGCTCCATCGAATCAAATTGATACAGGGAAAATTAAGTAGGCATAGAAGGGTTTAAAAAATCCCTACGATGTTAGAACTATTAAATTTGTATGCAGATTTTTGGTCGTTCCTTCTGCGAAACTCGAGCTTTTACCGCTGTGACATCTATGGCAACACCGCCTGCACAAAGTACAGCACCCTAGACCATTCAGTCAGCTAGGCTATATTAAAATGTAGCTTTTGCTGTCAGGGACATTCCTCCTCGTAGTATTAATCTAGGGTTGTAACTAAGTACACGATGTATGGTAGTACGGGACAGCTAATTTATGTGTTATTATGAAGGATAGAGGATCAAATTAATGATGCATGTCACAACAAATCAATATTAAAGAAACGTGTCAGAATGTGACAAATCTATTCGGTATACTGCTTCATGGGATCAAATGGATACAAGGAAGATAATGTAAACTTGTAGAAGGATTTAAAAATTCCCAGAGATGTTAGAACTGTCAATTTGCAAAGCAAACGTTTTGTTGTTCCCTCCGCGGGACTCGAACTCGTACCGCTGTGGCATTTATGGCAACACTGCCTGCACAAAATCCAGCGCCATAGACCACTAGGCCACCTAGGCTATATCAAAATATAGCTTTCGCTGGCCGGGTCATTCCTCCTCGTAGAATTAATCTAGGGCTGTAACGTAGTATACGATGTATGGAAATACGGGACAGCTAATCTAGGTGTTGTTATGTAGCATAGAGGATAAAATTAACGATACATGTCGCAACAAATCAATATTATACAAACCTCAGAATGTGACAACTCTATTCGCCAACCGCTCCATCAGATCAAATTGATACAGGAAAGATAATGTTAGTATAGAAGGGTTTGGACGATTCCCAACGATGTTAGAACTGTCAATTTACAAAGCAAATTTATGGTTGTTTGCTCCTCGAGACTCAAACTCGTACCGCTGTGACATCTATGGCAACATCGTCTGCACAAAGTTCCGCGCCCTAGGCCATTCGGCCAGCTAGGCTTTATTAAAATATAACTGTCGCTGGCTGAGTCATTCCTCCTAGGAGGATTAATCTTTAATATATATATATGTATATTATATTGCAATTTAAAGTATATAAAAGAAGATTTTATACTAGGGATATAACTTCTATCATGAAAAATTGTAAAAGTGACAAATTCGTAAAATGCACTAAAATTACGCTTTAACTCAATCTTAACCATAAAACTTAATTTCATTGCTTCAGAAAAAGTGCCAATGTGTGCCGATCACTACTTTTTTGTCATTTGCTAAGAAGTACGATGGATGCGGCAAGAGCTTTTACCGCCAAATTACAATTTTAAAATATTTAAAGATTGTCAACCTTTACAATTATAAGTAATACTTATAAACAACAAATAAAATATAACAGAACCAACAAACTTACCTTGTCTAATGCGTATAAAAAAAAAAACGAAAAACAATTAAAGTAACCACGTGGAGCACAACCCCGTAGAATCAGCTGATTTAGTCGATACTTACCATTGGATTATCTGCCTTTTTACAACGCTCTAAGTTCGTAAGGTGGTCACCTGAAGTTGCCATATACGTCCATTAACACGCGGTATTTAACACTTTGGATACGCCTTCTTTCCTACCCTGTCCTAAACTTTGAGTCACCATGAGGAGGGTGTGTGACGAATAAACTTAATTTTAGAATAATTAGGATTGCAGTATAAAGATAATAGCAGTATATTGGCTTGAAACCCTGTATCGTGTATCGTCTATATTGTTTTTTTGTCTATATGGTGTCATACATATTAGTATCCTATTTGTCTTTGCATTATATTGTCAAAAGTGTGCTCCTCCATCAAACCCAAAAGGGGGTAAGGTGCGTGTTAGATCCAGAGAAAGAATAGCCAGGTTTCGTTGTTATAGAAGATTTACTATATATATGGACCGAAAGTTATCATATTTTCATCGGGCAAATGGAATAAAGAGCCACCAATCTGTATACGTGCGTATTCGATTGATTGTATTTCACTATATGGTACCGACCATTTTAGTAGCGAGGGGGAGGGGCTGGGATGTTTTTGAACTTTGGGAAAAATACTTAACAAGACAGAATTTTAAATAATATTGATTTCGATTGCTGTGTCGTGAAATGCAGATGAAACTTTTGTGCTTGAGGGAAAAAAACATATACATTTCTTATTCGACATCAAATCCTAGGATAAATATGGTCGACGCCTAATACAAAAAAATATGTATCTATCAGACCGTAATGAGCTACATGTATAAGCATAGAATATCATATTTTGATATAGACTGATACAGTGATATCTTTTACATTTTATACAATTTTAAATGAAGTTGATTATCCCCTCACCCAGGATTCTGACTACAAGTATATTTTGAAGCCTAATGGCCAATATACGAAATCACAAATCTTTTACTAGCACAAAATGGTTGAACGTATGCTTTTTGGTGAGAACATTTTGGTAAAAAAAAAAGAAAAAAAAAAGTATGCTGCTTAGTCTGATAAACTAATTTTTGAGTATTGTCAGTAAGCGTAACATGGTATGTGTCAATTAAGAGCATTTAAAAAAAAATTGGGAAAAAATAGACGCATTTATTTGAGTGCATGTCCGTTTAAGATGGTAATCGCTTTGATAGACGCATTTATTTGAGTGAATGTCCTTCGAAGATGGTAATCGCTTTGATAGACGCATTTATTTGAGTGCATGTCCTTTGAAGATGCTAATCGCTTTGATAGTCTTTGATTACCTTGTCTTGTATGCTAAAGTCTTGCTGGAATTGTTCAAAAAAGGTACAAAATTGTTCTTCACGATCCTTAATATTTTTTCTATTCTTTATACTGTTCGTTGATCATATTTCATGCTTGACATTTGGGATGGAGATGAGCACACGATCAATTACGTCGAGAATGCCAAAAGGTTAAACTTTGCACACGACAGAAGTTCTGCATATCGTGTTATCTCCACATTCCATTGACGTTTAAATATGAGTGGTCCATGCTCCCAGTTTTTAGTGGAGTCCGAGTTGCTCATTTGCTTTTGTTACATTGTATATATGATGTTAGTTACTTTATGTTCTTTTTTGTGTATGTCTCTGGTGTTTGTCCCTGGATTACATTCATTTGATTACCGCTATAGCCTTGGTCCCCTTGATTACTCTTTCACACCACTAGGTCGATACCTCTGCTGGTGGATTTTGTTCCCGAGGGTATCATCAACCCAGTAACACAATTTTATGGTTTTAACAAGAGGAATGGAAGAAAACTGGCTCGGACGTCGCCCAGTATAAAAAAAGTCCGAACCTGACAGCAGATCGAACACAGTTGTCTTGTACGACTGTGGTGTCCCCAGATGGGAATCTTAGCACGCTCACATCTGGTATGGATAGTGCCCCGACCATTCCAACAAAAAGTACCCAATCACACTTTCAGTCTACAGACCAACTGTTCCAGTACAAAAATTCTGACTATTTCAAAATTATCAAGCAATGTTCCATCACTTTAAATGATATATTTGACTACAACGATGACGCACCACATTGTACCATATCAAAATGTGGTATTCAAAATTGCAAAACATGCTACATTCTTATAACCGACCCTTACTTCTTCAGTTCCCTGACAAACAAACCCTTCCATACAAGAAGTCACGATGACTTAAGTTGCAAATCAACAAACTTAATATATGGATTAGATTGCAACTTATGTGGTTTAATATATGTCGGAGAAACGCAAGAACGATTAAATAAAAGAATGTGCGGTCATCGTTCGGGAACTAACACCACCAAATTCCTGACAGTTTATCAACACTTTAATCAACAAGATCATTCAATCCTCTCCATGAAAGTTCGTATTTTAGAAAACAATTTACCATCCTACGAACAGTCCCGTTCTAAGTAAAAACTATCGTAGGGAAAGAGAGGAGTACTGCATACGCAGACTAGGTACTGCAATACCTTACGGATGCAATGACAACTTCAAAAGTATAGAAAACCTTGATGAATTTATTTGAAAAAAATCCAAGACGGGAAAGGAGTCATGGCCATCGCCACTATACGTCACCTAAGTTACATGATGTCTCCATAGATGGTCTCCTTCCTTTCATACAAAAACCTCTTGGACTTCATCACTTTGGAACCAAACTTTATTCTATGCCTGTCACTCTACTACACTCCCTTTACAAAACAAGTCTTGACACTCCTGTTTCTGACTCCACCTCATCATTATACAGACTTGTTACCATCATTTTGAATATTGGTTTCCATAGACTCTAAACCAGTTTGTATGAAAAATCAAGATGAAGAAAAACGATCATTTCTTCCACTACCGTTTGTCAACAAAGGTATAGATGCAATTAACTTGGCTAACATCCTCCATCACAAAAACGTTACCAACAATATTCCCCCATATTCCAAAGACAAATCCATACCAATTATTTCATATTCCTATATTTCACCCATTGCATCCAAAATTTTCAATTATAAAAGGCTATTGCAGAACCACCAGATTGAGGACTTCAAGGCTAAATCACCTGACTGTTTTTGCAAAACCTCTCCATTCAAATATTGTCCTTCTGGTCACGTCGTTACGGGAGATAAAAAAAACCAACCTAAATAAGCCAAAAGATACAAATCATCATAACGAAATATTTCGACGAAAAAGATATGTAAATTGACGGATGATAAAGTGAGTCCATATAGGATCAAACTGATATGAAACAAAGGGAAACATTTGCTCAACGGCAACTTATCCGCTATTTAGCAGTATTGCCACTAACTAAATTAATGTTTAGACTTAATGTCCTCCTCTTACTGAGTAACCCATGTTATATCCGGTTGTAAAATAATTGAGGAGATGTAGTTGTTTGAAATTGACGTATCACAAGCATTGGTCAAATCTTTGTTGCTAAGCTTTCATGTGGGTATTTTAGTTTAAACAATACTGAATCCGGCTTAATAAGCCTGCATGTCAGTAGTAAGGTATAATATAGAAAGCTGATTTAACATTTTACAACTTTTCACGGTGGAAATTTTAAGATTTCTGTTTGTCTTGTAAATAGTGAAAACAATCGGTTTAGCTTTAAAACCTGTTTGATACCACTATATCATCGGAAATACCTGTATCAAGTAAGGCATCGCTTCTGTTTACAGCGGTTTTTACTTTTACATTGGCATTTGCTATACTTTCTTTTGACTTTATCGTTGACTTTTACCCTGAGATTATTAGTCAGTATGTCAATTTTATTTACTATCCCTTTATCGACAAAATGTTTGCCTGAATACTGCGGAAAGGTTTTAAAAATTTCTCACAGTTTTGTATAAAAAATTTACTACTTTTGATTGCCATGCATATGGTACTATTGAAAACAAAACATAACCAAAAAAAAGAAAAAAAAACGAAATCAAATACATAAAAACAATATAACAAATATAAAATGAACAGACAAAGGAATGAATGAGTTTGTACCTGAAGTTAGACAATTTTCTAAATCTCCGAAGCAACGATGGTGTAAATCTTTTTGCGTTTTCAACTTTATTGTTATAACAACAAAGATGATATTTAAAGCTATATTCACAGCCTAATGTCCCTACAACTTGCCTTTAAAGCAAAACGTAGTATTCTAATATGACGTTATTCAAAGCTATTTAAACCACAGCCATGGTAAGAAGGTGTTAAACACATAACCATCATTTCGTGAAACTCATATACTGCGTCTTTTAAAATTATGAAGAGAATAGTCCTATTAGAATCAAAATAAATCATGGAAACTCCATTTTATCATTGTTTTATCACGGGTTGGCCAATATTGTCGTTATTTAAACCCTAGCTATTGCTCGGGGTAACACAATGCGACAAATGGCCATCCCGTGGTAAAAGGGTAATCAAGAGAACCAAGGTTATAGTGGTAATCAAAAGAATGTAATCTAGGGACATACATACAAAGTAACAAAAGCAAATGAGCAACTCGGACTCCACTAAAAACTGGGAGCTTGGACCAGGTGCACCGGTAGGGTAAACGTCGTCTGTTTTTCTAGAAACATCCGCGGAGTTGCTCATAAAAAAGTCCGGGGTAAATAAAAGAGGAAAGGAAGACTATGACACGTTGAACAAATCAGTTTTCATGGCGCAGATGGAAACACCGTAACGATCCACGAGCTTATGATGACGACCATAAAACTTTGGTAGTGATGTCTCCAAGCTCTGGAATAACGTATGAGTTGTGATATGAACACTCCATACGCAGGTGCTGAAGGGAAAATTGACAATTCTGAATGAAAAGTCATCACGTTTGTCGTGAAGTTTAGTTAATAATTTTCCATTACCATCGATTTCGAAGTGTATGTCAAGATATGAGGCTGACTTCACAGTGTCTGTAGTATTCTTCATCTCAAGTTCTTTCGGGTAGATGCAGTGTATCAACTCCCAAAATTAGGATTGTTTAAAGATAATACGTCATCCATATTGCGAAAAACTGAGATTAAAGGATCTAGCTAAACGATAAAACAATAATAAAATGGAGTTTCTGTGATTTATTTTTTTGGTTATCCTGTGATTTTGATCTCTTTATCAGAGGAACAAGAGTGAAGAAATAAAAAAAAATCTGTAATATTTTCTGTGAAGTAATGCTCTTGTTTTCATTCCCGAAAAAGAAATCATAGCAAAAAACAGAGGTAAGCCTAAGGTTGGGGACATAACTCTTAAAATCAGTGATATGTTTGTATCATATTCAAGTTCACAAAGTCTATCAAGCCCTCATTGGCAACAGAATGGAATTAACCCAAGTAAATATGATGCTTACATGAGAGTGATGTAAAATTCTGAATATGAACGTTCCAAAAATTTGAAAAAGTTGTGTCCTTTACCTTAGGTCTTCCTCCTTAAATGGAATGTATAATCTAAACTATATAAAGACATTCATGGTGTATATAATGATAAAAAATTAAACTTTTATAGTGCCTTATTTTAAATTTCTCTTGAGCGCTTTTCACCATAATAAAAGAATATCACAGTATCAAAAAATAATATACAATAAAAAAAATAAAAGGTATTTACACATTGAATCTAGCCACTAAAACAAAACGCATACATAAATAAAATTTAAATTGAAATAAAAGAAAATAAACTGAAACCCCTGATAATAAAACAAGCATATAAATATCACTATAAACGTACAAAGCAATCAAAATAAAACCACGAACGCCCTGAGTATTTGCACAATTAAGTGACTAAAATCTAAATAAATGGATTTTAAATGAAAAGCTTTATCAAATAGGTGAGTTGTCGAGTTTCTTTAAAATATCCAAGATTTTGACACTTTCTGATCTTACCAGCCATACTGTTTAATAGTGTTGCTACCACCGTTGTCATGATGGAAGGTACAATTAATAGACAAAGCTGAGTTTGATTGCAGGGCTCTTGCAGATGTGTTTGGATGGATAAGTTCTGACAGATATCCAGAAGCAAGTCGGTGAAGACATTTGAACACGTACAAACAAAATCTTATATTGAATGCGAAAGTCAACAAGGAGCCAAAAAATCAGAGATTCGTTATACTAATAATGTAACCAATATGCTCATTTGCTTCAAAGGCCATATTTTTTCATAGCCTCTCTTCACGCAAAAATAACATAATACGGATAGATTGATTATCAACAAAATATTTAAATATCTAAACAGTACATATTGCAGAACAGCTGATTTTACAGCAGTTGTTGTATATTGAATATATATCAAACAAATAAATGGTAAACTTTTTGTATGTATTTATTCCGATGCCATTGTAATATACGATCTCCTGGTCCACACTAAATTGCATTTTATCGAATGTAAAAAGTTACCACAAATCCTGACAATATGACAGTGAAAACGTTGATTCAGCTGGCATAGGGTAGCATTCCCATCAGTACTATTGCAAACAAGCAACCGATTTAACTGTTTCTGGTAGTGTATATCGTTTGGTTTGTTTAATCCATCGCATTTATCTACTAATACACGATATCCGAGTCCGTTCTGGTCTATGCAAACTTCCTGCTACATAAATATTACCATTTGAATCAGTAGCTATACCCATAGGTTCTTGTAAGATTGCATTTTGAAAGCACCAAAGGAGCCTCCCATTATCATCGTGGCATAAGACTTGGTCTGACTCCCAGTTTGTGCTGTATATTTTGTCTGCAAACCAAGACACATAAAGAATATATTGTCCTGGAACTTGAATCTTCTTTGTAACGGTTTGGTTTGTGATATCAATAATCTCAAACTGACCAGTATTTGGAAATCTTAAAATTATTCTATTTGTGTCTACGACATCCAAACCCCAACATTCATTGTTTATATTTTGATGCTTTTCAGGCATTGTTGCAGACTTTACAGCATCAAAACGTTCAACTATTTTATTATCGCAATAAGAAATGAATCCAATACGGTCTAGAACAGTTACATCGAAAGGATCTTTCATCGTTTTTCTTACTTTAATAACAATTGCTCTCTTTTGTTGACAAAAATTAAGTCCCCATTAGATAAAATTTGGCAGCCACTTATATCAAAATTACCATGCTTATAAATCCCGATTGATTGCTTTGATACTATCGACCTTGTCCTTGCTGTATGCTTAGAAACAGTATGTAGAGATGCCTGTTGTTGGTCTGTTTCCAAGTCCTCTAATTCCAATTTATTCTCTTCTTTTGTTAATCCTAACTGTGCTAAACAACCAATTGTATCGTCAAAATTAGACAATATGGGATTCCGTTTCATCAAAAGTCTTCTGACAAGGAGGTGGCCTTTTTCTTCAATACAACGAGTCTCTGTTTTTTGTTCAGATACAAAGTTGCGTATGAGTCTCAGGCTTGCATAAGTCTGAAAGTTTGTTGCTAATCTCTTAACACTCTTGAGCTCTTCAAGTGTTTGCTGAGTAACATTAATGTTGATACCAACTCGCTGACATGCTTCGGTTGCTTCTTTAATAGCATCAGCTTCGTATTCAATCCAACTATTTATTGCCTCTTTTTCAGCTTGGTCTAAAAAAGAATCGATCTCTCTTCGAAAAGCCTTTATATCACCAAGACATTTAGAAGATTGTTCACTAATTGTTGTGATTGAGTTTTGCTTGAACTCACGAATTAACATAATTACGTAGCAATTTCTCCAAAGAGGATTCAATACTTTTAATAGAATATGAACTTTTTACATTCTCCAGCGCATTATTAATGTGCTTTATACCAGGACATGCTTTTTGAACTTCATTTACACGAGATACACAACAAGGAACTTCATGCAAGGCACAAAAAAAATCATATTTATCACTTGTGTGTAATTCGCAAGTTTTTCTAGCTGATGTTGCATATTCTGGTAAATTTGCAACATCATTTAACGCAATCGTTTTGTGATCTTTTGATAATTTGGAAACACTGCGTTTCTGAACAATCATTGCATAGCGACTCGTCGCATTCTGGATACCAAATAAAAGCTGCTTTTGGTGTGTGTATTTGTGTGCATATGCTGCACACATTTAGGTTTCCTCGGAACTCCATTTTAAAGAAGGAAACAAACTACAAAAACTGGGAAAAAAAGTTTTGATGAATAACAGTATTTATCATTTTAAAGACATGGAAGGGTACGAAAAGCTAATGTAATGTCGTAAAATTTGTTTTAAGACCATCGTCTAGTGATTAAAAGTTTACGAATGGATAGATAATTAGGATAATAGGGTCGACAAATTTTGATTGCCACTGGAAAAAGGGGGGATGGGTAACGTCGGGCAATTTAGCCTCCTGTGGCGGAGCACAAAGGTTCCTACTCCTATCGAATACCACAGCAGGGTTCTGTAACGTGCGAGGAACGTGGCATCTTTCCCAACACGGTGCACCACTATGGTTTGCGGTCAGGTTTTTCGTATTATAGCCTGACAACCCAAGCATGTAACACGCCAGGGGTACCCCATTCCACCACCTGGGGCACACATCCCAGTTTCTCTGTGGGCAGAGCGCCTAGCCCCAGGCTAGGTTTCTGAGCACTATTTAGTCGCCTTATACGACAAGCTTAGCGCTGCTGCAGGCCTATTCTTTTAACACCCGGACCTGCACGGGGCCCTTTCAATCAGACAGTGTATGTAAATAAGAGGGGTAACGTTGAATTTTAAATAGACAAATAGTTGACCATTTTTAATTTACAAATAGTTTCAAATACGAAAAGCTCCAGGTTTTGTTTTGTTGTTTTTATACAGAACATTAGGCAATTGGCTTTTCGTTGTGGCAAGTCTGAGATACCTCATGACAACGCCAGTATCAAAAACCAATTGCCGAATATTTATCGGCAATTATAGGAGACATTTTATTTTATTTTTTATATGTTAAAAAAGTAACGAAATGTTAATTTCACCTGTAAAAGAATAATTTCAAATGGCACATATGCTCGGATTTACTCAGTAGCGTTGTGATACATTTCGTATTACGTAAACGGAAATTCATTCTGTGCATTTAAGTTCATTCGTTTAATTTATGTCGTTTTATTTCATATTTGTTTTTGTTTTTGTATTCATTCTTCCTTTTTTTTTTTAGCTTTTTACAATATCTCAACTATTTGCGTTGTTTTCATTAGAAATACAGACCTGACGTGCTGACATAAATTTGTACATCACTCTGACATAACGAATTCCTCCGCGATACGCCACGCATGCCTGCTGCATAAACTGACCTGTTATTTTTTTGTACCAGGGCTAGTACGCTAATAAGCATTATCGACCTGTGTACATCAAAGTAAATCCTGCAAATTACCGATAATCCCGAATTATCAATTTAATCATGTATTTGTCTAGATCAACAACCATTGCCTGTACTTTAGGTGAATGGTTTTTGACATTTTACTTATCATAATTTTTTTCAATAAGTATAACTTAATTTAAGATAAACCCATTTTAACATAACTTAATTACTATTGTACATATCAGTACTTGGTCTCAGAATTGGGTATGTACGTCTAGTCGTGTGACCCCCTGATTTCACGAAAATGGGTCCTAGCCCACCATTCAAAAGCATAGAGATTTGTCAATTAGAGAGTGTTAAGATCAGTGTTAAGGGCAAAAAACTTTCTGTGTAAAAATACCGATAAAAATAACTATTTCTAAATGATAAATGAAGTAAGAGTAAGAAAATGCATAAACTAGAAGACTTTGCTTGTTATACAGCGTTTCGAGTACCCGGAAGTAAACAATACAATACAGATCGGTCTTGGTTTTCAATACGTTCTACATCGGATATTCCGGTAAAATAAAATGAAACAAGACCGAGACTTACATACCCTATATTGTTTATGCAAAATTCGGAACGTAAAAATGAAATACAGGGGAAGATGATTAGTCTTTACTGATAATGCACTCTTTCCTATTAGGTAAAAATATGTATAATTCATGGAAAAGTACAAAAAGAGTTACGTTGACAAAATTCCATCAGTAACCAATAAAAAATGCAACTATTATAATGCTGTACATGTTTTTACCAGCAGCATAAAAACGATTAAAAAGTACGATTAAAACCCAAAATCAGTAAAAAACCTAAGTCTCGCTTTTCGTGACTTTCGTGGCAGGCGAGACAAAAGTCATGTAAAGTTATTCAATGCCAATATCGTTGTTTAAGCAGTAAATACCAATATCGACATGTAAAATGTGATTTTTTCGTGAGGACCTAAGCACTCACAAGGTAAACCATCATGTGTGTACCACAAAAGTAATTAAAATGTAATAAATCTATATTTTGAATCTAACCTTAATATGTAAGATGAAATGGGATTAAGAAATTGTCTCTTCTCAATGCAAATTGGTTTCTTCAAATTAATACCTCCTGTTCTACACTAATGGGTTTATTATAAAATTCGGTGTTTTGGAATTTGGACTAAAGCCGACAAAAGAAAAAAAAATCACAACTCAAAAATAAATCGCTAATATTACAAGTATAAAATGTAGAATTATATAAAAATAAATGGCATTTCTAGGCAAACAAACATTGTAGTGAACGAATAATCAAGGGAACCAAGTTTCTAGCAGGATATTTATTCAGAAATGGGTCCAGTATATGAATCAAGGCTATGACAGGGATGTTAAAATACCGCATCAGAGGGGAGTTTAAGGTATTATGCAGGGGCTAATATCTCATTGACAGAGGGTTAATTTATCACAGCAAGGAGGTTAAGATATCCCAGCGGGGGGGGGGGGGGGTTGATTACAGCAGGGAGGTTAAAATATGGCAGCAGAAGGCTAAAATATCATACCAGGGGTTAATTTATCGAGCAGGAAGGTTAAAATATTGCAAAATACTACAAGAGGAGAGTGAATTTATAGCAGCAGTTGGTTGAAATATCGCAGCGCAGGGGGAAGTCTTCAAAATCCCTAATCATCAAATATTCTCTGCCACTGATTTTGGCTTACTTTCAACATCCGCAATAGCACGGATACGATATGCTGTAAAATTGAGGAGACATATGATTGAATTAAATTGAATTTCAGGTCTATAATTAAACGGGTGACTTCCTCTACAATCTTGGTTCCCTTGATATGATTACTCTTTCGTCACCGTGATGACCCGAAGGTTTTCAATCAAAACACCTGTTTACCAGGCACCTGATTAAACAACTGGCAATGTATATATATAGATAATGAATATAACGTATATAGTCAATGGTAACGAGCCCCTGAGTTGGAATCGGAATACATAAATTCAATGCTAACCGAGCACTTCATCATTTAATGTGAACTACCCATTCTTATGCAACCAAAAAAAAAAATACATACATACATACATACATACATAGACATGTGTATGATATGTTTTAAAAGAGGCACATTCAGTGATCTTTGTGTTGCTTATGATATTGACCAGGGAACAAGGTTAGGAGCCAGATTAGGAAACAGATTAAACAACTGGTAATGAATATTGACATTTATCAGGGCTGTGCTAATATATATGACCTATGTAGTCTTGTAGCGGTAACGAGTCCCTGTGCCTGAATCTCATATAATCAAGAAACACAAGTAGAACACACGTGTATGATATAAGATATGAACACATTATGTCTCGAAGCCTTACATGTTTTTGCGTAAAAAAGGTAACACAAAATGTCAAAATATTACCGTTAACCTTGATTTTAACCACAGTAAAACATAATTATTGAGAGAAGTTGACTATAGAGCGATAGACAGAGAGATTAAAGGACAGAATAATTAGATTTTCCCGGCTGCAACTTCGTAGGAAGTTTTGCAGATGTAAGTTAGTTGATACAAGAAATAGAAAAGTGTATCCCTGCCTTAAAAGCAGGTGAACGATTATGATAGGTGATTCCTACATTATTTAATACCAAATATTTTTTTTTAAATCCTTTAGTTGCCCACATAGAAACAGTATTCGAAAATAAAAGTGTCAATGACAGTTTCCCAGTGGAGACATTTATATTTAAAATTTAGAAACATTCTAATACAGAAACAAATGGAAACATTTCCAGCTAGAATTTTTATACTGTAACCAGTAAAAAATAGTATACGATATAGAGCAGTCCTATGGAAATGAACCAAGGAGGGGTTGCTTTTACAGCCCTTGAATGGTTATAAACTTTCAACTCACACCATATACCATCCCCATTCTCCATTGTCTTCATCCCCATTCCGCATTGAGAATTCCCCATTCCACTTGACAAAATCTCCATTCCCCTATACAATTTTCACTGCAAATTTCGTATTTGATATATACATTGTCAAATAACATTATGTATTCTTAAATTCTTTTAAATTGACACTGTTATTTCTAATTCAATTTGATAATTTTTTTTTCATATCAATACATACTGAAAAAATAATTTCCCAATTCTACCGATACAAAATTCCCGGTGTCATCTTGGTTTGCATACATTTAATTACTACCCTACTAATTAAATGGTTAAATAAACAAAAACGACAATAGATTTAAATACATTTCAGATCTATAGTTTGTTTTAAATATGTATTATAAAATACATAAAATTATTTTTTTAACCTGTAAAAAGTACAACAAATACTAGGTCAAAACATACATTCTTTGCATTTTATTTGTTTGAGTTTGTCATTGATGTGCATTTCAAATGTTGATATAGTTTACCTTTGTCTTCATTTCTTCTGTTATAGCCATAAGAAACATAAGAAAATAAATAAAACTAATCTTTGATAAATCTATTTAATAAATAACAAAATCATCATCACAAAGAAAAGCTTCAGATAGCTTGGATTTACTAACAAATATAATAAATATTCAACATATAGCACGAATAAATTACAGCATTTTAGACACATTACATCAATTTCATAAAGCATAAATCTATTTAATCAGTTTCACACAATACAAATAAATACAAAATCAGTTTCAGTAATCAAAGATGACAAAGCTTGAAATATATCACTATGTTTGTATCATTCAATAGTTCACTCATCAAGATGCATTAGGTGGAAAACAGCATCTGTGTAGTCTGTAACAGTAATTAAGCCCTGTCGGTATCTGTCTTTGAGTTGTTGTAGTCTTGAGTCGATGCGTCGATGGACTCGTCTTTATGGTGGGGGAGATCCTACTGCTGAGTATTGGATCACTGTAACTTCTGTCAAGGCCTAAGTAGTCTGTAGTAAGTCAATTATTTCATAGATGTTTGGATGTGCATGTCAGACTTTCTTCTTTATCTTATTGTGCCTGCCCCTCAAACGGTTTGTATTGTGAGGTCCTTCTGTCTGGTAGTGGTGCCATAGAAATCTTTTGTTCTGATAAGCTTGATGCTGAACACTGAAGACATGTTTAGCATACATCCAACTGTAAATGTAGTTATCTTGGAAGCTTGACATCACGGCAAATAATAAATTTCAACACGTATTGATTAGGGGTAAAACTAACCTTGCATTTTTTTTTCATTTTTTTCAAGTTCATATTTACATGCAAATAATCATTTTTTGTAACAACATGTAGTAAAATATTCAAATATTTTATTAAGTTTCTAAATAATAACAAATACATTTTGTCTTGTATGTGCTTAATTTATAACAGTATTTTTTTCAATTCTACTGGTAAAATCCAGGTGAAATTATTAAAACAACAATTTCCTATATGTTTATTTAAACCTGTAATTAAATGTATGCAAAGCAGGTTTTAACCAAAATTAACATTTCCCCATATACTATCCCTATTCCCCCATTCCCTATTCCCAACCCCCCTACACCATAAAATGGGAAGATTTCCCCAAACAAGTATTGTATGACCTACGAAATGTATTTGAAAAGTATCATTGACTATATGATATGATGAATAACTCCTTGCCTGTTTTTTATTCACATTTTTAAGGCAGAACATGGAAATCATGTATAACCCGTGTAGCCAGGTAAATGTTACTCTTACATTTAGTAAATATTGTATCACCAGCTGATAACCAAAACTACAATGCATTCCAAGAATGAGTATGATCAAATCAGTAATATAAATATTTTACAAATTTATTTAATATTCAACTATTTAGATATTATACAAGTATTTTCATTTCAATTTGTGTCAACTAAGTATTTAATTAAAATAAATTCTGTCCTTTGACACCAATATCATAAATCAAATAACTATCTGACAGTTTCAACTTGCAACAGACCAAATGCAATTTTGTTTTGGAACTGTACAATAATGCAATATTATCGAAGTCAATTTCGTAATGCTTCGGTTCTTTTCCGAAATTATGATACAACCGTGCAAAAACAAGGCTACATTGCACGGTCATTTTCTCCGGCTTTTCTTTAGATATTTATAAGCATACATTTATAACTAATGTAATCGCACTATGTTAGGCATTAAATAGTCGACACAATGTTGTAAGGTTCTGTATAGTTTATTATGATGCATTCAGAAATAAACCCTGTAACAAAATTTCACAATTAGTAACAAGAAAATATATGTATAAGTTTCTGATTTTCTAAACATGAAATAAATCATTCTAATAGATTTACAAAACGTTTGTCATTCAAAAATTATTACTTGAACGGTAATTGCGTCACAGATTCATAAAAGTAATAAATTGAATACTTTAGTATTATCTGATCGAAAGTTATTTTTCTGTGTATTTAGAAACAGTATAACACTTGCCAAAAGATCAAAATGAAAATATTTACTCTGATTCGTTAATTAATTTCAATATTAAATAAAAAAAAACGCATATTAAAGAAAACTGAAATAGCAAGGCAAATAGCAAAAGCATCTAACTAAGCAAAATTAAGCTAAGCAAATCAAAAGCAAATCAAAACAAAATACTAAGTAAATGTAAAATAAGCAAATACAAACTGAACGATTTACCATACCTCATATGAGGTACAAAGGTTATGCCTCGTTACATCATTAGCTAGGTTACTAAATCTGTCATAATACCTGTACAACAAATATTAAATTATAGTTAATTCTGCCTTAGACAAATTTAATAAAAAAAAAATGTAACTCAAACGTATTTTATCAAATTCAAAAGTTTACTCAGGCATAAATCAATAACTCTAACCTTAAATATTATGCCTGTTAGAAAATTACATTTATTGTTAAAAGTTTACATAATTCACACACCATTCGCCCGATACACATTCTGACTACGATAACATGTTAAAATGGAAAGTTACCCGTGCGTGAAACGATGTAAATTAATAATACAACCGAGTAGAATAATGACCGAAAATGTAAAGATTAAGTAATAAACTGACCTGAATTAACTGTAGAATTCCTCCAACATGAATAAGAGAATATCAAACTACAAATTAAAGTAACAGAAGAAATCAGATACGTGTGTTAGGTTTGAACATAAATCCGCAACTACCTGGACTTCAAAAGGGATAAACCGGCAAAAGAGATATGACCAATGAAATAGTAAAGAGTGTGCGGCTAAATCAAGCGTAAAAACTGACCATATAGAAATAGTAAGAGTAACAATAATCAAGACGAAAACTGTCAACTGTCAAAGTCCGTCTATGTAAAAGACAAATTCATAATCAATTACAATCCGTAATTAATCTATGTTAAATAAAGACAAAAGTTTCATATGAATATATTAATGATTTTATTTCAAACTAAAGTCAATATAATAAAATTAATTCAAATTACAAATAAGTATTCAAATATAAATTTTAACACAAATTCTGAATATTTACACACTATCACACTAATACATATGTATTAAAATCATTTATTTATGAAGATAAAAAGTAGAAAATTGTCTATGAAATAGGATTGGAATTTGGGGTATTTTTCAGTATCACAAAAAATAAAATAAAATGCTCGGTGACCAACCATTTTCTTTTTGTATATTAAAAATGCTGAATAAGTGTTCTTAATACCGAATATAATAGAAATGTGTGGACAAGTTTCTATTTTAGGAATTCTGAGTTGTAAAGAGTCATAAATTTTAGTATAATGAATATGTACGATATGAATATTGTATAATGATGTTTCATCAGAAATAGCCCCAAAATACATTAGTAAATGCACGAACATATCCTTGTATTACTTCCATTTATATATAACATTATCGCACAAATACGAAACATACACTGACATTTAAGATTGATCTAGTATTAATTATAAACTGTATTAAACTAACTGTATAAAAGTCATGATTTAGTTATAACGTTTTAGTAGCAGCATCGCACAATGCTGGTTTGTCCATTTCCGAACAATTTGCAGCTTAGCTTTGTTGACAAGTATATCTATCTGCTCATCTGTGTATTTAAATGTGTCCCCATTCTCTGCTATGTATAGTCGATCCCCACTGTCAAACGTTAATTTAATACCAAGATCCTCTGCAAAAATAACATATTAAGAAAAAGAAACTATCTTTTTGTCAGATTTAATTTGGACTTGACTTGCTTATGGGTCGTATTAATTTCAAAATTAAGTTCTGTGTTCAAATATGCTGCAAATAAAATGAAGTATTATTTTAGTAAATTATATTGCTAATGTTAAAATAATGTGAGAAGTTTGAAGAATTGGTTGATTGGAACTTGTATTACAACATTGCATCTGATTTGTAATCTTAGATTTGTAAAACATTTTAAAATAAAAATGTTTTTGCTGTATAACATAATCTTGATTATCAAAAAGGCTGTATCAACTACGTACACGATCCAGTGTATACTTCTTTGGTCGGAATTACTCTATATGACGTTAGAACATAAATCCTTTTGGAATAGCTTAACCGTGACGTTTTAAAAATAGAAGCTAATACAAATTCGAATAAAACAAAGCATGGTCAACTTTGCTTTTATTTGTGAAACGATTTAGTCATGTAATCAATATTGTTTTTAAAACTAATCGCATACATGTTAGTATAGAAACGAGGTTAGGAGAATCGCATCGCCCCTGTATCACTATTAAAGGTCACGATATTACTGTACACAGATGTCACTTGATACATTTAGCTCCGCATACATATCGTGTGTAAGTGCGTCCTTTTAGGCGGCTACATCTACATTCATTTGATCACTTTTGTCACATCAACTTACCGACACTAACTGTGTGACTAATGAGTGAGCGTAACCACATATGAAGGGCTCCTGGTATTGTGTGGTCTTCATTTTTAATGTATTCCCCCTCTATTACAAAGTTTTCTAGTTTGAAGTTAGCACCTTGCTCCTCATTCAAACGTTCCACACCACGTAGACTCTGTTTGTCAAAATACCCTGAAAGTAAATGATTTCTTTAGAACTGAATTTAATTAAACAAAGTTGACAAAAAACCCTTTATAATTAATGTTGCATCTTCATGTTTGTTTTGTTATTTCCTTTTTCGTGTTTAGCGTAAGTCTTTGAAAGAATCAGATAAAATTGTAAAAATCAGAAACAACACCGATCTTACAGTATTTTTTCAGTCAAGAATTATTTATCTTTTCTTTTTTAAATTACCACTATTTGATCACTGCATCACTGTATTTGTTTTTCTCTATAATTGTTAGAAAAAGTAAGGGTTAGACCCTTGAAATGTTCATTAACAGTGAATTCAATGAAATTGTAACTCAATGTAAGAAAAAGATGTGGAAAATAGTGTGTTTTTCCTTTATTCTGATGATTAAGTCAGATTACACTATCAAAATGGTTGGTTTTGGCATACCATGTTTCACCACTGCCTAATTCTTACAGAGACTAAAACTTCATTGTTTCGTGATAAATAGTTCAATCAAGGGTGGCAAAGCTAATCAACACTAACAATCATCCGCATGCCAAACCCATATATTATTTAGTTTAAACAATTTAGTGTTCCTTAAATATCAGTACAACTGAGGTGTGATTTCGGAATATTTCCGTATATTTCCAGGAATATATACACAACAAAAGAGCAAGAGCAAATGTCAGCGCACATTGAATTTTAATTTCAGTTGAATTGAAAAGGCTGATTTACATGTATTACTATAATCTCAAGTAGAGTATGATATAGAACTTGCCAGCTCGTAAACTATGATAAAGTTCAAATCAGTTAAATCAGATAATTATCCAGATCCACATTGTGTGTTCTAAATATTGGACAAAGAAAAATGCCCTAACCAAAACAGAACATTGAACATTATGGATGTTGCTTATATAACTGATAAAATTAGACAGCTTGATTTTAGGTAATAAATCGAAGAGTATGGGACAACATCAGTCTATCGAATATATCAAATTACAAAATTATGCTACCTGAAGGGTCCATGTAAGCCATTTCAATCGTGTCTTTATCCTGTGTTATATCTAATGTCAGGATAATTCTATCATCTGAAAAAAAAAATATTTTGTCGTCTAATAAACATACGAACAACAAAGAAAACAATGCAAAGTCTACTCAGCAATCATTACTTATTACTTAGATTATACATCTTCCTACTTTATGCAAATTAATGAAAACTTCTTTTTTTATTAACAGCGTATTATAATTTCAACTTATTAAGTTGAGTTGACAAATAAGTATCATTATGAAAATGACATACAATCGAAGAAAAGTTAGCAAGTTAGGGATGGTGTTATAAATAGTGCTATTCATAATGGATTTACCTTTGGACATCAAATCAGAAATGAAAGTTAGCAGTTTTATCTGATCGTTATAAATCATATTCTGCACCGTACCAAAACTCATCATCAGTTTCTTTCCAGATATTGAACTAAAACAAATCAACTTTATGCAACTTATGCTGTAAGATATGTTTTAATGTAATGAAATAAATATGAAGACCCTGGAAAAAATTTCAAACACGTTTATTGCTATTGCTTACATTTTGAATTTGGAAAGAAGACATAGAAATTTGAATATTTATATACAGTTTGCGCTATCAACTGAAGGGTAATGACAAAATTGCCGAACTGATAAGATGTAGGCAGTAGTGAAAAGAAATAGTTTAAGGAGGTAGACCTAGGGTAGGGGACATAACTCTTGAAATCAGTGATATGTTTGTATCATACTCAATTTTAACAAAGCCCATCAAGTTTTCCTATGAAACAGAATGAAATTAGTCCAAGTTACTTTGAAGCTTGCATGCGATTTATGTAAAATGCTGAATACAAACGTTCCATTGATTTGCATGAGTTGTGTCCCTTACCCTGGGTCTACATCCTTAAAATGAAAGTCCGTATAATAAATGGCAATATCAGAGGGAAAATCGGAAAGATGGAAAACCACCGCAATGAAACTGACTAGGTACGGGTATTTCAAATTGTAAGGTGGTTTAAACAAGGTTTCATAGCGCGCTTAACTTATATATGTACTTATTCAAAAAATAGAATTTAAGTACTTCTTTGTCTAAAGTTTAGTTGAAATGCACTATTGAAAAATGGCGGGGAAATTTTCCCGATTTCTGTCCCAAATTAATCAGTCAAAATATATCTACGTCACAGATGCTTCAGGATAAATTTAAATAGCTTTTCGACTGTTTTCTGGATGCACTGAATATATTTTAGGCAAAAATGACCAAATTGAAAATAATGATGTGCCATCCATTGCCATCTTACACAGAATGGTACTTAGCTATTCATAGTAATGTACACAAGAATACTATACAAACAGATAGGAAATAAGAAATAATAATATCCATAACAATAATGATAAAACATACTTTCACTTCTTCAATGCAAGGCCCACCATCGTCCAGAAAATTAAATTGGCATTATATTAAACTGCGTTAATTATACGATGCGACAAGCTTATTCTGTTAATTAATTATTGAACTATACTTCTTTCTTGATATTTTTTTTTAATTTACAAAAAAAAATATGGAGTTTTAATTTCATAAGACCCAACAATTACCACCCTTTAATACACCTATGCAATAAGACACTTACAATAATTCAGGTAAGGAAGTGAAAAATTCTCCAGCGATAGGAACAACTTCCAATGTGTCTCCATATTTATCCTTCATTGTTTTCTGTACAGTACTGAGCGAACCTAGAAAGACAGTGATACATGCGGAAGTTCTAAAAATGTCAGAATCAATAACATTGTTCCTATTCAGAATATGTTTTCTTTCCCGTTTTTACTATATCGAGCCTTACCCTTATAGTTCAAAAAGATATTTAGATTTTTCTTCTTTTTTTGCGCGATTGTCTTGTAGCAATACGTAAGTGGGTTTATTCCTTTTTGAATAAGTATACATGCAACAACTGGTTACTGTTTTCACTGCGTATTATATACGCTATTTATAAAATATATTGATATTTTTTCGATGGATAAAATAAGAGCTGTCACAAACCATTTTTTCCATAATGTTGCATGTTTTTTCTAAAACCGGTCAGTATTTTTTTGTTGTTGAAAAACTTACCCTTGCAGATATCTATTGGGACAAACTTTAGTGATAGCTCCTCTTTGAAATATTCTTGGAAAAAATAATGACATTTCTCTGCATTTCCACACCCAAGGTCTGCTATGAGGTAAGGTTTACTTATATATGATAAAACATCCTAAGTAAGACAAATAAAACAAAGCATCACTACTGATCATATTGACGAAAACGAAATAAAAAATAAACGAAGGATCTAGGGAGTCCATGTATGTTCAGGCTGATCTGACCCACGGAAAAGTTTGCACAATGACAACTTAGTAAATTTTGCTATGATTGAAATTAATACTTAGACTCACTGTCCTTCACCCACTAAGGTTCCCATGGTAACAAGATTGAGTAAAGATCTAAAGGTCCTTACATGAGTCTATTGATTATTTGATACTTCTACCACAAATATGAAAAATTTCGTCATTCCACGAGTGCAAGAAATCACAGATCAGATCTTCAATAAATGACAAATGGAAGAACGTATTTCTTCTGTTTTACAGCTGAAAGTTGTTGAATTACAATACCGATCAATGAGTTATTTGCATACAACATGTGTCGAATTACCATGCGGTGAATCAACACGATTAACAGCCGTTAGAACTCAAATTAGTAATCATATTAAAAATATTCGATAAAATAGTAATTGATTCTTCAATTCTAATATAAGTGTATATATTTGAATATATAAACACGTATTGTCAGACCAAGATGTAGATCTGCGTAATACATATTAATAGGTCATTGAAACATTTTTCGTAGCATGTAAACAATACACTGACCCATATATTGTCATTTGTGTTGCAGATTTTGGATACACAACATCAAAAAGTGTAGGCTATATTTAATCAATTAATAATTTAAATGACATAACAACAAAGTGATCGGAAAGTTAATGGATAACATATCTGTTTAACAGGTTTTCGTGTACTAGGAGCAGTACATTTGGTTTGCAACATGTTGGATTTTTTACTGGATATTTCCATTGATGGATTATAATGACTATACCATGTAAAGTACATAATTATTTTTATGTTTTGTTCTGGGCAGTGTCTGATTTGCATTAATTCTTTATTTATAGATGTGCGTGGACAAAATGTAGAAAGTCGAATACAAAAAAAGTTATATCAGCCTTTGCAGTAAAGTGGCGATTGCTTCTGTTTTAGTTGGAGTTCAAATCTCCACAGAGGCTTGTTGCAATAAAATAATATACGATTTAAATGATATTGCTGAAATCTTGACACTTTGTTTCACATCAAAATTTGCCGCCACATTGTTTCAAAATATTTATTAATTTATTTATTAACCTCTTGAACTTAACTGGGCTTCTTTTATTTTTCATTTTGCGATTGGCATTTTTTACCCAAGACAGACACGGACGCGTGCATTTATGAAACTACATTTGTATTTTTATTTTACAAGATTTGGAATGAAACAAAATAAGGACTTAAAATAAATAAAGCTACATATATGTGCTTTAAGTATAATAGAGCTAAAATGAATAGAAATTAAATCAAGAGGCTCCTCAAAGCACGAACCGCTCACCTGGTTATTTTTTTGTCTTTCAAGGGCTAACTCTAACAAGGAGTCGTCAACAATTTTGACTCAATAAAGACTTTGGTAGGACTCATAAGGATCATTTCAAAAATGGAAAGTTTCTTTCTATTCATTAACGTTTTCAAGATATTGGATAAAACTACTGAAAACAGCATTTTATTTTTCGCCTTTCAAGGGCAATATCCCTACCAATGAGTGGCCCGAAAATTTTGAATTGAAGCAAGCTTTCGTAGACAGTACAATAATGATCATATCGGCAACTGAAAAAAATGGCTAAACTTAATGATATAATCAATGAAATAAAAAATCCCCACATTTATTCGATGCAGAATATCCTAAGTAACATTTATGCTAAATTCGGTTATGTAATGTCAGAGGAGAAGGTTTTTGAAATAAAGAAAAAAACAATTAAGAAGTACAAAAAAAATATTTTAAAAATGTCTAAAGAGGGCAATTACTCAAAACCGGCTCAACAGATCAAAACAAACATTTGACCACAGATAGATCTTATAATGCTGAACAATTTCGCCCAGTCATATTTTGGCTAAACCTAACGGTTTTATACGACAAAAATTCTGTCTGATCTCTATGTTCTATTTTTTATAATAGGAGCCATGTTTTTGGACAGATCAAATATCCCCACATATGTTTTATGCAGAAATATACAATGCATAACACATTTGGTTCCGTTTGGTTAAGTAATTTTATAGGAAAAGTGTTTTGACAACAGATAGATCTTATAATGCTGAAAGAGTAATCAAGGGAACCAAGGTTATAGCGGTAATCAAAAGAATGTAATCCAGGGACAAAGACCAGACATGGAAAACAGACATACACAACAAAGAACATAAAGTAACTAAAATCATACATAAAAAGTAACGAAAGTAAATGAGCAACTCAGACTCCACTAAAAACTAGATGCATGGACTAGGTGCACCGGTAGGGTAAGCGTCCTCTGCTTTTCTAGAAACACCCGCCGAGGTGCTCATAAAAAGTCAGGTCCGGGGTAGACAAACGAGGAAAGGAAAACTATGACCCGTTGAATAAATCAGTTTTCATGGTGTTGATGGATACACCATAACGATCCACGAGTTCATGATGACGACCATAAAACTTCTGTAGTGATGACTTCAATCTTGTAGTCAATTTCGCCCAGTCAATTTTGGCTAAACCTAACAGTTTTATACGAAAAAATTCTGTCTGATCCCTATGTTCTATTTTTAATAATAGCGGCCATGTTTTGGACAGATCAAATATCCCCACATATGTTTTATGCAGAAATATACACTGCATAACAAATTTGATTCCGATTGGTTAAGTAATTTTATAGGAAAAGTGTTTTGACAACAGATAGATCTTATAATGCTGAAAGAGTAATCAAGGGAACCAAGGTTATAGCGGTAATCAAAAGAATGTAATCCAGGGACAAAGACCAGACATGGAAAACAGACATACACAACAAAGAACATAAAGTAACTAAAATCATACATACAAAGTAACAAAAGTAAATGAGCAACTCAGACTCCACTAAAAACTAGATGCATGGCCAAGTGCACCGGTAGGGTAAGCGTCCTCTGCTTTTCTAGAAACACCCACCGAGTTGCTCATAAAAAGTCAAGTCCGGGGTAGACAAACGAGGAAAGGAAAACTATGACCCGTTGAATAAATCAGTTTTCATGGTGTTGATGGATACACCATAACGATCCACGAGTTCATGATGACGACCATAAAACTTTTGTAGTGATGACTTCAATCGTGTAGTCAATTTCGCCCAGTCATATTTTGGCTTAACCTAACGGTTTTATACGAAAAAATTCTGTCTGATCCCTATGTTCTATTTTTAATAATAGCGGCCATGTTTTGGACAGATCAAATATCCCCACATATGTTTTATGCAGAAATATACACTGCATAACAAATTTGATTCCGATTTGTCAAGTAATTTTATAGGAAAAGTATTTTGAAAGAAATAAAAATTAAACAGAGGGAGAAAAAAAAACGTTGAAAAAGGACAATAACTCCAACATGGCTCAACAGATTAAAACGAAAATTGACCACAGATATATTTCATCATGTTGAACACTTTTACCCTATGTCAGAATTTGGCTAAACCTAACGGGTTTATATATATATAGATATGGCAACACCGCCTGCACAAAGTCCTGCCATAGATGTCACAGCGGTACGAGTTCGAGTCCCGCGGAGAGAACGACTAACAACTTGCATCGCAAATTTGACAGTTCTGACATCGTTGGGAATTTTTCAATTTTTCAGACCCTTCTATGTTTAACAGCGGCCTTGTTTTTTCAACAGATCAAAAATCCCAAAATTAGCTTTATCCCAAGGGACATTCATACCAAATTCGGTACAAATTGACCGAGTAGAAAAGTTATGAAAAATTATTAACAACGACAGACTCCAAGTGACGACAATAATACACATTGCCTTCGGCTAGGTGAGTTAATAGAAACATATTAACAAATAAACAAATGAATGTATTAAATTTTTACTGCTATAAGTTAGACAATCTCTAAATGTAAACTTACTCCAACATTTTCCTGTATTATTTGTTTTTCTGCTTTCGGAAGGTAATAATACTTGTTACATTCTGCACTATCAACAAAAGCCTGGTTTCCTTTTTCATCATATTGGTACCAGTATGGGATATATTTTCGGGACGATGTTAGTCCTCTTATCAACTCTGCTTGTTCATCCATTGATCAGGTTGTTTTGTTAGCACATATATACTTTTTCAGATACACGTATGATCCATAAATGGCCTCCAATTCGCCTCACATCTGTCAATGCTGGTAGGTAAATGAACAGGAATTAAACCCTAACGCAGGTAAAATTCTATTCTCGTAATTTTCCCAAGTAAAACACTATTTATAAAGCTTTGTAGAAGTATCATATTTCATAAATTAACCATTTTACCTTTGTTACAACCACATACGAAAAATTTCAATAGATACTACATGGGATATTTAATGTTTTAAAAGGAAATTTACCACACAAAAAATCGAAATGAAATATTGATATTTTTTCTACAATGTTGGCAACTATTACAGACATTAAGTTAGGCTCTTATGGAAAATACACATGTAACCAAAAATAAATAACCTTTAATGCAATATGTGTTTTTTGTAAAATGCACAAGGCCATGCATAAATTCGAAATCTTTGAAATTTATGCGAATAGCCATCTTGCAAAACTCTATTGTGTTGATACATGTTATACGCAAATTTTAATGTTTTTTACCGACAGCTTTCGATAAGGTCGTGAAGTCACTGAGTCGGTTTGGTACTGATACAAGTACTGCATTTTAAAGGAGAAGACCATATCATTATGCAAGTCATAAATATCGAAACTAATCTGTTAAATATGTCCGAAGAAATCGCAAATTTGGGACTTTTCCCCTATAATTTCAACCCAAAATAAATAGGAGAGATTGAGGCACAACATGTCAGCAAATGTCAGACATCATTGACGAACAACGGGATTTGCAGCCAGATGACTAGTATTTGCAAGGTAAATCTTATGTCTACTTCCGAAGAATGTTCGTGCTGGTGGTAAAAAAAACTTTTAGAACATTTATTTTGTTTCATTCGTGCAATCGTAAGCTTGACAAGTCATCATGCTTTGATGATTAGATAAACAGGATCGTCGAAATATTCTTTGTTTACACATTATTTGCAGTACTTGTATCAGTACCAAACCGACTTAGTGACGTCACGAGCCAATCGGAAGCTATCGGTAAAAATCAAATAGTCTGACTATGATCTTCCTTCAGAAAGGAGAGTTCTGCAAGATGGCTATCCACTTATATTTCAAGGATTTCGAACTTTGCATAGCCTTGAGCATTTCATAAAAGCGCATTTTGCATGACAGGTTATTTATTTTTGTTGACGTGGGTATGATTTATCATGAGAGATTACTTAATGCAAAGGTGGTCTTTCCCTTTAATATATAAATAAAGAATATTCCGTAAACATTCTTTCGATCCTTTTTTTCCTAATCACCAAAATATGCTGTCTTATGAAGCTTATGATAGCACAAATGATAAAAAAGAAATATTCAAACAGGTTTTTGACCGACAACACGAACTGTATTCGGAAGTTAGCATTAGATTTTCCTCGGATATACTACATCTTTTAACTACAGATACTACATTCGTCAATGTTGTCTGGCATTTGTTTACATGTTGGGCCTCAATCTCTTCCTCTGTGTATATTGGATTGAATTTAAGGGGGGAAAGTCCCAAATTTGCGCTCTGTAATCAATTTCTTATTTACTTTAATTTTACAAACCGTCTTCGTGATGTCACAGCTCAACCGATCATGGTGACGCCCATGGGCGAGGGAAATTCAAATTCCCTAATTATGAATCGATATTAATTTGTTAAGGAAAGGATATTATTTTTTTATTTAATTTTTCATGAACATTTAACAAATAAGTTTCGATATTCATGACTTGCATAATAACATATTCTTCTCCTTTAAGGTAAATTGATCTATCAATTCTACTAAATTACATGTTTGATATATAAATCTATTTGAAGGGAATGTTCCATATAAATAAAAATATAAATTAAATATTTCCATTCATATTTTTTTCGACGCATTCGGTAGGTATTGAGTTCGCTTTGGTATCATGTGACAACCATGACGCTTAGCAATGGCACGTTCAAACCTCGTTTTTTTTTTATTGGATAAACCTGATAGAAACCGACAAATTCAAGGCTCCATAGATGTTTTTTGTCCGGAATATTTTCAATCGAAAACAGTCTTTGAATTTCATATATTGGACAATTGTAAATACTTTACTTTTTGAACCACTTAATTTATTTATTGAAATACGGAAAATTGTACATTGATCACACAGTTTACCAAATAAAATCTAAAATATACCATCATCTGTTATGCCAGTTTTGTTATTGGGGTTCGTATAAAACAGTTTCAATGAAAATTCACATCTCGGAAATCTAATAATACTACATTTTTTTTTAAATTGTTAATGGTGTCAACTAGTATCATTATCGCTATTTTGTTTAAAATCCCTATGATTTTGCTAAACGATAATTGTCAATCTCACGCCAGTCGAGTGAGAATGTAAATTATCGCTAGTTTCTCTGACCTCGAGTGACATATAAGAAACAACGTAGGAATATTTGACCACCCAAATAACCGTCTGTTTGTTTACTGCGTATGAAATAATGGCTAATGACAATATTTTCTAGTCTACAATGGAAAGTGATTAAATACAGTAAATTACCCAATTAGAATGAATAAATCCCAAAATTATTCCACAAATTTTCTTTAAACGCGACCGTCATAGTTAACCGATTTTTTTTCATAAAATGTGTATCACAGCTGCTCAAAATACCCCGTAATATTGTGTTTGTGGTTTGTACAGTTCTTTGTAGACTTTACTACCTACTACAATATTAATCAATTATTTTGTATTAAAACACAAAAAGAAAAAAAAAACAATTGAGAGTAGACAAACAAAAAAAAGAGAAAAAGGAAAAGAAAAAGAGTTTTTGATTGATCTTATAAAACTTACACATTTAGGTGAAGAAAACGGAAAATAAAAGAAAAGTAATACCTTACAATTCAGCAGAACATAGATAAACAGATTATTAAATATTTTTTTTCGACTCGCGGGAGTTTCTCATGCTCATCTCGTCTCGCGACGAAGCCGCTCGACGAGATAAGCATGAGAAACTCCCTATCGTTGAAAAATATTAAATAATCTTATATTATCTATTGCATTATCGAATTCAATATTTTATCAAAAAGGCTGACAAAGGGAGAAAAACGCGTCGGGTATCTTTTTACAAGATAGTACTTGTTTACAATACGGGCACTTTCACTTTGATGGTTTTATGTCAATTTTCAATAGCCAGATTGTTAAGTTTATTCACATTCAAATATTTATACTCGATACATCACAAGATTTTGTTAATAAATATGTAAATGTAACTGAGAGAAATTTAAAAGATGATCTTTTCAACTCCATTCAGTGGATGAGAGAGTAATCAAGGGAACCAAGGTTATAGCGGTAATTAAAAGAATGTAATCCAGGGACGAAGACCAGACATGGAAAACAGACATACACAACAAAGAACATAAAGTAACTAAAATCATACATACAAAGTAACAAAAGTAAACGAGCAACTCGGACTCCACTAAAAACTGGGAGTATGGACCAGGTGCACCGGTAGGGTAAGCGTCCTCTGCTTTTCTAGAAACACCCGGCGAGTTGCTCATAAAAAGTCAGGTCCGGGGTAGACAAACGAGGAAAGGCAAATTATGACCCGTTGAATAAATCAGTTTTCATGGTGCTGATGGATACACCATAACGATCCACGAGTTCATGATGACGACCATAAAACTTCTGTAGTGATGACTTCATCTTGTAGCAACATAACCCTGTTCCAGAAGCCTATTTGTTAGACTTCTAGCGCGATACAAAAAGTCTGCGTAGTTTCGTAATGAAGCGTAACAAACTTAAAATGAATATTAAGAAGACTCAATACATGGTTATGGTATTTAAACAGCCAATGCATAAATGTATGAACATTAATGATATTGTACTCTGAACTGCAAGGTGTATGAACATTGATGATATTGTACTCTGAACTGCAAGGTGTAAATATTGTACTCTGAACTGCAAGGTGTAAATATTGTTTGTAATTTATCATGGACTCGCTATGTTGATATTCTGACTAAATTCATTGGGAAAATGATGTATTTTAACGTCTCACGGGGTTTATGTTTGCTGAATCTCTATTTAAAGTGTACATTATCATTAATTTTTTTATTTTTCCATGTTTTATAATTTTATCCCTGTATGTTATTAAAATATTTTACAAATAACAAAAAAGAACTAGACGTATCATTATAAATGGGCATAATGTTTTGACACTATCACATACATTATTGGATAAAATGTTAATTTTTTTCTAGAAATTATAGAAAAGCTTTGATACTTTTATCAAAGTTCTTGAATCAGTTACAAATGAGTACTTATAAGTATCTTTAAATTTGTTTAAAAAAAAACAGTGGAAAAAATATGTTATTAATGACAAAAGGCCGAACGGAATATTTCGAACGATCATTCATTATATCAGGTAGTTTAGTATGGGACAAAGACAAAATTAATCAAGGGAACCAAGATTGAGAGGTGTATATCCTGGAAGTTATTTTAGTAATGCTACTGTTAAATTAAATATATCATTCTGTGTAAGTAATCTTTTTGTCACTTCATTATATAATTATTACCAGAATACAAAGTAGCATTAAAATCTATGATTTTTACCTCTTTATACTTCTATTTTCATACTCAGTAAAAAACCGGACTAAAAAACATTATAAATCGTTGTAACTCCAAAAAACGAAAGTACACCTTGATACAAATATGTAGTATTTATAGAGATTCTTCATACTTTGTAAAAACGGTTCCAAATTACTTTCCAAATATACCGAAGGTGTTTTCATAAGGCTGGAATTTTTTATATATTTGTCAAATGTGGTGGACGCGTTTTTTCAACAAACGGTCGGCATTCCGATGAGAACAAATTGTGCTCCTCTACTCGCTGACCATATCCTTCACGCTTATGAGGCTGACTATAGCTGATATGATCCAAAGAAAGAAACATCGGTTAGCTCGATCCTTTCTTCTATATAGATGACGTGTTATCGTTAAACAATCCCAGATTCGGGAATTTTATACATCGTATCACCCCAAAGAACTTGAGACAAAGTATACTGCAGACACTGTGAAGTCGGCTTCGTAACTTGACCTACACTTATAGATCGATGGTAAAGGCAAACTATTAACCAAACTTGATGACTTTTCATTCAGAATTTTTAACTTCCCTTATATCTATGGCAACATTACTTCAGCACCTGCATATGGAGTTTTCATATCACAACTCATACGTTAAGCCAGAGATTGCCGTAACTACGGAGACATTATGTACCGCGCTAGACTTCTTACAAACAGAGTTATGTTGCTACAAGATTGACATGATCACCACAGATATTTTATAGTCGTCATCATGAACTCATGGATCGTTACGGTGTGTCCATCTGCACCATGAGAACCGATTTGTTCAACGTGTCATAGTTTTCCTTCTCTCTTTCGTCTAGATCAATTACGTCGAAAGAAATTCTCATCATTGTCTTTCTTAATTAAATATTTTTTACATTTTTCTAGGATAAAAACAATAGCTCTTTTTTCTTGACAAAAATTAAGGCCCCATTAGATAAAATTTGCCTGCCACTAATATCAATATTACCATGTTTATAAATACCAAATGACTGTTTGGATATTATCGACGTGTAATGTGTGCGTAGAAACAGTGTGCATAGATGCCTGTTCTTGTTTCGGTTTTATGTTCTCTAATTTATTCTCTCCTTTTGTCAATCCTATCAGTGCTAAACACCCAACCGTATCATTCAAATTAGACAACACTTGATTCGGTTTGTCCAAAGTCTTTTTTCGAGGAGATGGCTTTCTTCTTTACTACAATGAGTATCTGTTTCTTGTTCAGAAGCAAAGTTGCGTATGACCCTCAAGCTTGTAAATGTCTAAAAGTTTGTTTGCTTATCTTTCCGCTAGAATGTGCCCCTGATTACTCTTTCAATAGTTCTGAGTTCTTGACGTTTTTGCTGAGTATCATTAATATTAATACAACACGCTGACATGTGGCGGTTGCGTCTTTAATAAACTCAGCTTCGGATTCTTTGCAACTACTCATTGCCTCTTTTTCAGCTTGGTCTGAGTAAGAATCTGATTCTCTACGAAACGAAAAGCCTTTATATTAGCATTACATTTGGAATATTTATCACTTATCATTGACTTATGTTTGAAAGAGGAACCAAGTTTCTAGCGGAAATGTAATTCAGGGTTAAAAGACCAGACACGGAAAACAGACACACACACAACAACAACACAAGTTAAGCAACTTAAACAATACTTACACAGTAACAAAAGAAAATGAGCAACTCGGACTCCACTAAAACGTAAAGCATGTACCAGGTGTACCGATAGGATAAGCGAACTCTCGAATTAATTCATAATTACGTAGCAGAGAGGATTCCATATTTTTTAAAGACCATGAACTTATAACGTTCTCTTACTCTTTGTTGATGTGTACCATTCCAGGTCATGTTTTATGAACTTATACCTACATTTATCCCATGATTTTGCTTGATATGCCTGTACCAAATCAGGACCATTGCGGTAGCAGTTGTTCCGATGACGTTATATCTATTTTGACAGATTTACTTTGGACATTGACTTAATTACAATTTGTTTTCGATAATTTTGTTGTTAGCCTTATTTACAAAAACAAAAACAAAAAACAAAAAAACAAAACAAAAAAACAAAAAAAAAACAAAAAACCAAAACAAAACAAAACAAAACAACAAGGAACTTCATGAAAGGCACAGGATAATTCACATTTACTACTCTTGTGTAAGTCGCAAGATTTTTTTATTGATGTCACATAAATCTTTTTGCGTTCTTTTGATAATTTGGAAACACTGAGGTGTTCTCAACAATCATTGCATAACGACTCTTTGCAGTAAATAACAGCTGATTGGTGTGTGTGTGTGTGTGTGTGTGTGTGTGTGTTTGTTGTACAGCCTCATTGCAACTTAATGAGCTCTATCTCAAGGCCGAAAACAAACATTTAATACTGAAATGTAACGCGTTTGTTAATAACAGTATCTGTCATTTTTTACACTTGAAAAGGCGAGAAAAGCTTACGTTATGAATTTTGTGAAGTCGAGAAATTTGCTATAATCGATAGAAAAGATATTCAGTTTGTTTACATTGATCGTTTAATACAACTAGATGACACAGCTTCTCACAGTTAAATAATGTTGTGTATATTGACATTTGATTTATGTATCATTGTATGTGATAACAATAGTTCAATTAAAATAAATGAATTGCGATACACGGGAGGCAACAAACGCTGAAATGTTATGCCTTCTATATCTATAGGTAACAATAGCTCAATTATGTCTCCTCAGTATTCAGTCAGATCTTTATCCCAACATGAAGCCCAGGAGTAAATACAGAAACGCTTACGATTGGTGGATAATAAAAAATATATTGTCATGAAAAAATTGTACGAATAGTGGGGCACGTAAGGCTTAGGGTGGATGCTGAAAAATTTTTCAAAAAAAATATTCTCTGTGTTGTCTTAATCTACGGACAGAAACGCCGCATAACATGGTGAATAAAGAAATTTCACCCACTTCTATTTTTATATTTTAGAGGAATTGAGACCACCAATACGGAAATAGCATCATAAATAATTGCACTCTTGTATCCAATAACATAGATGTTGGAATCTCAATGCGTAAACGCAGGTACAATGTTTTGCTGACTCAATATTTACCAATCAAAATGATAGTACTTACTAATTAAAAATGTTCGTAGACTTAATTACTATATATACTATATATTTACAAAGATAATAATAAAATGTATTAATCTATATTGGGCAGTGGCTCAAATTTAACGTCAATCTGAATAATGAATTTGTGAACAATAGCCACGTTTAAAAGGTGAAAAAGGAACTAAATACAAATGAAATAGGAATAAAACGTATGAACAAATTGATAAAGTGAGCCCAAATTTTAGGCCTTACGGCATTCGTCAGGGGCAAAAATACTTTTCGTTTTTCAGGTATAATGAGAAAATTAGAATTCTGCAATGGAAAACGCTTCTTGTTACGCCATGCTATAAAGTCGCACAACGTCTTGACTACGACACAAAGGTATAAACAGACAAATATTTACTCCATGCAATTTCAAATTTCACAGTATTGTATACGATATAAAACATTCGATATAGAACACTTTGTTTATAAAAGGTGGAATAACATTAATTACTTACTAATAAATGTTAAGTAGCAGTCATTTTAAGAATCATGCTAATTCTTTAATATGTGATAAATCCCAAAAAGGCTACATTTTTAGTTTTGTTAAAAAGCTGTATTGCGGGTCTATATGATAAAATGTATTACCATTTATTCCAATCTGGCTGGTCTAAGGAGATAATTCACATAGAAAATTCCATAGTTTAAATTGTATTTCAGTGTTATTTGCAGAGTTATTTCACTTCATTTTGAATTCTATAGTGCATTCTTTATAATTAAATTCTGTTATAAACAGGGGTTCTATGAAAAGTCATTTGTGAATATATGTTTACCATACCATTTTAAACAAAATATCAAAACAAGAATAAGAAAGCTTTCCAACCATGCATCACATTTTGCATGATTCTTAACTGGACTACTACTTAAATTTATTGAAATCAATCAATGGTTTAAAGGTTAATGCGTCTTCAGTTTATTGAATAACATCAACATCCCCATTACACTGCCAAGAGAGAGAGAGAAATGAACGTGAACAGATCGATAATACAAGTCAAGTACTACAGCCAGTTCGTGAATGAGACACGTTAAAGGTCGCAAATCACTAACGTTTCGGTTATGTAGAGTTGTTGTTACTTTTACAGAAAAACTGCAACTTTTACAAACATAACCATGATGTCTGTCAAAATGATCACCATTTACAAAAAGGATATGAAGTAATGTTTTATTTATTTCGATAAACAGTTTGTCACTTCGCTCTATCCATTTATAATGTTATAATGTTTATATGAACATATTTTATTGAGATTTCTACAATTTTTCGCAGTAGTGCAGACTAATCTGTTATTTTTTTAGGAATAACATTACTTATATTTTATCTTATGCCATTTTTCATTATGATAAACCGCATAAAAAATGACCGAATTATCTCTAAACTGATCCTGAAGGATGTGGTTAAGAACTATTCTGATAATGCTTTTGCACCAAAGAATTATTCTGATCGTGAACTTTGGTGGATAAGAATTATTATACGGTAATCGTAAACTTTTTACTTGATTTAAAGTGCAAATACAAACGATTTATTGACTTAATAAAAACATAATACTATTGTAGACAGAACTTTAGTCAAATCAAGACAGTAATGCCCAACAATGATAAGAGAAGATTTAAGGGGCTGACACGAATTTACTTATTCATGGTTTTCATAGCAAATAAAGTGTCTGAACAGCTTGTAAGGTGAAATTATCTCGAATACGATGTAAGTCAAACTTGACTGCTATTTATAAAGTACATTTTAGTAAATAGTGGCAGTTCTATTTTTGTGTGTATAAGTCTTTGAAAATGCAAACATAATTTGCATGCCCTACGCTTTCCCATTACTATAATAAAGCCATTGTCTCCTGTCTATGGTAAATATTCTTCCAAAAAAAAGAGGAAACAATAAACATAAACAAAAACAAAACAAAACAAAAAACACTGATGTAAGTTAATTTTCAAGATCAACATCTGGTTCACGACACTTGAAGATTAGGCTTTGTCGCAGTAGGTACAATTTCCGATTCCAATAAATAGCAGAATGAGTCATATTATCACCACACAAAGTAATACCAAAGAACGTAAACAAAGGCACGTGATAGTTCATTGTGTCCTTGTTGGATATGTTAGTGAATATATTGGGTTACCAAGCGAATGGTTCAACGCCATTTTCCTATTTAAAAAGCCTGGGACTGCGATATTTCGGATACCTTTATTTATCTGAATTGCATTTGTTTCCCGTCACATATATGACATCTGTCAATTAATATATCAACCAAATTTCATCTTTTTAATTTTAAATTTGACAACATTTTGTGTACTAAACAATGCGCCTAAATGTAACTGTATAGTGTATCCTAGTTTTATATGGAAACCCACGGAAACTAAATAGTTGTGTGTGAATTTTCATAGCCAACAGATTAAGTCTGGCAGAAAGATGTGGTTCTTAGTGAAATCACGACAACTTCGATAAGCTCTTATAATATGATTTAGTTTAGAAATGAATATTCAAAGAGTAGTCAAGGGAATCAAGATTCTAGCGGAATTTAAAGGAATGCAATCAGGAAAAACACCAGACATGGAAAGCAGGCAAATACAACAAAAAACATAAAGTAAACAAGATAATACATAAAAAGTCACAAAAATAAATGATCAACTCAGACTTCACTAAAAACTGGGAGCACGGACCAAATGCACGGGTAGGATATGCGTCCTCTACCTTTCTATAAACATCAGCCAAATTTTCAAGTTTCAAGAAGCGCATAAGCACTCATATTTAAAAACTTCCATTTATTTACTAATACAACATATAGAAGACGCTTAAAATTAATTATAAAATTTATCGTCAATTGTGTTTTTTCAGCAGCACCATTGCACAATGCTGATTTTTCCAAATCTGAACAATTTGCAGCTTCGCTTTGTTGATAAGTATTTCTATTTGTTGTTCTGTGTATTTAAATGTATCCCCATACTCTGCTAGGTAGAGTCGGTCTCCAAGATCAAACTTTAACTTGATACCGAGATTCTCTGCAAAAGAACATACAGTGCACTTTTCTGATACGAAAACCTGTCTACCAGTCACTTGTTAATGTCCCTTTACACCGTGTAGGTCCGGGTGTCACAAGAATAGGCCTGAAGCAGGGCTAAGCTTGTCGTAAAAGGCGACTAATTACTGCTCAAAACCCTAGCCGGGAGCTAGAGCGCTCTGCCCATAGAGCAACTGGGTTGTGTGACCCAGATGGTGGAATGGGGTACCCCTGGCGTGTTACATGCTGTGGTTGTCAGGCTATAATATGGAAACCTGACCGCAAACCGTTCCTCGCACGTTAAAGAAGCCTTCTGTGGTATTCTCCCGGAGAAGGAACCATAGGACTCCGCCACAGGAGGCTAAATTGCCCAACCCTACCCACCTCTCCCTTTTTCCAGTGGCAATCGAAATTTTACGACCCCATTATCCTTTTGTTCCATCCCATTTTTTCATTTCTTCATCATTGCATGTTTATTTTATCATCCATTTCATGTTCATCGCCTGAATATAGCTGAAATATTGCTGCTCGGGCGTTAAACCCCAACAATCAATCAATCAATCAATCAATCAATCAATCAATCAATCAATCAACCCTTTATATCAATTAAACTATATGCAAATTTTAGTAACCATAACATCCGCATATTGACATAATTTTAAAGTCTAAAAGGTATTTGGTTTGAATTAAGATGAACGTTTTAGTCAAAGTTGAAGCCAGTTAATATTGTCGCTCAAATCAAAACATTTTATTTGTTTTAGGAAAGAGTAAGGAGGGGAACCAAGGTTCTAGAAAAAATCAAAAGAAAGCAATCCAGGGACACAAAATAAACATGGAAAACAGACATACACAACAAAGAAGATTAAGTAATTTAAACTATACATACAAAGTAACAAAAGCAAATGAGCAACTCGGACTCCACTAAAAATCGGGAGCATGGACCAGGTGCATCGATAGAGTAAGCATCCTTTGTTTTTCTAGAAATACTCATCGAGTTCCTCATAAAAAGTCAAGTCCGGATAGACGGAAGAGGAAAGGAAAATTATGACACGTTGAACAAATCAGTTTTCATGGTGCAGATGGAGACATCGTAACGATCCACGAGTTCATGTTTTGGACCATAAAACTTGATTAGTGATGACTTCAACCTTGTAGCAACGTAACCCTGTTCCAGAAGCATAACTGTAAGAAGTCTAGTGCAATACCAAAAGTCTGTGTAGTTACAGCAAGCTCTGATATAATGTATAAGTTGTGATATGAAAACTCCATACGCAGGTGCTGAAAGGATGTTGCCACAGATGAAAAGAAATCTGTGAGCCTCTGCTCACAAGTGATACATCTGCTTTCCAAAACAATATAAGGAAATATATTTGGGAAAAGTAAGTAGAAATCGAATCCCATGATACAACATCCCCATAGGAAGCTTAGTACACCTCCACAGGAAGCTTAGTACAATGTATCAGCATCTTGTGATCAATAGTGGCCCAAGTGAATGTGACGAAAATTGAGTACATTAACACATGAAGAAGGAAACTTCAAAATATTTATAGGCAATCAGGAAGTCGATGTCACATGATTACGAAAACAAATCCCACAATACAACACCCCTATATTAGGCTAAAAACAAGATATCAGCATCTTGTAATTAATAGTACCGAGAAAAATGTGACGAAAGTTTTATGGATATATATGTCATATGATTGCAAAAATAAATCCCACGATAAAGTATATCCATATGAAGCTTTGAATAAAATGTAGACCCTGTGGTTTAAAGAATTTTGTTACAAAAATTTTGTTACTCCAGAACGAATGACAGAATGACAGAGCTGGAGTATAATTTGAATGTACAAAGATGCTAAAAAGTTCAATGCTTGGTTTACAAGAATTGACTTGTGAACCCACAATTTATTGTCTTCAATTGTATAATAATATTAGGGTTATTTAAGTCTATTATATTTCGCGGTTGCTAATTTTTCGCAGATTAAGTCGAGTAAACATATTTGCGGGTATCAATTTTTGCGGTTTCGAAATACAATTAATGTTATATGGCGATACAAATCAGTTACGCGGGAACTGTTTCCCGCACCTTTTTACCCTTATACACATTGATAGGTAATTTAAGTGAAATCGGGCGCAACAGGTATCGGGTTTCAGGTAATATGTAAAGATTACGTTTATAGAAGTTTTTTTTAAAAATCCGAAAAAAAAATACTATTTAATCCTTCAACAACAAAAGTAAAACATGAAAATATTAATTTTAATCGTTTTTAACGATTAAAAAATAATAAAACACCATCGAATATTACAATATATATCTAAATATACTGAAATGAAGAACGGAGAAAAGTACAACGTTTTTTCATAATGAAGCCATTTTTGGTTGCTCGCCCTTCAATTTTAGACCAAATGAATAAGATAATGGTATCATGTTGTGATATTTAATTTTAATTCAAAGGCAACATCATTAGTGAATGCGAGATCCAGAAATTTAGGGAAAAAATGGCGAGGTTTAATAAAAGCAGTTCTACATACTAATATGTAGCAATACTTTTTCAATTACCAACAGACGTGGTTACGATCAAGCTAAATAGGACCCCGTAAGCACTCAATTTGTTAATTTGTGTTTCACTTACCAACATCGACTGTGTGAGTCATGAGTGAGCGTAACCACATGTGAAGAGCTCCAGGTATCGTATGGTCTTCATTTTTAATGTATTCTCCCTCTATTACAAAGTTTTCTAGCTTGAAGTTAGCACCATGTTCCTCATTTAAGCGTTCTACACCGCGTATATTGTGTTTGTAAAAACAACCTGAAAATATGTGATTTGCAAAAACGGTATAAAAAAAGTTCTAATCTAGAAAATTATTATAATTCGAAATTCTAATCTATTCTTCACTTCGAAGATTGTCTTTGTTTTTTTCTGTTGTTTTGCTATACATGTATAAATATATGTACCGCGTATATGTATATATTGACAATACTGTTTTTTAAAGAATTATAGTCATAAATCTCAGCTGATTAAAACTATTTATTTGTCAATAATATTGAAACCTATAAATATATATACACATACTGGTCAAAATAAAATGTTATTTCCGCTTATAAGCAATACTTAGTCCATTTTAAAATTAGTACGCATTGTGGAATATCAATTACAGGTGATGATTTAATAGTATATAAACTCTCAATGTTTTGTAAAATTAAACATGGTATATAATATGGATAGGTGAATCGGGTATCTTGAACTCATAGTGTCCATAACACGATTCGCGTGCCGCGTTTTAATGTTATTTCTTTTTGTCAGTTAAGAAGATGAATATCATGGGTAAAAACGTAATTTTGTAAAATTATGAGCATGATTTATAAACAACAGAAAAAAATATTTACCTTGTTCTTTGTGTAACAAACGAAGAATATGGAACAAATTCACATATAGAAATATTCGACCCTTAATTGTATCTCGCCGTGAAAAGTCATTTTTGTATAACTTCCACTACATTAATTCTGGCTTTTTAGTGCTTGACGTATCTATTCCAAATAGTTTTGTAGTTTTGATGGTATTTCCATTATTTGAATGTGTTCTGGGCTAGCTTTCAATAACTGTGAGCGTTCTTTGTCTATATATTGTATATTGAAAGAATTGGTTGTATAACTGAATAAATGCTATGATATCTCATTTTTGTCTACTTGTATGTTTGGGTGTTCCATGAAGGAGAATAGGATACATTATTGACTGATTATTTATTGTTTCAGTTCATTTTTGACCTTACATTAAAGAGACTTGTTTAAGGCCTTATCATACTAGTTTACCCCATCCGTAGACATGTGGCTTTCAACAGTCAGGAGATTGGTTATTAATGTGTCTTCATGTCATTTTTATTTAGTTTATAATGAGGAATGTCGCTTTGTTACCAAGGATTTAAACATGGAGTATTTGTTGCGTTTCACCATAATCTGTTTTTTTTCTTTTGTTTTTTGTTTGTTTTTTTTTAAACAATATTATTTGCATGTTTTATATTCCACTGGAATTGCAATGACGGATTATTTCTGATGTTGGTAGTCTTGATGGTATTGTCGTTCTTTAATATGTTCTGAGCTAGCTTTCAGTAACTGCGAGCGTTCTTTATAAATACCAATCTCATTTTGTTAATGTGGTGTTTATTGATGTATTACATGGAGAAAATAAAATGTTTAATTAAATGAATTTTATGATGTGGTTGTTTAAGTTCATGTTTGACGTAATATTACAGGGGAATGTGTAAGGTCTAATAACCAAATTAATCCCACCGCATATTCCATGCACAGTCAGTGGAGGTTGAGCGTTAGTGAGTCTTTATATCGTAATGTTTCTTTTAAGCTTCGTTTTGAGGGGTGTCATCGTTCTGTTACAGCGAATTTTATTTCCTATTTTGTCAGGGCATTTCAGAGCTTACTTAAATGTGTGTTTACAATTTTTGAGGAAAATTTAGTGATCTTTGAAAGTACTTATTATTCTTGTATTACGTCATGGAAGATATGGTTAGGGTTGCATTATATCAATTCTTTTTTCTAGCAGAACCTAGAAGAACGTAATCCAGGGACAAAAACAAAACAGACAAAAAACTGTCAAACCTAACACAATCAAATATGATACCTGAGGGGTCCATATAAGCCATCTCGGTTGTATCTTTATCCTGTGTTATATCTAAAGTCAGAAGAAGTCTATCATCTGAAAAATGGTTTTGTCTTCTGATAAATATTAATAATAAGAAGAAGAACAAAGATGTCATAACAATTTTCAAAATAATATTATATTAATGGTTACCGTATATATATATGTGACGACTATATTCGCTACACTGCTCCATTTGATCAAATTGGTACAGGAAAGATAATGTAAGTAAAGAAGGGTCTGAAAAATTCCCAACGATGTTAGAACTGTCAAAGTTGCAAAGCAAATTTTTGGTCGTTCCCTCCGCGGGACTTGAACTCGTACTGCTGTGACATCTATGGCAACACCACCTACACAGAGTCCAGCGCCCTAGACTAAAATATAGGTTTCGCTGGCCGGGTCATTCCTCCACGTAGGATTAATCTAGGCCTGTAACTTAGTACATGATATATTGTAGTACGGGACAGCTCATCTAGGTGTTGTTATGTTGGATAGAGGGTCAAATTAATTATATATATCGAATAATAGTTACTTACGATTTTGGTTTGAAAGAGTAACAAAGGAACCAAGATTCTAGCGGAACCCCAAAAATGTAATGTAAACGGAAAACAGACACACACAACAAAGAACATGAAATAACCAAATTAATATATACAAAGTGCCAACGAAAATGTGAAACTCGGACTCCACTAAAACCTGGGAGCATACCAGGTGCACAGTAGGGTAAGCGTCCTCTGCTTTTCTAGAAACACGCGCCTAAGTTGTTCATAAAAAGTGAAGTTCATGGTAGACGAAAGAGGAAAGGAAAAATATGCCGCATTTAACAAATAAGTTTTTTGTGGTGCAGATTGATGAACCGTAATGATCCATGAGTTCATGATGACGACCAAAAAATTTCTGTAGTGATGACTTCAATCTTGTATCATTACAAGTTCTAGAAGCCTAATTGTAAAAATTCTAGTGCGATACAAAAAGTCTGCGTAGTTACAGCAAGGTCTGGCATAACTTGTGAGTTGTGATATCAAAACTCCACACACAGGTGCTGGAGGGATGTTGCCATAGATGAAAGAACAATAGAGAATGAAAAGTCATCACGTTTGAAATACCATATAGATCATCTCGACGAGCGCGTGAGCTAGCTACATTTCCCCAGATATTATGTCATTATCACAATAGATTTACCTTAAGACATGGAATCGGCAATAAATGTCAGCAGTTTTATTTGATCTTCATAGATCATATTCTGTATAGTAATGAAACTCACCAATAGCTTCTTTCCAGACATTGAACTAAAATGATACAACCAGATACAATTGATACTGTGAGATACACATCGATATCAAAATGTACACTTTAAAATTTCGATACCCTAAAATTTAAAACCTCAAAAAGTTTATGATCGTTAAGTTATTTTGACCTCTGAAATAAGATATTGTAATGTGTGTGCTGCACGCAATCAAATTGTGTTAAAACGGAATATTCATACGCAGGTTTGCATATATAAAAATTAGATGAGAAGGCTGTTCGTGTCGTGTTCTTGTTTTATACATGCAAAATTAAAAATTTAAAAAATATACATATTTAAATATATTGTAAATGCATGAACATTTACCACGGCCATATGAGAAACAATGAAAATAACACAGATAACAATTCATAACAATAATAATAAAACAGTAATTATGATAATAATGATCTAATGTGACTTGTGTTCATAAAATCAAGCAAAATAATTAATTTATGTGATCAATTGTGGAACTATATTGTTTTTCTTATAATGTTTTAGTTTTTTAACTTATAATTGTAATTCATTGTCATGACGGAGCACTGATTGATCTACGTCCACTTTCCTACGCTAATGCTAGTAAGCCGCTTACAATAGATCAGGTAAGGAAGTGTAAAATTCTCCACCGATAGGAGCAACTTCTAATTTGTCACCATACTTCTCCTGCATTGTTTTCTTCACATGTTCAAGAAACCCTGGAATTATTCCGGAATTTTAATAAGATAAACGAAGTCACGAAAATCCTTTGCTGTGTATGACCAAACTATTTTTTTACGGGAAATTTTAGTGTCTGGGAATTCATTACATCTAGCAATTTCGTTCAGGGTTAAAACCAATTCATGACTTATCCTCGGTATCAATATTGACAAAATTTTCATTGCATGAATTGATTTATTCCATTATTATTTACGTCTGCATTCAACAATATGTCACATCACTGTCTTTACTGCTTATATTATTTCCTGTTTTTAACGCATTTCTATTTTGCGGAGGGGGGTGCCAAAAAAGGAATAGGTACAAATCAATTCCGATCCCCGGAAAAAAATAACTCACCCGTGCAAATATCTATTGGGATAAACTTTAAGGATTGCTTTTCCCTGAAATACTCTTTGAAGAAGTAATGACATTTCTCCGCATTACCACATCCAAGGTCTGCTATAATGTAAGGTTTACTTATACATGATAGTGCATCCTAAATGAGTCAAATAAAACAAAGCATTATTACAAATAATTTTCGACAAAAGGTAAACCTAAATGAACGTAGGATATAGTGAATTAATATATGTTCAAGCTGATATGACGTATGGAAAAATTTTCACAATGGCAACTTGGCCCATTGTGGCACTTATGCCGTGCACTAAAATTAATACTTACACTTACTGTCCTCTTCTTACTGAGTGATAAAAAGTTTAAGTGAAGAACAGTTAAGTAGCACTTCAGATAAGAATCAAGCAAAGAGTTATCAAGGGAACCAAGGTTCTAGCGGAAATCAAAAGAAAGTTATCCAGGGACAAAGACCAAACATGGAAAACAGAAATACAAAACATACATTAAGTAACTAAAATAATACATACAAAGTAACAAAAGCAAATGAGCAACTCGGACTATCCTAAAACCTGAGAGCATGGACCAGGTGCACCTGTAGTGTGAGCGTCCTCTGCTTTTCTAGAAACACTCGCCGAGTTCCCCATAAAAAGTCAAGTCCAGGGTAGACGAAAGCGGTTTTGAAAACTATGACACATGAACAAATCAGTTTTCAAAAGTGATTCATGGTTGGAAAGCTTAGATATTTTTATTTTTGAAATTTATTTAAAATGTTATAGTAAGCAGAATTTCTTACAATCTCCGCTCATATCCGTAGGGAAAAATTACAAAGACCGTAGTACAGAATTCAAAAATTAAGGGAGATAACTCTTCAAATGACACTGAAATACAAAAGAAACTGTTGTTTTTTTTTTTTTCCGAAGTAAATTACCTCATAAGAACAGATAGATTTGAGTGAATAATAATAAATTCCATCATATAGACACATAGAAAAATTAATCACAAAAAGAACAAATGTAGCCCTTGGGGGTGTATTACATATTTATTTACAGAATATGCAAGAATCAAGTAACTACAAAAGAATAATCAAGGGAACCAAGGTTATAGCGGTAATCAAAAGAATGTAATCCAGGGACAAAGACCAGACGTGGAACACTGACATACACAAGGGAGAAGCTGGGTGTTAAGCGGTTTAATACCATTTTTATTGGAAATGCCTATACCACCGAGTTTAACCCCTAACGCGGGTTTTACGGTTTTGGCAATGCCGGATTCAGTTTTTCTTATGCCGGTGTTCATTAATTAACGGTTAGGTCATTTTTGAAAATTTTGTCTCATTTTGTTGAAATAAAGCAGTTTTGAGGCAGTCCACACAGAAATTTCTAGTGTTTTGTCATAAAAAAGTGCATATTTTCTAAATCCTTGGTGTGTGGAGATTCAAGTCATTTATAAGTAATTTAGTGATTATTCTTATAAATTCAAGAAGCCATGGTAACATACTGAAAAAAATATTACTGAGTTTTAGTTTAAATCAGGGGTGCCTTTCCAAAACTAACAGCCAAATACAATGTTTTATAAAATATCAGGCATTTAGACACTTCCACAGGATGAAAGCATGCATGAAGAAGGTGGAAAAAAAGGTAAAAATAATAAGACCATTTTCGATCCATTCTCTCACAATTTTAGTCCCAAACGTTCGTGCAAAATAAGGTATTTTGAAAATCAGCCATCTGATGCTGAGGAGAGAACCTAATACGGCATGGGACTGAAACATTTCGGATACCATTTTTCATTTAAATTACGCCTGTTTACCATAAAATATATTACATCTGTGTATGTATAAATGCTTATCTACATTTAATCAAAATACCCACCAAATTTCAACTTTTAATTTTAAGTTTTACAAAATTTGACCGGGATAACTTGGTGTGCGAAACAGTGCGCCTTAATGTAACTGTATAGTGCACCCTTATAATTTCCTGAGAGAATAAGTAGTGAGTAGATTACCCTGATATCAATAACAAGTTAGTCAATCTTTAAAGCAATGTGAGCATTCAGTGCTTAAATGATAATCTGTAAGTAGTTGTTTTTATTCAGAGGCAATAGTGTATCGTTCTCTAAATTTTGCGTGAAAAACAAAAGTAAACAAAACGAATTTTGTCTTATTTTTTTATCTCTTCCACCTCAACGGTTGGTCATAACCCTCGCATGTTTATAGGGGTACTCCTAAAGTCATCATTTAGTCTGCAGTGTTCTCAAATTGTCCATAAATGCTTTCATTTTCGTAAAATCACGGAATTTCGATTTAACGCTGGGTATTACAGTTGCAGCGGTATCATTTTGATATCAAAACAAGATATAATATATAAATTTGAAGCGTTTTAACAAATAATTGCCCTTAATAATGTCCGTATTGTCTAATTAATTAATTAAGATTAACACGTGCATCGTTCTTACAAGAACAATTGTAAAAAATGCATGAGGTGTCGTGATTTTTTGTGACAAAAACACCCAGTTACTGTTGAAATTCTGTGCATATAATTCCATACGTTCCCTCTTATTCCAAGTGCAATTACAGACGTTTCCAAAGTCCAGTTCTGCTCGATATATACACATTTTTTGTATAATTTTTTTTATTATAAAGCTATAAAAATAATAAAAATAAAAAGCTTGAAAAAAAACTTTTTTTTCTCAAATACAAAATATACAAAAAAAAAAAAAAAAAAAAAAAAGAATTGTTTTATTTCGATCGAAGGTATATTTATAGGTTACTAAATATCTAATTTTTTATAGTGCATTATTAATTTAAATAAACAAATAGGTTTCTGATATTTGTGTAGCATACCTGTTTAATGTTTAACTATACTTAAATCCCTATCTTTTTCTTTCATCGTTTACGTTAATATATTGAGTTTCAGAAGGTCATACAATTCCCGTAGATTGCACACACGTCAGGAAAACTCGATAATGAGGCTCTAAACGAAAAAATACCATTACTTTGTTTAGCAAGATATTCTTGAGTAAATCACGGATGTGAAACTCGTCAGTGTTGTAGTATATATTTTTAGAAGATTAATAGTGATTTTGCATTTAAAGCCTCATTACCGAACATTTCTGTCGATAAAAATACATTACTTTGCTGTTAGACAACCTTCAAAATCTTTGGAGTACAGATGCTATACATGTAGATCTTTTCCGTTTGTTAAACTTGATTTTGATAAATAAATGTCAATATAAACTAACTTTCACATTATCCTGGATTAGTTGTTTTTCTGCTTTCGGGAGATAATAATACTTGTTACATTCAGAATTCTCAACAAAATCCTGGCTTCCTTTATCATCGTATTGGCACCAGTATGGGACGTATCTTCGGGGCGATGTTAGTCCTCTTATCAGCTCTGCTTTTTCATTCATTGCTCAGGCTGTATACGTGCTTATCTATATAATATCTAATCTATATAAAATACGTTCTACAAATGGCGTTCACCCTGCATTACACTATTCAATAAACGACTTTCACATTCGTCATTTACGTCGAATATGGGAAAACTGGTTTTGGTTTTATACTAGATAAAGGATATCGGATTCGAAGGCTACAACGTCACCTGATCTTGCATGTATGCCTGTTGGCCTCAATGTAACTGAAGAACTTACAGTTATGTGGAAATAAGTTGCTAGCATTACGTCATCTGATCTTACACCTGTTGACTTTAATGTAATTGAAGAACTTTTCCGAAACAGAAGCGAATGTGAAATTCGTCTATAGGGTTTGAAAATTTCATTATATTTTCGTTTTCATTTCCGGAATTTCCGATATAGAACGTTTTGAAATCCGAAGACCAACCTACTTCTTATTGTTTACATCCGGAATCTCAAACCGCTGCATTACAAAGCAAAATATTCTACTTTATGCTTAACTTGACATACTAAATGTGTATGATTTTTATCGTTTATTTTATACAAAAGACGTTTTGTTTTAATACTGAACTAAACGCTTTGTAAATGGCCAATCTCAATGTATTTTATGGTAGGCTAGTACTCATCCTCGTGAAACAACATAGTCACATGACAAGACTTACATACCTTATGTGGTAAGTGGATTGCAGACTGAAATTAAACAGCTTAGCGGAAAATATCTATAATTTCATTTTTTTGCCTATGCTGTTACCACACACAAAGAGTAATTGAGGAAACAATGATTCTAGCAGAAATCAAAAGAATGTAATCCTGGGACAAAAACCAGACAGGGGATAACAGCCACATATACACGCAACAAAGATCATAACATATAACCAAAATAATACGTACAAAGAAATAATAGAAAATGATTAACTCGGACTCCACTAAAAGTTTTACTGGTTAGATGCGATGTATGAAATTCCCGAAAATAGGATTATAATTTTCCATATTATAATAACTATCACTTTGTCCATGCCGCCTTAAATGTTGTTGTGCAGACGATGATGTGTAAATACTCGTCAGCGCTCCCATACGTGTGCAAAGGGATGTGTGTATTGAAGCGTAAACATAAACACAGTGTATCAATATAACCGAGGCTCTCAGAGGGTAACTTTGACTGTCGGGTAGAATTATAAGGATTGAACAGCTATTTTCGATCGTTCATGCATGTATGAACGGATCTCTCCACTCTCAAACATTACATAAACGGCCTTCGGCCGTTCATTGAGTTTGAGACTCCGAGATCCGTTCATACATGCATGAACGACCGAAAATTGCTGTTCAATCCTATAATAATACAACATCTACATTGCGGAAACTGAGATAAAAATTGTTCCATCTAATGGATCAGATTAGCCTTAAAGTCAGCCTCAAAAGAGTGAAGGAATAGATCAGCGAGTAGCAGAGCTCAATTTCTTCCCGTTTTTTTGTTTTTTTTTTTGTTTTGTTTTTTTGTTTTTTGTTTTTGTTTTTTACAAAGTACGAGGAATCTCTATCAAGTACTACATACTGTATTTATAGGTGTACCGTCTTGTCTGAGTAACAAGGATGCATAATGTTTTTAAGTCGGGCTATTAACTGAATATGGAGAATAGAAGTACAATATATACTGGGGTACTCCCATTCCGTTGGTCAAAATAATGTTCTTCCTATCGAGTTACCGAATTGACCAGACGACGCTAATATTATTCATAAAAATAAAATTCAGACATTCTACTTTCCATTCCTTCACTTATGTTATGTGCATGTCTTTATTTAATTATTACACCAGTGACTAAAAATCGAATGTCAATCATCCGTCATTATTGTTGTCGTACCCCAAATCCGTGCACTTTCAGTTCAGAGATTAAACTAGTATAGGGAGCCATATGGGACACAATACATTTCAACTAAATAAATAGAAATATGCTAGTATTGGATTTATTTAGTACTGGACAAAAATACCTTTATAGAATATACTTTTTTTAGTCTATTTAAAGAGAAATATTTATATGTGAGAATTTTAAACACTTCATTATTTAAGGCAAATTATTTCAAAATGATGTTTATCTTATTTCAATTCATATTCAAATGATCATTTGATTGAAATTGATTAAGAATTGAAATCATTTAGAATATTTTAGATTGCTTAAAATTGATATACTAGGTGATCTCAATCATTGGATTATTGAAACTTGCTAATTTTTAATTGATAAATATTTAAATATTCTTATATATGTATTTCATATACCATTTTTGTACAACTTATTTTTCATTTGATATAATTCCAAGTTAGAAAATTAAATCATTTATACATTTGAACAACTTTAATAAAATCAACAGCAGCAAAAAAAATGTAAAACAAAAAATAATATCCATTCTGTACTGCATTGAAGGCAGATTTCTAAGCATCAGGGTGATACTGGTTTTTCTTCTTTTATATATATATATAGAAAGGTCTGAAAAATTCCCAACGATGTTAGAACTGTCAAATTTGCGATGCAATTTTTTTTGTCGTTCCCTCCACGGGACTCGAACTCGTACTGCTGTGACATCTGTGGCAACACCGCCTGCACTAAGTCCAGCACCCTAGACCACTCGGCCAGCTTGGCTATATGAAAATATAGCTTTCGCTGGCCGGGTCATTCCTCCTCGTAGGATTAATCTAGGGCTGTAACTTAGTACACGATGTATGGTGGTACGGGACAGTTCATTTAGATGTTAATATGTAGGATAGAGGATCAAATTAATGATGCATGTCACAACAAATCAATATTATACAACGTCTCAGAATGTGACGACTCTATTTGCTACACTGCTCCATCGGATCAAATTGATACAGGGAAAATATATAAACGTATAGAAACGTCTGGAAAATTCCCAACAATGTTAGAACTGTCAAATTTGCGATGCAAATTTTTTGTCGTTCCCTCCACGGGACTCGAACTCGTACTGCTGTGACATCTGTGGCAACACCGCTTGCACAAAGTCCAGCGCCCTAGACCACTCGGCCAGCTTGGCTATATGAAAATATAGCTTTCGCTGGCCGGGTCATTCCTCCTCGTAGGATTAATCTAGGGCTGTAACTTAGTACACGATGTATGGTGGTACGGGACAGTTCATTTAGATGTTAATATGTAGGATAGAGGATCTTTCTATACGTTTATATATTTTCCCAGCGTTTGCAAGTTATGAATGCAGTTGAGCCTATAACACACATTTAGTAATCATATATTCATTACAAAACATATTTCAATTGTCACAGAAGTTCTTTTGTTCAAAACGATCAAATGATTGGTTTTAATTGGAAGGCATATTATTTGTATTGGATTTTAATAATCCGCTATACAGTCACCTTACTTTGTTTAAAGATGCACAAAAGCTAAGAAATAAACTAAAATAAATTGAAATATAATAAAAAAAAAATATTGTTTATCATCACACGTTACATCGTCGATCGAGTAAAATGGGACAAGGGTGCATCCGCGATAAGAAGCATGCTAGAACCATATTAGAACCACTATGGTAAATCAGTCGTGACTCTATATCCTGTATGACACATGCTTTATCATGTTAGAACCACTATGGTAAATCAGTCGTGACTTTTTATCCTGTATGCCACATGCTTTAACATGTTAGTACCACTATGGTAAATCAGTCGTGACTTTTTATCCTGTATGCCACATGCTTTAACATGTTAGAATCACTATGGTAAATCAGTCGTGACTCTATATCCTGTATGCCACATGCTTTAACATGTTAGAACCACTATGGTAAATCAGGGACTCGTTAGAACCGCGTAAAACATGTTAGAACCACTAAGGGTCTAGTTTTTGCTCAAAACATCAAACAAACATCAGATCTCCATAAGTGGTCTGACGTTTGTTTGATGTACAACTGTTTATTTGCAATTGGCAGATATTCTTTTATATTCTGAAATATTTATGAATCAAGTTTATACAACAAAATAGTATTTACACTTAAAGTTACCAAAGGACGGGGAAGAAACTGAAGAAGATTTCTTGATATTGTCTAAAAATTACATTGAACAAGATGTATTTAAGATGTCTTTTCTAAAACACAAATTTGTAGACATGATAATATGCAGGCTAAGAACTTTTTTTTATATTATGTAACTTGAAAAACAATGAAAGTATCATATATATTCTGTCAAAAAAATATTGTAGAATACTAAAGTTGGACTTGATACAGTGATTAAACAGATTACATTGTAAAAATATGGAGATCAACGTCATCGTACAAAGTACCAGATAAAATGGAAACAAAATAAAACGAACGTATACATTCTCTACCCTATAGAATAAAATAACTCCAATAAATAATACCAATAATCAGCATAAATACACTCATGGCAGTACATAATAAGTTGGATATGTTACCAATTCAGAAAAAGCAAACAAAAAAGGTAAAAACTCATATCTGATTAAACAAAGCATTTCCACTAGCAATGGTGTTATATAGGTTTCAGAAGGTAGACCTAGGATAAGGGACACAACTCTTACAAATCAATGGAACATTTGTATTCAACATCGTACATCAATCTCATGTAAGCATCAAAGTAACTTGGACCGATTTCATTCTGTTTCAAAGGAAAGCTTGAAACGCATTGGTGATATTGAATATGATACAAACAAATCACTGATTTCAAGAGTTATGTCCCTTACCCAACAATGTAGGTCTATCTCCTTAACTAGAAATAGAAATGAAAAGGTTATATATAGGAAGTTCTGATTATTTATTAATATCCCAGTGAGACAGATAGCGGAGGGGGTTCTTGAATACATGCTCAATCACAGGCAATATCTCACTGAGACAGATAGCTGAGGGAATTCCTGAATGCATTCTCAATCACAGGCAATAACCCAGTGAGACAGATAGCTAAGGGGATCCTTTTCAGTCAAAATTTTTGGTCTGATATGTACCTACAAAAATAATTAGTATGGCAGCTGCTATGTGTGCTGTACAGGCAGTAATTCCCTCATTGATTAACAAGAAATGGGAAAAGAAAGATTTCATTTTCATTTTACCTAACATCTTAATCTCCTGGAAGTAGAGAATAAGTTCAATTTGGATGGTTGGAATAAATACATTAAAATTTTATCTTCTTTTGGTGCATTATATGACAATACACATATGAAACAAACAGGTAGCTAAACTGCACAATATGTCTGTTATTTTTGCTACAATAACAAAAAAATGCATGCATAGGCAAAGGCTAGGCATAACCCCACTTGTACAGGAAGTTTATATGGGACAACATCCAAAATAGCCTAAAACAAATGCTTCCTCTAAATAAGGACAAGTATTCAATATAACAAACGCTTACGTTAAATAAGGACAAGTATTCAATATAACAAACGCTTACGCTAAATAAGGACAAGTATTCAATATAACACATGCTTCCTCTTTATAAGGACATGCCAAATTTTAAATCAATCTGAACAGTAGGAGCTGAGATTTTTGTGACATAACATTTTCTGTATTATTCCATATAATGCAAAATGGCAGAGTCCCATAAAACTTGAAATTGATATCAAATAGCACCCAAAATCTCTTTAATGCAATATATGCCCCAACTATATAAAACTACTTACCTAATAGTCCTTTTTCATGCTCACTTTAGTTCATTATTTAAGATTTTAAGCAAAGGGGAGTAACTTTCTACAAATTAGTCATCCGACAGACTGGTTCAGTGTCAAATTGGAGCATTGGACAGCAGAAGAGTTCAAATTCAAATATTCAAATTATTAGAGCCGTGGTAAGTATTTGGATACTTTTAAATAACTTATTTTAAACCATTCAGGTACCTACTGAAGTTTCCAGGAAAAATGTTTACTGTTTTTCCTTTTCCCGGGTGTTGGAGAGTTACTTCCCTTTGAAAAACTTGTTAAATTTCTTGCGTTCTGTCAACATAAAAAACGAATATTTCAATATTTGAAATCAATTCAATCAGATAGTTGCAACAAAATTTGGATGAATCAAGAGACAGACGGAATGAGTGACAGGCAAGGTGACTCCAATATACTACAGTACATGAACTGCAACTATAATTGATCACAGATTAATGAAACAGATGCGTTAAACCAGTGACCACTACCATTTAACATCATGTGACCACTTCAGTTTGACATTATGTGACTGCTGATTGGTCAATACATGTATATTTTATGGATGGGTTTGTTACAGTTTTCGTTTTTACACATGTTTACTAAATGATATAAATGTAGACATCAATTTGATTATTTTTCTCTGATACGTTCATATAAAATACAAAATATTGAATTTACATCTTTAATTCAAAGTAAATTTAATTTTTCCCTTTATTATTATTATTAATAGTTTAATATAACAAAACTGCAATCAGATTGGTCACAAGTCATCGGTTTTCAGCGATCATTCATCATCGTCATTGATCAGATTACGATATTAAGATAATGATCAGATATTTTTTCTTTCATTTTTTTTCTTTCTTTTTTTTTATCTCTTTCTCCAAATTCTAATCTGTATAATACTAAAAATCCAACTACAATGTATTTATATTTATAAACAATAATACAATAGCATTGGTATTATGATTGTAATTGTATAGCAATATGTATGTTGGACTTAAATAATTTTTTTTAAAATTATAGATGTGTAGATCAATTCATGGACTGTGACCATTCTATGTGCAGGGATATAACAAAATTACCGAACTGATAAAATCTGTCTGCATAACCAATGGTAACATCAGGGTAAAAGCTGGAAAGTTACAGAAACCAGAATTTATAGCGTACTGAACCTCCCATAATGTAATCCAGGGACAAAGACCAGACACGAAAAACAGACATACACAACAAAGAACATAGTAACTAAAATAATACATACAAGGTAACAAAAGTAAATGAGCAACTCAGACTCCACTAAAAACTGGGAGCATGGACCAGATGCAATGGTAGGGTGAACAGACATACACAACAAAGAACAGATTTTATAGCGCACTAAACCTCCCGCTTCCATTACAGTTTATCATTTCCGGTATATTTCAACACAAAAAAAAAAACAGTTGTTTAAGTCACTTGAAAATCAAACAGATGAACAAACTATTGGGAAGTTTTTGCAATATAATATATCAATTACCCCTTCCCTCTTAACCAAACAGTCAAGTTTTCCCATCAAAAGTTAACAAAGGTTCCCTATATATTTTTAATTAGAACAAATTTTCACAGAATAAAGATTTAACAAAGAGTAAACAAAGATGCCTTTGTAATATGTGAAACACCAAAAGGCTATGTATTTTATAAGTATATTAAAAGTCAAACAGTTGAACAAATTATTTGAAAGTTTTTGAAATAAACTATTTCAATTACTTCTCTGAACCAAACACTCTGCTTTCCTACAAATAATTCACAAAGGTTTCCTATTTCTTTTAAATTAGAACCAACACAAAAGTAACTGTAAATATTGCACAGAAATGATGAGCTGAAAGAACTTCCTGGCAATGTCACATTAAATGCTTGAAATATTTATGGCATGTGGAGATAAGATCAAACTTTGAAGTGATCTCAAGTTCCATCCTTTTCATCCTCCAACACAGAAGAGTCATTTTCACATTGATTACTTTCAATCAGTACATTTAGTTGTTGTTTGGCTGTTTCTAAGAAAACATCCAGACTTGATAACTGTCTTTGTCGAACAACTCTGTCTTTCTGTAAATAAAAAAAAAATATTCCATGAGATTGGCAACAAAAACAAAATTAAACAATGCAACATAAACTATGATCCTTATGGTAAAAGTGAGATTTGAAAACAATGACATTTGCTTAATAGTGACATACTAGAAAAACTGTGAGCAATGCTCATTTACTTGATACCGAAACTCCCCCATTTGATAACAAGCACCTTTAAGCTCAGAATTGATTTGGAAATGGATCCCCTATGTCCCCATATTCATAATTGACAAAGTCCATGCTTTGATATGTGAAACCCGTGAATTAATTTGGCTCAAAATCTAAAAGAGGAGATAGACAATGTGAACATGTAGTACAAATTCATTCAGTTCTATTTAATGGTGTAGAAGGAATAAAATATAAGATGGGTTCCCCCTGAGTAATGGTAAGACAGTACAGACGGAAGGAAGGAGATATGGACCACTATACTACCCCCACTGCAAAGGGGGGGGGGTGTGGGTAATGAAAATCCAATTATCACTATTAGTGGGAGATTTCCCCCATGAAAAATCCAAAATTTAAGTTTTCTAAGAACAATATCAATCACAATTTTAAGTCTCTTTGATTCCATTTAGTGTAGATAACTATTTGATGTGTCAAATCTCTCATTAGCGGTTCAAAAGTTTGGGAAGAACAAAAATCACCTGTTTGACAAACCATCATAATTGATGTGAATGAGTTGAACAGCAGATACATATCAGATAGGAAGTAATTCATTCTCGTCAAAACCCACAAGATCCACTTTTATTTCTTATTCAGAAACAATTACAGAACACATCACAAGTCTCAGTTTGTCAATTGGTTGTTGCACTTTAATTGGGATAAAATCATACAGAATGAAAGAAAATTGTCAGATAGAGTAATTGTTCTTGGTTTGGCTGATTTAAGTAGGTAGACCTGGGGTAAGGGACATAACTCATGAAATCAGTGATATGTTTGTATTATATTCAATTTTACCAAAGCCTCTCAAGCTTTTGTTTGAAGCAGGTACGAGAACACAATTAATTCCCCTTGGTTTTCTTTGAATACGAATACAGTTCCAACTTTGGTAGTAGGTACCTTCCACTTTTTTTCATATTTTTACTGGAAACTTATTTGCTGAAGTTTTGCCTATAATTGGTAGAAAATAGGTTAAAATTACATGGGAATTTTTTTCATTAATCAATTTTGACTAAAAGTTGTGATTTGGTTCAGTGGAAGAAGGTTAAAATTTAGGACTTTTAATCAGTTCATTTGTCATGTTTACCCCATCTCCAAGTTATATGTATTAATTTCAGAAAATGATGGTTAAATTTTCTACAATTTATATATAAAATCCTGTTTGTACATATCTTAAGGCCAGAGAAGTTTTATTCAGTTTGCGCCGGTGGAATTTTTTAAATCTGCTCAAATGTGTATATTGAAATGCACTTGAAAATTAATTGTGGCTTGTGCCAGCATAATAAAATGAATCAAAGTTAATTAGATGCTTACATAAGACTGATGTAAAATGCTGAATACAAACGTTTGAATGATTTTTAAGAGTTGTGTCCCTTACCCTAGGTCTACCTCCTTAAGAAGGAGCTAAATTTATGGTTTTATTCAAAATACAGACCTGTATACAGATGTAAAAAATATATCTTTTGATCGGTGGGTTTACTTTAACCCGGAAGCATTTTATGCACCTGCCCCAAGTCAGGAATTTCTGGTCTCTGTATGTATTGTATTATTTTTGTTTTCAGTTTGTTTTTAGGTTGCAGGATCAACTAATGTGTTGTACCTGTGTATTATGTTGTTTTAAGGCCAACTGCAGCCTGCCCTGCAGTGTGAAGGTTTCTTCATTGTTCATTGAAGACCCATGGGTGGCCTTCAGCTGACATTTTTTATCATGGTGTGGTTGCTGTCTTTTCGACATATTCACCATTTCTATTCTCATTATATAATCTGCATCATAAATCTACCACTGGCAGTCTCTTAATTTTAGATTGACTGGTACTTAACTAAATCTTTTTTTTTTTAAATTCCCTTTCAAGCGTTTTGGAAAACCGATTTAACATGTAAATGAATGCCATCATTAAGCCATTAAATATCATGGGTAATACTTTTGTAGAAATGGACTGTCAAGATTTCCATAAAAAGTACCTGTTTTTGCTGTGATAAACAGTTCTGCATGTCAATCTTGGTATCCTGAATGGCAGCCTTTAAACACTCTCTACAGTGATCACTCTCATGGTTCAGTAACTCTCTCATTGTCTCCTATATATAAAATAACAGGAGATTAATTTTGATAGAAATTAAATCCTTTTAAAAAAAAATATTCTGAGTATTTTCATCACACAAAAAATCTAATATAACGAAAACAGGTATGGTGTCTATGTTCAAGACAACAACTCCAATAAGATTAAAATGTCAGCCCAAGGCCACCCATTGGTCTTCAATGAATGACAAGAAACCTTCATACCACGGGCCAGGCTGCAGCTGGCCCCAAAGCATCATTATACACGGGGAAAAAAAAGTCCCCCTGCATACTCAAGTAACATAATGACTATTAGCGGGACTACAAACTGTTGGATTGTGACATAAATTTCATTCAAAACTCAAGATCTGATGATGCCACAATCACTCTCAATGGTTTGACGAAATATTTTCAAAGACCCTTGTCTTGTAATTATCAGTCCAAAAGATCAACAGAATCAAAGTACTGTTAGCACTGGAGGTTTGGGATTCTTGTGAAAATTGTACATAAACAATATTTTTAAAGATTACATGATGTAAAATAAAACTTTCATCAAACATTAGCATTTCCCATATTACTTAGAAATGATAAGTTAAATGGAACACATTTAAGCTTTCTTGACACAACACTACAAGAACTAAATTCTCTAATGCAAATTTATTACTAAACAATCTCTCAAAGCCAAAAAAAGAAGTCCATCAAATCATCAGCTGATTAGAAGACACTGGTAAATCTTAATTTTATTTGCCAAAAATATAGAATATCAGGGATGGATCCAGGATTTTAGATTAGGGGGCACACAGTTAAAATTTTTTAGGTTAAATTTTTTAAATATTCTTCTAGAGTGGGTGCAATGTAGATATCTTTTGTGGTAAAATTAGCAAGAAATTAAAGTTTCAACCTAAAACCGCCTAAATCTACCCCTGACAATCCATGCTTAGCAATTTTTTTTTTTTTTTTTTTTTTTTTTTGGGGGGGGGGTGGGGGGGTTGCATGTCTGCCACGCCCCTGCCTGAATCAGCCCCTGAATATCATTTAACTGAATAATTGTCAGAAATATATTCACTAAGTATAAAAAAGGTACTGAATGAAATATGAAAGGAATCACTTTGAACTTCATTGAGTGTAGTTTTCAAAAATAGTAGGGAAGTTCTTGACATGAACCAGTGACATAAGGTATTTTGGTTCTGAAGAATCAAAACTCCCCAAAAAGTACACATAAACGAGAAAAAAGATAACCGTGGTATGATTATTCAATGGGTACCAATTTAATGGTATATGGGGAAATGGTTGAACCAAAAAAAAAGAGTTTAACTAACAGTAATTAATCACCACAGACAAACAATGAATAAGATGTAATAATCACTCACTAAAATGCCAAATCATTGTGCTGTGCAAATCAGTTAGAGAGCTGTAAAAATCACCCTTCACGGTTTGTAAAAATAACCATTCAAGGACTGTAAAATTCACCATTCAGGGAATGTAATATTCACTGCTCAAGGACTGTAAAAGTCACTTTTCAGGTAATGTAAACATAAATGTTTAGGGGCTGTAAAAATCACCATTCAGGGACAGTAAAAATCACAATTCATGAACTGTAAAAATTATTGTGCAGGGACTGTAAAATTACCATATAGATACATACTCTAAGAATCACCTTTAAGGGCATGTGAAAATCACAATTCAGAGACTTTTAACATCACAATACAGGGAGTGTAAAAATTACGGTTAAGGAAATGTATATACATGTATTACCATTCAGAGAATGTCTTAAAAAAATCACCATTCAAAGAATGTAATATTCACTGTTAAAGGACTGTAAAAATCACAATTCAGGGAAAGTAATATTCGCTGCTAAAAGACTGTATAAATCACCATTAAGGGAATATTATATCCACTGTTCAAGGACTGTAAAAATCACTTTTCAGGGAATGTAAACATGAATGTTCAGGGATTGTAGAAATCACCATTCACGGACTGTAAAAATCACCATTCAGAAAATGTAAAAATCACTGTTCATGGACGGTAAAAATCATCATTTAGGGAATGTTAAAACACTTTTAAAGGACTGTAAAAATCACCATTCACGGGCAATAAAAATCACAGTTCTGAGATTATAAAAATCCTTGTTTAGGGATTGTATAATCACAATACATAAGCTCTAAAAATCACCTTGAAGGGAATGTAAAAATCACAATGCAGAGACTTAAAATCACCATACAGGGAGGGTAAATATCACTGTTCAGGAAATATAAAAATCATCATTCAGGGACTGTTTGAATAATCAGCATTCAGTGACTGTAAAAATCACCATTCAGGGACTGTAAAAAATCGCCGTTCGGGGACTGTAAAAATCATTGTTCAGGGAATTTAAATGTCACCTTATTCTTCTCTCTCTCTTCATTCAGAGCAGCCTTCATTTCTTCCACATATTTCTTCCTCTCTGCATTCATTTCTTCCCTCATTTTTGACTAGCAAATTAAAAAATCATAAAAAATATGTAAAAGAAGCCAAAATATATTCCAAACTAATGGTAAATGGTTTCAAATAGTGAAAACAAATGATTAGATGCTTTTTTTTCAGTCAGTTTAATCTGTTACTTGTAGAAGGTTTATACTTGTCATCTTTTTCTAAGTATATATAACTAATGCATAATTTGATAAATATTACAAAGCTGTTCTTATTTCTGGATTCTGTTAAGAAACTGTAAGTACTTTGAGAAAGTTTACAAGTGCAACCTAAAGCATATATTCCATTATTTGACCTTAATATTTGGCTGCAAAATCAATAGAGTTTTATAGTGGTGAAAATCTGTTGAAGAATCTGTTGATGGTAGAGAAATCACAAGGATGTTATGGATTGCAACAACAGTAATATATCCCTCAGCAATTCTGCTTAGGAGGAGATACAAAAGTAGACTTCGGCTCAATTTGAACTCTGAATGCGTAACATGGATTATCTACCCTTGTGAAGATTAAAAAAAATAAATTTCAAATGAATTTTTCTCCCTGCGACAAATTCCCACCATTTTATATTTTCGACATTTTAATTGTACAGATTTCATGGGTAACATGAGTGAAACAGATTCTCCTTCAGCCTATTCTTCATTTACATTATTTCTCCACTCTCTATGACAGAACTTAGCTAGCTTAATCATGCACTATCAAAACGTAATTTTTACCATCTAGAGTGGGAAAATAATTAAAACCACTATTACTGAAGGAGAATTTATCATTCTACTCACTCTTTCTTCTTCTAATTTTTTGTTCAGTATCTGTTTTTCAGTCTCTACGGATTCTTCTAATTTCTTTCTACAGACTTCTTTCTCTTCCTGTTACATTGTAATTTAAATAATTTCTGTTATTTCCATTTTAAAACTGTCACAGAAAAAATATTTCTCCTGAAATGTGAGTGTGTTTTTTACTGATCAGCATGATTATTTATTTTAAGTAGTTACCTCAAAAATGAAAATATGTAGGCTATCCAACCATGCATCACATGATTCTTATCTGGAGTACTACTTAGCTATTGTTGATAGGTTGTCTACGGAATGTTTCTAGTATTTTAACAGGTTATATAAAATAACTTACTGTGAAAGTACTTTAATTCACGGGAACCAATTTTCCTGTATTTGGGAAGAAACACATGTTTGTGTTCTTGGTTATGAAGTTTTCAGTATACATATCGATGGAATTCTCCTTTTCTTTGGGAACCAAATTTCACAGTTTTACCTACCCACAAAAACTGCGAAAAACTGGTACCCCACAAACAACAGTACTTTCACAGTATTCCAAAATACCGGCAGTTCATTTATGGAACATTTAGTGATACACATCCACAAAATGGTGAAAAAAAGGGGATGGCGAAATGTTCAAAATGGCCTAAGTCAAATATTACATTTTGGATTTTGATGAAAATAGAACTTAACCAGTGTTTTATGGTCCTCAACAAAGTTTTCATCTGAAAACTGTGGGAAGGACAGACAGTTTGTTTGTTTGTTTGTTGGGGTTTAACGTCCGAGAAGCAGTATTTCAGCTATATTCAGACGATGAACATGAAATGATGATGAAATGAAAAAGGGATGGGACACAAGAACAACGGGGTAGACAAATTTTGATTGCCATGGGAAATAGGAAGAGGTGGGTAGGGTCGGGCAATTTAGTCTCCTGTGGTGGAGCCCTATGGTTCCTACTCTGGGAGAATACCACAGTAGGGTTCTTTAACGTGCGAGGAATGTGGCATCTTTCCCAACATGGTGCACCACTATGGTTTGCGGTTAGGTTTTCCGTATTATAGCCTGACAACCCCAGCATGTAACATGCCAGGGGTACCCCATTCCACCACCTGGGGCACACATCACAGTTGTTTTGTGGGCAGAGCGCCCTAGCCCCTGGCTAGGGTTCTGAGTACTATGTAGTCGCCTTTTACGACAAGCTTAGGGCTGCTGTAGGCCTATTCTTTTAACACCCGGACCTGCACAGGCTTACAGACAGAGGGACAATTGGAGATGCAACTTTTTGGAGAGTCTCAAAAAATACCTCGCCACTTTAAGAAGCAGGGCATAAAAATGAGAAACATTGCATTTAGTTCAATGTATAATACATGTTGATTCAAATCCAATTACTGTAAACTGGAGCTGTTTTTTTTTCATGATTTCTGTGACCAATCATTTTTCCTGCAGTATTCAATTCACAATCTTTCCCAAAAATATACTATAATGTTCTTCAAAGAAATTTTCATGACAGTTTAATTTTCTAGTTACAGCTCTTACCGCGAAAAATAGTAAATATAAAGCTGCTGTTTAGGAAATGGTTATTCATAAAGAATATTATTGTGTTTGGGATCATTTGAATCACAGAGTATGAACCAATCATTACAGTAAAATTCACATGGGAAAGATGAATTTGTTGTTAAATTGGTAGATATCTGAAGAGTCTGAATCAAGAATAAGATTTTCAACCTCTAAAGCTTCCCTTAATCTTCTTTCATACACTGCTTTTTCTTCCTCCATCTGTGCATCAAAGACATTCTGAAATTAAATGAGGACAAATATGTGCATATATCAAAAATTCTAATAAAAAATGAGTTGCGATTAACACTAAATTGTCATGGTCAATCTTGATTTGATGGTCACAAGTAAGATTAAATGAACTGCTGATGCAAGTATAATTTCACCACTGAGGTCTATACTACAGCAATCTCCTAAATGCCTCTCTATTTTTTTTAACAAAAATATAAAAATGGGTCAAAGAAAAAATGTCTGGGTTGCCAAAAGTTGGTAAACAGGAAGTAGAAGTGTGACTGACCTGAAATCTCATCACAAGATATGTGACTGAAAATGCGTACCAAATATCTAGTGGCTGTGAAAAATATTTGCCCACCCGCCTGACCAACATTCACCCTTCTATAAGTCAATTTCTACGAGTGCAACATGACAAAAAAAAACATAAACAGACTGTTATTGTGTACAACCAAATATCAAAATTTCATTCTATATCATCAACCTCCATACACATTGCAATTGATTACTCCTACATCCCTGACTGTGCAATAAAATAATTACCATCACCATGTATCCACCATGAAAGATATTAAGAGTAATCAAGGTAACCAAGATTCTAAGGGGAAATCAAAAGAATGTTATCTAGGGACAAAGACCAGACATGGAAAACAGACAAACACACCAAAGAACACAAAACAACATGTAGAAAGCAACAAAAGTAAATGAGCAACTAGGGAATCTATTACCTGTACCAATGCATGATATGGAAACCTTAGACACCCAAGGATTTAATTGTTCTCTAATGAAGCTCCATCAAGTTAAAGAACTATTATATCTAAAGATTCTGAGATTTTCCCATGAGAAAAGCTTGTGTTAGATTCTTATCTTTACTTTTCAGTTTATTTTCATGTTTGCATTGAAATGGCCATTGATACATAACAACCAGATCTAAAATAAAGGTAATTCAAAACAATGATTGGATATAAATAAACTGCCTGAAATAATCACTGTTTATTCTCCATTAAATTCTTATTTAAAAAGAATTTTCAAAAACATAATGATTAGATATGATCGTTCACTCTATAACTATTCGTACACATATTTTACAGGAAATACAATGAGAATCAGCATGGTGTATATGTCGAAGAGCAACAACCCTACCAGGATGGAAATGTCAGCCCAAGGCCATCCATTGATCTTCAATGAGCAAGGAAAACCTCACACCACAGGGCAGTCTGTAGCCCCAAACATCATTATTCACGGGTACAGCAAAAGAATTGTCCCTATATACTAAAGTAACATAAAAATAAACTAAAGGTGAAATCAAAACAAGACATATAGAGGCCAGAAATTCCTAAAAGCAAACATGTTCTGTCTCAATCTGTGGGTGAAATAATAAACCTTGCACAGCTAAAAGTAGGAATATGTTCTTGTCTCTTAAGTTAGAAAAAATCCCAACCCACCTTTACATTGCTGTCAACTGTCACTGTGCAATCACCTTATACCATTATAACCCTATTTATACCATTACTTAACACATAATTTGTTCTGCGAATTAACATGATTAAAACTCGCCAACCTACAATGATATCTGTCACCAACTTCTTTTTCCAATGATACCCTCACCTTCTGTTCTGCTATTAACTCCTGTAACAGGTCAGATGCTTCCTTCCTCAGATTTCCTTTCTCCACCTCTAAAGCTTTGGCAAAGTCCTCTTTCTATATAAAAGCAAAAGAACATCCATTAATAACAGAACTGCCCTAAATCTAGTAATAGTATATATATAGCAACCTCCTTTTGATAGCACAACAACAATTCATAACATAAAGTTGCATATGTTGTCATGCTAGGGTCACCCTCAATTGTACAGGAGGTTGTCGTGCTAGGGATACCTCCACTTGTACAGGAAGTTGTTATGCTAGGAACACCCCCACTTGTACAGGAAGTTGTCATGCTAGGGACACCCCCTCTTGTACAGGAACTTGTTGTGCTAGGGACATCCCCACTTGTGCAGAGGGTTGTCGTGCTAGGGATACCCCCTCTTGTACAGGAACTTCTTGTGCTAGGGACATCCCCACTTGTACAGGAGGTTGTCGTGCTAGAGATACCCCACTTGTACAGGAAGTTGTTATGCTAGGAACACCCCCACTTGTACAGGAAGTTGTCATGCTAGGGACACCCCCTCTTGTACAGGAAGTTGTCATGCTAGGGACACCCCCACTTGTACAGGAAGTAGTTATGCCAGGAACATCCCCACTTGTACAGGAAGTTGTTTTACCCACAGCATCCAAAAACTGTTTATAACTTATGCCCCATCTATATAAAGCCACACAACAAATTTAAAATCAATCCATCCATCAGGAGATGAAAGAGTAATCAGGGGAACCAAGATTCTAGCAGAAATCAAAAGAATGTAATCCAGGAACAAAGACCAGACATGGAAGTGTAATCAAGGGAACCAAGATTCTAGCCGAAATCAGAAGAATGTTATCCGAGACAAAGACCATACATGGAAAACAGACACACGCAACAAAGAACATAAAATAACCAAAATAATACATACAAAGTAACAAAAGTAAACTCGGACTCCACTAAAAACTTGGAGCATGGACCAGGTGCACCAGCAGGGTAAGTGTCCTCTGCTTTTCCATAAATACCCGCCGAAGTTGCTCATAAAAAGTCCTGGGCAGAAGAAAGAGGAAAGGAAAACTATGACACGTTGAACAAATCAGTTTTCATGGTGCAGATGGATACACCATAACGATCCACAAGATAATTTTGATAAAATTCAGAAGTAGGTACGAGGTGATTCCATTCTACATGTACCAGACACTTGTTGAGTGGGAGTATAATTTACCAAGCTACACACAGAACATGTATATATAACTTTACACAAAATCTAAGGTAAAATAGAACTATCAAAATGCCAATCTAATTAACAGGTATTGTTGTTTTCAAATATTTTCTATTGGTTATTCAAGTTCCACAGCTATAGTGATCTAACTATTCTACATCAGTGACACTAATTTCACATAGTGACTATCGTAAACAAATACATGTATAGCAGAAAAAAATCAAAAGTGTTAAACAGTTTTGATAAGCTCATTTTCAAAAAACACTGCCAGAACATCATTTTTCTTGAATTTTACCTTTATAAATTATGATTGTAACTGACAACAGCTTATGTACAGAAGTGTGTTAGGATGAAGCACAAGGGTTGAAAAGGTTTGGAACGGCACCTGAAATTAGGGTCAACCGCCTGTTTGGGGTACTACCCATCATATGTTGGGTTTTCTCCATTATAAAATCAGAAAGTTTGGAAATGGCCATTTTTTATTCAAAAGTGGGAGTATTAATTGGAAGTATATTTTCTAAAGGAAGTATTCATTTTATTCTGATATCTTAACAGTTGTGGGCCTCGAAGTATTGCATTGTACTTGGGTCTGTTACTTATGAAATGTAATCAAAGTGCTGTCAGGACATAACGTTTTTGATTCTTGTGAAAATTATAGCATGAATGAAATTTAGAAGATTACATGATGTAAAATAATATTGTGATCAAACATTTGCATTTTTTATATCTAATATCAAGAACCGTTCTTTCCCTAATAGGTATAAACTGAATGTCAATCCATACTTCTGATGGATTCACACCCAAATTCAATTTTGTTCAATTTCACCATTTTCCTAAATTTTTAAAACTGTCCAAAAGTTAAACATTAAATAAGTATACTCAAATAAAACCAATTTTAGCTTAAGAAAATAGTTTCCTTCATGAACATAAGATTTCCAAAAACTTGACACTTTTATTAATTTGAATTTTTTCACCAATTTTACTTGGTTAAAATCAGCACTCTTCACTTCCTGTTTATTAATGGTAAACTATAAATGAAAAGATGGAGTATTTGACTTATAATGGAACATACTTAACACATTTTATGCTACTTGACACATTACTACAAGAACTAAATTCCCTAAATGTAAATTTATTACTAAATATCTTTCAAGGCCAGAAAGGAGTACCATATGAAGACTAGATCTCAATTTCATTTACAAAAATAATAGAATATTATTGAGCTGAATAATTGCAAGATACATATTTACTGGTTATGAAAGAGGTATAGAACAATATATAAGGAATTACATTCGGACTATATTTTTGTGTAGAGTTCAGAAATAGTAGGGAAGTTCCAGTGATAGACTGGCAACATATGGTATTTTGAATCTGAAGGATCAAAGATCCAAAAATATAAAATATACATCGTTTGCCTTTTTATTCAGGGTTCAGTTTTGCCAGATTTTACTGTATACAGATTAAAAGATTTTTCTCCAGAATTAAATGATAGGTTTAACTGCATTCTTCACTTACTAAACAAAAATCTTCTAAAAGCCTTTTTTTTTCATTATTATAATTGGTTTATTTTATCAATTAAATTTACTGAGGTAAGAATGAGATAAAAAACATTTAAGTACCAGTCCACATAAAATTCACACACTGCCAATAGTAAAGTGATTAATGGAGTAGAAAAACCCACCATACAAACAATGCTCTTTCAGTCTACATATGCTATATTTTCACATAACGATAGCTATATCTGTATTCAGATCTGTACTTTTGAGAAAATCATACATTTTTCTCTCACTAAAATCAACCAAATCAAACAAAATCAAGAACAGTAACTCTTGCAAAGTGCCAATTTCATGTACAATCTACATAATTTTTATCTAAAATGCACAACAACCAAATGAAAAACTAAGACTTATTATATGTGATCAGTAACGGTTTCTGAACAAGGAATAAAACTAAATTTGGTGGGTTTTTGACATGCATGAATCACCTCCTGTCTGATTTTTATAAAGACAGATACTTAATTCAACAAATGAGAATTGATTGACACAACTGTAAGACTAACTAATGATATCAACAATAAAACAATAAAATTAAACGTTTCTTTTTTTTTTTTGTAGTGCAGGATTTGTATTTCTACACTGATGTTGTATACTCAATTTTGTCTTTTTTGCTCAAATTTGTAATTCAATACATCTAAAAAAACAACTGAAAAGCTATTTCAATGTATTCTGAAGCACCAGTGACATAGATATTTTTGACTGCTTATATTGGGAAAAAATGTGGGAACTTTTTTTTTCCATAGTGCATTTCAGCCCAATTTAACCTATCAATATCTTAAAAAGGCAAACTTTACAAACACTCTGATGATCATTTCTGTATAAGCAATAAGGCAACAAAATCTGTGTTTTTTTCCTTCATGTGCCACACGTGTGTGCACATTTTGCCTGATTCTTAGGCAGAGAAGAACTTAATGAAATATGTTGAATTTAGAATATGTTAAGTGTGTTATAGTTACAGAAAATATAATGCTACAAAATCACTTGATTGGTACTTGGACAATTGAATGACACAATTGGTCTTAAAATTAGAAGCATATTGACTTAAGTATTGAATTTACATTCAGGACATTTCCAGAGATCACAGAAAATGGCTACATATAAATTTCTCACTTTGTAGATTCATGTCCAGCCTTCATCATGAAAAAAAAGTAAGAATTGAAAAAAAACTGAAGCTTGAAATACTAAAAATGGCCAATTGATTATGTCCAAAGCATATGTACTCATGAACTCATGAAATGACTGAGTACAAACCTGTTGCCATAGCAACTCCTGAATCTGTTTTTCTTGTTCTTGTTTAAGTATTTGTTTACATTCCTTCAAGACCTCTTCCTGCTGAGATACACACTGTCTTGATAGTTCCTGTTAACAAATTCAAAGTACACATGTACTGAGTCAGTTAAGATTCAGAAAGAAACTATTGTTTGCATGAAAAACACTGTATATAGCACTGAAAGCCATAACTTGGCTCAAATTATAGTTGGTTTGGTACAGATAAGAAAATTATTGAACAACATGAAATGATTCTTTGTAAGTCATGAAAATTTATAGATCAAGATAAATGGTAACACATAATATTCCAACTCTTCACAATAAATAAAAACTCACTGTACCTCATTTTTAAGATATTCAAATTGCAACAGAAGCATTTTTTTTTTTGTTTGTTTTGTAATTAAACTGGTGAATTGCTTATTGAATTATTTCAGTTTACAAGGAATGGACTATGTATTTTGACTTTGTATATCGTACAACTGTCCTTCTTTGTATAGTGTACAAATGACAGACTTTGTATTGTGAAAAACTGTCCTACATTGTAGTGAGTACAATTAACCTACTTTATATTGTGAGCGACTGTCCTATATTGCATTGTGTTCAAATGACCTACTTTGTATTGTGAATGACTGTCCTATATTGAAGCGTGTACAATTGACCTACTTTGTATGGTGAACAACTCTCCTACATTGCAAAGTGTACAACTAACCTACTTTGTATTGTTATATAAGTGACATACTTTATACTGTTCTACAACTGATGTAATAGCTGCCTGGCTTTTGGTTCTAGTTTGCTTCAGTTCTTCGAGGATTGTTGAGTCAATGTGTGTGGTGTTTGTCTCTATCTTTGTAGCGCTAAGTGTCTCAGACTGAAAGCATAACGATGTACTCATATCAATAACTTAAATATGTTTACAAAAAACATTGTTACATAATGCTTTTAATCCCTACCATGTGGTGGGGAATAAGGGTAACAACAAAATTACCAAACACTTAATTCAATCCATAATCAAGTCCAAAATAAATCTGACAAAATATATATTACATCACTGAAGTAGCTAGTACAAAGTGGATTCAGAGATTCATGAAATGGTGGAAAAGGGCAATTTGTTTAAACCAAGAAAAAGGTGATAAGAAGAAAAAATCACTTGTTCTAACAGTACGATTCTAGAAAACAAAAACACTTGATTATTAATTGAATAATATTCTTTCCCAAGTGTTTGTTATGCTTTTACATAAAAGCTAAAGAAATTTAAAATGAATGCTTTTTTTTACTTGGCTACTCCTTGACCCTTAGGCACGGATCCAAGGACTGCCATACCGGGCGTACGCCCCCCTATATCGGTAAGAAAAAAAATTTCACCCCATAATATTTTTAATTCAATTTACGCCCCCCCCCCCCCCTAAACTCAAATCCTGGATCCACCCCTGACACTAATATGCATTGGGTCAACAGCTTATTGTACAGTCACACAAATGTAACTTCTACCATTCCAGAGGACATCCCATAGGCATTTTATTGTGATCTTCACATGTTTCTATTTAGGGAGTCACCATTTGATTTTTATTGGGGAAAGGCTAAGATCAAATTTGAAATTAAAAAGCAGGACGATAATGTATGGTTAAAAATTAATCCGTCATAAAAAATTGGGAAAAATAAAAACAGCAGGATGCCAGTTGTAGCCAAAATTTCAGGATTTGGTTTGAAAACAAACCTCCAGTAGAGGATTAAATGAAAAAATAAAGTCAGGGCCGAAATTATAGTGAAAACAAAATCCAAGCCACAAGATTTGATACTTTATCTCATATGATATTGATAAATTGCCTGGTTTACACAACTTTCTGATTAATCCATGCTTGGTTTAGACAAATATCACTGTATTTACCTTAATCAAGTTCAAATGTATTGACCAAATACAAATTAGGAATTCATGCCTGCAGCCTCATTCTGAGTAATTCTAGACATGTGATCATGACAAATCATTTGACAACACAACTCAGCATCTTACATAATAATTTTTACCAATATCAAAAAAATATATTTAAAGATCCTATTTTTGACAGGATTAGACTCTAAAATTTATAATTCCTTCATAAATTTCATTTTACCTAATACATTTGGCCACTTACATAAATATCAAATTGGAAAAAAAATCTTTACTGTGCAGAATTGCATAATATGTACATTTCTATATGCATTATGCCTACATGAGATGGCAGAATGTCTGATGCTACTTCTAAACAAACTTGTTCAGGTATATCTAATTCAAATTAACAAAAGATGTTTGAATAATACCTCCTGTAGTTTTAACAAATTAAATCCATTATATTTCAAAGATCATGATTATTAGTTTTCTGATGCATTAAGGGTATAAGCTGGTTTTATTTCAACTCAAGGAAAACTTTGGTACATTTGGTAAGGTAGATACCATACACAAAATTAATAAAGAGAATTCTTCATAATACAAAATACCTCCACAAACTGAATTTTAAAATTTTTTCCACTAGCTAAATTTAGCAAGTACTGAAAATTTACACTTGCTAAATTTAAGTTATTGGGGTTATTTCTGGCCTTTACCTGTACGACATATAGAATTTTACTAGCAAATTTTAGCAAGTGGAAATAATTTCTACTAGCAAAAATGAATTTCAACTTGCATTTAGCGAGTATTTCCCCTTAAATTCGATCACTGACCTCAATTTAATACTATTTCAATTTTTTATTAGAATAACATCAAGTTGCACAAGTTTTCACAATAAGTGTTCCCTGTGTCACGAAGTCAGACAGCAACTGAAATCCCTTACAAAATCTGCTCTAGATATTAAGTTTGAAATCAATCCATCCATTGGAAAAGGATATCATTGAAACGATACTGGGACAGGCAGATGTACAAAGTGATTTCAATATAGTGAGACCTATCACTCATTTTGTGACTGGGTTTAAACTACTGTGAATTTCATGCACCCTAATTAATATTGACCTGAAAATCTAACAGTCCTGCTAATATGGGATGAAGTCCTCATAAAAGTAATTTATATAGACAATAACAGTGTGTTGACTTGATATTTATATATTCAGTTCTTCATATAACCCACGTCCTTAGAAGATAAAAATTATGTAGATTGCACTGTAGATTTCAAAATTAAGGGAGATAACTCTGTAAATGACACTCAAATACAATAGAATCTATTAGAATTTCAATGTTGATTATCTCCTAAGAGCAGGCAGATTTGAATGAATAATTACACATTTCATAGCATAGACCCATAAAACAACTTAATTACAAAAATAAAAATATGTAGCCTTCTTTGGGATGCATCACATTTTTTCAGATTTTGCATGATTCTTACATAGACTGCTACTTAACTGATATACAAATGAGGCTTAGAACTGCAGGAAAATGTGAGGCAGTGCCCAGTGAGCATTTAATTGGTTTGAGAGGAATTCTTGTATCAAAGTATTGTCAAGTCAGTGCACTGTTATCGTTTTTATAACAAAATATAAAAAAAAATGATGTTTAAGCAAGTAAAACAAAGTATTTTATTTAAGAAACATCCTGGCAACCACAAAACAATGTAACATCTGTGATGTTACAACAGAGCATTATATTCAGTTAATGACTATATTTCATTTGTAAATATATGGTCAATGCATTTTGTCTGCTTAAATAGAATGGTTGCAGAATAAATAAATTCAACCTTTAACCTTAGAATCACTTGGGATCTGATTACAGTCTGACAGGAAGGGCAAATACAGAAGTTTAAAGTATGGGTCAACTTCACCTTCAAACTTGTCGTCCCAAGTCAAGTACGACCTGGTAGGACAGCCAACTTAAAGCAAGTGACAAATCTATCCAATGTAATATAAGTCTTTTATTGTAAAATTAAGTTTTGATAGAGAAAGCGAGCACTTCAGTTTTAGTTTGTCACATTAAATATTTTTCTTTGACGTATAGCGAATGCACATAGAAAAGAAGTGATGTTCATCTTCAATTTCACCATTATTTCATGATAGACAAATATGATAAATTCTTTCAATATTCTTGTTTAAATCTGGCCCTTTCCATAGCTAAGCATACATGTATACTTCTATGAGCTAGGTTACACCTACATAATGTATAGCACTTACCATTAGGTAGGGGGGTTTGGGGGGGTTACAATGACCTCACCCCCCAACGCCCCTTGCAGGGGTGGATCCAGGATTTCATGAAAGGGGGTGGGGGTAAATTACCAGAATCAGTATAAAAGGAGACCAGATTACGACATGTTTAGTAAATAAATATGATTAATTTCCAAATTCAATACAATATTAAGCAGACTATGATAGATATTTGCTTTTTTCTTTGAAAAGTGGGGCATCAGACCATTACGCCCTCACCTGGATGCATCCCTGCCTTGGAAGAAAAAACATTTAAAACTGTTAAAAATAAGCTTTAAATTGGTCAAGCACTATCAAAATCTTCTAAATAACCCCCCTCAAAACCCTCTAAAAATGTTTAGACTTATTTCCACCTGCAGCACCACGTTTTACTTAGAAATTTTGATACTGGAAAGTTGATTCTAAGACCTTCATCAAAATAGTTGAAACATTAAAATCATTCTAGATTTAAATATAATAAAATCCCAAAAATAGTCAATTATCTACAGTGAAACCTGCATAAAGGGGCTTTCCAAGAGTAAAATCTATGTCACAAAAGACAGGTGATCTTTATATTCAGGTTTATTTACCATATAATGCACTACATAAGGATATGTTTATCATAGTCCTTTAAGACAATTTATTACTGAATGCAGATGTTTGGTAAGACAGGTTTGAGTGTAACTTTGACTAAAATCATTTCAAGCCGATTTAATTAGGTAGCATATATTTCGTGAACTTAGTGATGAATCAACTATCACTTAATCAATTTTCGAAATTGACAGCAACTCGACAGTCGTGACTAGTAAAAATGTGGCTGGCTTGCAGAATTTGGCTAACATGTCAATGATTGCTTTTAAGTTCATTAAAATTTTGGAGTTTGAGCTTGTTGTCACAAAGACGGCTAACTCTTAAGAATTTAAGGTCAACACAAGGACAACAAAAATATGGAAATTGTCAAAATTGGATTTCTAACTTAGAAATCAAAATACAATACCAGCTGTCCAATCAAATTTAAATTCAAATTCAAATATTTTCATGTCATGTAAACATACTAATGTTTGTGACAAACAAAAGCCAACCACAAAATTAATCACAAATCATACAATAATGACAAATGCAAATATGAGACTTTTTAAAGTAGAACATCAAAAAAGTTATTTTTCTTCTACCCTCAGTTCTAATGACTGTTTCATAAAGGATCCGATAAATTTTACATGTTCCTTAGAGGAGGGATTAAGTAGTTTAGATACAGTCATGTCTTCAAATTTCCAATTTAAATCTTTCAGAAGTTTATGTCTAAGTTTTCATATAAATTACATTGTATAAGGAAGTGTTCTTCAGTTTCAATAACATTGCAATGCTCCCTAGGAATTTTATCTCCCCCTCTCTATATCAAAATTGTGGTCGCTTAATTGTAATTTTGTAAAACATTTTCTCATGTATAAGTCATGAAAGTTTAAATAAAATTCTTTATCAAGACAATTTTATATTTTTATATAGTGAAAGTTTGCTATTTTCATCATAGCTTTTTAATTTATTTTCCATAAGTAATCTATATTTCTCTACAGATCTTTTTATATGGATCTTTACAAAATTGACGTCATTAAGGTTTTTACAGTTTTCAATCTCTTGCAAGATATTATCTTCTTTAAATATATTTTTTTTAAAGATGTATACCAGGAATAAGTTCCCGAACTGTCCAGGGATTTTGTCAATAGAAAGGCTTCTTTCAGAAGAGGATTAATGTTTTCAATGAGGAGTCTTGCCAAATATACAAGAGACTGAGAATAAAATGTTCAATAAGTAGACAACCTAGTCTAATCAGAACCCTGAAATATAAAATAACTGTCCATACCAGACACTTGTAAATGATCTTTATATCAGTTAAAGTGTACTTTGAACCTATGGTAACAGAAAACCTGTCTCAACCAGACCAAATTTCAAGACAGAAACAGGGTTCAGGTTTGATAGATTTCACTGTAAAAGCACAGTAATGGGAGGTAACTCAGTCAGATGGAAGGTAACACATTCAGAATAGACTGTAGCGGGTAATTTAAAATAGCACTCCATATAAGAATCATGCAAAATGTGATTGCTGGCTGGAAAGCTTATGTATTTTTTTATTTTTGATATTTTGTATAAAATATCATAGTAAACAGAAAGTAACATGTGTTTTTTCATATAACCCTTGTTCATAGGAGATGACAATTATACAGAATGTATTATAGAATTCAAAATTAAGGGTGATAACTTTGTAAATGACACTAAAATACAATAGTAACTATTGGATTTTCAATGTGGATTATCTCCTAAGAGCAGACAGATTGGAGTGAATTATTATACATTTCATCAAACAGACCTATGAAGCAACTTAATAACAAAAATAAAAATACATAGCCTTTTTGTAGGTGTATCACATATTACAGAATTTGCATTATTCTTAAAAAGACATCCACTTAAAATGTATAAATCTTATATATTTAAATATTAAATTTTCAGGACCTGTTAATATTTCAGGTGACTGAAGTTAGAGATCTTAATGTGACATTCATGTTTCAAAATCTGGTCCAAAATTATCATTAATATGCAATTTTAATCAAATACAAAAATAGGAGAAGTGATATAAATTAATTTGTCAATGAGACAGTCAAGCAAGGAACAATTAAACTTCTACAGGTTCAGTCTTCAATGATGGGCGAAACCCATACCATAAATCATAAGCTGTCAAAAACCCCAGAAATGAATGAATTGAAGCCATTCACAAAAGACTAAAATTGACCTAATCTATAGAAAAAAAGATAAACTAACGACAATGAACATAAAAAAACAATGAAAACCATTGGACTGCAGGCTCCTTGCCTGGGATAGGCACACAAAGCATGGGTGGTTTAAACATGCTTGTTTGCGCTCAAAGCTCTCCCTATGACAGTGGTGGGAAACCACAACAAAAAAAAAAAAAAAACAACCATAAAAATCTGTAAAACCCAGACTCAACTACCAAGATTGATACAGTACACTAACACTATAACGAAAGGGACAAAAAATGTTTGTTTCTGCCTTAAAAACTGTATACCTTCCCTCATACCAAAGTTCAAAGGGATATAATCCCACAAAATTCAATTGATCTTCAATTCCTGGTAATATGCACAACATGCACAGCTACAGATCATATCAAAACTATCAGAAAAAAATCATGAAATTTGATACAGTAGTTTCTAAGGTTTGTGCTTAAAAAAGCATGGTACACAGGGTACACAGATGGAAATGTCTTCCCACAAAAGTGAAAGAGATATAATCATTCCTTGAGGACGTAAGTTTTTTTACACACACCATCATTACTTTGTTGTCATGATACTAAAGGTTTTTTATGGATTAAGAGTTTTTGGGCTTGTGGCCAATGTTTCTTTCATAGAAAGGTGATAAAATCATTATTTTTTTTCAGTTTCAGTTTCATGCAAGCAGGAACTACAAAAAAGTTTTTACACTAATTACCCATGAAAACTGGTTCCTAATGAACAAAACAACTTCTACAGTAATTGCAGAGTATATATTCTCTGGGACAAATTTTGTGTATATTAAACAGGAAGTTGTTCAGGTTGATTTGCTAGATATATCCCCACTCATACAGGAAGTTAATGCAGGACAGCAACCAAATACTTCCCTATCTATATAAAGCCATATACAAAATTTGAAATCAATCTGTCTGCATTGAGTGGGAACTTCGACATTTTTTTCTAATTTTAAAATTCTAGGATCACAATTCAGGATAGACAATACATAATAACAAAAATGGATATGGTGAAAATGTCACAGAGACAACAACCCCGCTGGGATAAAAAAATGTCAGCTTAAAACATGTTCTGTTCTGACCAAAACCCATTATGATTCATTATTGAATGAGACCTGTTACACCTCTATTTAAAAAAATATGCACTGGTATAAATTTTAATTAGCAGCTTCGGAATGAGATGTTTCTTTAAATGATAAATGATTTTCACTAAATATTGTAACAAATAAACAGCTGTGCTACACAGCACATGATACATGAAATCTTACTATATGTGCAGTAACTTCGCAAATGAAAGGTAAATGATAAGAAAACAAAAGATCTTTCTTTTCCCAAAACAAAACTTCAAAATAAATCTATCATCTTGTTTTTGAGGTACATTGAGTAGGATGTAGGACATGCTATCATGATAACTGTAGTGTACCATAAATTGGCGAAAAAAACAAAACAAAACAAAACAAAGAAAAAACAGGTCAACAAACTGAACCATACTTTGCACTTAACATGTCCATTGATCTAACATCTCCATTAGCAGAAACAATATGTTAATTCAAAATCTCTATCTAATTCTCTTTGATAAAGTATTGAGTATCAGTTGCCATAAAAATCTGGCAATGGGTGAAACATTGAATGGAAATAACCTTGTACTTTGACAGTATAATTTGACTATTAAAGTACCATCAAAAATCAAGAAATAAAGATATTTTCTGTATCACTTTGGTAAATGAGATATAATTTCATTGCAATGCACTGCAAATGTACATTTCATGGGCAGATAATTGTGTTCATCTAACATAATAAAAAATTTCCAACCATTTACAAAAATAAATATGCGGTCTTTTCAAATAATGATTACCTTCTCGAATGAAAGAATATTGTCAAATTGTAGGGGTTTTTGTGTGCACGTTTCAGATTTTCCTTGGCGTTCTCAGGTTTAAGCTTGTTCATCTCAAATGATAGAGGCCACAGGTTTATTCAATTCGTCAAAAGTTCTTATTCTGAAATGCATGAAATATCTGCCATAAACAATTCTATAGGAGGTTAAACAATAATCAATCAATCAACAATAAGATTTGATTCCCATTTTGCCTGATTCTTGCAAAGGTTCATGTTTTTTATTTCAGTCTAGAAAAGAAAAATCAACTAATATCGTTATAACCTGATTACACTGGCATTTTATAAGATACCTAGAACACCATTCATTATTTATTGGATAAAGCACATTAGGATAGAAATGATTTATCTCAATTTTTATTTTTCACGATGAGGTCTAGTACTTGTAATTAATCAAATTATGTCTTTAAAACTGAATATCGAAGTTGAGAGTATTATACAAAAGTAATCTCAGAGGTACAAAGTGCTACTTAAAGCCAGGAATTGAATGGTTTTTTATCATTATTTGCTTTTTAATAAGTACCATATTAAAAAAATCTGTTTTGTTTGATGTGAGAAAAGAGTAACCAAAGGGAACCAAGATTTGTGCTGAAATCAAAAGAAAATACTCCAAGGCCAAAGAATTGATTGGTAAAACACACACAACAATGAACATAACCAAAATATTGGTAATATGTACAAAAAAAACCAAAAATAATTGAGCAACCCAGACTCTTCTAAAAACTGGAAGCATGGTCCAGGTGCACCAGTAGGGTAAGTGTCCTCTGTGTCCAAAAAAAAAACACAAGAATACCCTGGGTTTATTATGGAGTGTAATTTTGCATAGAAGATACAGAATGCCACAAAGCTGAGCTGAGTGACATGTAGACAATATAATGACAATAAAAAATCTATAAAGAGAGAAAGCCACTGCTAGACATGTTCTGACACTCTCTGTAACATAACAAAGCCTACAATCATATCACAATATATTAATGAAAGGTGTGACTCTCTAATAATTTACAGATTACATTTAATCCAGAAACCTGCTAATTAATGAACAAAAGAAAATTCCAACTTAAAAATAGTTACCAAAGCTGGATTGACAGTTTCCATTGGAAATTTTTTGATGTAAGACATGAGATTATTAATCAATCATGATTATTGAAATATTGACAAAAAATTGAGATCTAAAGCAGGTTTATAACTTAAGCTTTAGTACAAATCTATAGTAGTCTGAGTCAGTCTGTAAAAAATCTATGGACCCCATTTTTTTTAAATAGTTTGAATAGTAATATATTGCTATTTTCTAAAGGATTCTTATTCAATTCAAATCTTAGAAAATATCCAATTAAGTCAGTATCATTTTCAGCCACCTCCAACTGATTTTTTTCTCTCCTGATCAATGAAGATAGACTTATTTTACACAGATAATGCTACCAAAACATAATAATTGTATCTAACACAATTATGCAAAATCAATTATGAGCAAAATTATGCTCTGTATTTTTTCAATAAATAAACTAAAAATTTTTGACAATACCATAAATTTATATTACAGAGCTTGCCATAATTGTTTATTTTTTAAATGTTATAACCCCCCCCCCCCCAAAAAAAAAAAAAGATAATTTTTTTTTTTGTTAAATCCTGACCATTAATGAGAAACAAAACTTGTTCAATTTTAACCTGTCTCTCTTAAATTCAAATGTATTTGGCTAAAATTTTTTTTTTTAAATCAGGAGCATTAATAATGACCTTAGTTTCTCACCCAGCTGACACACGTATGCATTTCCAAAAACATGATATTAATAAACTTGAACTCTAAAAAAAAACAGTTGACACAATATGATGAGAGTTATGTCTCTTTGAAACAGACATACAACATACTGAAATATGCAGTTTTATATGCATGGTCTTCTTGTTTTTATTTAAATAATTGGGCATGCTAAAAATTCATGTGCAGAACAATCTGGCATGACTATACCACTCCTAATGGACACCACGAGAAGATAGGTAAATCCACATTTATTTATATAAATATTTACTACTTTTAGCAATGGGCAACCCAGAGATTACAAAAACAGGGGGTTAATTTTACCTGGAGAAAAATGTGAGAAAATATAAATAATTTTTAAATTTGATTTATTTTTTAATTTTGGAAACTGACAGTAGAAATTAACTTGTTTAGGAGTGTTAAGTATGTCAGCATAGCTAAGGAGAAGTGCTAGTTAAATAAAAAATGGCAAGAAGAACTAGCTTACACGCTTGTATGATGTCATGACTAACAAAATACTTTCTATACTAATTTTCTAATCAAAATAATTCCACATTCAAATAATATTTTGTAAAAGGAGAAGATTAATTATACAATAAACTAATTTTTTACAAAAACTCAGGGATTTCACTTACGATGCATTGTTTTACATGGCAGGGCATGTTTTGTTCAACAAATATATATATGCACTATATAAAAAGCCTAGACCTTTAAAAGTTTATAAATGACTTGTTTACAAAATAGTTCCATGTGAGCAGTTTTTATAATTACCAGTAATTCTAACCATTTCCTCTAGAATGACTCTTTTGACACAAAAAATGACGACAAGACAATAGGAATTCAATATCAGTATCTGCTAAAGTTAGCTGTGGATTGGCTTCCCACGGAAAACCCAGACTATAAATCATGTGTCGCTATTGAAAAACTAACGAGTCTTTTCTGGTGCAATTAGCAGAAAAACCATCAAGAAATGTAATCTTTGCTGCAAATTGGATATTAAACAAACTGACACAACACCAATAGATGAAAAGCAATTTTTACAAAAGAGCGTTAGATCAAAAACTCGATAGAGATCAAACCACATCACAATATAGCATGAAATTGAATAATAAATAATGCTTGTATCATAAATAACAGTTACTACCTTGGATGAATGGTTGTTCAGAGGAATATATCTACAAATTAATGAAAGAGTATTTTATTATTCTACTCAAAAACAGAAAACACTGATTGGACAAGGAAAAAATGTGCTAAAAACGTCAAACTTCACTAACAGTGAAATCACCAATAAGTATAGACTTTTTGACAGGTCTCTTACAGTTTGACAAGCTGTCAACAACACACAGATTTTGAATATCGTCTCACATTTCAGAAAGGAAGTGTTTTTAAATCATAAAACGATCAATTTCGACCAACTATATTTTTGGGAAACTACTTAAAATATTTAAGTAAGGAAGAAAATATTCTCAAGTCACCTTGTGTTACGATAATTTCAATACTTCACAAGGAAAATACTCATCATATCTTGGAATAAAAATGTGGAGCAACATTACCATGATTACTGTTTCAGGCACTGTCATTGTCCCTTGGGCAGTAAATTAAATATATCATCACAATATCCTTTAAATACAGCAACTATTGTAAAATAAAGGCATATAAATAAGTAGGAAATTATAATATATATTTATCAAAAGGATTACTATTAAAAGTGATAGAATCAGGAAATATAAAAAGAGATTTGAGCGGATTTAACAGATTTAACAAGGAGTGAGTTACAGTTCGTTAGAGGGAGGAACACCTTCGCTGTAACAAAAGTAATAATCATGCTATGTTTCTCAGATTAATTGCTAATAATAAGCCAGTTCCAATGAAGATTACATAATTCTGTGTTTTGGACTTGATTTTTACCAGGGATTTCTGATGCAATTCTCATGTTAAGGATAAAATAAAACTTAAGAACAGCAGACAACAACAATAGTAAAAGCACCATATCAAAGACTTAACAGTGACATGGACTTCATTGATGCCTGAGAATTGACAAAAGCGATTTTTTTTCCTTGAACTGACAATGACAAATGGAATAGATTTTACTTTAAAATGACAATAAAATCAAATGTTTAAATGTGAAAATAAGGAATGTATGTCATTTGACTGAAGATGGTGAATACGACAGGGAATTCGACTATCGACTCAACCCAGAATGATATTCGAAATATATCAACTATCATTATTCTTGGACTAATTCTGATAGCATTCATATTTTTCTCAGTCTGTGGTAATATCTTGGTTGTTCTAGCTGTGATAAAGACGCCATATTTACGTGAAGACAAGTCCAACTCATTGGTAATAAATCTAGCCATAACAGACATGCTCAATGGATCAACAGTGATGTTATCAACATTTATAGCGACCGTGACGGACACCCATACAGTATCATATTTTTTGTGTAATCTTATATGTGTTGCCAACTATTGCCTCATTATTGCCTCTATGATGACTCTGTGTTTCATTAGTGTTGACCGTCTCTATGCTATCATTTTCCCACTAACATATATTCAAAGTATAAATAACAAAGTTTTAGCAATAGCAATCATTTGGTCCTGGATACAAGGCGTGGCATTTGCAGTAGTGCCATACATTGAAGACTGGGTCGAATACGATTATTGGGAAATTACTTGCGCCATTCAGTGGCATAAGAAAGGTGATGACGCAATATACTATGTAGTTGTAGCATTCTTACTTTGTTTCTTGGGACCAGGACTCGTACTGGCCTTTAATTACATAAAAATTCTTCGAGAGGCTAAGAAAAAGATGAAAATATGGGCCGTAACTTATCAAACGACACAAGACAAGGACATGAAGAAGAAAGTAAAAAAGCAAAGTGCAAGTGCTAAAACTGTGAGAAGTTTACTGATAGTTGTTTGTGCTTACTTTGTGTGTATGACACCATTTAGTGTTACCAAACTGATAAAAGTATCTGTTGTGAATCCCATAATTCCTGGCCAAGTCAACACAATGGCGAGTCTGTTTGCTTTTGGATCAAGTGTTGTTAACCCAATGATATATGGGATATTTCGGAAAGATTTCAGAAAAGCTTTCAAGAACATTATACGGAAACGAGTGACAACTTTAGGAGTGAATAGAAACATTCCCAATACATCAACAATAGAATTCTCTAATTCAACTTAGAAACATGGTATTCATTACTTGTACTGAATACTACATGCAAAAATATATATCATATGTACCATATCAACCAGACTCCTACATGAACCCAAGGGCGACTAGCCTGAGGGGTGATAGATAAGTCACAGGTTAATATGTCATATGATATGGATTTTGACATGCCATGATCATTATATCATATATTTTAACAACATTTCAAGTGCATTCCAAGTAGGGGCATGATATGGGGTATATTGCCATATTAGTCTCGGGATGTGATATAGCCTGAGGGGTGATATAGGGTATGCAATATAATAATTCATATATTAAAACATACATTTTAATTTTCATATATGATATATAGTAATTAATAAAGTGAATATGGCCAGAATAAAAATATATTTCCCTCCACTTTTCATCAAAGTATTAAGTACTTAAGACCTTAACCAAACAATTTGCAACATTTACAATTAAAGAACATTTTTTTTGTGGAATGATAGTGTGTGTGTACTGCATTAAATTCAGAAACTTAAGAAAGATTTTTATTATTGGGACTGACTAATAAATGAATAGCTATGAGTAGAACTTCCATTGTAAAACTTTTAATATTATCAATACACAATTTTCACAAAACTATCACAAAATCACATTATCAGCAAAATTTACAAAGCTGGTTTAATGCAGACATCAGTTTCTTACCTTACTGTAATTACACTTTCAGTAGCTTACATCAAAATAATTTGTTATTCTTCATTTTTTTAATTTGAACTTTGAAAAAAACAAAGTTCTTTTGAAATATTTTAAATTTTTCTAAAGCCTTTATTTGTAAAGTTTCAATGTTGTGGAGTTTTTCAGTGAAGGATCAAAGGTTATAAGTTCTTTTCTAAAAAGCAGATATTATTATTTCAATTTAAGTAAAGCAGAAACAGAATCAAAGTTTAAAGTAAGGCCTGTCTAAAATGAATCCTGAATAACTCAAAACCTTTCAAACTGAATCCTGAATAAACCTGAAACCTGCCTGAACCAAACCCTGAATAACTTGAAAACCTGTCTAAACTGAACCCTGAATAAACCTGGAAACCTGTCTAAACTTGAACCCTGAATCAACCTGGAAACCTGTCTAAACTGAACCCTGACTAAACCTGGAAACCTGTCTACACTGAACCCTGTCTAAACTGAACCTGAATAAACCTGGAAACCTGTCTAAACTGAGCTCTGAATAACCTGGGAACCTGTCCAAACCAGACACTTTTGAAATCCCTGGTAAATCAGTTCTGCTGCATGTAAAATCTGTATAATCCAAACACCCGCCTTAACCAGATAAAAGTTTCATTCAAAAAGAAGTTCAGTTCAATTAAGTTTCACTGTAGTGTAAAAATAATAGGTCATTCATTGCCCTACTTTAAAAAACTTTTGTCCATTTCCATTTCTTTTTTGCTTTAATTGAAAATATAATGTCAGCTTTTTAGTATTTCCCAGAACCTAAAGTAGACTGTTGCTTCGAAATTTGGAAGAGCCCAGGACCTTCCACCCTATTCCAATGTTTATAAAAAAAAACAATTCTGAAGTTACTTTATTCACAATTCTTCTTTTTTATTACTGTATTAAAAAAATTCTAAATTATAAAAAAAAATCATGAATGATTACCTTCGTTTTTCATGATATGAAAAATACAATACTGAGAAAAAACATCAATTCTGCATTTCACATATTTATCATCTTTTATCATCAGGAAAAAGTTTTGTTACATTTTTTAAAATTTCTAAAATCAAAGGAAATGATCAATTCTATATTCAACAACAGGTTCATTGCACCAGGAAGTTAATTTGAATAAACTATATGATTTTATAAACATTCACACCTACTGATTGATGCACTGATAAAAGATTATGTTTCAAAATAATAGTGTTGTTTTTTTATTTGTCTGTTGATGGATACAACTGGCCCAATTTTGTCAGCGTTCGCTAAAATATCAAATTAAATTTGCTTTCAAACACAGCAATGGACAATTTTATTGCTAGAATCCAGTTTCGAAAAAATGGTTATTTTAAATTAAACCTAAAAAATGTAATATTGTAACATCATGATTCAAACCAAACACATGCATTTTTTTTATTCACTAGGGAGCAAACCAACATTTGATTTGTAGAAGGGGCAGTCAGATCAAATGTTGTGTCCTGGATTTTTTTCCCCAAGTGCATGATCTCATTTTTTATTTTTTACTTTAGCCTGTCCTGGATTTACCCATTTGTTCAATTGATCATCCTGTTTTTTTTTAAACATTGCATCATTGTCCTGCCCATCCCCCCACAAAAAAAAAATAAATAAATAAATAAAAATAAGAAGAAAATGGTTTTTCTCTCAATTGAATATATTTTATATATTTTCTTTCAAAACAATAATCATAAATAAAATATATTTTAAAAATTAATGCCTATATAAACCCCTTTATTGTCCCTTCTCTCTTACCATACAAGTCCACATGATTTCAGAGAACAAGAAAACTCTCAGATTAACAACCCTAAATCATTCCTATAATTTGAAACACTACTGTTCTGGTGAATGTTGTAACACAAGGAAATTATACTCTTAAGTTTCAGTCTCTGTAAGAATCAGGCAGTGGTTGAAACATGGTACGAAAAAAAACACTATTTTGATAGTTAAATTTGACTATTTTCACCACTAGAATTAAGGAAATAAGGCAAGATTTTCAATATGACTTTGGTAAACTGAGATATAATTTCAAAAAATTGAAAAAATTCAGAGCATATCCAGTGCTGCATATATCTAGTAGATCTTTTCAAATAGAGAAAGATGAAGATTTTTCTCTTTTTGGCTGATTCTTACAAATACTCACACTTAATACAAAATATCTGTGATACATGTACATAATCAATTCTTTGAGAAAAACATATTGTTGATATTCTATCATTTATCTTTTGAAATAAAAGCATACATTCTCAAGTTTGTTGTTCTATTCAATATTTAGGTAGCAGTCTTTTAGAAGTATTAGACAGGAGATGATACATTCATGTCAAAAACCCACAAAATTTATTCTGTTACTTAATTCAGAAACAGATACTGACATAATACAGTAAACATCATAATTTCCATGGTGTCTAATTTCTTATGGATTGGTACAGAATTACAATCATTGCACATATAAATGAAAATCTAAATTTTACCACAGTGAAATAATATTGACCCCTATGATAATTTTACCACCTGGCTGCATTGTATTTTCTAGATACTTGTGATAATATAAACCCCTAGGGTTGGAAGGGAGGGGGATGGGGGGGGGGGGTGGTGGCTGAGCAAGTTAAATGAAACTAGGGTAAACTAACCATCAAGGTAAAAATAATGTAGGATGGGTAATTTTTCACAATGCCGATATAAAAATTCTAGTCAACTGACATTAATAACACCATACCAATATACCAATTCAGGTAAACTGGCATTAATTACACCATGCAAATATACCAATTCTGGTTAACTGGCATTAATTATACCATGCAAATATACCAATTCAGGTAAACTGGCATTATTAAAACCATGCCAATATACAAATTCTAGTAAACTGGCACTGACAACACCATGCAAATATACAAATTCTGATAAACTGGGATTAACAATATCAAGCCAATACACACAAAACCATTAACATAATTAGCCTGTATTCATTTCTCCTTTTACTTTCAAAAAGGGTGTAACACACGATATTTGAAATATGAACATCACGAAACAATTTCAAGCTCTGTGATAAAATACTTTTATGGATTTTTATGGTAATTACATGAATTGGGACCAATGTTTTCAATAAAATTGTACTTCCACTTTTCCAATTAAAGCCTGATAAAAATCCCACCCAATAAAGTGATAATTTGATGACATTCTATTCAGAATACAGCATAACTATCTTGTAATATTGATACTGGGTGGTAGTCGCTAACTAATTTGATAATTATCAACAAACATGAATTTGCACGCATTGACATGTTAAGCACATCCCTATAGGGAATAAAAAGCTTTGCGGAGAGTTTAGTGAGTAAAGTCCACAAGTCACTGTTTCCCATTTATTTAGTGGAATTAGCAGGCTTTCTAAAAATCAGGCAGAAGGTTATGCATGAATATCAAAAACCCACCAAATCAGTTTTATATCTTGTTCAGAAACAGTTATAGACCACATAAACAATCTTGACAGTTATAGACCACATATCCCCTTATACCCCATTTTTCTACAGCCTGGAGGCCATTAGCAAAGCATAGCCGCAACCTGAATATGTGATAATTCTCACATTATCTGGGGCTGTTAGAAGTGTGCAGCAGCATTACCTGTTCTTATCGTTTGGCTAGATCCTTCAATCTCAGTTTCCGCTATTTAGATGACGTACAATCCTAATTTCGGGGATTTGATACATCGCATCTACCCAAAAGAACTTGAGATATAGGATACTACAGACACTGTGAAGTCAGCCTCATATCTTGACCTACACTTAGAAATCGATGGTAAAGGCAAACTATTGACCAAACATTACAACAAACGACATTCAGAATTGTCAACTTTCCTTTCATCTGTGGCAACATCCCTTCGGCACCTGCATATGGAGTGTTTACATCACAACTCATACGTTATGCCAGAGCTTGCCGAAACTACGCAGACTTTTTGTATCGCACTAAAACTCTAACAAATAGGCTTCTGGAACAGGGTTATGTTGCTACAAGATTGAAGTCATCACTACAGAAGTTTTATGGTCGTCATCATGAACTCGTGGGTCGTTATGGTGTATCCATCTGCACCATGAAAACTGATTTATTCAATGGGTCATAGTTTTCCTTTCCTCGTTTGTCTACCCCGGACTTAACTTTTTATGAGCAACTCGGCGGGTGTTTCTAGAAAAGCAGAGGACGCTTACCCTACCGGTGCACCTGGTCCATGCTGACAGTTTTTAGTGGAGTCCGAGTTGCTCATTTGCTTTTGTTACTTTGTATGTATTATTTTATTTACTATATGTTCTTTCTTGTGTATGTCTGTTTTCCATGTCTGGTCTTTGTCCCTGGATTGCATTCTTTTGATTACCGCTATAACCTTTGTTCCCTTGATTACTCTTTATCTTGTATCTAGCTCAGGTTTTCATAGGTCAAGCCTTATTAATCATATTATTTTCAGCAGGAAAAGTCACTGACCTTATTAAACCAAAGCCCACTTTTTACTTAATAGATAACATGATCATTGAGTGGGATCACAATACTTAAGCCATGATGGAATACTTACTTAAGTACAAGTAACAATGTGTCTATTAAGTCATGAATTTTAGGTGTTTCACTCCCCTAAACCAGGGGGGGAGAGGGAAATACTGCTTCCTTGGAACCATTAATCTTGATAGTGCATTTAACATTTAAATGTCCAGATCAAACAACTACTAACATTATATGGCTTGATTTACATTCAGGCCATGACATCTCATGCATAATCAAAAACATGGTTATTTATAAAGAAAAAAAATTCAAAGATCAAAATTTATACATTAAAACTGTTAGATTGTAAGTCTGGCATAACTTTCAAATTTGTTGGTCAAAATAACTGACAACTCATAAGCTGGCTTTCGGGAGTTGTAGAAAGTATAGTTAAAATTTTTATGCACTTTGATGATGTGACTCTGAGCACATAGCCATATGTAAGCATATTAACACCTATTGTTTTTTCAGTAAATTATGAAAAAAACTGTGAGCATTGCTCACTAACTTGATTCCCTTTACTCCTCCATTTGATAAAATGCATTTTTTGCCTTCCATATTGATTTGAAATCAAAATTTTAAATAGAGGCTCTAAAGAGCCTGAATCACTCAGCTGACTTAATTGGTCACATCTTATTTTTGTAAAAGGTGACCATAGTTCTTCTTGGATAAAAAAGAAATACAATCATACCAACTTTCTTTTAATTCTATCCATGAATTTCACAGGAGAAGATTTTCAAAAATGATAAAATCAAAATTAGCAAATAAAAACTCAAAAAAGGCTTTTAATTGCAACATGTGTAAACAGCTTTTCACAAGAATTTGACCACTGATATGTTTCATCCTGCTGAACACTTTTACCCAAATCAGAATTTGGCTAAACCTCACAGATTTGGAGATTTAAAAGTAAAAAACTGCTGCCCAACCTCAATGTTTTATTTTTGATAAACCAAACACCATCTTAACTGTCTTAGTTACAGTGAAACACGTCTTAATTAAACCCTGAATTATCTGAAAACTTGTCTTAACCAAAACCCTGAATAATCTAAAAACTTGTCTTAACAACACCCTGAATAATCTAAAAACTTGTCTTAACAACACCCTGAATAATCTAAAAACTTGTCTTAACCAAAACGTGAATAATCTAAAAACTTGTCTTAACCAAAATGTGAATCATCTGAAAACTTGTCTTAATCTGACACTTTTTGAAGTCCCTTAGCATTAATTTAAATGTATTTTGAACCTTGATTAATGGAAACCTGTTGTAACCAACATGTTTTAAAGTCCAATGGTTGTTTGGTTTAGACAAGTCTCATTGTACATCGTTATCTCATGGCTGTTAGAATGCTTATTGACATGCAGTAAGCGTTTACAAAAAGGGAAGATTAAATCAATGATAAAAGAACCAAGTATTTAACTGTGACTGTCATATTGTGCATATCAACATGTAATTTATTCCAATATTCCTTTCAAAATTAATTAGTTGGCATAAAATTTCCATATTACACACCCATGTAAACATGCATAAAAATGCAATTAAAAAAAAATTAAAATTATCAAAACAAAATTCCAATCCCAATCTCTTACAATTACTTGTCAAATACAATGAAACCAGTCTATTCAAAACGCACAGGGGACCAAGAATTCTGTTCAGTGTTTATTAATTTGCATATATATTCCATAATAGGCTTCCCGAAAAACATGCGTTAAAAAATATAATTGATATAAAACATTCTATTTTAATCTCTTCCAAAATATGTCGCACTAGAAACAACCTTAAAAACTAAATCAGCAGGGAAATGTTCTTTGTCCAGTGTATGATAAAATACAGTGAAACCTTTTTAAACAAATATTCAAAAGAACATGAAGTTGCGCACATTGTTGTGTTATGCATACCCTCACTCATACAGGAAGTTGATATCTGAGGGCAACGAAATCACTTACATATGCCCTCTCTATATGAAGCTACACACCAAATGTTAAATCAATCAAACCATAGGGTGCCAAGATAATTATGACGTAAATCTGGCAGAGGGATGAAGTGACGTATGGACAAGGTGATTTAAAAATACCATCCACTCATTGGGGTACAATTAAAAAAATATGTCCTATTTAGCCAGGTAGGCTTTACAGGTTTCAGGGAGTCAAAGAGCTGCACAAATTTTCTATTAAGGGATGCACTCATTATAAAGGAGTACTAAAATCTATTCTAACAATTATTCAAACAACTCCTTCTATTAAAAAGGGGAAAAGACAGATACACGTACAAAATGTATAGTAAAACTTAACTAAACCAAACGCATTTCAGACTGAAACTTTTATTCAGTTTAAACAGATTATAAATGCACTAGAACTGACATAATGGGGACTGTAAAAAATGTTTTGGTCTAGACAGGTATCTGGTATATTCAGGATTTGGTTCAGGCAAGTTTCTGGTTTATTCAGGGTTTGGTTTAAACAGGCTTCTGGTTTATTCGGGGCTTGGTTTAGACCAGTTTCTAAAATAATCAGGATTTGGTTCAGGCAGGTGTCAGTTTATGCAGGATTTGGTTTGGACAGGTTTCTGGTTTAATTATGGTTTGGTCTAGACAGGTATCTGGTTGATTCTGGGTTTGGTTTAGACAAATTTCTTGATTATTCAGGGTTTGGTTTAGACATGTTTCTGGATAATTCAGGGTTTAGTTTACACAGATTTCTGGTTGATTCAGGGTTTGGTTTAGACAGATTTCTGGCCTATTCAGGGTTTGGTTTAGACAAGTTTCTTGATTATTCAGGGTTTGGTTTAGAAATGTTCCTGGATAATTCAAGGTTTGATTTAGACAGGTTTCTGGTTGATTCAGGGTTTGGTTTAGACAGGTTTCTGGTTGATTCAGGGTTTGGTTAGACAGGTTTCTTGATTATTCATGGCTTGGTTTAGACATGTTTCTGGATAATTCAGGGTTTGGTTTAGACAGGTTTCTGGTTTAATTATGGTTTGGTTGAGACAGATTTCTGGTTGATTACGGGTTTGGTGTAGACAGGTTTCTGGTTTATTCAGGATTTTTTATAAACAGGTTTTCTGGTTTATTTATGGTTTGGTCTAGAGAGGTATCTGGTGTATTCAGGGTTTGGTTTAGACAGGTTTCTAGTTGTTTCAGGTTTTGGTTTAGACAGGTTTCTGGTCTATTCAAGTTTTGGTTTAGACAGGTTTCTGGATAATTCAGGGTTTGGTTTAGACAAGTTTGTTGATTAATCGGGGTTTGGTTTAGACATGTTTCTGGATAATTCAGGGTATGGTTTAGACAGGATTCTGGTTTATTCAGGGGCTTGGTTTTACCAGGTTTCACTATAAATATAATACCAGTACAGGACTCAAAATGCTTTAGAAATGGGCTAGTTTAAATGGCTCCTGCTCCTGTTCTGTTGCAAACAGGGTTCTTATTTATCTGGCTTAAAACAAGTTTCCTCTTTATTTCTTTTTCCGACGCAGTCAGTATAGGTTTACTTTTTACCCTTTGACCTTACTGACACTCTTCTATGGAAACGCAAGTCACCAGATCGCAATTCTGTTTCCTGTTTGGCCAAATACTGATAACTGTGTGGTGTTTGAAAAAACTGTACTTAGACAGTACTTGTTTGCTTTATACAGGATATATGCTTTTATAATGTTTGTTTTAGACAGATATCCTGATTCTTCACGATTTCACATAATCAAGTATCTGGCTGATTCAAAGTATGACTCAGACGGATTTCCTGTGTATGACAGGATGAATTATTTTAACTTGATTTGTAACAACTTTTCTGATTGGTTCGTTCTCCTTGAGCAAACCAGATTATATTGTATAACCTGGCTTAGCACTATAACATCATTAATGTTGATTGGTCCGCAGTCCACGATTCAAATAATCACCAAAAAAATATAACATTTTAAATATGAATCAATTATTAATATTTGGACTGTCATTCTTTGTAAATTAAATTATAAGGAATGTTTCAAATTTTTTACCAGATTATACTCAAGTACCTGGATAGGCCTGGTTTACACTTTTTAATTGGTACTATAAAACAAGATGTTAAGTATCAGTCCCCGTAAGAATCAAGCAGTGGGTGAAACATGGCATGAAAAAAAAACAACATCATTTTGAAAGTTTAATTTGACTATTTTCATCATCAGAATCAAGGAAAACAGATAAGATGTTCCATATCATGAAGGCCCATTGAGTTACAATTTCATTGAAATGCACTGAAAATGAACATTTCAAGGACAGATAACTCTGTCAAAAACCTCATTTCTCTAACATTCTATTGAAAAATTCTGAGCAAAGCCAATGATGCAGAGATTAAATTATGGATTTAAAATATCCTTGTGTGATATTATATTGTCAGATTGGTGGGGTTTTGACATGTATGTTTCTCATTTTTCCCATTTTGCCTAACTCTTACAAACACTTACACTTAATTAATTCAAGGTTTTGGATTTCACAAGATTCACATTTTGATTTATTGTGTAGTTTAGGGATGTTTTAAACTTTCTAGTTTATTAACAGAATCCTAGATTATTCAAAGTTTGTTTTTTACAGTTTTTACTGTATAAATAGGCCCAGGCTATCAGTATTACCCAGGCGATGTTTACACACCAAATAATTATCTGTGCTATTGACGGCTATAGAGCAAATAATCTGCTGATAATCTGAAATTGAATTCAACTTCAGAGAGTTCCAATGTTTTATCTAGTCATTAAACAGAGGGTGAAATTACGGCTAAGTGTCTCATAGGATTAGTTTTTCACAGATCACTATATGAAAATTGAATTAAAAATGATCTTTACATTTTAACTTGATTATAGGCCACTTCAATAAAGTTGTCTGATTCTCAACAACCACTCAAAGTATCGTAAGTCTGGAACAAATTAAAGAACAAACAGATGCTAAAATATGATCGATTGATCGATTGTTGGGGTTTAACGCCCCAGCAGCAATATTTCAGCTATATTCAGGCTATGAACATGAAATGGATGCTAAAATGAACATGAATGAAGATGAAATGAAACAACGGATGGGACACATGGATAATAGAGTCGACAAATTTTGATTGCCACTAGAATAAGGAGGGGATGGGTAGGGTCGGGCAATTTAGCCTCCTGTGGCAGAGTGCAAAGATTCCTACTCCTATCAAATACCACAGCAGGGTTCTTTAACGTGCGAGGAATGTAGCATCTTTCCCAACACGGTGCACCACTATGGTTTGCAGTCAGGTTTTCCGTATTATATGCTAAGACATGGAAAGTATATATACAGTATATACCTGTATATCAGCCCAATATTCTGAAATATTGGAGAGTTCAAGCTAATTTTGGCTACCAAACCTTGGTTTATTAAAAAATAATCCATGAAATATGAAGGACTGTAGGAAATTTCCAGTAAAAAAGGTCCTTTCAATAAGAGATCTAAACATCTAGATTGTTTTCAAATTCAGAAAACTTCCATGAACTAAAGATTCATAAAAATCTCATTATGATAAGTAAGAATTTTATCAAACCAAATACCATATATAACAGAATTTTTTTATGGTGCTAATTTTGGCATTTTATAGCAGTCTGAAATGTTTATTATGATCTTTAATTATTTAGTGCCCTGCAAAAATTGGAATTGGCAAAATTTTTCCTATACTCTTTTGCTGTAAAATTTTACAACCCTAAAATAATATGCCATATGGTACTAGTACCTTAAAAAAAGTCTAAAACTTCACAAATTTAATACAAACCTGCCTACTAGTCAATCTGATCATGTCCATAGAAGACTTGGGCTGCATGGCCTTACGGAGACTATCAATCAACAAAGGACTACTAGTATGGGCCATTTCTGACGAGTGTAAAGACCCTGCGGGTGACTGTGGACCAAGGACATGTTGAGTTGGACCACCTAGTTCAAGGACCAACTTCTGAGGACCTTTACTCTCTGTCACAACCTTCTTTTCCTCTGAACTTTGATTTTTCAATGGAACAGACGGACTGACATTAGATTCATCATAGGCTAAACTATCATCCTCGACAACTACAATTCCAGGTGAAGCTCCCATTAGATCTCCTACCAAATCTACAGGCACTTGTGATATTTCTTTCTGTGATGTTTGACTGCAATCCTCGGAATTTTGAAAAAGATCAGAAGCTGTTGCCCCACAGTTGGAATGCTGACTTGACGATGACTTGAAACTTCCATCCAGAATATCATTAGCTATAGTAGCATCTTCAAAATTCTACAACAAAAAGAAATAATCATCATAAAGTATACAGCATACAAAAGGATGCGATTCATTTTTATGTCAGAACATCATAAATATACTGAGTAACAAGAAATACTGGGGTCAAAATCTGGAAGATTCTGCATAAAATGTATAGAACTAGGAAGCTGAGTAGGCCATAACAAGGTTGGACATTTGATGACTTGTAATGACATCTTTTTACATAAGTTTTGTTTGTTTAAGTTATTTTGGTTAAATGTCAAATATTGTCTTTTTTTTTTTAATTTGTTTAAATGTCAAAGTTTACATTGTAGCTTCATATGACAAACTATTTCTCTAATAAACCTCCACTGCAACTAAACAATTACATTTTGTGTTTTTTTAAGGCGGAAGACCGAGGGTAAGGGACATAATTCTTGAAAACAGTGATATGCCTGTATGATTTGTATCATATTCAATTTCACCTATGCCTATCAAGCTTTCATTTGACACAGAATGAAATCAATCAAAGTAACTTTGATGCTTACATGAAATTGATGTAAAATGCTGAATATAAACATTCCAATGATTAGTAAGAGTTGTGAGAAACATACAGTGGTATTCAACATCTAAGACAGGGAGATTGGTTGGTTCAAACCTATACATGACATGAAAATTGTCCATTTCCAATTCCCCAAGGAAACTAAACCTTTGCACAGAGAATTCATTGTATAATCCTGGAAAGCTAACTTATGCAAATGATACCAAATTCTTTAATATATTTTAAAAAAAATACCTCCAGGTATGGTAAGAATGCTTGCTAATCAGTTTTAATTTTCTTGAGGGGGCATGCCCCACATGTCATCCCCCTAGCAAGTTCAGTCCCCTTAGTTATAATTACATTTTGGTCTTCAGCTGTACCACTGTTTCCCACAGCAACCACATCTTCTTGGTTTGATCCATTGTTGTTGACATTTTGTACAACATCAGCTGAAGAACTTGGTACTGATGGATCTAGTACTGGTGGGAATCTGTTCTGTCCACATAACAAATCTGGTTTAACATTGCCTGGGCTTGTTCCTGAAAAAAAAAACAACATTAACACACAATTGTGTAAATAATAAAGAGCTGCACTTTCAGTGCATGATATGCCTGTTGCCCTGTTAATTTGTCCTTATGCTTTTTATGAATTTATATTATCAACTAGAATACTGTGAGTCCTGTCATATACCCTCCCCCCCCAAAAAAAAAAGTAAATGAAAAATGCACAAAAAATTTGGCACTATCAAGGCTACCTCAAGTTCAACTAAATTTGTTGCCTTGATTTTTTCACCCATACATTTCTATCTTGTTAAAAACACACATTTTTGACAATGTTACCAAGAACCCTTCATATTCATTAGTTGATCATCATAACAAATGGTCTGTTTTCAACAATTTTTCAACAAATAAATTTCCTTGCCGGTCTTCACCTTTTTTTTAAAGAGTCAAACTTCGTAACATGAAAATGTAAAATTTGACATTTATACAAACCTAATGGGAGCTTACTTCAATAGATATGAACGATTCACCAAAGTTTCATAAAAGTTGGTGAAACTTTTTTTGAGTTATTGTCTGGAAACTTGAAAATCCCCCTTTTTTAAGTATAAAAATTCATAACACTGAAACAATACATCTGAAATTTATAAAAATCGAAAGGGAACTTTCGTCAATAGATATGAACAATTCATCAAAGTTTCATAAAAGTTGGTGAAAGTGTATTTGAGTTATTGTCCTCAGTGTTGACGATTGACAGATGGACAGACCATAATACGTTCCATCCTAGACGGGCATATAAAAACCAACTTTTAGGCAACTGTCAGCCATATTTGAAATTCATATTGCAAACAGCAGAAAAAAAAGAACTTATGGAAATCAAATTAGACTTCAAAGATTTAATTTTTCTGGACATCTTGTTTTCATTATTTTCAGTTTTTATGTGTAATTTATTTTATTCAGTTGGCTACTTTGTGCATGTAGATCCCTTTTGTTCCCTGTGTTCACATTCAGGCTATGTTTTGGGTTTTTGATATCCTACCCTTAATTAATCCCATCCTAAGATAAATGTTTTGAGAAAATCGTTGAAATGGATGCATTTATATTACTTATTTGATTTCCTTGAGGGGGGGTAGAAAATCAATATATCATTGGTGGACTTTTAACTAATCAAGAGGAGCATTAGAATTGAACGGAAATACTCAACTAGTCTACAGAATTATGACATGTGCCATGCTATGTTGCATGATAGTTCATATACTGGAATTTACTTAATTGAAAAAATTGTAATCATGAGATGACACAGCAGACATTCACTGTCCTTCAGACAGGTTATAGGAAGAGAGACAGTTAGTACATTTATGGCCCATTAAAAAGGATTTTGTTTGTTGGGGTTTAACATCCGAGCAGCTATATTCAGACGATATAATCTTTGTACAATTAAAACAGTATGGTTGGTTCAGTACTGGTAAATGTTTAGACAGGTTTTAGGCAAGTTTAATCTTTGGCTTCAAAAGATTTCTGTCAGTTTAAGGATTTCTTGGGAATTCATCTGTAGACAGGTTTTTCGATTTATGGGTTTCTTGGGTAGTCATCTGTAGACAGGTTTTTGTCGATTTAAGGGTTTCTTGGGTATTCATCTGTAGACTGGTTTATGTTGATTTAAGGGTTTCTTGGTTATTCATCTGTCGACAGGTTTTTGTAATATCAATTTGTTCTGTTTTGTTGCAACAAAAGTTTCTGGAAAATTTTGTGAGGTTCCTTACTTATTCAGAATTTGTTTAGATTGTGTTTTAATGTTTGGTTAAAACAGGTTTCCTGCCTATCAAGTATCCTTATGGTTAAAAACAAGCGGCTCCCAGGAGCCATAATCACTCACCTTATTGAATTTTGCCTTTCAAAGGCAAAAAATTAAACAAGAAGTTGTCCAACAATTTTGACTCAAGAAGTCTTTGGTAGGACTATCACAAGATCTTTTCAACAATTAAAAGTTTCTTTTAATCTATCATAGTTTTCAAGATATTGACTGAAAACTATTAAAAAAATTATTATTTTTCCCCTTTCACGGGCAATAACTCTTACAAGAGTCTGAAGACTTTTGTAGTCCTAATAATATGGATCATTTCAGCTATTGAAGAATTGGGATAAACCTAACAATTTTGGAGATATCTGTGAAAAACTACTGTCTGACCCCTATTTTCTATTTTTAGTAATGGTGGCCATGTTTTTAGATGAATCAAATATCCCCACATCAGTTCTATGCAGTATACCCCAAGGAACATTCATACCAAGTTTGGTTTCAATTGGTCTAGTAGTGTCAGAGGAGAAGATTTTTGAAAGAAATAACATTAAAAATAACAAAAATCATTGAAAAAGGGCAATAACTCCAACATGGCTTAATGGATTAAAACCAAAATTTGATCACAGATAGATCTCATCATGCTGAACACTTTTACCCTGGTCAAAATTCTGCAAACCTAACGAGTTAGGAGATATATGTGAAAAACTACTGTCTGACCCGTATGTTCTATTTTCAGTAACTGCGGGCATGTTTTTTGACGAATCAAAAATCCCCATATCAGTTCTATGCCAGATACCCCAAGGAACATTCATACCAAGTTTGGTTCTAATTAGTCAAGTAGTTTCAGAGGAGAAGAGTTTTGTATAATTGTTAACGACTAAAAAACTAAGTACACAGGCAAATGTGTCACACATGAGAATCAGTTAACATATGATAATTGCATGGTTATCATATGATAATCACATGTTTTTTCACAAATATATGATTATCATATTATTATATGAGAATCATATGATAATTATATGACTACCACATATTAAATATCCTATGATTGTCATATGATTACCATATGATCATTATATCAATCGAGCACCATATGATTATCATATGTGGCACATTTGCCTGTGTATCTGGCCTTTGTTTCATTAAAAAAAAAAAAACAATACAAGTTCGATGTTTTGTTTTGGCTGGTCTTAGATGTTGGGTAAAATCATATTTTTATGTTTGGTTATGGCAGGTTCTTTTATTTTGGCGTTAGACAGGTTTCTTGTCTATTCACCATTTCTAGTATTTTATGTTTGCTAAAGACAGGTTTCTTGTCTATTCACTATACCTTGGTTTTTGATGCTTGCTTTAGACAGATTTCTTGACTATTCACCATTCCTAGTTTTTTTGTTTGTTTGTTTAAGACAGGTTTCTTGTCTATTCACCATTCCTAATTTTTTTTATTTGCTTAAGACAGGTTTCTTGTCTATTCACCATTCCTAGTTTTTTTATGTTTGCTTTTGTCAGGTTTCTTGTAAATTCACTATTCCTATTTTTTTGTTTGCTTTTGACAGGTTTCTTGTATATTCACCATTCCTGGTTTTTTATGTTTGCTTTTGACAGGTTTCTTGTCTATTCACCATACCCTTTTTTTTTGTTTGCTTTCGACAGGTTTCTTGGCTATTCACCATTCCTAGTTTTTTATGTTTGCTTTTGACAGGTCTCTTGTCTATTCACCACACATAGGTTCTTTATGCTTGGTTTAGATAGGTCTTATGTCTATTCACTATATGCAAGTTTTTATTTGGTTTTTTTTTGTGTTTAGACAAGTTTCTGGTAAAATCTAAAGTGTATATAATTTGGAAAAAAAATATGACTAACATCTATGACACTCATTAATTTAAAAATGTCCGTTTTATTAATACACTATCTTTGTTTTTGTAACAGTAAATGTATTTTGGGAATTGCAAGATGCTTAGGGTCCCTTCTCCTCTATCACTGTCTACTTAGTTCATTAGCAGATGCCAACATCAACGAACAAAATAGATCAATAAAAAAACCAAATTTTTCTCTGTATTAATTGCTAAAAAATAATTGAATGTTTCCTGCAGCATGTCTAGTTCAAGATATTATTCCGTAATTGTAATGGTTAAACACATACAGATAATTGAAGATCTGTATATAAAATCAACAGAACATGATTCAACATGTCGTTTTTAGTTAAATTAAGTTGTATATCCATGGGTTTAATGCCTTTGAAATTATTTAGTACTGAAGGGGATCAAGGGTTGTTTTCAATTCATTGTCTGATTCAGGGCAATCAGTCTTACAACTGTAACTAGGGGTGTAACAATGTAACGATGAATCGCTACAAAAGTACAAGGATTTCAGAGGGTTGTGAAATCTTTATAGTTCTTTCATGCTTGAACAATATGAATAGCAAAAAATGATGGGTCAGTATGCTCATTTTATGAGATACATGTATAAGCACTTGAAATTTTGGCAGAAGAAGGATTTCTCTGGATTTTCAATAGGATTTGACTTTGTAGGTACTATCTATTAAAAGTCCTGAAAAAATAAAAACTTTAATTAAATTATGAAGAGAAAAATGGGGGTCATTGGCAAAAAATAGTTATGCTATGAAATGGATAAAACTAGAAGAGTTTGAAAAATCTGAAAAAAAAATGACTGAGAATGAGCAGCTAACATCCTTAATTGTGAAACTGAAATGTTGCTTATTTAATGTCTACATCCTGTTTTCTGTTTAACTTGTGCAGTAAATCTAGAAGGCACTAAAGAGTGATTATTCAAATAGTGAATCCCCTTACACAAATTTCATCACATTTGGCTTATTAAATAAGGCAAAAAAAACTAATAGTCTTGTTTCCTGCTACCAGCAAGAACAAAACAGTTAATCAATGTTAATGGGAAAACAACCTAGACTTTACCAGTGCTTGAGCTAAAAGAAAGGGAAGGTAGGGCAGCAGGAAACAGATATATATTTTTTTGGCCTATTGATTAAATAAAGACTGCTGTTTATGCAAGACAATTCTGGCCAATATTGTATGAAGATACCGGGTACATGTCACAATATTGTATGAAGATACCGGGTACATGTCACAATATTGTATGAAGATACCGAGTACATGTCACAATATTGTATCTCCTCGAGGTATTATATCATATCAGGAAGTCTCTTGTGATATTCAGCTTGAGTCTTAATCCTGAATAAACAGGTAAACTCCTTAAGTCTTTTTATGTCAGTATTTATTTTGGAGTTCATTGATTTATAATGATCGAGGTGCATGTGGCTGATACTTTCAAATAAATAAATTGTGATATTATACAAGATATAAAATATTTTACTTACAAGTGTTTAATTTGAGTTCTTTGTATGTCTTCACACAATCCCTGGGTGTGAAGGGTGTAAGAAATCAGGGAACCACTTTATAGCTACCCTGGGCTGAAAGGGGAGTTTGTTGTATTGCAGGATTTGTAAATAAACTATATGAATCTTAAAATAGACAAAAACAAAAACAAACATCTGGCTTAAACTTATCAAAATCTCTTAAAGGGTTTGAAAATGTTGTATGTTTAAAGACCTCTTTATTCAATCTGTCTGTAGTTATAGTAAGGAAATTTTTGTAAACATGTTTAATATAACTAGTAAAAGATTTACGTAACTAATAAGTGCAGAATCTGTTACACTTATTGAGATGCTCAATTTTCACACTGAAAAAAAAAAATTTGATCAGATTTTCTAAAAATTTGACCGTCACAACTACTGTGTCACAATAATGGGGCAAGCTCTGAAACAATGTCTGACTTTCAAAATTTACTCCAGACACTGCAGCCCGAGCCCTCTTAGAAAATGAAAGAATCTTGGAAGTCAGGAAATGACAATGATTTTACACTACTTTATTTGATTTTCAAACAAAGTTTGATTTGAATAATGTCAAGAGAATTTCAAAAGGCCTGTCTGCAGCAGTGAGTAAGAGAAGAAACGAACGAATGAAAATATATTCCCACAAGACCAGGAGCCTTAATCACTCACCTGCTTAAGTTTTTGCCTTTCAAGGGCCATAACTCTAACAAGAACTTGTCTGACAATTTTGACTCCAGAAGATTTTGGTAGGACTTATTATAGGGATCATTTCATCAACTGAAAGTTTTATTCTATCTATTAAGATTTCAAGATATTGACTGAAAAATGCTAAAAACATAATTTTTTGCTTTTAAAGAGCAATAACTCTAACAGGGAGTCGTCCAAACACTTTGATCCAAACAAACTTTTGTAGGCCTTTTGAATCGCTCACCTGGTTAAATTTTGCCTTTCAAGGGCAATTAATTTAACAAGGAGTTGTCCAACAATTTTGACTCAAGAAGACTGTGGTAGGACACCAAGTGATTGCAATAGCTCACAGGGCCTTCGGCCAGGTGAGCTAAAAAAAAACCTCATTTTTCACCTTTCAAAGGCAATAGCTCTTACATGGAGTCATTAGACAACTTTGACCCCTTGAAGACTTTTGTAAGCTTTATAATAAGGATCATTTCAGCAATTGAAAGAATTTGGCTAAATATGGCAATAGCTAACATGACCTTCCACTTACACAATGCCATAATCTTAGAAACACATATTGAGAAAATGTTAGTGTTCGTGAAATTTACAAAGAAAGAGAAGGATTAACAGATAGACATTCTAAACACAAGAATTTTGCTAATCATTTAACATGTTAAAAGAAGGGATACATTTACTTAAAGGGACTAATACTACATTCCTTACTTATGACTTATGGAATATCTCCTGATGGTTTTAACCTGGGCAACATTAAGCAAAGCTGTAGATATTTTCTACAAATACTGCAAAAAGAACAACCTAACCCTCACAAAGTTCAGATCGTAGATTCTTGAATTCGTGGATTTGACAACTCCATCATACAAATGAATGGGAAATTTATTTCCCTTTTGTAGTAAACTAAATTTTGTAATTTACAAAACCCATGAAAACCACAAAAATTGGTACCACACAAACAATGATGCTTTCATGCATAGTACCCTTTATGGAGATGGATTTACCTACCCCCATGATGGTTTCACCATGGCAACATCACGCTGAACATACCCACTTCAACTACTGCCCATGAAGATGGTTTTACCCAGCCAATACCTACAGGCGGTTCTACCCAGGCAACATTAGGCAGAGCTTCAACTGCAAATACTGCTTACTAAAATGGACTGGCCACCGACCTAGGCAACACTAGGCAAAGTTTCACATATCAACTTCAAATACTGCCCATTGAAACAGACTAGCCACATTTGATGGTTCTAAACTTCAATATTAAGGCAATCTGACTTACCTGCTGCAAATACTGCCCAAGGAGATGGACAAGCTTCAACACCTGATGGTTCTACTTGGGCAACATTGGGCAAAACTGGCTCTGCTACCTAAAGATACATATTACATTTTTTATAGATTTTTTTAGAACCTTGTAGCATATAATAACTAGTAGAAAATAGGCAAAAAATTATTTAGTAAGTGAATTGCAGATAAGAAATTATTACAAAGAAAAATTAAATTTGAAATACCTACACTTCCATGTATTTTTTTTAATTTTAATTGGTATACATGTTCATGAAACATACACTGGTCTATTTTTTCATTTAAATAGTTAGCTAAATTAGATTATGACTCTACTTAATTTTCAGTTGAGCTGGATTCAGCTAAATGTTTCCAGACTTTGCTTTTTTATGAAATTAAACTAGATAAGCCATACCGACAAATGAAAGAGTAATCAAGGGAACCAAGGTTATAGCAGTAATCAAAAGAATGTAATCCAGGGACAAAGACCAGACATGGTAAACAGACATACAAAACAAAGAACATAAAGTAACTAAAATCATACATACAAAGTAACAAAAGAAATGAGCAACTCGGACTCCACTAAAAAATTAGTCTTCATTATCTTAAAAATTAATTTGAAACTCAAATGTATTAGAACTGCCAAGAAAAACTTTCTATTATTAAATTCAGAAGTACCACACACTCTGATTGGATAAAAAATTCTGTCTATCATCTCAATTTTTTTGTTTTTAGAATTCCTTATAGAATGTTTCTGTAATAAATTATCTTTTTCAACCTTAGAAGAACTTTTCGGCCATAAGCTTTCTTCATTTTCCTCTCTGTCTAACTCCCTACACCCATCAGTTGGTGTTTCTTCAGTTGAAACAACTAAAACATGTATTGAACGAGTTGAAGAAGAAACATTAGAGGGCCTATGGCTGAAACACTTTCGAATGATGAATAAGACAATTTATCATCTCAAAGACAAAAAAATGATGTCATCGACCATTTTTGATGATCTACTCATTGCATTTTGATAATAAAATTGAATTATAAGGAATGAATGCTATATTTGTTTCTGTCTAATTGAAAAAAACTTGAAAACAATCTGCCTCCTCTGTTATCAGTGAGCATCATTTGACTGAGGTAATTTCTTCATACACAGAATTTTATTCCTTAAATATATTAAGCATGTTAAGAAAAGTGGCACTCCAGGGCTTTAAACATATTAAATATGCTTTAAAAATATCTTTTTCACTATCATTCATATTCCATTATTACATATAAAAGGGGAGATAATTCAAACTTTATTCCATACCTCAAATCCTCCGAAGTCTCCAAAATCATCCTCTTCCTCTCCAGCATCCATTTACTGAAATGAAAATTAACAATAAGGTCTTTAAAGAAAAATATAAATATTTGTTTTTCCCTTACCTACTCAAAAATTGTTATTTGCTTTTTATAACAGGATTTTACATAATTTTCTCTATATAGACACAGGAAATGTGAGTTCTAGAGCCCTAATAAAACAGAATACTTCATAAGTGAGCATGTTTAAAATAAAATTACACAACCACGAATGAGAGAAGTATTTTCATCATATGACTGTGTAGAACAATATTATCCACTGTAATTGTAGATCTAAGAAGATTTGTTACCAGATAAAAGTTTTCATTTCATATAAAAATGTAAGATGTGGTATGATTGCCAATGAGACAGACTTCCAGCAAAAGTCAAACAACAAACAATTAAACTTCTACAGGTCACCACACAGTCTTATAAAGCAAGGTGTATAAGACCACAAAATAAATGAAGAGAAACTATTAAATACTAAAATAACTAAAATTAAAATTAAGAAAATTCATGTTCATTGGTAAAGGATACTAAATATGAATGGAAGTGAATTCTGGTAAAAAAAAAAAAAAAAAAAAAAAACATTCCAAAGTATCAATTAAAGCAAAGAGACAATTGTAAAATATCAGAATCCCATTATATACAGACATGTCCAAAACCAGTAACAGAGACAATCTACATAAACACTATATAGATAACAGAATAATTTATTCTAATATTATTATTATAAATAAATTTTGTAATAGGACTGTGACATCATCAACTTTTTTATTGATTTACTCCTAGAATTACGATATTAAAATTAAATTATAAGAAATGGCTTATATATTTTCCGTCTATCAAGAAATAACCTCAATGCCTGTGGTGCACACTTGAAAATAACGTGCTAAACAGATTATTAAGTGTGCACCACATGATTGAAGTTATTTCTTGATAGACCAAAAAAAAATACAACAGCCAATTCCCTAAATTAAATACATGAATGATAAGCATTGTGTCTAATTTATATACGTCAAAGGACATAATCATGCTGACTGGAAGATAAACTTTTATTCTTCAGAATCACAGCTCAAGGTTAAATACAAGGGGCATAACCACTTAGTCTGCCCTTCTGTCCTTAGGAAGGAAATGAACATTCTTTTGGGTTATAATGTTTTTTTTTTTAATCTGAAAAATGCTTTTTTTTAACATAGAATAAGTCAAATTATGATAACAGATAACAAAAACTTCCCAAAAAATGTACAACATAAGCTCTTATGATGCAGGGGCGGATTCAGGCGGGGGCGTGGCGGGCGTGCGTGCCCCTAAAATTCGCAAAGCATGGGTTGTCAGGGGTAGATTTAGACGGTTTTAGGTGGAAACTTTAATTTCTTGCTGATTTTACCACAAAAGATATATACACTGCACCCACTCTAGAAGAATATTTCAAAAATTTAACCTCAAAAAATTTTAATTTTTAAATCTAAAGTCCTGGATCCGCCCCTGTGATGTTTAACTTAAATTAGCATAAAATAAAAGTGACCTATTTTCCTGGCTTGCTAATCTCCAAAAGAATCTTTAAGCTGGATAAGATTCTTTTTTTTTTTTTTCAGCAAAACATTGCAGTATGTATTACATTTATATTGTAAGTAAAATTTTTAAGACAATAAATTTTGACCCATTATTCATTGTAAATATACTACTAATTTATTTTTTTTTTACAATAAACTATAATTTGCATATGCATTCAAAAATTAAGACTATACATGCTAGATGATTGTTGAAGTGAAAAGCCCACCAGTAGTTATTTGTCCCATTGTTACAGAATAATTTAATATAAGACTGATATTGAAAGAAGAAGTTAATAAGAGAGAGGATAAGTCAAGAAAAATAAATACAGTTTTTTTTTCTCTAATAAATATACTCTAAAAAACTAGGGTCATTAAGTAGGCTTTTAAATTTTTTTTTCGAAGTTTGTGACTGGTGTATGTTGTAGATACATTCAGATGTTAATATTGTAACTAGACAAAAAAAGGCAAAAAATAGCCACAAAATTTAGGATCAGTAGTGTTATCAGAAACACAAACAATGCTTTTTAGGCCTTACTCAAATAAGCTTACTAATATTGATGTACATATTATTTGTAAAAGTGCAACAGCTTGTGGTCATGTATATTTCAATCACGCAGAGATACATGTATCAAGTTCCTCGTTTCAGTCAGCATAGCTGAAAGAAATCAATATCACATATACTGAAAAGATAAAACACAATTAAATTGATTGCACTTACAGATCTATGAAATTTTTTTCAAATACCCTACTGTCCAGTGTTCTTGACTTTTTTCTTAAATTTAGCTTTCCACATGAAGATTAACTTTCCTTCAATTAAAACCTGCTTTCCAAACTTAACAAATCCTTCAAGAAGTTAAAGTTTTCTACTGAAGTAAAAGTGAAACATAAGCATGATAGTAAACAACTTTCCCGTACTTAGTAACGTAGAATCTAAGAGCTGTGGAAGAACTTAATAACAACCTTGGGGTACCTTTATTTTACTTGTTATATGTCAAACCATAAATTCAAATTTTCAACCACTATCTTTCGAAACTTGAAAGGATCCCCAAAAATTTATGAATACAAAGGTTCATTGTCTAACTGACTATTCATAAATCACAAATATACAAAAATAGATACGCACAAATACTGTTTTAACAGTAAACAACCATATGTACTCTTTCACTTTATCTTTATCTATGTTTATCAAAAGAAAAAAAATGATACTTAAGTAAATATTACACATACATTTTGAGCAATGTAGGTTGTAAAAGGCTTGCAAGTCTCATCAACTCTACAACTTCACAAGAATGGTACCATAACTCACATTCAAAAACATAAGGAGTGTTTATTCACCCTACTGGTGTACCTGGTCCATGCTCCCAGCTTTTAGTGCAGTCTGAGTTGCTAATTTACTTTTGTTACTTTGAACATGTTAATATGGTTACTTTATGTTCTTTGTTGTGGTTGTCTGTTTTCCATGTCTGGTCTTTGTCCTTGGATTACATTCTTTTGATTTCTGTTAGAATCTTGGTTCTCTTGATTACTCTATCAAAAAAGACAACTTTAGGGTAAAAAGAATGACATTTTCAGAATTCTCATGTTTTTCCCTTTGAAAAATGCTTTCAAAACCATGAAAGATGAATTCTGATTGGTTGATCAGAAAGGTCATCAGAATACAAAAGTAGAATTGAGTGTTGTTAGATCCTACATGCAGTGACTGAATGGAACAATTGATAGGTCTAATTTTAATAAGATTGTTGTGTGCATGGATGTAACATCATGCAACACATATATTTTTTTAAAAAGTATTGGTGAATAAAACGCATACACCTTCACTTCTTCCTGGTGTCTCTGTGAAAGAGAATCACTTCTCTCTGCTTTTCTCAATTAGCCCTAAGAGGCAAGGGCCCTGACAATACTAATACATGTATACACACTTCCTGACCAGGCATACTATTACCAAATTTGACTTCTCTAAGAGTAATCAAGGGAACCAAGGTTATAGCGGTAATCAAAAGAATGTAATCCAGGGACAAAGACCAGACATGGAAAACAGACATACACAACAAAGAACTTAAAGTAACTAAAATCATACATACAAAGTAACAAAAGTAAATGAGCAACTCGGACTCCACTAAAAACTGGGAGCATGGACCAGGTGCACCGGTAGGGTAAGCGTCCTCTAACCTATTCGCAAATTATCATCATTATTATTCAAATTGAAAGGATTTTTTACATTAAAGTGCTTGTGATCATGGATCATGAAATCATGGAATAAAGATGTCAATTCAGTCCTGTAAAAGAATTAAAGGTTTTTTTTTTTCTTATTTTTTTCACGTTGTGAAATGATTCAATCTGCACAGTTTTCTGCCAAATTAATGTTGGTCACAGGTCATGATCAAAATTGAAATCATTGACAAAAGAAATGACAATAGGAAGCCATCTCATGCAAATAAGTGGCTAAATAAAAATGCCACATTTGTACATTAATTCTTATACCAATGAGGCCAGCATATCAGCATTTGACAAGGTCAATAGGTCATTCATGTAGGTATCATGATTAAATTGTTGGAAATAAATGTAAATGGTTACTTCTATAGAATATTGAAAGAGTAATCAAGGGAACCAAGGTTGTTGTGGTAATCAAAAGAATATAATCCAAGGACAAAGACCAGACATGGAAAACAGACATACACAACAAAGAACATTAAGTAACTAAAATCATACATACAAAGTAAGAAAAGCAAATGAGAACTCGGACTAAACTAAAAACTGGGAGCAAGGACAAGGTGTACCGGTAGGGTAAGCGTCCTCTACTTTCCTAGAAACACCCGCCGAGTTGCTCATAAAAAGTCAAGTCCGGGGTAGACAAATGAGGAAAGGAAAACTATGACACACTGAACAAATCAGTTTCCAATAATCTTAAATGAGACCACAGGGCCAGACCAGGTTATGCCAAATGGATCTAACCAATTAGAAGACTAAGTCCCATTGAATAAATCAGTTTTCATGGTGCAGATGGAAATATATGTATTCCAAAGACAAGCTGTGTGTAAGAGTAAATAACAAAAGGACAGGCTTCTTCACTGCAGAGGTAGGAGTTCAACAAGGAGAATTGTTATATCCCATCTTGTTTAAATTTTTTATTAATTATCTGCCTGGTATGCATGTAGATAAGTCTAGTTCTGTAATACTGGATGAAAAAAAAATAACATGCTTGTTGTAAACAGATGATCTTGTGCTGATGTCTGTGAACTTACAGAATCAACTACCGGTAAATATCTTAAATGACTATTGCACTGAATTGTGTCTAGATATTAACACTGAAAAAAACAAGGTTTAAATATTCAATAACAAAAGTAGGATTTTTTAGACAATGAACATCCAAATGAATGTGTAAAATATAATAGATATCTGGGAATAGTAATTAAGTAGCACTCCAGATAAGAATCACGCAAAATGTGATTCATGGTTGGAAAGCCTACATATTATTATTTTTGATACAGAAACAAAAATTAACATGTGGCTTTTCGTAAGAGCCCTGTTCATAGGAAATATAAATTATAAGGAATGTACTATAGAATTCAAAAACTCTGCAAACGACACGGAAACACAATAGAAACTGTTGGGTTTTCTATGTGGATGATCTGCTCGGAGCAGACAGATTGGAATGAATAATTATACATTTCATCATATAGACCTATATAGTAACTTAATAACAAAAATAAAAATACATGTATGTAGCCTTTTTTTTCGGTGTATCACATATTACAGAATTTGATCCTTACAAATACTACTACTTTAATAACTCAGGTAAATACAGAGAAGCCAAGTTCAAACTATATGACAAGGCTCTGAAAGTAAGTTTTTAGCTTTACAGAGACATCGAGTCTACCTCACCTTCACTAAAAACTTTACTGCACATATTTGATTGTATTATATGGTAGTGAAAATTGGGGTGTACTAAATATCACAACAAAGAGGAAAACAATGAATCTGTTTGAAGTTTACAAAGATTGGGACTATGAAAAACTCAACCAAAAATACAAGCAAGCAACAAATATTGCCATGTTATAAGAACTTGGAAGAGTTATATCAAGGGAACCAAGATAGTAACAGAAATCAAAAGAATGTACTCCAGGGATGAAGACCAGACATGGATAACAGAAAAACACAACAAAGAACATAAATTAACTAAAATAATACATACAAAGTAACAAAAGTAAATAAGCAACTCTGACTCCACTAGAAACTGAGAGCATGGACCAGTGCACCGGTAGGATAAGTGTCCTCTGCTTTTCCAGAAACACAAACCAAGTTGCTCATAAAAAGTCAAGTCCCAGGTAACCGAAAAAGAAAAAGAAAACTATAAAACATGAAACAAATCAGTTTGCATGGAAATTTCAAGATTTCCGCTATACTGTGACCTTATAATCCAGATGTTCATGTACTGGTAAAGACTTGAGATCTCACTATCATAGACTTAGAATTTTGCATACAATGAGTATAGATTAAACAAACAAACCAACAGAAAATTTGACATAGAACTTACAATTTGCATAGTCCTTAGCAAAGGGAAATTTAAAATGCTATAGAAAAAGAGAATAAAAAAATAAAATTCTGAAATATTGGGATATCAAAAAATCTAATTATAAGGACCATGGAAAACTTGTTAAAACAACTTTTAAATTTGAGTGCTATTTAGATATTAAGAATCATGAAAACCGAAAAACCTCAACAAAATATTGAATAAGTAACCACTCACTAAGAATAGAAACTGGTCGCCATGAGAGGAAACAATGTGGACAATCAAGAGATTTTACCTTGCATTGAAAGGGTCTGTCAAAAATGCACACTTAATTGTATTGAAGACAAATTACACTTTATGTGTATTTGTCCTAACTAGGATCAGAGCAGAAAAGTGTTGTATGAAAAGCTATACAACTTGTCCAAATCTAAGTTATTTGAACTCTGAAATGCTTTTTATCTGGAATTTAACCACTGAAAATATTTAAGTTCTGACTTTCCTGGCGGATTATTTGAAATCAAATTTTAACGTAAAAAAGTGCAAAAATGCTTGATTAACATTTTATGTAAAGCCATATGTACAGGTATCTTGAATGGCTCTTACCATATTATTTTTTTCTCTCTTTTTCTAAAATCATATGCTTCAAATTAATGCAAATCAGGTATGAATGGTTGTGGATGTTGTTATTTGTTAACTACATTTTGTATGTTTGGGCAGGGAGTGTATATAGGGTTTGTAAGTCTCATTCTAGTTTCAGTTTCCCTTCCGGAATGACCAAAAAATTCACTTTTTCAAAGGTTCATAAAGGTTGATTTGTCATTAGGTGTTTGTAAAAATATTGCACCTATTAAAATGAAGTAAATATCAAATGAAAAAGAAAAATTCTCTGAATGGCAATGGCTGTTTTTAATATATGAGCTTTGAATAACAATAAAATGATGACTAAATGAATACACCTATTTCTTGAGAAATATAAAAAAATCCAATTCCAAAAACTGTACTCCAATAAGCTGTCAATCATTGTGTCTTTCTGCTTGTTTAGCCTTTCGATTTACTAACAATTTGAAGATTAAAGAAACCTCTTTAAAATGATATATTTTTTATTGCAAAATAATGAGCTGAAATACTTTAACAGTTAGAAGTAGACCAACTTCATTAACTTTCCCTGGGGTGGTTACTGATTAGTACAGAGTAATTATTGACTTTTACAGGTAAATTTTGTAATTTTTATTATATTTTAGTATTGCCTCGGTATTTTCATCATAACTTTGTCATAATCAGTATGTTAATTTTATAACTTATATAACTAGAACCCTGAATAATTTCTCTTCCCCCAGTATGCATAAGTCAAATATAAACTTTAAAGGCTTCAAGTTTACATACTATAAAGACTAGGGAAGCAGTTTTTTTTTTTGTATATTGTGTAGACTTTATCAGGAGTGACCAGTCCCTACCATATTAAGTCCCTAGTTTGGGTGTATGATTAATGTTCATGATTCAATATACTCTAGCACCCTCAACAAGGGAGCTATTTTTAATGAAACAAATGCTGGCTGTGATATGACCACTTTTACAGCTCCATGCCCATGGCTGTTTTGTGCAGTCTTAATAACAGAAAAAAAGCTAAACATTGATAGTATTTCTCCCCATGGTTAGTATTCCCACAATATTGATATAACCTGGGACTATATAAAGTTCTTGATATAACGTTGAGTGTCAGGGGCCGTGTGGGCTGTCTCAGTCGGTTTTATATTTTGACAAAATTTTGTAACATGTTAACCCCCCAAAAAAAACAATTCTGAAGTTCAAAATTAAACGTCAGTTGGTGTATAATGTAAGGCTAATGGTATACTTCTAACAATGATCCACTGTTACGTGCTTACAAATCGGAGAGTTTAAAAACAAGGATTTGCGGAGTTAATCACTGGAGGCTGACATTGCTAATAATACATGGTACAGAAACGTCCCGAGTAATATCACTTCTTTTCGGGTTCTCTCTAATATTTTCTTCGTCTGGATAATGAGGTCACGAACAACTACGAGACGTGACGAAAATTCATGTCGTGGACTCATGAAAGTTGACCAATCAAAACCTTTAATCTCTCCTTTGAACTCTAACCTTGAATGGCTGGGATAGCCCTCTCTTCTGGAGGACTGTAGAAGTGGAAATTTAAGACATAATGTGAGTATTTAATAACTGAACTTTTATAAACAGACATGTAACAATTATTTCGAACTATTTCTGAACGAAATTTGTGATGAAACTCCGTAAAATGATCGATTTCTTCAATAATTAATCTGTCTGAAATGAGGGCTGGGTCAAAAAGCCGGCTGTCGAAGTCAAGCCTCGTATATCATTATGAGTTAAGTTTGTTTACACTGCGTCTTTCTGGTGTCCATCTACTTATCATGCCAGGAATATAACATTTACGTTGATAAAAATCTTGCACTTCAATAATTATATCCTACATGCACTTGACTGCATGCACAATTTAACATTGTAAGAAATCTATAAACAACAAATTTGGATTGCGCCCCTTTATAATTGTTTTTCTTGTTGCTACATTACAGCCGAGTCCTAAATAATAAACTATTGTATTATTTTGTAATTTTATTATTAAAGTATAATGCAGTTGTCAAAATATTGTGTTCTACCTTCATTGCTGTTAATTAGTTCTTCATGTATACAAACCAGAAAATTTGGGTAAGAAAAAAAAGGGGGGACATTATACATTTTTATTGTCTAATGTAATTATTTCATACTGATAGACTTTGTGGTCTCATGGTTTTCATACCCACATGAGTTGTGGGAGGTTAATGGTTCAACTTCCTTCCTAGTCACACCAAAGTTGGCTTGAAGTCCTTGACAAATGAACCTTCCTTTGGAATGTTGCTTCTGGGAGCTACATTTTGTAGCACAATAAAATTTCTTTTAGATTGATTTACAGGTGTAAATCTTTGGAAATTGTCAAGTTGGAGATCACCCTCTGAAAAATCTGAATGCAAGTCATGGAGATTTGGTTTTGTTTTCGCTACATTTTTTACTAAATTGAACATAAATTTAATTTCTTGTGATGTCTCCAACTTTGAAAGATGACACATGATGTTTCCTTATATTACAATGATAGTAAATTAATGATCTTTATCATAGGTTCGAAATCAAGCTGTTTGGATAAGAATTGAAGTAATTCTTTATTCAATTTTAGCTTAATCTTAATGATAATCAAACATTCTCTTTACATCATGAAATGCCTGAATTTTACTTTATATGAACCTTTTCAAGTGTAATATTGTTAGCAACTTCTTTCACTCATAATTTCAGTACTTTACAATCACATATGATTTGCATAATTATATATTACTACTCCACATTAAGCTGTTTTTACCATCATAGCATCATATGTCTAGCCTCATACGAGATCAAACGTACCTTTTAAATATCATACACATGCATTCTACCTGTGTTGTTTGCTTGTATGAGAACAGGAAGTTTACATGAAAAGATGGAATGATCGGTTAGCACTGAACATTACCCAGTTTCTGATTCAGACACAGGGGTTCATTACAATTGACTATATACATGTAGGTCATATGCATTATCAGGGCCCCATTATATACATGTATTTAGCCATTGCCAGTTGTTAAACTGGCTCCTAATCTGGTTCCTTGATCAATATCATAAGCGACCCAAAGATCGCTAAAAATTTGGGAGAGAGTTGTGGAACAAAAACATTACCCTACACCTCCTAGGAATCAGTTGTTTTGATTGAAAAACATTGGGGTCAACAAGGTTACAAAAGAGTAATCATATCATGGGAACCAAAATTCTTGCGGAAGTCACTCAATTTTAGAGCATATCACATTTGTACCATTTCGGATGTTGAAAGCAAGCCAAATTCAGTGGCATAGAATATTTAACGATTAGCTACTTTGAAGACTTCAGTCTTTGATTTTTCTTGTAATCCAATATAAAATTTTAAGTTTTATACTCAAATCTAAGAAATTACACATAATTTACATATACTTCAGTATTTCAAATTACCCAACTAAAAAAGGAGACACCTATTATTTCACCAATTCAGTAGAATAGTTTAATGCATGCTCATATTTTTTGTACATTAAGTGTTCATGACCATGATGACGTGAAACATTTCCTGTACATGTGTACATGTATTTATTGGTTATGAAATTTGCCAAAAAAAATGTATTGATCATAATCTTACACTAACCAATTTCCTTCCTTTTTTTTGTAGATGAAATTGCATGTATAAAAGAAGCAAAAAATAAAACAGAAAACAATAATGGCCACTGTAAATCCAGATGTCGCAGAATTCTACACTGATAAAAACATTTTTATTACTGGAGCTACAGGTTTCATAGGAAAAGTGCTTATAGAAAAACTGTTGAGGAGTTGTCCTAAAGTTGGAAATTTATATTTACTAATTCGACCAAAAAAATCTCAGGATTGCCATCAAAGAATTAATGAAATCTCACAATGTCCAGTAAGTATGGGCACAGCTGTCTGAACTGAATCCCATGTTAATTACAAAAAAATTGAGTATCCTGTCAGTAAAAACCATATGTCAATTTTGGCTATTTTTTTTTCATTGAATAGCTATACAGCATTTCTCAATTTCCAATCCATGTACACTGGTACATGCTCATATTCTGGGATTGAACAATTTATCTGTTAACAAATGTACAAGTACATGTATGTGTACAGTAATTAAAAACAAAATGTACATATACACAAACAGTGTTTGAAATTAGTGGACAAAATGGTGGATTAGACAGCATTATAAGTTTCCAGCAAGAAATGACCCATTAATACCAGAAATGCACAGATAATACAAATTTAATGTTCCAACAGCAAATAGCCCATTGTCCATTTTGATTTTTCTCCTGGGGTTAAAATTAATCCTAAAATGTGGAAGGGCCTGGATCTTTCCAAGTTTTAAATTAATAGTCCACTTGAGTAGAATAAAAAGTTTCAATAAAGTGTCAGTGTATTTTAAGGAGGTATACCTGGGGTATACAATTTCACCAAAGCCTTTCAAGCTTTCATTTGAAACAGAATGAAATCAATTCAAGTTACTTAGATGCTTACTTGAGCTTATTGTCAAATGCTGAATACAAACATTCCAAGGATTTGTGAGAGTTGTGTCCCTAACCCTAGGTCTACCTCTTTAAGCAGCAGGAAAAAAAGAAAAGGTAGCTGGTAAACCGATGAAAAATTTGCAGGAGTTCACCCATTTCTTAAAATAGTGTAGTCATCTAAAGATGGACAAGTGGCCGGCTAATTTTGCCGGACAATGGCATTTATTTACATCCTGGACATGTAAATGAAATTTCAAAGGCCCTAGGTTAGTAAGAAATTGAGGGTATCGGATCTTAGACCACCACTTATTTGAACCTTGGCTCACATTTTAATCCCACTCACAGCACAAAGTAAAATTTAATATATGAATGTATTGATTTGTATAGGATTTTTATATTGAAGTTTTAAATGACAATGGACTTAAACATTTTCAGTCGATTTACTTCATTTACTTTATTTCTGTAAATATTTATCATATTTTGTTTATATGACACTTGAGATATTTTGGAATAATTTAACCCATGTACTTCTTTGATGAACTTTAACATTGTGTTTAAATTGAGCAAATGCACATTGTACGTTTTATTACCTCTCTCTATAAATGTAAGAAAATCAATTTTAATATGACATCAAAGAAAAATGATTTCAACATTGTACATGTACATTTTGAATCTATCCCTGGGTGATTCAGATGCAGAAAAATTATGTCCATAAATCATTAAAATGTCAAACAATATACATGTACATGTATTACCTAATATATAATGTAATTCAGATGCAGAAAATTTGTTTTCTGTCTTTGCCGTCAAAATTTCAGACATCAAGCCCTTACTCTTAATCTAAAAGGAATTTTATATCATGCACGGTATGTGGGATACATATACCTTGGCTTGGAGGCAAAATTACTGAAAGGCCGCCCCTATTTTTCCCAGCATTGGTATTGGCTGCTGGGCTGGTCCCATTTTCATACATTTGTATTAGAAGAGAAAAAAATCATGTAAGGCATGGTGTTGTACTCAGTTAAACATAAGTTGGCCTTCAAGTTTATTTTATATTTTATACCCAGCCCATGTTTTTAAAAAGTACAACACTCAGTGATTTACTTACATGTACATGTACATTGTATGTGTAGCTCATCATTTTCACAATTGATGAATACATGTAAATTTCAGAAGTGACAATCACTTTTCAATGAAATTTGCCACTTTTTTTTACCTAACACCTTATTGTCAAGGTGTCAAACATTACACAGGTAAACTGTTAGACTATACCCACCCAAAACCCATTAATTATTTGAGCATTAAAGTCAAATTGTGTTTCTTTTTGTTAAAATGCAGTGGAAATATCAAATACATGTAAGATACATGTATTAATCAAGATTTAGATTTGGTCCTGTCACTTTTACTGCACAAGAAATATTGTTTTTTTCCATAAATTTGTGAAAGCATCCTTGGTACAAAATTGCATGTGATCCAACAGAAATTCTTACATTTTCTTATTGAACAAACATAGTTGAAATGTAAATGTACATGTATGCCATTTGGTCAGACAGATCAAAAATCTATTTTACCAAGTCTGATATACAAGTTCATTATATGTGTCATAAACTGTCGTTCATTTTGAGCAAAGTTCATTTATACCAGCATCAGCAGTTTCTTTCTTGTTTTTTTTTTTTTTTGATTATTTAGGGATTTAAAACCATCTTGTAATTTTATCATAATGCCAAATTCTGTTCTGCATGATGATTTTCAATACCCAGTGCATGTGACATGCTCTTAAATATTGATTTTGTATTTTTTTTTTTTTATTAAAAACTTAGAATTTAAACAGCAGGAGCTTTATGAATGTATTATATTGATACAACTGTGTACTTGTCAATTAGTTTTCTAAAAAGGCTTTTTAATTTTACAATTGATTACAAGATCTGCTGTCACAAAAAAGTGAATTAAATGCACCCTTATGGATTTCAGCAACATATTTATACATAATTTATGAAAGATAGATTTTACTGCATTTGTTGTTGAATCAATACATGTACACTTGCTCCTTATTTATTGATATGTTGGGTCATATCAAGAGTGAAATCTAATTCTATGTAGATTGAAATTTTTGCCAACATGTTTTAGATCGGCTGACTTTGTTCTCTTCATAAAATTTGTAAACTCATCACTGTTTATAAATTAATATGTTTGTTTTCTGCTACCTTACCTACATGTACCCTAGCTTTGTGCTTACTAAACATTTTATGGCCATTTTGGGTAAGGTTCTATTAAAGTGTAGATTATTTCTCCATTAACTCAATGTAAAATGTTTTTGAAAAAAAATTCCTTCCTATATGTACATTGTACCTACTCAATTTTTCTTGCTGGTTGCAAGAAACAAGACTATTTTTATTTTTTGGCCTTATGCACATGTATGTTATTCTTGAAAAAATGCTTTAAATTCTTTAAAATTACATACATGTAGAGGAAGATTTAGAAAACAAGTCTCACGCTGTATAACGAGAATGGATATGGCAAATACATAACATGTATGCCAAAGAGACAACAACCCCATCGGGATGAAAAATGTCAGCTTAAGGCCACCCATGGGTCTTGAATGAACAACAAAGAAACCCTCACACCACAAGGCAGTGTAGTCTGATACTAGGATTTAGATTTTCCTCAAGTCTTAGTTTTACCTCAAGTTTTATAAAATTTCAAGCAAGATAATTGGGTTGACAGTTTGAGTCACTTGTAGGATAGAGGGGCCTTTATTACATACATTACATGTGATGAAGAAACCCACTGCTTTTATTTTAAGACAGGCTCTGCACAAATTTGCATGTATTTAGTTCAATTACTGGATACATGTATCCTTTTGCAATAAATGCTTTACTAGATTTATTTGGTAATCTCACAAGGGGTCCAAGCTAGTGTTTGTCCATGGTCCAAGGCCCTTAATTTCTAACCATGGTCTTTTTAAATTTCAGTTACTAGGGTCCAGGACCTTCAAACACTTAAATTGACTCTATCATGTTTATTACAGATGTCTGTTTTTCTCTATGTGGACATTGCTTTGAAACTTGGAAAGGTGTAGGACCTTCCTGCTTTACATTAAATGTTTTTTTATTTTAGGTATTTGACAAAGTTCGTGCAGAAAATCCCAAGTTCCATGAGAAACTGATTCCTATTCATGGAGACGTATCTGAACCAGACCTTGGAATCAGAGAAGATGATGTTAAAATTCTGTCCAAAGAAATCCAAATTGTGTTCCATAGTGCGGCAACAGTACGGTTTGATGAACCATTGCGGTAAGATTTGTATTGTTTTCCATTTTGAACTTTCTAGGATTAAACTTTAAAGATTATTCTCATAACCAGCCATCTTGAGTAACAGTAATGTTATAGTTCGTTTTAAACTCCTGTATGAACTTGTATAAAACAAAGTGAGAGGTATGAACATGCATGTGAAATATAGAAATTGCAATGTCCATGTATCCATTTGTTCGTCCAAGACATCCACTTTGCAAGTTAGCTCCTCCATAATTTGTAAGAATTTCACTGTATATATAATGCAATATGGATGTCTTTCTATAATGACTTGTAAGCTCCAATATAAAATGTGGAGAATCTTAAAGTTCATGATTATACATGGGTAGATATGTACATGTATGATGTATTCCATTTAAAATTATGGCATTCACTTAAAATTATGGAAAGTTAGAAATTTGGTCAACCATATTTTTACAGTACATGTACATGATGTCTGTTGAGGAACATTTTCTTCAGGAACTAAACTTGCGCATAAAAAATCTGCACTTTTCTTTGAAGGTGCATGTACATGTGGTATTGTTGACAGCATTTTTTTTTTGGTTGTACAATGTACTATACATTTTGAGTTAATCTGTTTCAATTTTTCCAGGATTGCTATGGACATGAATGTGTTGGGAGTCAGAAAAATGGTTAAGTTGTGCAGTAAATTCCAGAAACTACAGGTATTTAAAAAAAATCATGGAACACACATACTGTATGCATGTGTACACATATAAATGCACATGCAGAGTTTTTGTCAGGAAATCAAAAGATTTAAGTCACATTATCAGACATTGTGTAAAATACACATTTTGACTAAATAAGATCATATTCTAGGAAAAAGTTTTAGTCACTTGGGAAATTGAATAGTCATTGACAAAAATGATGAAGCCACTGCACATGGAGTATCAATTAAGAAATTCTTCACAGAGACTCCATTTAGTCATTGTATTTCTTTGGGCTAATCCTTTAATCAATCAATAGCCCAGGCTAAAATAATGGCCAACCAAATGTAAAACAATCACTAAATGGTGATTTTCTAATGTTTCACCATTTTACAATGACTGTGGTCTAAAGACCATTGAAGCATGTAATAAAAAAAGATATGTAATAACAATTACACTTTACATGTACATGTAGATGTACCTAGTTTTTGAATGAACAATTGGCCTAATTAAAGACCCATTTATTGACATTTGTTTCCTTTGTTTTAATTAGGTCATATATTGTTAAATAGCTTCATTTTATTGTCAATTTCAGAAAAAAAATACACAAAAATATACGAAATTTAAGTCTGTAAATTTATTATGTGTAATCAAAATTGTTCCTATTTACTAAATTTTAACAATTATTTTTCTGAATGCATTATTTTAATATTTTCTTAGCAAAAATATCGATTTAATACAAAGTGTCCATAAAATCATGTATTAATTACGATCAGTTATGTGCATGTACTTTTTCTATTGTTAAGAGGACATGTTTATTCACTCTGATTTGACTAGATAATCTTTGATAAAAGGTCCCTATCTTTGTGATTACAATTTGGACTGTCAATGAGTTTGATCAGTTATCTACAAGGTTATCAAATTCAGGTATCAAAAAATAGTTCAGATTCTGGGTCAAGTTCGCTACGCAATAACACTATTATCAAATAAATTAAGTCAAGGAATTCTAAAAATAACCAAGGGACAAAAGTATAGTAAAACAAAAGGTTTTTTGTAAAAATTGATCTGAGAAACAAGATATAACTTTCAATTGGCCTAAATAAAGTTGACTTCAACTACTTTTGATAAAAGTAAAAAATGTTTTTTTCTTATTTTCTTTCTGTTCCTGGTACATGTAATACATATGTTGTGCATATTTTGCAGGTATTTTTACATGTATCAACTGCTTATGCTAACTGTGATAGACCATTCATTGAGGAGATGGTATACAATCCTCCAGTAGAGCCCCAGAAACTTATAGATGCCATGGAGTAAGATTTATTGATATGATATTTTGGGTATACACAAAATAAAACATACATGTTTAGATGGGAATTCAAAACTATCTGATAACTGCTGGTTGAAAGTTTCTGATTGTTAAAATTCTGAAGAACCTATATACAAAATATACTTTGAAAAAAATGTCTGTCCAGATGTCTTGTACAAATGACACTAAGTCTTCAGTTGTCAACGGTTAAATGTTTTTTAGGTCTGGAAGAATCTATTTTTAAATAAATAATTAAAAATGTTTTTTTTTTTACTATTTATAGATGGATGGATGATGAGATGGTTGACATGGTAACACCACAGCTGATCGGCAACAAACCAAACACATACACCTTCACAAAACAGTTAGCTGAACACTTGTTGATTAAAGAGGGATCTCATCTACCTCTAGCCATTGTTAGACCATCCATAGTAGGGGCCTCCTGGAAAGAACCATTTCCAGTAAGTATATTTACAGGTTTCCCAACCTGAATTTCATCTACCTCTATCTATTGTTATACCATCCATAGTAGGGGCCTCCTGGAAAGAACCATTTCTAGTAAGTATATTTACAGGTTTCCCAACCTGAATTTCATCTACCTCTATCTATTGTTATACCATCCATAGTAGGGGCCTCCTGGAAAGACCCATTTCTAGTAAGTATAGATACAGGTTTTCTAATAGGGATTTTATCATCCTCTATCTATTACCAGACTATCAATGATAAGAACCTCATGAATATAACCTTTGTTAAAATAAAATGACTTTAGGCTTTGCCTTTGAGAATTGGAGCTACTTGTACCCGAATAACATTTGATTAAGAAATAAATCATAAAAATACCATTTTATCGTTGTTTAACTACCGGCTGGCCAATTATGTCACATTGTTTTACTCCGAGCGATAGCAAGGGGTTTAATAACAACATGAATTGCCAGCCCATGGTTAAATAATGATAAAATGGAGTTTCCACGATTTATTTCAATTCTAATAGGACTAGTTTCTTCATGTTTTTTTATTGACACAGCCTAAGGGTTGCACTAAATGTTGGTCATGTGTTTGTTTTTTTTTTACCATGGTTGTGGTCTAAAGAGCTTTGAAGCATATCAGAACTGCATAGAACTGTTAATAATGCATGGTTATGTTGTTATACCACTGATGTCTCTACCAACATTTGGGATTATGCGACACATGCTCATCCTCTGCATTGAAAGTTCAAACAATCACTTCTTTATTGCATACTTCATTTCTGTTTATGTCACTACCTATAGAACAGTTTTGAGCAATAAACGTTTCTTAGAATCTACATATTAAGGATGTCACCGATGATCTGTTCACATAAATTACTGTGGGATTATCATTCCTGAGGCCTGCTACCCTACCTACCCTTTTTTTTTTTGCTTACCCTTAACATTTTGTTGCCATTTTGGCTCAAGCACTGTTAAAGTGAAGATTGTTTCCCCATTAACTCAATGTATAAATGTTTTTGAACAATAAAATAATTTCCCTACATACCTACCTTATTTTTCTTGCTGGTGAGACTGTTTTTTTTTTTGGCCTGATAAGAAATTATCTCTCCAGTTTATACCATATTAGATCATTAACATACTGAGTAGCTAATCAAATTTTGACTTGTATCTGTGCTTATATTGTATATGAATACATGTATAGGTAATGAAATTGAACATTGAATGAACACATTTCATTTCTTTTTTCTCAGGGCTGGATAGACAATTTCAATGGACCAAGTGGTCTCTATGTTGCGGTGAGTTACTATTTTATGTTAAAACCCTGCTATTTCTGGTGAATCTTTGTCCAAACATTATATTTATGGTCAATAACTTAAAACGAAAAATGAAATCTTTCAAAATGAAATGAACATTTTTTCTTTGTATGATGGTGTATGGAGTATTTCAGAGTTTTTCCTGTGATTTCTTAGTATCCCTGTTATGATACTTGAAGTAGATTTAAATAGACAAAACAATGCATTTTCTTAACACACGTGCTGAATTAACTCTAATTCTGTAATTAATCATGTTAATACATGTACAGGTTTTAAAAAGGGAAAAATACTAAGGATAAATTTCTGAGTTATAGCAAGCAAAGTCTACACATCTGTTGTTAGTTACACATAACTTCCTTTTGTATTGTGGGTGAATCATGGTGGAAGAAACATGAGTCCTTTCATAAATCTTTTCAAAATGTTATCTGAAATACTGTAATGGAATTCATTTCTAAGCATTGTTAAGTGTCAGTATTAAATCCGAGGTTTAAAAAAAAATTATATGAAAATGCATTTGCAATTTCATCATTAAAGGGAGATAACTCACTTTTCCTCTATTATTCTATTGTAACTTTGAACTTACTCTTTTTCATCCTGTGACGAAGACGATAAAACTGTTAATTCATCTTCAATTGACCTTTAAATATGTACCCACATTGTCAAATTTGTATTTTTTTCATTAGCATTATTCATTATTTGTCAATTTTGTGTGATTCTTACAGATTCCAGCACTTAATTTTCGTGATAATGTAAATTAATTATGGTATTGATTATTCATTATCTAATTACAGGCAGGGAAAGGAATTCTGAGATCAATGAAGGGAGATTCCCTTGGTGTAGCAGACATTATTCCTGTAGATATTCCTGTTAACATGATGATTAGTGTAGCCTGGTTCACTGCTGTACACAAACCTAGCTCAGTACCTATATTCCACAGTACGACGGGGTCAGTAAATCCATTCACGTGGGGAGAAATTGGTAGGTTCACAAGTACAGAAGGTTCCACTTATTGCATATTTCTGTTATTTGCATCAGAACTTTAAGAACTATATATGGTTTCCCATCTTATCCATGTAAAAAATTCTCTTATTTGCATGTACCTTATGGGATAAAACATCTATCCTTTGTTAGTGAAGTCCCTACTAATTTTGTTATCACAACAACATTTATCTTTCTCACTCCCATCCTGATAATTCCACTTTTTGTAAAACATTTTCAACTGATACAGTTTACTATACAACCACTCAGAAGGAATGGACAGTATACTGTTTTACCCTTGTCCATGTTTTTTTCACTTGAATAAAGGAATGATTTACTGTGTTGTGAACATATAACAGCTTTCATAAAAAGTGTACAAAAAAGTCTGGTTAATTGACAAAATAATCAAAACTGGAACTATTCCAAACAACTATATTTTCATTTGAAATCAAAATTTACTTTCTTCTTTTCATTTTAGAAAATGTTGTGATGAACTTTTGGAAGAAGGTACCGTTAGACTCATGTTTCAGAAGACCAAAAGCAGCAATTACAAAAAATAGGTAAAAACCAATATTTGAATGTATCATTTACATTTCAATAAATATAGGAATGAATATGAAGAGATGCTATTTGATTTGAAAAAAAATATATAAGATTTTGATGACTTCAGGTGTGTTTTAGGTTAAAAAAATATTTTTAAGATGTGGTTTTTGACCTGGATGCATTCATGCAAAAGGCTAATAGAAAGGTGAGTGCCGGGCATGCTGGGAAAATATTTTCACGTTTTTCTCATCATAGATATTTGGTACACAACTCCAGTATGGGTTCCCATATTATGGAATGCAATTTCAGGTCTGTAGCACTTCTACCTCCTGGTGACCGACTTGTATCTTTCAATGGCAACACGACCATTTCTGTCTTTGACCTATTTTAATTGAGATGAAATGGTTTCTAGTGACTTTGTAGTTTCCTTGTAACAAGTTCATGTCTGTAGAGTCAGATATAACAGACCTTGATTTGAATTGTACATCTTTGTAGCATTTTCTATTCCAGTCTTTATAAAATACACATGATACATTGGTTTGGTCAAAACAAAACAATTTTTGCTTTTATACATTGGTTTGGGTCGTATTTTGAATGGGAAGTGCAGATCTGATTATCAATAATTGTCTGACAGAACTTCCTGTAGACTGCTTTTTATCTACATTATGCTCAATATTTTTGAATTGAGATTTTTTTTGTTTTTTTTCACAGTTTGGTACAAGACTACTATGTTCTAGTCAGTCACCTGATTCCTGCGTACGTCGCTGATTTCGGCTTCTTCCTGTTAGGCAAAAGACCAAGGTAATAACTTATACTTAAATTTGACTTACTCTGTTAATACCTTGCCACTTTAAAAACATCACAGCACTTATTCATGTAATGCCAACATTATTTGGGAAAAAAAACATCCCTGATGAGTTAAAGAGTAACCAAGGTTATAGCGGTAATCAAAAGAATGTAATCCAGGGACAAAGACCCGACATGGAAAACAGACATACACAACAAAGAACATAAAGTAACTAAAATCAAACATACAAAGTAACAAAAGCAAATGAGCAACTCGGACTCCACAAAAAACTGGGAGCATGGACCAGGTTCACCGGTAGGGTAAGCGGTAGAATATCAATCTTTTGATCACCAAATTTAACATTTATTTGAAAATAACCACAAAATATTTATACATCTACATTATGAATAGGATAATCAACTCATTTTTGTTCTTGTTAAATTCTCAGCATTTGTGATCAAATTTTAGTTTTTTCGTTATTCTATAAATTTTGAAACTTTATTTTCACAGAATGGTCAAGATTTACAACAAGTTACACAAAGCCATGGGGAGTTTGACATTCTTTACAACACATTCATGGGAATGGACATACAATAACTTAGACATGCTGAAGAGTCAGATGTCACCTGAAGATAGAAGGGTAGGTAATTGAGATAACCTGAAAGTTCAAGAGATTTTGGGGTATTTTTTTTTTTTATTTTTTTTTATCATTGTGGGATTTGTACTGATGTAATGACAATCCCAGTAAATTTCCATATTTACACAAGGTCAACTGTAGCATATAACTTAAAAATATCCCTGAAAATGTGAATGAAGTAATGAGGAATCCTAGCTAGTATCAAAGCTAATGTCATACACTACATTGCTCGGTCTGCTGGGACTTCTTGTTTGACTTTCTTAAAAAAGTTCTGTAGCATAACACATTGCAATATATAGTAAAGGGATAAAGCACTTTCATACTTCCATTGAATAAAGACCCTAAGTCTGCAGTTTTTGAAAAAGCACCTTTCAGTGACAGCCCTTTCTCAGATTTAAATCATTCTTGTTTAATTATATGTTTAGCAAAGCTTTATGTGTATTTGCAGTTATTTTATTTTGACCCACGAGGACTACATTGGCCTACTTACATGGAGTCGTACTGTTTAGGGGCCAAGAAATACCTGTTAAATGAAGACCTTTCTGGTCTACCTGCAGCCAGGGCACATCTTAGGAAGTAAGTTATATTGCTAATAATGAAACTGAGAAAAAATATCCCATCAGGGCATTTTGGAAAAATTGCAAAAAGATATTAACATTCAAACCAATAAGTATCATGATTAATCCTTTTCTTTTACATATAAACACCAATACTTATTTGAATATAAAAAATTACCAGATATGTTCACACTAAAATCTTGTCAAGTGAATAAAATTTGAAAAATCACATAGATTTCATCTTAAATTTTCATGTGAAGCTATTTTGCCTGTGTATTATTACAACTGATAAAGGAACGGATATGGTGACTCAACAAATTTGCCATTTGTATAACCTAAATCCAAGAATGAAAATGCCTTCAGAGATTACCGAAAGGTCTTAAATTAGTATAAACACACCTTTAAGTAAGCCTTGAAACGCTTCAGCAACAAAAGTGATAAATCCATGGTAACATAACGATGAAAATTCTTCAGAATCAAACTGAAAAGTAATAAAATGCACAAAAACACATTTATGACCAACATCTGGTTGTTGACAGGTTAATGAACTCGTGGTGGGGTCAGACTTGTTTTATAAGGTCTTGACCATCAACAATACAAATACACAATATTGTTTCAACACTAATTCATTTTTTTATATGCTTAAATTCAAGCATAAGTCATACTATAAAAACAAATATTTCTGTTTTTAGATTAAGGAACATTCGTTACATTTTTAACACAGTAGTGATTGTTGCAGTATGGAGAGTTCTTATCGCCAGGAGTGACATTGCTAGAAACTTGTGGACACTTATTATTGGACTTGTTACAAAATTTGTTAAATTTTTCCGATTGACCAGTGCTTTACCACGGTAACAGAAAACGATGCGTCAAGAGAATAAAGTGCTGATTCTATGACACAAGTAAAATTTATCTCCTTCAGAGAAGAGCAACAAGACAAAAATGTCTTTATCGAACAAAAGGAGCAGGGGTCACAAACTCTTGTTATTTTGTTGAAATTTTGTTGAAAGTTTAAGGAAGGTTTCATCATCTCATTTGTCTTGTCAATTGTTACATGTCGTGTCTGTCTGTCTGTGACTCTGTAAAGTTGCTATAATTGTTCGTAAGCCCATTATAATTTTGATGAAAATCCCCTTAAAGTTTTTGTTATTGAACATGTTGAAAAGTGTTTAAATCTTAACAAGTTGTAAAGGAGAAATGTTCAAAGACCTGTTTGTAAGTGTTTACTGAAAATGCATGAATTTTAAAAGTTTTTATTCTGTACTAGGTGGTGGACTTAAGTACAAAGTTTGTCTGATAAATAATTTTGATTCAAAATTTTAAGTACTTGTATCTCAGGTTTGTTTGAGAAAAAAAATGTATGTAAATAACAAATCCTTCCAAAACGTTTGAACCTATGATGTCTTGGCACTAATTCATTTATATCGTTACCAATTTTTCTCCATGTGAATAAATTAAATTGATGAAATAGAAAATGCTGTATGAATCAGAAACTATGGAAAGCCAGTTTGATGTACTTGGATTATTGAAATAAACAATAGAAAATTTTGCTGTAAATATGCTTATGATATTTCAATTAGAAACAAAGAAAAATGAATTTGAATTATTAAAATCTTAAGGTTTTTATTTTAAGATTTTTTTTATCAATTATTACAATATAAATGGCAATGTTTTCATTAATGAATCCTCAATTAGTTTTAGAAATGTGCTTTTGACTTTGTGTTTCACATACGTGTAGTTCTTCTGCTTATTTACAGACAGATACATGTTACACAGGCAAATGTGCCACACATGAAAATCATATAAATCAAGCACGATATGATAATCATATGATTCACTTTACATGTGATAATTGCATGATTATCATACATGTATAATAATCATATGACTATCATATGTTAGATATCATATGATTTTCATATGATTACCATATGATTATCATATGAATCAAGCACCATATGATTATCATATGTAGCACATTTGGCTGTGTATACATGATATTATATATAAATGACTTTACCTCATGCAGTTGAAGGTACATGTAGGATAAGATTACACTTAGGCTTTGGGCTTTTCATGAATTTCCAGGTCATTTACTAGTGCATTATTTTCATTTTTTTTTTTTTTTTTTTTTTTTTTTTTTTTTTTTTTTTTTTTAGGAATTTATGAAAAAAATGTTCTGGTAAGGTTGTATATTTAATATCTTCTATTGTCACCTTCACCAAAGCTAATTTGTTACTTGACCCAGCAAGACAAAAGTTAAAAAATTAATTTGAGTGAAGATGAATTTTAATTGCTCTTGTGGCCATATGAATGTGGATATTCACTCTCACATTTTCAATGATATGCATGTCCATGGCATGCTGAGAATGTAATTACTTAGTCAGTAAAAAATAATGATGTCACTTCTTATCTGTGAATAAAATCTTTGTACAGGGAACAATATTGAACCAAGTCAATGATAATTGTTGAACATGTATTTTGTTATAATTGTATATTTACATATAAATTGTAAAACTTTTTTACCATATTGAATTTCAATTTTATGTTAAAAACATTCTTGTTATAAATGAAACAAGTTGGTTGAAAATGCACATAACTGTAACTTAAACTTTAGAATGTTTGCACAGAAGAAAACTTTATTCAAAGATTTAGGATCTGACATTCTCTTAGCAATTACATGTACCTATATATCCACTACATGTAAAAGTATTATTACTACTACAGTAGAAAGCTTGTATTTGTTGACTTACGTTTACATTTTTTATAGAGATTTGATTTTTCAAACAAACAATGTATTATTGTATAGATTTAATTGTTGCCAGCGAAATACAGTGTCTAAACCAACAACCTGTCAAATTCAGACACTTTTTTATGTTCCTTCATATTAGTGTAAATGTATTTTAATCCTGTGTAAACTTTGCACCTATGTAAATTGTATGAGAATCTATTGTCAAAATGGATTCAGTTTCACTGCAAATATCTACACTACAGTTTTGGTGGACTCTTATATTTCCACTTGTTGTAATGCAATTTTTAGTGGAGTGGGATTTCCACTTATTGTAGTGTGATTTTTAGTGTAAGAGTGATGTTCACATGCTATTACATATGTACATTTATATCTACATGGATTGGAATAATAAGAATATTTCAATTGTAAATTCACTATGGACAAGTGGAATTTCAAAATTTACCAGAACTGTAGTGTAGTCATCTCTGTTTATTTTTCTTTGGAGGTTGTAGAAAGCTTGACTGGTAAAACAAATAGTCACAACTGATTAACTTATCAGTATTTATTTTTGTATCCAAGCTCTTTGTTCAATTTTTTTCTTCTACAATGTGTTCATATTTTATCTATTTAAAAGTAATTTTTAAGCATTTGATATTTGCTTATGTATACAAATTTATCATGTTTAAGACTTTAATTTTGAAGAAGTTCATTATGTAATCATGTTTTAGTCTACCTTTAGAGTAATACGCCAACGAATCTGTCAAATATGATACACGGGCAGATCTAGAAATCCCTCCCCCCCAAAAAAAAGGGGGGGTGGGTGTTGTTGGGTGCTGACTTGCCTAAGATGGGACCCATCTAGAGATTTTCTTTATAGATGGGACCCATCTAGAGTTTTTCTTTATAATCAAGCAAAATGAGCTCCCTTTGGATCCATATATGGCAGTGATATCAGAGTGCCATACCAGATGATGCTTTAAATTTTACCTTTATCATGACCAAGGTACATACACCTCGGCCAGTCACAAGACTTGATTACTCAGCACATTCAGGCAACTGCACAAAACTACTTTAATTTGACATTATAAAACTTCGCTGGCATTTGAGGTAGTACTCTTATCATTATTTACATGAATTACTGCCCTTGTAACAATAAGTGAATATATTGGCTAGTCAACTAATATACACTATTCACATACCAATGTGCAAAAATGATGATTTTGTTATATATAGTTTTAAAGCAATTATTTCATCTCTTTCAGGTAATTGATGTTATTATACACTTCTAAAGAAATTCTATAACTGTACATTCAAATCTTTTACTCATACTTGTACTTGTAAAACAATTCTTTCTTCCAGCCCTCCATTATAGCTGTGGATCTGTAATTTTTTTTGGGGGGGACCTTAATTTTTTGGTCCACAAAAATAACTTAAGGATTATAAGAGTTATGGTTCTGCAGCTATTTTTCTCTATGGAGAAAGTCTTTAAACTTTGTAATGGTCATATATTGTCAATGATCATCTTAGGAATATTGATTTTCTATTTTCAGCAGGCACAGCATAAACAAGAAAATCAATCAGCCTGAAGGTAACCTATCATTATATGTTTATCCTAATAATATATTGCCTATGATGTCATTATTTACATTTACAATTGCATGTATCTTTGGTCTTGCAATAATTTGCCTTCTGACTCTACTCTGCAGAGAAGGGAAATATATGTCACTAAGAACAAGGTAAATTCTATAAATAGTGACACGCTAAAATGTTGTCTAGTTGCTGTATTTATTGTGCCTTAATAATCGTTATAATTTTTATATATAATTTTGCTTGTAATTTTTGTTAAAATTCCTTTATTGCATAATTATTTCCATAAAGGGACAAAACAAACCCAAAATACAAATAGGTATAACCTGAATTTGAAAACCACTGTTTTAGAGACATTTTGGTACAGACTTGAGCATGATCAGACAAATACTAATTGTTCTGAAGTGTCCGTCTTTGTAGGAATCATGTAGTGGTTGAAACATTGTATGAAAAAAAAACACCATTTTGAAAGTTTAATTTGCCTAATTTATTTGCACCATCAGAATCAAGGAAAAAAGACAGATTTTCCATATCATTTTGTTAAATTGAGTTATAGTTTCATTGAAATGTGCTGAAAATGAGCATTTCAGGGATAGACAACTCTGTCAAAAATCTAAGTTTGTCAAAAATCAAAGTTTTTCAAACATTATATTGAAAAATTTCTGAGCAAATCCATTGATGCGGAGATACAATAATGGTCTTTTCAAGTAGAGAAAACATCCTTGATTGAAATAATATTGTCAGATTTTGGGTTTTTGACATGCATGGTTCTGATTTATCCCATTTTGCCTGATTCTTACAAAATCTTACACTTAAAAAGTGTCAATACTAATGATTGATCCTATCATCACTGGTTTCTAACAATAAAATGTATTGTTTTTCTCCAATTTAGCTCTGTTCCATCCAAATGTGCATCTACAGTGAAACCACTCTTAACTGAACCCTGAGTAAACAATATTAAACCTGTCTAAACCAATTGTTTGATATCTGATGAGCAGAACTACTATTCCAGTAGACATGATTCAAGCAGACATCTTTTGAGCTGAACTTAATTGATCTCAGTCCATTTTGAACCTTTGTAAACTTGCCATTGTGTTAAGCAAACAAAATTATCAATCTGAAAAGGGGTTCAGTTACGCCAGTTTCACTGTACTGATCAATTATAGGATTTTTTTACACACCAATGATAAAAGTAAAGTGCATGTGACGTTGATATCTGTGTCAACATGAAATATAAACTTTACATAACTTTATGTTAATGTCAATTATTATTTGGTGTAGTTTACATGTCATGTTAAGTTGCCTGCTCAGTGCTTTATTTATGAAAATTTTGTTATAACTCTTTATATAAAACAAGTTTAAAACTTAAATAAAAAATTCTCTTAAAATAACAGAGTTTTGTTAAGTATATCCAATGAGTTCAAAGTGACCAGAGTAACAATGTTAAAAGGTGGTTAGTGAGCCAATTACCATATGGCTGGTTAATTTGGCGGGTGTTAAAGTTCAATTAAAGAAAAAAAAATTAGTGTTTCTAATTTTGTCAGAATTTTAAGTGGTGAACTAACTTATTAACCTCAGTATAATGTTTTATGGAATTTATTTTGGCGTTTTTAGACAGACTGATAAAATACTCCAAAATAGGCACCATGCGAAAATTACCTGCTATACCTTGAAACTTGTTGCTAGATATCAAACTATACTTCAGGTTCATTGAAGTAAAATATTACCGTTCCTGTGAAGTCATGAATGATTGAGCAACAAGTGATACGTTTTGTTCAATGAGTGATTGAAGCATAATCATTATTGATCCATGAAGTTTTTTGCTTCTATGAGCTGGCAGAGTAAACGTCGGGCTTAGCTTATCAGACTAGTACAAAGTAGGGTCTGTTCAGTTTGTCAATCGTTCTTGTCCTTAAATGCATGGAATACCAGCCATTAGTTATAGGACTCCAACCAATTAAACAATCATACCATTTCAGTATAACCTGGTCAAAATCTTGCACATTAATTTCTTATGTGTGACATACCAAATATTTTAAGATTTGGTTCCTAATCAAAACGTCATTCCGTTAGGAATTACTTTAATTTCCGGAGTGCGAACCAATCGACAATAATGACCACATAGTACCACACTCAAAAGAAAGCTTGTTACTACATGCAAATCAAATTGAATTAATACCTCATCACTGTTTTAAAAGATGCAAAATAAAGATTACACCACTTAATAAATCACGATCTTGGACAAGCACAACCAGTTGCACTGGGATTAAGACGGACAAAAATGATGGCCATGAAAATAACATCTGTTGCTAATGTAGGGTTGCACCGATATGTGGGGTTTGTATATCATCCACATCTGTTAAATTTCCCACGAAATAACCTCGTTGGGTCATATCTGAGTATGTCCACACCTCTTATCAACATATCACATCATCTACCCCCGAAAACAGGTGTAGCCAGCAGTTATCTCTCCGAAGTTTACACGAAATCCGATAAAGAACAAAAGGAAAATGAGAGACAATTTGCGTTTCTCTCCAAAATTAACCAAGCTATTGATACAGGGTGACAATTTTGACCACACAGAGTGGCTAGTGACATAATCAACAACGAACAAAGATTCTGTAGAATTAAGCACAAAATGTGATCACCACAATGTAAAACTATGCGGAACATCACGGGTTATCATGTGTTGGATGTAATATATATCATTAATTTCCTCTGTCATTCCGCTACAGGTAAATATAAATATTAGAGTTACATTTTGAAGTTTATAGGACATGCATAAACTATTGTAGTATATTAGAAAGTAAAGAGCATAATTACGGCTTTAAAGGATAACTATGGCAAGACTGAAAGTGTACAACTGAGGGGAAGTCCATGGAGGAAACAGCGCCACTAACACTAACAGGACGACAGACGAACAAGTCATACAGGACAAGGGAACTAAAATGTACACACACACAGCAAAATGAAATAAAATTAAACAATCACACACAAACAAAGAACGCGAACCCAGTATAAACTGGAAATGAACTTAGGTACTCCTGCAATGTGACCCCCCCCCCTTACAAAAAAGAGAGAGAGAAAAAAACGGGCGTGAAATCAGATGAGAAGTTCCTGCTTTCTGCATGACAATCAACATGCTGTTCATTGAGAGTCAAGCCTGGGAAAAGAGGAAGAATGCCTATGACCGATAAAGGTTGTTAGTCAAACATTTGTATATGTCCATATTGGTCATCCAAGTCATGAGGTGACTGCCGTATAACTAAATATTTATGCACTTAAATGAAACTTTATATTTGAAGCGCCATCACCGCCATCACCGCCACAGGAGGTACGGATAGAATCAACGGGGAGGGAGTTTTTGGTCAGATGGAAGCCTCCTTCAGAGACCTATGGCGGAGTACTGACCTATCTCGTAAATTATAATGTACTACCAAGTTTACGTGTCTTTACTAATGTTGTCGATGGGAACGACTCATTTTCCCTCATCCGTAAGTTTACTCATAAACACAGGTGTAGATGCCAACCTCGACCATCCGTAAACATACAAGCAGTTCGTTATTTATTATAGGCTGTGCTATAAAGGGTGTGAACATTTTTACAAGGCTATGAATACTTTGCATAACAAATGAGCTGTTTCCACTCTACTGCACTTGCATTTTATTTTCATAAAAAGGTGGATGAGTACGGCATGCAGAGTTGCAAAGCTTTGAAATAGCCAAAATATGCGGACTAGTGAATGCACGCTAAGAAAATTCTGTCCTCACCATTTGATCCTCAAGTAGTTATTTGTTCGGTACAATATTCGCACATTTTGGGACCATAAGTCAGTGGTTTGTACTACATGTATATAAAATAAAAAATCGTACAAACCGGTAGTTGACTGAATAAAAATGGACATTTTCACGTAAAAACTTCATCCAAAATAGAAAAAAGGAACAGATATGGTGAAACGAAACAAATGCACCATCATATACCAATTAACTTACAGAGATAACCAAGAAGGTGGTTTTAAGATAATGCCATTGCCAGACTTCTGATATGGAGTTAAACTCGATTGAAAAAAAAATGTGAAATAATTTTGCCTGTGTACAATTCTTGACGCTATAATACGATACCAAAACAGTTTACAAAAACAAACACAACATTTATAACAAACAAAAAAAACAAACAATAAAAACAGACAAACAAACAAAATATTTAGACAAATGATACGTTTTAGAAACACGATACTAGTATGAGAGAAACCATACACTAACAACAATTAATCAACATGCATAGAAAATTATTTTAAATTATGACTCGTCAGAGTGGGTTTATTATGACTCGACAGAGTGGGTTTATTATGACTCGACAGAGTGGGTTTATTCAAACAAAGAAGTAAAACATAATGAAAACTTGTGTAACGGTTTACATTCATTGGTATTTCTTTGCAGCCTTTGGAGACCACCTCGGACAGTTGTTCTTAATATCATTACAAGCGTCAAATGACTTTGGACTTGGAAAACAGACTGGCCCTAGGTATATCAGAGCTGGTACGGTGAAACCCTTTTCCGTTAAATCATCTAAGGTTCATCATTATACCTTTCGACAGTGTGGAGCTCAATTTCATCATAAATTTCCTTCTATCTACAGAAAAAAACACGCGTATCCAGAAGAATTTTAAGGCATAACATTCCATAAATATGAGCAAGTTACATCATTTTTATGTAAAATTATATGAAAAACTGACATGACCTATTTAGAATTTTATCAACTCTACAGAGAGTGCTAAAATAAACTAATTTAAGTCGAGATAATGTTTGAGATGTTCCCTAGATTTGTGAAGGTAAACTCTATTCGCATTGACAAGGACAAAGACAAAGCCACCAATACACTAAAGGTGTTTTAAATTGTGCAAATGGGTGGACTACAACAAATGAATCTGAGGTGTTTTTTGGCACCTTCTGCAAAATTGATAAAATTAAAACAGCAAAATTCAGGTTAGTTTTTGATATAATTTTATATATAATTGATGTAATTTTTTTCATATTTAGGGGATGCTATGCCTTAAGAATTTTATAGATACACAGATTTGTCTGTAGTCTGAGTGAATGAGGTCACATTTGTCCAAAGGTGATGATGAACCTTAATGAATAACTTTTTAGAAACTTTTGTTCAATTTTGATCATATGTTCAAGGCTGGGCCCATCGATTTTTGGCTTTTATGAAATTGTCACTTTTTTTAGAAGTTAATAAAAAAGAACACTGTTTGACTGATATAACCCCTTCCGCCTTTTAACATTCATTTATAATCTCGCGTTTAAGTATCATTTGGATTTAACTAATGCCATAACCCATTTCAATCTACTAAAGAATTCGATACAGCCCTAGTTTAATATATTTCATTAAATATCTAAACAAGACAATAAAATTATTTATATTTTTCTATTTTCTCAGGCTGCGGGGAAAACACTTTCATAGACCCAGGAGAGAAAAATATATTGGTGTCACCTTTCTATCCCGACGGATTCCATGAAGGAGTGGTATGCGTCTGGACTTTTGCCACTAAAGCCACCCACGGATTTAACATTTACATTGAAGACATAGATTTGGGAGAAGAAAATTATAACTGCGAGACAAATTATCTGCTTATAGGCGTAGACAACACTAGCAAAAAGGTGTGCTCTAATACTTCAGACACTCGACTGGAATCTAGTGACGTTAAGTTGTTGTTCAAAAGTGGGATCGGAAAGACAGGCAGAGGGTTCAAGGCTGTTGTAACGTCAGTTGGTATGTACAACATTACCATCAAGTCATTTAATTGATAGCTAGGGTGGGCATTGATCAGAGTTTTATTTTTAAAAAAACTTATAACTATCAATCCGTGTCAAGAAAATGAGACATGGGCCCGGCGCCATAAGAGTTTTAAAAATAAATGCCTGAGGTTATTCCTAACTTCCATGGCAACTCCAATCAAAGTATTTGAAGTTGATGACGTCAGAAACAGTTTTCTCAGACATGAGTATTTTTGTCAAGGAAGGCTATTTATATCCTGTGTGTGCCCCAAGTGGTGGAATGGGGTACCCCTGGTGTGTTACATGCTGGGGTTGTCAGGCTATAATACGGAAAAGCTGACCGCAAACCATAGTGGTGCACCGTGTTGGGAAAGATGCCACGTTCCTCGCACGTTAAAGAACCCTACTGTGGTATTCTCCCGGAGTAGGAACCATAGGGCTCCGCCACAGGAGGCTAAATTGCCCGACCCTACCCACCTCTCCCTATTTCCAGTGGCAATCAAAATTTGTCGACCCCATTGTCCTTGTGTCCCATCCCTTTTTCATTTCATCATCATTTCATATTCATTTTATCATCAATTTCATTTTCATCGTCTGAATATAGCTGAAATATTGCTGCTCGGACGTTAAACCCCAACACACACACACAAATATTTATATCCTGAACTTGACTTAGAGATCGTCGGCAAGTGGGATTAAACTGGAAGTGGATATTGCCACATGGAACTGTTTAAATATTCCGCGGTCTGTTCTCTTTACCCTCCCCCTTTTCCGCCTTGCAAATTTACGTTAGTATGTCGCTCCGCCGCCGATCAATATGTGATCCTTTATTTTTGGTAAGAGATGGAAGTATTATGACATCAAAGCTTTTGTTATTTTTGTTGAATTGCTATGTTTATATGATTATGTGCTTATCTTAAACTATTTGATTTTTGACTTAGCAAGCAGGACTATTTTTTCTAATTGACCTGACGCAGGTCAAACACGGTACCTCCAATACCCGAAAACAATATTACGTCGGAAGGACAAGTGACTAATTTCAAAGTACTGACGCCATATTGATTATTACAGACTTTCGTTAGGTATCTAGAAAGTGCTGGAATACTAATAAAAAATTTTTGCAAGTGTGTTTAAATAAAACAGTGAGCAATTATACCACCCCAAAAACGTGTTTTATTGAGCTTTTCGGATTTTCGATCTGGTTTTCGGTTAATACCGAGGTTTTTGGTTATTCGAGCAACCGAAGAAGATGTCGGAAGTTTTTAATGATGGATTTTTTTTACCTGCAATGTACACTCTTTGAGTTGTTAGTATATTGTTAATGTCTATCATTACAAGATGGGTCTTGTAGGTTTGAAAGTATTAAATGTTTGTCAATCTTACCAAGGAGTTAAATATAGATTACTATCATGACTGTAAGGATCTATTGCGAATGCTAGGAGCTTCTAATAACAGATTTTCGGAGCTGCAGTGTACGTTATTTTGTGATGTACAAAAAAAACCCCGTAAGTATAGTTTTAATGTTTATGATTACATTGAGGGGGGTGTTGGCATCCCTCCTTTTTATGGAAAAATTATAATTTTCGTGTGTAAAATTGACAAAAATGGCAAATTATGTCCTAGCGCCCCCTTTTTCTGAGAAACCCAAGCTGCCACCCCCTCATTTTCAAAGTGTGTGGATCCGCCTCTGCCAGATGGGTCCTGAAGGTTTGAGAAAGTGTTCTAGTATTTATAAATTACAGGTATTTTTGTGAACAATTTTGATAAAAATATTTTTCAGACCCTTCTATAAGTTTACGTTATCTTCCCTGTATCAATTTGATCCGATGGAGCAGTGTATTGAATAGAGTCGTCACATTCTGAGACGTTGTATATATATATATATATATATATATAATAATAATAATATATGATTTAGACGATTATATATATATAATGCGAAACATAACAATAAATTAAATAAACGTCTAAATATGTTTAACATCACCAGAAGATGGTAAAATTTTAATTGAATATTTCGGATAACTGATATCCTTCCTCAGCATAAAACTCATAAAACTATATGAGCATAATACTCACTAAGTTCAAGATCAAAACAGACTCAGAAGCTGAATCGCGTACGCTGTGGGTGATTGTACCTTTATCAAAGGCTCACATAAGCAACTGATAAGGGGCCTGAATGAAAATAACAAAGAGGGTCTTTTTATCAAAGTTACAATTAACTGTGGAAAACACTTTAAAAAAAAATAAAAAGTCCAAATATAGTAGTACGGCGTATTGATGTATAGCAAGTAGTGCTGTACCAGCCTTAGACCAACCTAAAAATGAATTATTTTTTCTCGTTGATTCCATCAGGAGAAGTTGTTTGCAATTTCTTCATCCAAAATGAAGTATTTAAACTAGAAAATAAACATTTGAATCATGGAATTGTTAAAAAAACATATGATTTCGAAAGCAGAAACATAAACAATGTCTGTTTCCAAGGTAAGAACGAAAGGCAATGTAATTAAAATTAGATCTTAATGGCTCCCCCTTTTTTCTATGTCACATGAAGTCATGCGACAAAGGAAAAAGAGGGAGCAATTAAAATCTAATCAGAATTAGATTTTGGGATGATATGAAGCCATGTGGCATATTTATCACATTCAGTAGTTGATCTTGATCTATCAAAAAGAGGGATATCTAGTAAACATTAGGTATTTATATGTAGCCAAACAAACTTTTAGAGCATAAAGAATCCCCGCTTATGACATTACTGCTGAAAATTTTCCTAAATACATTAAAAACGATTTGATTAAATTTTTATTGTATTAGAAATTTCCCCACTCTCAAATTTTCAATCATTATCATTGTGGCTGACCTGTGATTTAAATACCCTATATCACACCCCTTGACTTATATTGCATACCCTAAATCACAAGCCTAGACCTATTTCGTGTACCCCTAGACCTATATTGCATACTGTACAAAAGTGTATCACACCCCTAGACCTATATGGCATACTGTATATCACATCCTTAGACCGACATGTACATGTATATCGCATACCCTATATCACACCGCTGGACTATATCACACCCTTACTCATACATAATATGCACATCATAAACTGCATATCACTCCCCAAGACGTACATATATATGGCATACCCTATATCACACCCCTAGACCTATATGGCATACCATATACCACACCCTTAGATCTACCAGGTATATGGCATACCATATATCCCACCTCTAGACCTATATGGCATACCATATATCACACCCCTAGACCTATATGGCATACCATATACCACACCCTTAGACCTACCGGGTATATGGCATAGCATATATCACACCCCTAGACCTATATGGCATACCATATACCACACCCTTAGACCTACCGGGTATATGGCATACCATATATCACACCCCATAGACCTATATGGCATACCATATATCACACCTCTAGATCTATATGGCATACCATATATCACACCCCTAGACCTATATGGCATACCATATACCACACCCTTAGACCTACCGGGTATATGGCATACCATATATTCCACCTCTAGATCTATATGGCATACCATATATCACACCCCTAGACCTATATGGCATACCATATACCACACCCTTAGATCTACCGGGTATATGGCATACCATATATCCCACCCCTAGATCTATATGGCATACCATATATCACACCCCTAGACCTATATGGCATACCATATACCACACCCTTAGATCTACCGGGTATATGGCATACCATATATCCCACCCCTAGACCTATATTGGATACCTTATATCACACCCTACACAGAACACACATGAAGTATAATTAAAATATGTTTTGATGAACATGACATGCCAAAATCTGTATCTGATGGAATATCAATCCTCAACCTAAATCACCCTGAGACCAATAGCCCTAAGTGGGTTGGCATAGGAGTCTTGTGTTGATACCGCATGTGATACAGATTTTGGCATGTAATATTCAGTATGGAATGTACATGTGTATTATATCCATATACATGTAAGTCATAATTGATTATCAATATGGTTCTTTTTTAGTTCATTGTCAAGATATCATTTAGAATGCAGATCTTAAGTTAGATACAGGATTTTCATGACACATGAAGGACACAGTCAATTAGGTTAGAAATTCTATGTTCATGAAAGTGGATTGAAAATATGATGGATATCAAGGCACCCAAAAGTAGACCTTTCCTAAGAGCTGATTTTCAGGGACACTCATACATGTACAATGTATTAGGTAAGTGAAGGTATTCAGTTTGTTCATATACTTCCAATGTACACAATGATTTAAAATTTTCAGAACTGATGATAGATCTATTGTAAACATTGCTAGTGTAGAACAGATGTCATATGTCTTAGCAAAATTTTCAGTTTACATTTGTATTTCTATGAACAGGAAATTTATACTGAAAACTTCAAAAATACATGTGCATGTACTCTAACTATGCTAACTGGCATATGCAGTACAGTATTAATTAAAGATTTCATACATGAAATTATGATATTTGTAATATAATAATACATGTATCGAATTTGTTATTTACTTTACAGTGTGACATTAATTGCTCATAAATAAATCAACAGACAGGGATGGATCCAGATATTTTGAAATGGGGGGTCCAGACATCATTATAAATCATCAGATAACTAGAAACCATACATGGGAGAAGCCCTAAAGCAATATCATTAGTAAACTTTCCTATTTCTGTATTTAGATGTTTTGTCTAGTACATGCAATGGCTTTAACTTATTGTTTTAAACTCACCACTTCAAACCACTTTAATGATCTTTCTGGTTATGAGGAGATGTTGTTTTGACAATGACAAGTGAAAAGTAACCTATTCTACTCTTACTTATGTTATCTGTTATTAACAGTTATTGAAACAAAGATGTGCTCATGAAGTACACTGTACTACATTTTTGTAAAGTTTGTTAGGTTTTATTTAAGATAAATTTGAATTATTTTAGAGAAAGAAGTGTTCATTTTTTCTTAATTAAAAAATGATAGAGATATTTTAAGAATAACATTTCAGAACACTAAAATATCATATATATTTATTGTATTAACTTTTTATAATGTAGGACAGAAATTATAATGTTACGGAAATACTGTTTGCAAAATTTCAATCAACCAGTACTGACTAGGTGGCTTAAAAACCATTAAAAACCTGGGATAATGATAACCACCGGACCTCTATTTTTGCCTGATTTTGCACACAATTATATAGACATGTAAGAATATTTCTCATCAAGAGCAGATTTCTGTACTTGCATATGATGTGGCTAAAATACATGTATATATTCATGCATTTACATATTGCAATTATCAAAGGCATTGTTATCATCTTTTCCTTGATTTCTTTTCAGTGGTAATCCCTTTTAAAGTTTCACTACATGTAGCAAGAAGAAAGCAAAAGCAAAATGAACTATTGTTGTGCTGTGACACTATTTAGGTATGAAATAAGGTGCTGGTACATGTCAACATCTCTTAATAAAAACTATAAATATGAAGTCTGATTTTGTAGCACTTATTTGTTGGCAAAACATAAGAGTTACCTGTATTTTAATATAATACATATCAGTGAAACAGTCATGCAGAAAAAAAAAAATGAAAGAAATGCACATACATTATTGAAGGCAGACAGGTATAAAACAATCTGCTTTAGCGCAATAATGATTCATCATAAAAAGTAGTACTCATGGGGTATTGGTTCACTAGTAACCTTTTTGTTTTGGAAAGTAGAAAAGATGGATTTATATTCAAAGTGTATTTGTTATTAAGAAATACAAAATATTGCCTGTATTCACTACATCTCTTTATCCTTGACTTTCCATATTGATTGGAACCTTAAATTGCTATAATATATAAGGTACAACCAAAGTTTTTTTTACTTTAAAGAATTCAAACTGCTTTGTAGTTTTGATAACAAGAGTTTGTATCCTTGTTTGAATTGAAAAATTCCTAGGTAATTATTTATTGTAAAAAAGTGTATAGTTTTAACATTTTCAACTCGGGGCCTAATATAGACAACAATGATAAGGACAAGCTTTAGTCAATTCTGTTTGAAAACAGTATCTACATATTTGTTCATTTAATCTATTACAAATCACTGTCAAAGAGAGCACAAACAAGGAGAAGTGTTTTTGCTCATTTCTCCCTTTAGATTTGGTCCTTGGTCAACCTAGCTCCCCTAGTCCACAGGATTCATTTCTACATCATGCATCTCCAACCCGAAATTTCAAAGTGTGGATTTTTTTCTTACTTTGAAAATCCATATAGTATTGATATTCAGTGATTCACAGTGGAGATCATATTTTTAATGAAGTGCTAGTTTAGGTGTAAAGTGTCAAGAAATTTGAGAACATAAACGTACGCAGCCAGAAATACCAAAAAAACAATAAAAGAAAAGAAGATCCATAAATGCATTAATAAACAAGCAGTATTGATATACACTTCATTAAAACAGATGGTTGTCTTTAAAACGACAAAGTTTTTTATCGTTTGTTTTTTTTAGCTTGCAACTTGGTTACATGAATATTTGAGGTCTTCTTTGACTCAGTGCCTCAGCACTTTGATTTGTGGCGCTGGGGCCGGCACATATATACACTAATATATTCACCTGTGGTCGACTTAAAAAAAAAATAATAATCGTAAGTGTAAAATATGTCATAAGTTATGACGTCATAATATTGTGGCCTAATATGACGTCTTAACTTACGACTAATTTTATACTTATAAAGTTTTTTTGTGAAAAGGGCTGTAGTTATGTTTGACATCAATTAATCAGAACACGGACGGGACCAATACAGAGTAAAGGGCCAATATAAAAATGAAAAAAAAAACAAAACAAAATAAAAACAACGAAACAAAAAACAAGTCTTAATATATAAAAATAGTAACAAAACAAAAAAAAACAAAAAACGGGCCAGATAGGGAAATTTACGATTTACGATGAAGAAAAACGATCATTCCACTACCGTTTGTTAACAAAGGTATAGATGCAATTAACTTGGCTAACATCCTCCATCACAAAAACGTTACCAACATAATTCCCCCATATTTCAAAGACAAATCCATACGAATTATTTCATATTCCTATACTTCGCCCATTGCATTCAAAATTTTCAATAATTAAAGGCTATTGCAGAACCTCGAGATTAAAGACTTCAAGGCTAAACCACCTGACTGTTCTTGCAAAAACTCTCCATTCCAATATGGTCCTGGTCACTTCGTTACGGGAGATTTAACCATCATCGAAAACGAATCTCTGCGTAATATCCTTTCTAAAGGTCCCAAATACCGTGAGCCACGCTCCATGAATTGGAATTATAACTTTAAAGTTCTTATGGATGCCGTCGAAGTTTATGCAAGAAAATGGATAAAACGAGAACAAGAAGACATTGATTCTCTGTAAGAGTGGTTAAAGGACGTAAGGTCATTAATTTTGAAACGAATGATAGTTTTAAGTAGGTCGATGAGTGCCAAGGCTACATCGGTTTTCAAAGACCCCGATGTAACAAAAATATAGTCTACTATACATGACAAGTATGTTGTCGTACCAGCAGACAAGGCACAAAACAACATTGTTTTTGTCTGCAAAACGTTTTACATCCAATGTTTATTATCAGAGGTAGACGTAGAAAATAATATCAGTGATAAGACCTATACTGCTACCACACTCTCCAAAGAAGAGATTGCGGAAAACCATAAATCTGTGCTATCCTCTTTTGTTCTCTCTACCAAGGACGACGATTGTGTTTTACCGTCTATGTACTGGATTCCTTAACTCCACAAAAATCCATACAAACAACGTTTCATAGCTGGATCTGCAAAATGTACCACCAAACCTCTTTCAAAACTCTTAACTTCTATACTCACAACTGTGTAAGAGGGTCTGCAGTCCTACCACAACACTTATTACTCCAGTAGTGGTATTAATTCAATGTGGATCCTGAAAAATTCGAAAGATCTTTTGGAGACAATCAGTTCAAGACTATTATCTGAATATAATAGCATTAAAACCTATGATTTTTCAACACTGTATACTTCTATTTCCCATACTCAGTTAAAATCTCAACTTAAAAACATTATACATCGTTGTTTTTCCAAAAAAGATGGTACACCTAGATACAAATATATAGTTCTTGGTAGAGATTCCGCATACTTTGTAAGAAATAATTCCAAATCATCTTCCAAATATACAGAGGAAGATGTTTACAAAATGCTGGAATTTTTAATCGACAGTATATTTGTCCAGTGTGGTGGACGTGTTTTTCAACATACGGTCGGCATTCCAACAAATTGTGCTCCTTTACTTGCTGCCCTATTCTTTCACTCTCATGAGGCTGACTTTATAGCTGATCTGATCCGAAAGAAAGAATATCGTTTAGCTAGATCCTTTAATCTCAGTTTCCGCTATATAGATGACGTATTATCTTTAAACAATCCTAATTTCGGGGATTTGATACATTGCATCTACCCCAAAGAACTTGAGATAAAGGATACTACAGGCACTGTGAAGTCAGCTTCATATCTTGACCTACACTTAGAAATCGATGGTGAAGGAAAACTATTGACCAAACTTTACGACAAACGTGATGACTTTTCATTCAAAATTGTCAACTTTCCTTTCATCTGTAGCAACATCCCTTCAGCACCTGCGTATGGAGTGTTCATATCACAATCTTACGTTATGCTAGAGCTTGCCGAAACTACGCAGACTTTTTGTATCATACGTTATACCTTTTGTATCTCGCTAGAACTAACAAATAGGCTTCTGGAACAGGGTTATGTTGCTATAAGATTGAAGTCATCACTACAGAAGTTTTATGGTCGTCATCATGAACTCGTGGATCGTTATGGTGTATCCATCTGCACCATGAAAACTGATTTATTCAACGGGTCATAGTTTTCCAGTCCTCGTTTGTCCACCCCGGACTTGATTTTTTATGAGCAACTCGGCGGGTGTTTCTAGAAAAGCAGAGGACGCTTACCCTACCGGTGCACCTGGTTCATGCTTCCAGTTTTTAGTGGAGTCCGAGTTGCTCATTTGCTTTTGTCACTTTGTATGTATGATTTCAGTTACTTGATGTTCTTTGTTGTGTATGTCTGTTTTCCATGTCTGGTCTTTGTCCCTGGATTGCATTCTTTTGATTACCGCTATAACCTCGGTTCCCTTGATTACTGCTGAATTTGTATATAGTTTTAGCATTTTTTCACTCTTTTTCGTTTGTTAGGAACGCACATCTCGTGAATAGGGACAGATAACTTTTATATGTCTGTAGCCACTACAAAGTGTTCTAAGAAAGTGCCATCTATTAATATTGCAACCAAAATCGAGGATTATTGCTAGTTCAGCATTCAACTATACCAAATCGTGACATAAAATAGACCATACCTATTACACTGAGCATTCTTTTCTGTCATCTTACAAAATCATGACATTTATTTTTTTCATTAACGTACTAATGTTTAAAATGTTGTAAAAACAGTATGTTAAAATTATTAAAAAATATTTTTGACATAGGAAATTGTGTAGTAAAATTACAAACATTAATTGTATAAAGCCTCTTTTAAGGGGAGGTAATTGTCAGGAAAATGTTGTATAGAAATGAAATCGAAATTATATATTGTTTTGCAAATTTTACAAGAAAAAAATTCCTGTGATCCCCAATTTTCTTTTGGTAATATGAAATGATGTCAGTTATGTGTTCTTGATATAAATTAAGAAGAAATTCCATCTACCCGTTTTCTCATTGTTTGCGAAATATTGAAATTCCCCACAGTATCTCGAAATCAAGTTTGATGACCTGTGTTTTTCACATTAAAATTCTAAAGTAAGTTTATTTAATGTTATCTTCCAGAAAAACTAGGAAAGTGTACCTACAAGAAATATTAGGCATGATCTACCAAAAGTAGTTATTTTAAAATTGTCATTTAACATGAAGCAAGATAATTATGAAAATCTAATTACATAACTGTTTCATCAAGGAATCAAGACTTTTACTTCTATATATAAATATTTCAGTAAAGACACCTTCAGCTCCGGCCAATATTACACTAAGCCAGCTTTCGAAAGCTATCTTGGTCACTTGGTCACTACCGGAAGGAAATCACGTTAACATTTCATCATACCGATTATGTCATCAGATACTGCCTGTTTCGTCAAGAATTTGTGTGATAATTTTAGCCAATCCAAAGAATCGTTTCATCTTACGTACTCGAGGTCACGAAGGTCAAGTCTTCGCTATCTCCATGACTTCAAGAATTGAAGATGTTGAAAGTACATTTTCTACAAACAAAATTTTACGAGCGTGTAAGTATGACACCGGATATATTTGGAAACAATGTTTTAGAACGAGAACGGGTTATTGCTGTTATTCTTTCGTCATGCTTTGTATTTATACATTAAAATCTGTCTAACCGAAAACTTTTCTTGATTCAGTTCCAACATTTTAATTGCAATATATATAAACCTTCATAAATGGAACACCATGCTTAACCAAATAATTTATTCATTCAAAAAAAAAAAGGTTCGTTTCACTGCAGTTATTCGAAGTTATTGTGATCAGTGTACGAATACTGCAACATGCATAAGTTTATGTCAACTTGATATAAAGTCAAATTTTTCAGTTTGTTCAAAGATGATAGTCGTTCCAAAAAGTCATAAAATATCTATAACTCACCCATCGTATCCAGGACTGTACAAATCTGGAGTAATGTGTCACTGGTCTGTCCGGACAGAGGATTATTCTCCTCTAACTTTACACCGGAAGTGGATTGATATACAGAACACAACAGCATGTAGTGGTGACTTTCTAAAGTTCGTCTCATTAAAGACGGAAAGAATGTGTGGTACGTCACATGAGTTGTCGACCACTGTCTTCAAAAAGGGATCAGTCGAGCTAACATTTGTTTCAGACGAAAGGATTGAAGGTCACGGGTTTTCACTAGAAGCTTACAACCCTAAGGCAACAGGTGATATAAATCAAATTCTTCCAAATTCCACAGGCCTGATAACCTCTTCCCGATTACTGTGGATCATTACACTAGGTTCATAGCTCAGTCCTGTTAGATTTGAAACAAAAATGATAAGCATTACTTATTCAATTTATTACCCACGGCACACAAATTGGTAGGGTTTAGTGTGGAGCATATCATTCTTCAGTTCAATATGATACTCTTATTTTACTTTTGAGATAACTATCTGATACAAAATATAGAATGTAGCGTTTATGGTTCTTTTCGAAGGCTAATAATAGTATATAAAATAAAACAAACCAAACAAACATATGAAAGAAAAACATTACTGTAATACTTCCATGTTTTTTTCAGATATCAAACCTTCGAAGACAACACTACAGCAAAGTACCCAAAGCAATAATTTCAAATCATCTGTATCCACCTCCAATAGTTTTACTGCATTGATGATACAATTAAATGCATCATCATTAAAAATGGCGTCAGGGACGGTTTCTCTGTTACATTCTGATATCTTTTTAAAACCATTTTCAAGAAGATCAACGTCATCAACAAGTACCTCCTTAGAAGGGGTATCAAGGGATGGATTACTGGTATCAACTGATATCATTCCATCGGAAAGGTCAACTATTTTGTATACAAGTCTGTCGCCCACAACGGCCATACCCACTTTGATACCAACACCGACAACTAGCACATCCACTTTAATATCAACGACGTCGTCAACAACGACGCACTATTCTATATACAAGATATCGGTTTCACCCTCAACAACTTCATCGATAAATGAACAAATGTCGATTCAACGAGCTTCAACTGACTACGAGACAACTGCAATAGATAGAGAGGGAATCATTATATCGACTACTACTTCGCATGATATAACTGAGAATCACTCAACTTTTACAGAAATATCTACACCCTTTTTGGGTAAGGCGAATTTATAACGTTTTCTAAGAATAGGTTAATTACTCATATAATTTATCTCACATCATATATGAGATATGAAAGGTGAAATCGATTCAGTTCTAGATTTCTCCTTTAAGTTAGTTTTTCGTTATAACTTTAGAAACAATTGAATGGTAACAATTGAAATTTGTCTTGTACGAATTCCCATTGGAGATCTGGAATTTCTTATAAGTTCGAGAATTTTCGTCTTTTCCATTGGAGGAGAGCAGCTGAATTAACGAAAATAAGAGATATTTATCGAATGGCAGAAATCAATATGGACCCAATTCGTCCAAAAAACTCACTGCAATCCATAAATGTTCATTGAAATACCGTTAAGTGAGACGTTACTGTACAAATCATGAATTGTAATTGATGACTTTTTAATACAATGAAAAACGTTTATCGATGTGTCATGGGACGTCGTTTATAAAAAAAATAACATTTTCAGGAGAAAAACGATGCCAAAAATGTGAAAGGTATACTTAATTTTTATATAGGAAACTGCATACGTTGCTCAAATTAAAGACAAAGTGAATCTAAAAAAATAAATGGAAAGTTCCTTAGGTGAAGCAGCACTTAGTGACAACCATTTCCCCGGTGCAATTTCGATTTAATTCGTTTCTATACTATTTGTATCGTTTAAGATAGGATTCCTAGCCATCCTATATACATCATGCTGATTTACCGCTTCAATGCATCAAACGGCCAGGAATACAACACAACACAGCTAATACCAGCACTTCGGAATGAGGTTAGAATAGCTATTGGATGAATTTTAGTGAATGTTGCAACGAGCACCGTCCATCCTGTCTTTAACATTGAGCCTACTATTAATAGTACTGCATGCATTTTTGAATGGGGTGATGATGACACACAACAAACTTAAGCAAATATTAAAGAGGTCGACCTAGGGTAAGGGACACAAATCATGAAATCAGTGATATGTTTGTATCACATTCAATTTCACTTAAGCCTCTCGAGCTTTCATTTGAATCAGAATAAAATGAATCCAAATTAATTAGATGCTTATATAAGATTGATGATAAATGCTGAATACAAACGTTCCAATGATTTTTAGAAGTTGTATCCCTTGCCCTAGGTCTACCTCCATAAGACAATTACAATTTACCAACAATATTACATGACAAAAATTAATTCCACATTACTTTAATAAGCATGTTGTCCAAAATACTATGTAAATTCAAACGTTGAACAACAATTCTCATGCTTTGGTTTACACAATTAAAAATATACGTATAAAACGTTCAACTGTCTTGTATTAATCAAAGAATTTCTCTTTTTTGTTGGCCATGATTTGCCACAATATTTGTTGAGGAAAATTAATGGACTGGAATAAAATTTGTTAAGTTGATTAAATGTAAAAAAAATGAACGGAAAGAAAACAACGTTTACCACTTGGATTATTTATAGCAATTGAATAATTGATAATTAACAGATTTTTCTGTATGACATAAGCTGAAATGAAATACGATTGTTTTGTAGTTGGTCCCATACTTCAGTAGATCGGTGTTTAAGAGTTTAGAAGTTACAAAATGGAGGTATTTATATAACCGAGATACAAAACTATATATACTTACAGATATCACCAAAAAGTTTTCAACAAGTATAAACACACATTTCAGTAAGCTCCCAAATACACCGGAACCAAAAGTAAATGAAAGGACCAAATCATTTATCTGTTTTTGCACAAGTATTCTTTTTACAAATTATGATTCTGAATTTTTAATACGGTCGCGAAAAATGCAATAAATACAGCTTTACTTAATACCTTTACGATATCAACATGTATTACATTAACTCAGATATGTTAAAATAACATAAAACTGATATCAATAGTTCGATTGTCGCTTATGATTAAAATGCCATCCACTGGAAAACGAACAAGACAAATTCTTCACACAAAAATCAGATTATACAGATATATAGTGTTCCTGATGTACCTACCGAACACCTGATGTACCTACCGAACACCCCACAAAAAATTGGCATTTTTTCTGCTTCAATAAATTAGGTTGCTTGTTCAATTACTGTCTTACTAGTAAGACTCTATGCATGTTATCTGGGTTGTCCGTGCCTACGCAGGATTAAAAATTCACGAGTTTCATGACTATCCATGTTATTGTTTAGTATTAATAGGTGTTTGATAGAAGCTTATTTTCCTGATTGAATCACAGAAAAAAAACGAATATCGAAGTTATTCCATGTACGATTTTATTTCAGACTACTTCATGAGTTGATTCCAATAGAAATAGAAGTGAAGTTTCAGGTTTCTAAACTTCTTACCAAATTTAAAGAAAATTCCAGTTTTAGTTTAATTCATTTCATCAGCCAAACAGCTATAGAGCATTTATTGACAGACAACCGTACTTGGGTGCAACAACTTCAACTTGATAAGCAAGCTTTGCAAAAATTCCGGAGCAGTTCGAACTTCCGTGAGCGAAACCTTATACAATTTGTTTTATCTTCGAGAAACATATTGGACCTGTAAAAATCAAAATATGTAAAGAATTGTAATTAGTCAATTATTACCCCCAATATGCACAACATTAGGAATTTGCTTTCATACCTGAAAAAGGTGGTGACCCCTATATCTGCCACTGCAAATGAAACTTAAATGATAAAACAAACAAACAAACTAACAAATAAACTTCTACTGAAAAGAAATGACTGCATTTACATGTGTGAATTAATTAGTCGAAAATGCTAGGCAATACATGGATCATTTGTTGTCTTATTTATTTGTCTTGTTTGGCTTGCATCGAAAATGGAAATGAAATTAGTAACCTCTTTTTTTGGTTCGTTGTAATAAATATAAGATGCAGTACGTTTTCAACCCACCCACATTTTACAGGAAATCAAGAAATACATAACCCATGCGAACTCCTGAGAAAATCCTGTTTAGGATGCCGTGCTGGTGTTACAGCGACGTATGATGTTCACTGTGACATGTTAGGAGACCAGAATTCGACACTGTAAGCAATAATGAGATCCTGTCGATAAACTAAACCAAGTGCTTTTATTAGAGTATCGCCAGTTATTTGTGTAACTATCATGTTATATATAAAACATCAAGAAAAGGTCACGATTGTTTCCCTTTTACCACCAAAATTTGGTGAATGTAAGGCTTTATTCAGTACTACGTTTGAAATATTCTAGCCTTTCCTTTTAAATTTTATTAGTACGTGTAGCAATCGTTTTGATTGGTTGGTGTCTTAGAGCAAACCAGGTTATTTTGTGAAAACCTGGCTTGGTACTATGACGTCATTGATATCGACTGGTCCGCAGTCCGCAATTCAAATAATCCCAAACGAAATAATGTTTTATTACGATTCATTCTTTCTATATGTGGCCTGTCACACAATATTGAAATAAAAATGTTTCTATCTTTTAAACAGGTTATAACCAATATATGGTTTATGCCAATTTTTGAAGCGTTTTATAAGTATAAGCTGCCACAAACTAGGTTATGTCTTATAACCCGTTTAAAAATTAGAAACTTTCCTTAATAATTGCAAATGTACGCATTGAAATTTACTTGGAAATTTGTATATTTCATCAATGAATTACAAAGTGGAGAATGAATAGCAAAGTCTTTATTTATTTTATCGCTGACTCCGTGTTTATCATTTAACCCACCATTTCGTGTGAAATGCCTATACTAAGTCCGGGCCATTGCAGTACCATCTGTTGCGGTGGTGTTGTTTAAGTTTGGACTTCATTATGGTTCGGATACGTGTTCGGTAATTACGTTGTTACCCTTGTATTTGAAATGAAAATTATTATTGCTAATCAAAATTAACAGACTAAGCCCCAAAACAAACACCAATTAGTAACACTAAAATAAAAGTGATAAAATGAGCGTAATTATTTTTAGAATGGAATCTTCCACAAAGCCGCCGACTTTTCCAAACGTCAATCAAGATGACTATAATATAATAATAATTGGAGCTGTTTGTTGTACCGTTTTACTGACAATTATCATCATCGTGGTAGTTTTCTATTGTCGAAAACGTTCCCGGCGAAATATTGGAATAGAGGTATTTATGTATTTCGTCTCATGCCTAAAATTCTAATGTAATGTTCGTTTGGAGGTAAATGCATATATTGAATGAGGGATTTTTTTATTAAGGTTACAGTTGTAGTAAACTATGACAAATTATAATATTCTAGGCGTATAAACCAGGGCCTAATCTAGAGTTTGGAAAACAACAATATTGACTTTGAATCTTTGTAATCTTTAAAAAAAAACTTCTCCCTGCCAATGACTAATAGGAGAAGTGAGCACAAACAAGGAGAAGTGTTTGCTCATTTCTCCCTCTAGATTAGGCCCCGATTGATTCACACGCGTTTGAACCAGAAAGAAGGATATACATACGACATTGTTTGGATGCATTAAAAATATCTTCTTGGCGAATATACTTTCAGTTCCAATTGGATTTAGTAATATTGAATTTAATGATTGTTTTAACTACAGACAGATTAAAAGTCTATTCACTTTTAAAGTGGATGTCTAATCAATCATGTTTAAAACGTGTTCAAGTTTTACAAAGCTAAAAAAATTAACAAAATTGATAATTATTAAGTAGATTTGATTATTTTTAGAGCAATGACATCATATCAGTTCATGATTTCGTCACAAATAAATTCTCTGGTAATGTTACTATGACTGGATTCTCAGCTCGCAAGCGTATAAAGAAGATTAAAAGGAGAGGTCGGTCTCTTCCATGTAGGATGATTCTTGCAAGTCAAAAGGTAAAAGTAGTAGAGGTTATCCCCCTTTGTACAAAAAACTCTCAATCAGTTGCAATCACAGTAGAAAACAGGAGCGCCTTTCGTAATGCTTATAATTAATAACCGAAAATATGGATCAGGAACTGTGGGATTTTGTTTTCTTTATAAGGGTCAGTTTTAGATGCTGTAACACCTTCATTCATGTCTTAACAAAGGTTTGGGATAAGTCTTTGTAAGAATCGAGCAAACTGGAAAATCTGATACATGCATGTCAAAAACCATACAGTCTGACAATAAACTATGTAGTCTTAGCTTTACGTTATTAGTATTGCAAAAACAATTCTGTTTTTCCATGTATTTTACAGGAAGAAAGAGAAATAGATGAAATTGTACAAAGGCTTGGTCATTTTATTGCTGATACAAAAACACTAAAAAGACGACTGAAAATTAAGAAGAGGCACAGGCGCGGGGATAGTGTTTGAAATGATTCAAGGGTATTAAACAGCTTATTACTGTCATATTGCTGTAAAATGATGAATCAACCGCAATTATAAGGCAAATATAAATGAATATATGTTTTCCATGTTTAAGACCGATATGTGAAACATATGAATATTGCTTAGAACTGAAAAGCTAGCTCATGAAAAATAGTTAGGTATAGGAATTTGATGGAAAAATATTTCCTACATAATTTCTTATACGAAAGCGTGTGTTTTTTAAATGATTTTGGAAAAAAAAATCCGTTTATTTATTTTGACATAAACAGAATTGCGTATTATCATGTCATTTTTATAACAGGATGTAAATTTCAAGGGCATTTCTATCATTATAAATAAATATTGTGACCTTTATTTAAACATGCAAGACATAACATTTGGAGATTGCAACCCACTCAACTAATTGTATATATGTATTTTGATTCTTATAGATAACTATTAAACCATGAATTTGCATATAAACCATTGCAACTAAAAATAAATAATCACATAATTCAACATTTTCGTCGTGTCTATTTTAATATTAACCAATGAAATGTGAAACAATTTGCATTTGTTTATTCTTAGTAGTAAAAACATTGTTGAATATCTTATAACTGTCAAATTGAGAAATGCGGAATGGTACGTAAATTTCACTGTCAACATTCAGTGTTTGTTGAATACTTAGACAATGAACCTTCTTAAATTAATTAATTTCCTTTTATGAATATGCACGATGAAATAAAACAAATTCCTGGAAAGTATTTTTCATGTCAAATTATTTGATTCTATGAAGAAAACAACAATAATTATTTCATCAAAAAGCGACACGTATTTGAAATTGTGTACTTTCTAAAAATATTTTGCCCATAGGGTTTGTAAGTCCAATCAATTATTCTATTGATTCCACCAAAAAACCATCAATGATTTAAAAGACGAAAATGGATATCGACCATACAAAAATACAAGGAAAATTTAATATAGATAGATAAGAATTAATTATCCAATAAAATTTGAAAACAAATCGAATTATTATTTTTTTTTTTGGTAAAAATATTACTTTATCAGTATTATATAGATAGTGGTGAATGTAACCTATGTAGTTATTTCCAATAATGTACATCTGAATTTGGAGGCTCATTCTTGGATAGACATTTACAAAAATGTCAGTATTGAAAAACTAGTAGTTTTTTTAAATGCAATTTGATATCGGTGTAATTTCTCGATGTATTTTATGTGTATGCACCATATAGAAATGCTATTTCGAAGTATCTCAAATAGTCTTCATATAAAGTACAGATCGGTGTCAGAAGAAGTCAATTATAATGGTGGCGACATTTATCGTCATTAACTACTCTTACGTGTCTCGCAACATCTTGCCGATTTTTGCATTATTAAAATACATTCAACAGGTTATTCAGATACTAAGTCTATTTATTTCCGCATTTATTTGTGAAAATATGTATTCTCTTTTTGAAAGTTTGTTGATATTCACTGAAGTAAATATAATCGTGCACTTAGACTGCTGTCCTAACGACGCAGCCTAAGCACTTTGAACTGGTTGCATCAAGAGTGTACTCCGAATGGTTTGACCCCATGCAGGTCCAGGTTTCAAAGGAATATGCCCGCAGCGGCGCTTAGGTTGTCGTAAAAGGCGACTAAATAGTGCTCAGAAGCTTGGTTGGGGCCATAGAGAAAATGGGTTGTGTGCCTCAGGTGGCTGAATGGGGTCACCCTGGCATACTACATGCTGGGATCGCCAGGCCATAATACGGAAAACCTGACCGCAAACCATAGTGGTACAATGTATTGGGAAAGATTCCACATTCCTTGCATGTTAAAGAACCCTGCTGTGGTATTCATTAGGAGTAGGAACCTTTGCGGTCCGCCACAGGAGGCTATATTGCCTGACCCTACCCACACCTCTCTATTTCCAGTGGCAACTGCAATTCGTAAACTATTTAATCATTGTATCCCATTCCTTTTTTCATTTCATTATCATATAATGTTCATTTTATCATCTACAAATGTATTTCATATTCATTGCCTGGATATAGCTGAAATATTGCTGTTCGGGCGTTAAACACCAACAATCAATCAATCGAGTGTATTGGTTGTATTCTAGAATTAAAAGTTACATATATCTCCACTTACCTCACTATGACATGAAGATGTACCTAATTGGCAATGCAAAATTGAAATCTTTATCACCCTTGGTGTTACATGGCATATTAATAACCGTCAATTAGTTTTAGCTTTTAAAAATGCAATCTACATGCATCGAACAAGTAAGTCAATGCGTTCAAACGCAAAGTTATACCAATGCCCTCATTAATTACACAGAACTCTTGATTGAAATTCTAATACTCATTTGAAGTTGTCAATCATTTTATGCAAGTAGAACTATCAATACCTGTATATTGTGATATTTGAAAGAGTAATCAAGGGAACCAAGGTTATAGCGGTAATCAAAAGTATGTAATCCAGGGACAAAGACCAGACATGGAAAACACACACACACAACAAAGAACATAAAGTAACTAAAATCATACTTACAAAGTAACAAAAGTAAATGAGCAACTCGGACTCCTCTAAAAACTGGGAGCATGGACCAGGTGCATCGGTAGGGTAAGCGTCCTCTGCTTTTCTAGAAACACCCGCAGAGTTACTCACAAAAAGTCAAGTGCGGGTGGACAAACGAGGAAAGGAAAACTATGACCCGTTGAATAAATCAGTTTTCATGGTGCCGATGGATACACCATAACGATCCACGAGTTCATGATGACGACCATAAAACTTCTGTAGTGATGACTTCAATCTTGTAGCAATATAACCCTGTTCCAGAAGTCTATTTGTTAGTGTTCTAGCGCTATACAAAAATTCTGCGTAGTTTCGGCATAACGTATGAGTTGTGAAATGAACACTCCATACGCAGGATTTATAATAAATTTAATGAATTTATAATAAAACTAATATGGTGATGTGATTTGAATAAGACGATTCGTTATTTGCCCCTCTCGTTGTTTCTGGTCTATCATCTCTTTGTTCATTCTTGTTCTTTTGCTTTTATCTGATTACTGTCATTCTATTTTGATATATGTATTTGTGTGCCCGGCTTTTTTTCATCTTGAAGGTAATGTTTGCCGGTTTTTTGTTCCATGACTTTAAAACCAATATTATCAATTGCGCAGTTGATAAAATGGGAACGAATCAATATCATGTTATCTGATGGATTTAAATAATGTCCGAGAAATTCGGAATGCCTGTCTGTTTCGGTAAATGAGAGAAAAAACAACCGTCTGTCGCATCATCGATGCAAAACGTATGATAACCTTGGTTCCCTTGATTACTCTTACATATGATACTCATATAATTATCATATGATTCTCGTGTTATTTTTTCCTTGGAACAAATGATTAAAATATGGTACATAATTTACATATGATACTCATTTTATTAGCATATTATTCTCATATGCTAGCATTTCCTTGGAAACATATTAAAACATGTATTTGTAAACTCATATGATAATGAATGATAATCATGCCATACTCATATGATAATCAATGATAATAATTTCATACTCATATGTAAACTGAAACATCATTATCATATAATACTCAATTCATGTGAAAATCGTATTTTAGAAATCATATGATTCTTATGTCTGGCTCTGTATAGTACGTGAAACGAATGTTTATGCTTAATTATAATGTCATTTAGAACTTCTTTGATATTTTGTACATGTATCTGGCTGAACTATGTTCTGTCTTTTATTTCCTCTTAATTTATCAGTAAAATATTTGCATGTTCAAATGCTAGAAAAAATGCTCTGACTGTACAGTTAAAATCGTCCAATACTGTGACACTTGCTTACAAAAAGACAAAGCGTATATCAAAGACTGTTATATAAGGAAAGACAGCTCACGTTCTCTAAACCAAATTAGTTCAAACTATATCCTAAAATAGCTATTAATTACAACAGAAAAATGTTATATTTGTTAAAGGTGATTGTGACAATATAGAATCAAGGAATAGTTTTAAATGTCGCTTACTTTGTTTTTTGTTTTGATGTGTAATATGACTATGTATTTGACTTCTAAGGAAATGTCACGTTTTCTATTAGTGTTGATAATTAATGAAAGTTAAGTGTTGTCCCTTTTAACAAAGTAAGACACCTGTACATATGTTTTCACCACAAACGTTCTAATTATTTACCAGCTAATCTTAAGACCATATTGATAATTAGTTGGCTTGTTATTGATAGACTGTATAGCAGTTCGTGTGTGCAACTGGTATGGCGATTGGGGGAAATATATGTGTAGATATCTTGCAATGTATAAACCATCGGTCTGTGGCATTTTTTTCGACAGATTCAGTGATATTTGTACTGTTAAGAAGTAATAGGCATATTTAGATATTCAGATATTTAGATTCAGATATTGAGATATTCAATAGGTTAATATTTAAGTAGCACTCCAGCTAAGAATCATGCAAATGCGATTCATGGGTAAAAAGCCTACATATCTTTATTTTTGATATTTTGTTTGAATTGCCATTGTAAAGAGAGACTAACATTTAGTTTTTCATACAACTCGTTTTCTTAGGAGATAACAATTATATAGAATGCATTGTAGATTTCAAAATTAAGGGAGATAACTTTGTAAATGACACTTAAATACAATAGAATCTATTGGATTTTCAATGTTGATTCTCTCCTAAGAGCAGGCAGATTTGAATGAATGATTACACATTTCATAGTACAGACCCATAAAACAAATTCATTTCAAAAATAAAAATATGTAGCCTTCTTTGGTGTGTATCACAATTTGCCGATTTTGCATGATTCTTACAAAGATTACTACTTAAGCAAATGTCGCGACAGATTTACAACTACATTCTATTAGATCTAGTCTTTATTATCATCATACAAACACATTGACGCGGTGTCTTGAAAGATAGTGGTACATTATTTACTTATCAAGTGTTCATTTTAATTATTTTTCATCCCATTTATGTACAACCCATTCCACTAGCAGTATCATCATTTCACATCTGAGTTTGTTCATGTTAGTTGATATCTTAACATGCACTAGTGAGTCAACGGATAACTTAAAGACATTTCGATACTTATGATTCGTCCTGTAAATGTGCTTGGTGAGACAAACGAATATGGCACTACATTTCAATGAATATCAATTTTAGTCATTTTAAGAGATTTCATTTCGGGGGGGGGAGGGGGGAGGGGTTATATGCCCAGAATGCTTGATTAAACCTCGTGTAAAATGTTACACTTCACGAAACAATCATCGTGAACATTGTGCACAAAGTGTCTAGAAACCATTTACTCCCTTGTTATAGTCATGATAAAGTAATTTTTTTCTATTAAAATTAGGCCTGTATTTTAACCTTTTGAAACTGTATAATGTAGCAAGTGGGGTTATAACTCTATCAAGCTTTGAAATTTACTCAAGACGCTGCAGCCAGTCAGGCCTCCCATAAATTTCAAGAATCTTGTGAAGTCGGAAAAAAGTTAATGGTTTGAAGCGGTGTTATCCGATTGCCAAACGACGTTTAATTTGAATAATGTTCTAGAATTTTAATAGGCCTATTTGCAGTAAGTGAGGAAACGAACGACCGTTGTTGCATGGAGCTTGAAACTTCTTTTAAGATTAATCATGGGAACCAAGGTTCTAGCGGTAATCAAAAGAATGTAATCCAGGGACAAAGACCGGACATGGAAAACAGACATACACAACAAAGAACATAAAGTAACTAAAATCATACATAAAAAGTAACAAAAGCAAATGAGCAACTCGGACTCTACTAAAAACTGGGAGCATGGACTAGGTGCACCGGTAGGGTAAGCATGAGGGAGAGAGGAAACGAACGACCGTTGTTGCATGGAGCATGAAATTCTTTTAATAAAGGTTTCGATGTATTTGTAATCAGTAGTACCAGCATTAAAATAACAATTTATTAACAGAAAAGGATTTTCTTCTCATATAAACATAATATAATCAGGAAATGAATGATGCATACAAAACTATAAACAGAAAATATCAAATAAGTACATGTACATTAGTGTAGAAAAAAAGACTAGAAAACGTTTGTTTATTACAATAAAATGTACCAATGAATTTGTTTATTTTTGTTTTTGTTTTTGTTTTTGTTTTTTTTTTGTTTCTTTTTTTAATTATAGCTTGAAAATCTAATGGCAGGGTTTTTGTCCCTTTTGATATTTTTCATTTGTTGTTTTGTTTACATGAAAACAAACGACCATTTAACTTAGGATTAGGACAAATTAACTACAATATGTGTTTTTCTGTATAAAACATTTATTTTATGTATTCAATGTAAATATGAATATCTCCGTTCTTTGTTTTATCATTGACGACCTTAATGAAAGTTAAATGGTCGTTCTTTACAAAAAATACAATCGTAAAAAATACTGATAATAAATAAGAGACTTTGTAGTTCAGTAAAATCACTTCACACGCGTTTAACGACTAACAACACATTCACAACAGCTTACACACATGGTCCCTATTATTGTTTAGATGGAACTATTTCTATCACTGTAATAATGTCATTTTTATCTTGGGCTTTGGATTGTTTTTGGACATCATAGCTTGATTGAGGATTTGTTTCTAAAACATTTTGTTGAGCCATTGCGACACTACCCGCCTCGACCAATGGCATTTTATCTTTTTGCATAAAACCACCAGCGTTTGAAAGGGCTTTTAATTTTTCGTCATCGTCTTCGTTGTTTATATCTTTATTAAGAACGGAAGCGAGTATGTTTTCGCCATTGTTTTTCTTCTCAATTATTTGCTCAATGACGTCGCTGATTTTGTTCTGGTCATCGCTTGATTTTACTTCACTGACTTCGTTTTTATAATCGCTTATTTTTTTCATTATCTCACCTATTTTTGTCTGATCATCGCTAGCTTTCTCTTGGGCGTCCTGCATTGTCTTTTGGCCATCAATGGTTTTTCCCATGCTATCACTCAGTTTTTCCTGATACTCATTCATATTTTGCTCTATCGTGTTCTGGTGCTCGCTGATTTTTTCTTTTATTTTGTTCTGTTGCTCAATTATTGATTCTTGTATTTTGTTTTGATGTTCACTGATTTTTTCAATTAATTTATTTTGCTGCTCGCTTATTTTTTCCATCACATCCCCAATTTTGACATTTTTGCGAATTTCTCCCACTCTGTCTTTTCTATTGTTATTTTCGTCAACTGTTTTGTCATCATCATATTTATCTTCGCCATTGTCTTCTTTGTGTTCATTGATGTTGACACTTTCATCGCTATTTTTGTCGTTTTCGAGTTTATTACTGCTGTTTTCGCTGACATCTCTGCTGCTGTCGTTGTCGCCATTGATGTCATTGCTATCGGAACTGGTGCTGTCAGTATCACTATTGCTATTTTCGCTATCAGTACTACCATTGTCGCTGTCATCATTGCTGTTGTCGCTATCAACACTACTATTGTCGCTGTCACCATGGCTGTTGTAGCTATCAGCACTACTATTGTCGCTGTCACCATGGCCATTGTCGCTATCAGCACTGCTATTGTCGCTGTCGCCATTGTTGTTGTCGTTATCAGCACTAATATTGTCGCTGTCACCATGGCTGTTGTCGCTATCAGCACTACTATTGTCGCTGTCACCACTGCTGTTGTCGCTACCAGCACTGCTATTGTCGCTGTCGCCATTGCTGTTATCACTATCAGCACTACTTTTGTCGCTGTCGCCATTGCTGTTGTCGCTATCAGCACTACTTTCGTCGCTGTCACCATTGCTATCGTCGGTACCATTACTATTATCATCATTATCATCGCTGCCGTTGCTGCTCTTATCATCACCATTGCTATCGTTGTCAATGTCAACATTACTGTTATTGCTTTCAGCATTGCTACTGTCGATGTCACCGTTGCTATTGTTTTCATCGCCATTGCTGTCATCGCTTCCATTGCTGCTATTGTCCTCACCATTTCTATCATCGCCACCATTGCTATCGTCGTTTGTGTTGCTGCTCTCATCATCCCCATTGCTGTTATCGCTTCCATTGCTGCTGGTATCGTCACCATTGCTGTCATCTGTCCCATTGCTACTGTCATCATCGCTATTCTTATCATCGCTTCCATCACTGTCTTTATCATAACTATTGCTATGATCGTCTCCGTTGCCACTGTTATCGTCACCATCGTTGTTGTCATCGTTACTATTGTTGTCATCAATACTATTGTTGTCATCATTACTATTGTTGTCATCATTAACATTATTTCCATTTTCGTTGCTATTGTCATCCAAACCGCTACTGCTTTTATCCTCGCTATTGCTATCATCATTGCCGTTGCTGTCGTCATCATCTTTGCCGTTGCTAATGTCATTTTCACCTTCACTACTATCATCTTTGCCGTTACTATTGTCAACTTCACTGTTGCCACCATCGTCATTGCCGTTGCTGCTGTCATCGTCACTATTGCTAATATCATTGCTTCCGTTGCTACTATCATCCTTGTCGTTGGTACTGTCATTATCACCGTTGCTGCTATCATCGTCGCCGTTGCTACTGTCATTGTCGCCATTGTTGCTGTTATTGTCAACATTGCTACTATCATCGCTTCCGTTGCTGCTATCATCATCGTCGTTGCTACTGTCGTTGTCACCGTTACTGCTGTCATCGTCGCCGTTGCTACTGTCATTGTTGCCATTGCTGCTGTCATCGTCACTATTGCTATTATCATCGCTTCCGTTGCTGCTATCATCCGTGCCGTTGGTACTGTCATTATCACCGTTGCTGCTATCATCGTCGCCGTTGCTACTGTCATTGTCGCCAATGCTGCTGTTATCGTCACCATTACTACTATCTTCGCCGTTGCTACTGTCGTTGTCACCGTTACTGCTATCATTGTCGCCGTTGCTACTATCATTGTTGCCATTGCTGCTGTCATCGTCACCATTGCTACTATCATCGTCACCATTGCTACTATCATCGCTTCCGTTGCTGCTATCATCATCGCCGCTGCTACTGTCATTGTCACCCTTGCTGCTATCATCGCCGCCGTTGCTACTGTCATTGTTGCCATGGCTGCTGTCATCGTCACTATTGCTACTATCATCGCTTCCGTTGCTGCTATCATCGCTTCCGTTGCTACTGTCATCATCACCATCACTGCTATCTTCGTCGTTGTAGCTACTGTCATTTTTGCCATTGCTGCTGTCATCGACACCATTGCTACTATCACCCTTTCCGTTGCTACTGTCATTGTTACCGTTACTGCTATCATCATTTCCATTGCTACTGTCATTGTGGCCGTTACTGCTATCATCATCTTTGTTGCTACTGTCATTGTCGTCGTTACTGCTATCATCATCTCCGTTGCTACTGTCATTGTCTCCACTGCTACTGTCATTGTTACCGTTGCTGCTATCTTCATCTCCGTTGCTACTATCGTTGTCGCCATTGCTACTGTCATCGTTACCGTTGCTACTGTCATCATAGCTATTGCTACTGTCATCGTCTTCACTACTACTATCATTGTTTATATTGCTACCGTCAACATTTCTGTTTCCAAAGTCGTCATTATTAATGCTATCTTCGTTGCTACTGCTGCTGTCACTACTGCTGCTTCTGCTTTCGTCGCTGTTACTATCAGAAGAAGATTTTTCATTGTTGCCAGTGCCAATGGTTTTAGAATTTCTTAACATAGTGCGGTGTTTTTCGATTAAAGCATTGACGTCAATGTCCTTCTCGTTGCTATTGTTTTCGTTTGCATCATTACCAGGACCCCAGAAGCTGTTTCTATATGCATAGCTATCATCAGAACTGTCGCTACTGCTAGAGCTTGTATCATCACTGTCACTATACTGATAGTCACCACTGGAACCGTATTCAAAGTTGCTTTCAAATCCGCTTCCACTTTCGTCACTGTTAAATGAGTTTGTTTTACCCCAAAACCATTTTCCAAATCGTGTCCCCCTGGTAACAAAATTTGGTTCTTGAGTGTTTTCCATATCCCAGGTCATTGACGGATTTGATTGCATTTCGACAGAGCCACCCATGATTCCATTAGTATCTTGAATGGGACTAACAAAATTATTTTGAGTATTTGACTGGTCCGTTGGTACTAAATTTTCAATGCCTGATGACATGAGAATTCCCGGTATGTAGGCGTTTCCTCCGTCAGTGCCAGTACTCGTAGAATGTACGCTTGAGGAAGACCAAGAGGAACCTGAAGTTTTGGATAATGAATTTGTTTCTTGTTTTGTTGCTGTTACAGCTTGTCGGCCTGTTTGGTATAATTCAATGTAAGGTTCCGATGCTCTTATTCCTGTCATGGAGGAGGATCTTTTATTGTCACCTGCTGCTATAGGGTCGGAATTGGTGTTTCCAGTTGTTGTGCCAGACGATTCAAGGATTTTATTTGTATTGGTTGAGGAAGCTGATTCAGCATATGCATCGATAAAAGCAGGTCCGTTGGAATCAGCACTGGATGATACAGCCTTTGCTGTTGCTACGGAAGAACTTGAAGATGAAGTTTTATCCCTCACATTGTTAACGGAATATGGGTCAGATTTTGTTGACGGGTTACTTGCCGGAGCAGATTCTGATGGCTTTGCTTCGGGTTCTGATACAACCCCAGACTCCGATAACCCTTTTAATGCTGCCGTCTCCGTAGGTTTTACATTTAGAACTGGACTTGTAGCTTTACTAGTTAGAGTTTGTTCATTCTTGCTCTTGAGTTGAGTTACTAAAGAGCTTTTGCCCGAAAGAATCGAATCTACTGGATCTAAATGGAAAGAAAAAAGTTTTTTATAGTTACATTTCTTGTGTAGAATCTTTTTTTATTCTTATTCTAATTTTCGAAATGCCCTGCACCTTTGAATATTACTTCATCAGTCTAACAAACATTTAATGGTTGTTACAGTTTTATTCAAGAGAATTGATATAGTCACCACCTAATTAAGTGTACAAAATTTTGTGTTTTCTTGAGTGTTGATATATTTTACCTTCCGGAATTAAATGATTCAGATGGAAGTACAAGCTTATATGTTGAACACTTTTTGTTTTAGTTTTATAACGTTTATACACTTCCTTGGATTATTTCCTTGTATAACTTGATGTCCCTATATTTTACGTCATCACGTTTGTCATAATGTCAAACCATCAGGCACATTCCAGTAACAAATTCAAAAGGGACATGACAAATGTTTTAAGATACATTACGAAAACCCAGTTGGTAAAATGATAGGAAATTTTCAAGTATATGTCAATCCCAATCTATTTATAAATATACACAAATATAAAGAATAATCAGTACTAAAAACATTTCGGATGTACAACTCAATATCTGTTATAAAGATAATTGGAAAGGTAATCCAATAGAAGTTGTATGCAATTAAACCTATATACCTCTGTCACATTACCACAATGTATCAATCCTGATATGCTAAGTACATGTAAACGGTGTATTCCTACCCATAACACCTTATTCAGTTCTAACGCCATGTCCAGGGGACAATAATGTTGTAGTACATAAATAGCATATCCTTGCTAACACTACTTCCATTAAACTATTACATGGTACATTTGATTAATCAGGAAATGTACAAATATCTTTGTATTTTTTATGTATTTATGTAAATGCGCTAATTAATAATTGGTCAAATTGAGAACAGACCGTCATACATGTACAAAAAAACCTGTTTTAGATTTTAACAGATGACATAAAAAGATAAAAGATTTAATACATGACATAGAAATATAGTTAATTTCTGAATTAATGCTACAACTGCGTAACATTATAAATTCAACACCTCAAAGATGGTCATGTAAATATTTGTTGGGCTAACAAAGCTTCTAAATAAAAGAAGTTTGTAATTTATAAAATGATACAGATTGAACGAGAAATTAAAACTTTGGTGTAGGTAAGGGTTGCCCAGTGTGAGGTTATATATACAACTATCTGAGCAAAAAGTAAATCAAATTAATGTTATTTGGACGTGGCATAAACTGATATTTGCTTTATGTAAATTTCTATAGTTTGACTTTTTTGTTAAATATGTGAATAAAATGATTTTTTATATATCTATACGTGAAATTACAGTTTATAAAAACTAGCAATTGACACATATTCTACGATACTTACAAGAAACAGAAACTTTCACAAGCACTATTAAAATCAACAAATTGGCTAGTCCCTTCATCTTGTTTAGGGATCCACTCCAACACTGTGTATAATTTCGAAATGTACACCTTGTTAACTTACTTCCAATTTTATATGGTCTTAATTATTTGATTGTCGATTATGCTAATTTTCCCGGCAAATTGAATCATGCGGTGCGTATTTATTTGCATATATCCTACTAACTTGATTATAAATTCATATGATCGACACTTGTCGTGCTTGTAGAATTACAAAAGCCCATTTATAAAGCAATTAGTTATTTTTTTCTTTTTATGACATAAATATCCACCTGACTATTAATAGAAAAAAGGAAAGATTAGTGTCATACATATTATGGGTAAATGCAGCCCTACAAATTAACAAGAATAACGTGCATTCATATTTCACATCTAAAGTTTCGTCATTTTGTTTTTGGCTTTGCTTTAAAAAAAAAACAAATAACTAAAAAATTATTAATGTAATTTCGCATAATGATAATAACTACTCCATAAATTAAATATCTGATCGTTAAATTACTAATTTATTTTTTATGGCAATGTTTTCAAAAATGTTAATAAATATGTTAATCCGTTTTTTTTTAAATTAAAATGCAGAGATGATGAGCCCATAAACAACATCAGTTATGACTAACTTTAAGTGCTTTTTGTCACTTACTTATAATATTATTGATAAGCTCAGTGTTATGAAAAAATGTTGACATGCTGCACTGTTATTGTACTAATTAACAACAATAGTTAATTTAAATGTCAATAATTATTAAAATAAATAAATATGAGTCCTTCAGAACAATGACCGCAAGGTAGTTTTTTTGTATCATTTCAATTTATGCAAATATTGTCCGAGGTATTTTATATTCACCTAATTATTACAAATGCAACTTACTGTAATGAACTACCTTTGTAAATAGTCTAATATTTCAACTGTATAATATGTTCATATGATAAACTACCTACAAAAGGCTAACAAACGTATGCTTACGTTCAAATTGTCTGCATAGCACTTAAAATATCTACGTTGATATATATTTTGTATAATTTGCATTCGAAACAAACGTATATAAATGACGCAATGAGGTAATATAATGAACATTTTTATTTTATGAACATCTTAGTAAAACTTAAACTATAAGATTGGTAAAATAACGATGTTTTGATTTACGTACCATTGCACTCTCTGTCTTTTTGTTTTTTTTAATTTGGCCCCATGAAATCACCGCCTCCATTGCCTAGTGAAAGCATGTTCAGCTCGAGTGCGGGGTGCGTAAAGTCGAGTCACACCAAAGATTTTTGGATTGGAAATCACCGTTTTACATAACTAGTCATATAACATAAATGGATAATGAAATAAATTGGCCCGGGTCCGGAGTAAAAAAATATGTCAGAGAGGGGTGACATGCCTACATTCGTGCTGTTGATTCTGTGAACCAGCACAAAAAAAATGTTCAGTCTTTTCTACAAGTATAAAACAGTTCGACTGATCAAATATTTCTGTCCTCGAACGCATTAAATATCTGCCATAGGGCTAAAACCATAATCAATCAATCAATCAATCAATCAATTAGAAGTGATCTTTTAGTTTAATATTAAATTTTCAGACTTGCAACAACTTCTATAAATGTAACACAAAGCGTTATGAATATGATAAATTAACATTTTAGATACGTACACTAAGATCATCGTTTATCAAACATTAAAGATATAGTTGACCAGATGTTACCCTATTTTTTGCGGGTTTTGTTGTTTTGTTTTGTCTTTGTTTTGTTTGTTTTTTGTTTTTTTGTTTTTTTTTGTATTTTGTATTTTGTATTTTTTTTTTTTTTTTGTTTGTTTGTTTGTTTGTTTTTTTGTTTTGGGGATGTCTTTTGTATTGTTTTTGTTAAAAAGGGAATAAAACTCAATTCTAAGTAGTGTAATAGCAACATTTAACGATTCATGTTTTTTTTTACAAATTTCAAATAGGAATAAAAAACCGGAATGCTCCTGTCCTTTTACAGTATTTTACAAGTTAAGCTCTTCTGGATCACTTTAATGTATAGTTTTTTATTTTCATTTCAAGTATTGTATTCAAACTTATGATAATTGTCTTAGAAGTAAATAAATCTATTCAAATTAATGCCAATGCGTCATTTTACACGGAATCGTAATTGTAGTTGTGATTTCAAGCAAAAATTTTAAAACACAAAAATACAAAATTGCCTCAGTAATTACTTCCTTCATTCACAGTACTTTTTAAGATTTCCTGTTAGTTGTATATAAACGGATGATAACACTTATTTGGTTTGTTAATCGTCAATTTACTTTACTTGAATGGACAGCTCGGACGGTGTTTCTGAAAAACCAGAAGGATTCTTAATATACCGGTGCACCTCCGATTTGCTCATTTACTTTTGTTGCTTTGTATGTATATTATTTGTTTATTCTATATTTTTTGTTGTGTGTGTCCGTTTCCCTGTCTGGTCTTTCTCCCTGGATTACATTTGTTTTACTTCCGCTAGAATTTTGGTTTCCTTGATTACTCTTTAATGCTAGACAACTTATCTGACAGTGATTTAATGTAATGAGAGAAAAAGGATAAGCAAAGTAATTGTTATGTATTTTTATGGTACGAATAAACAAACTGGTGTAATTATAAGGTCAGGATTGATTAAACTAAGATTGACGTCCTTTCTCAAAGTCGAATGTTGGGTTTGTTTTGATTAACTGCAACGATTAAATAGATATAAACTACATAGACAATATTTAAATTCATTGAATAAGGTTTTTGTGCAAGATTTGGTTGCACCTTTGTTAGGGAACTTTAAAAGCGTTTTCCCGAGCCATCCATTGTCGCTTTAAACAAAGCTTTTTACTATTTGACAAACATTTGATATGAATATTACATTGAAACAAAAACAAAAAAAATGCAGTAGGATAAAATTTATCCTGTGTAAACCGCATCATAGGATTTGCCTTTTTTCCATGGACAGCCTCTTAACGAAATAAATGAAAAAGGGTTATCAAAGTTATAATTCATTTTTAATTTAAAGGACTGGTATAATTTTAAGGTCGAATTCAGGATCGATCAAACTAAGAAAGCCAGGTCAAAAAAGAAACTCGGTCTTAAATCAAACGAAAATAATTACATTCATATTACGTATGCATTCAAATCACTTTATTCAAATTTACAATGCAAATGTAGGTACACTTTTTGATGCATTAAGTACAACAGATTTTGAAATGTGTAAGGATGTTAGGAACGAGATTGTGGTTTTAAAGAGCATTATTTATTATCTTGACCCATATATTATCTCTTCATACGCAGCACTTCTGGGTGTGTTTTTTTCTTCACTCTAAAATAAAAATCGGGTAATTATGATCAACGATATATCGAAGTGTGCCAGACGACGACCTTGATTTTTATGAAGATATAATTTTACATCCTCGTGGGTTAAAATCAAACCATGTTAATGTAATGATTGTTGAATTTAATTTTATTTCGATCTAGGTATTTGAATTTTATAAGGGATCAAAATACTTGCTTTCTGGATACTTCAATTGCTAAGGCAGACATAAGAGAATGAAGGTGAAAACAAAACTACCAAACTCATAATTATAAATTGGCGAGGGTAATATCAAATTGTACAAACTGACATAATCAATGGTAAACCTGGAAAATGAAATTAGCCGATATATTCCTCACTTGGTACAGGGATTTCAAAGTGAAATTGTGGGTTAAACCAAGTTTTATGGCTACCAATACTTTCCGATTTCATAGTAACCATCGTAATTTCGACGTACTCTTGTGACTGTGTTGTGCTCACAAGAGTCAAAATGGTTGAAACGGTAGTGAACTCAACGTACGAGTAGATGATTGTTGAAGTGAAAAACGTACCAGTAATTATTTGTCCCGTTGTTATAGAATAATCTGAAATAAGATCTAAATTGATATCGGAAGACGAAATTGCTAAAAAGAGAGGATAAGTGGAATGGTCACTGTACAAGTGAACTGCATTTTAGTGATTATAAATTATGAAGTTCATATTTAGAGATTCAATAGAAAAACAATAGAAAAACAATTATTTATCAGGAATAAGCAACTTGGATGTTTCCTATCAAATAAGCGAAATTTAATTTCCAAAACCGCTTATGCTCCGGAGAGGATGGATGCTGATGGTATTGTGAGTAAATCGGGATATTTATTATCCACATTCAGAAAAGTGGAGGAAACTATGCACATTACGTTTCACCATATCAGTTCTTTTTCTATGCAGAAGTAACTATATCAATTAACTCTCGAAAAATAATAAGTGTGTGTGTGATATCTATACCACTTGTAAGGCGCCTAAATGCTGAACTTCAACTTGTTTCATATACTGTAGTACAACACAATAAGCTGAGAGAACTCGAATTCCTAATATAGTGAATTTTATTTGCTTTTTGTTCGTCATCATCATCATCATCATCAATAATAGTCAACTATAATAATAATAATAATAATAATAATAATAATAATAATAATAGTGGTTAAGGCGCCCATGACATCTTTAAAAGTATTTCTCTATACCAAGAATAATTTGGAATTATTTTTACTTTTGTTTCCATGCACATTTCATCTTGCTTATTTAATTTTTTTGCTGTGAATATCTATTTTCCCTGCCTGGTATTTGTCCTTGGAATGTTTTCTATTGATTTCCGCTCTAATTCTTGTTCCCATGAATACTCTATCTAACATAAGAGCAATCAAGGGAACCAAAATTCTGGCGGAAATCAAAAGAAAAGAATGTTGTCCAGGAACAAATACCAGACATGGAAAACAGACAAACACAACAAAGAACATAAAACAACCAAAATAACACAAAGCAACGAAGGTAAATGAGCACCTCGTACTCAACTAAAACTGGGTGCATGGACCAGGTGCACTGGTAGGGTAAGCGTCATCTTCATCTTATCTTAAAAAAAGTCGTGTAGTATGTAGTATATACTTGTTGATTGATCATTTCATACACATTATTTGACATGCATCCGACCGTGAGTTCCGGGCTTTCAAAAGTTGAGAAATGGTTCTAAGATGGGATAAACAGACCGTGTTTTTAGATTATATTGTGGTTTAAGTGTACCTTTATTTCATTATTACAGAACTACAATTAATTCATAACCATTCCTTGACACACCGCATCATATTTAAAACGTTCTATTTCAGATGTGTTACAAAATCTGTGGGTTTTCTCGGTAGTAAAGGGTATTTGTAGTGTGATTCATTTAACGTGTAAATCAGGTCCGCAAAATAATAGTTTCATTATAACTTAGTAGCTTTATGATATTTTTAAGGAAGTTATTTTAAACCACATAAGAATTACTTAGATACCCTTCTGTGAAACTGCTACAAGTTAGCTAAAATTAGTTATACATGTCGGATGACTTTTTTTTTCAATTAACAATATTTTCATATATGAAAAGTCGGCACGTGATTATTTAAGCTTAAAAATATATATAAGTTACAAGTGATAATTTGTAAGGGACTTCACAGAACTTATTTTCATAAACGCATATTAAAATGAAATTTAAAAAGTGTTATTACGTTTAAATTCATATACATAAAAGTCACGTTTACAAATTTGAGAACTAATTCTTAATTGATGATTTCTCTACAAAAAATACAAATCAAACTAATGTGTATAATTACATGTATTACATGTCAATCATTATTTTGATAATTACATTTCTAATTGAGAAATTTATAAGAATAAATGTTTTAAAAAATTATATGTTCTTCCTTTCCTGTTAATTTCGTCATTAATTGAATGCATCGTCTTGACAAATATAATTCGGCAAGGTAGAAGATTTTTAAGTAACATTTGAAACAGCTTATTGTTAAACAGAGTGGAGAAAATAAAAGATAAATGAACTATACATTTGACTTAGAATTAGAAACTGTATAGGGTGTGTGTTAAGGTTATCCAATACATCACACTTCAAATCTTAATAAATTGTTAAAACCGCGATGTGACTTGTTTTGCATTTTATTACTTGTTGAAGCAGACCACATTCTAACACTTACACGACTGTGGTATTTTAGAGTGATTATATGTCAACTTTACAGTTAAGTTCTTTTCATTCAAAATCACAGTTATGTGCATACTACCTATAAATATAGAGAAAAATCGTGATTTGTTATTGTGTAATAAATTTGGATCATGACCTTTGTTTATGGTTTTGCCTTTGTAAAATAGTGTGGTGGCACTTTTATAGTTAAAAGGATAGATACTGCTGTGTTTAATCTTAATTTATTCATAAATACGGATGCATGTATGGAAACTTTTTTAATTGAAAATACACAAGCGAATATTTAAAAAATAAGTATGAAAAATTATAATAACAATAGTAACGATTTTATGGTTATTCAAGTTAATACAAATTAATACAAGAAAAAAAACGTAATCGTCAATGAAGGTTTTAAAACAACGAATTTCTTTACTATGTAGATTTTTAATTACTAATTATCGTTATCGCTTTATTGTACTCTATACGACAGGCATTTTCGCAACTCATTGTATTGTTTGGGTTTATGGCTTGTTTTCAATGTCATTTGTGATTAAAAGTACAAAGCCTTAAAAGCAAGGTCGACAAATTCACATGGCCTTATATTTCGAATAACCAAAGTTATAAATATTACATAAGAATGTCAATCAATTTAATGATATTAGAAATTCAAAATTTAGTGCGCCTTCAATTGTACTTAGTACAGCTTAAAAATTGATGATTGAAATATACCACAATTCAATTAGTGGTTTTAATATTTAAGGTCTTTAAAATAAGTATTAGGCGTGTGCAAGGAGTATCCTGTATGCTATGTTTTTTATGAATACTAACGATAAAAGTTGATGGTAAATTAAACAGATATTGACTTCTAAATTCAAAACATAAATAAGTAAACAGCCTACACGTCTATAATATGTTATCTTTTAATACCTTTAAAGTTATGATAAGAATGTGTATCTAGTCTGAACATCTGTAGACATAATTCGCGATTACATTTTTTTCAGTTGCTAAAGTATTATCTCTGATCTAGTAGCCACAATGCTAACCTCTTAATGTGCCATCAATGCCTGAGAGACAGGTTTCTGCACCAAGGATATACAAACATACGTCTCATACGCTGCCTAAAAAGTTTTATTAATATTTCCGATATTCAGATCTTATTAAGAGATATTTCATTTCAGTCTGATAAACATATTTATGCAGTATAGATGATGGGCTTCCATAGTGTCAACAAATTTATTTTCTGTAATTGTTTACTTGTGTTTTATCATTTTTGTCTTTAACTTGATGCGTCTTTCTTCAAAATTCAAGACTTTTTTTTAGGTTTGTGTCTTCTTTGTTGAACTTTTATTTTAATTAAGCTCATTTTATTTTCAATTACTTATTGATCATACATTTTGTGCTGTTTTGACTACTGATTCAACCAATTTCGACCTGTGGCAATTTTATTCTGCCCGTTTGTATTGTAATATCATACCGGAAGTAATTAAAAGTAACGGAAACGGGGTGAACTACCTAGCTTGTTCATCGGAAAACCTGTGTCAAGTCTGGGCCATTGTAATGGTTTCCAGTTATCCTGTTTTTCCCTTGATATTGCATTTATACGGACTTCACTTTTGACTTTTTCTTTGACTATTAATTGAGTTTGTCGGAATTTTGATTATACATTTCCTCAAACAAATGTACTAGATCTTATACCAATATATTATATACAAAACCATTGTTTTTTTGTTTTTTGTTTTTTTTTGTTTTTTGAAAAACTTGGTTTAACTTAGTAGGCTTTTTTTATTATTAGTAACCTATTACATGATACATACCATTCCCACATATATTCTTTCTAAATTTTACTTTTATATGGGTGATTAGTCTTTATTTACACGCATCTTGCTATTTTTCAGTAAATGTCAATAAATGGGCCACAAACCATGCAGATTTTTGACGTGGTGGTTGATATTCATGCAGTAAAATCCTTTATAACCAGTTTCATTGCATTTCAAGCTTTGGACAGAAATTTTTAAATAAAAGGTGTACATATACAGAAGAAGAAGAAGAAGAAGAACAACAACAACAACAACAACAGTAACTTTTTATGGAACGCCATAACTGTCTTATCTGGTCAATTATATTTATACGCGGTGATGTTTTCTTTATCGTTTGGCTAGATCCTTCAATCTCAGTTTCCGCTATATAGATGACGTATTATCTTTAAACAATCCTAATTTCGGGGATTCGATACATCGCATCTACCCAAAAGAACTTGAGATAAAGGATACCACAGACACTGTGAAGTCAGCCTCATATCTTGACCTACACTTAGAAATCGATGGTAAAGGAAAACTATTGATCAAACTTTATGAAAAACGTGATGACTTTTCATTCAGAATTGTCAACTTTCCTTTCATCTGTGGCAACATCCCTTCGGCTTCTGCGTATGGAGTATTCATATCACAACTCAAACGTTATGCCAGAGCTTGCCGAAACTACGCAGACTTTTTGTATCGCGCTAGAACTCTAACAAATAGGCTTCTGGAACAGGGTTATGTTGCTACAAGATTGAAGTGATCATTACAGAAGTTTTATGGTCGTTATCATGAACTCGTGGATCATTATGGTGTATCCATCAGCGCCATGAAAACTGATTTATTCAACGGGTCATAGTTTTCCTTCCCTCGTTTGTCTACCCCGGACTTTTTATGAGCAACTCGGCGGGTGTTTCTAGAAAAGCAGAGGACGCTTACCCTACCGGTGCACCTGGTCCATGCTCCCAGTTTTTAGTGGAGTCCGAGTTGCTCATTTACTTTTGTTACTTTGTATGTATGATTTTAGTTACTTTATGTTCTTTGTTGTGTATGTCTGTTTTCCATGTCTGGTCTTTGTCCCTGGATTACATTCTTTTGATTACCGCTATAACCTTGGTTCCCTTGATTACTCTTTCTTATTTATATTCGGTTGTGTTATCTTTATATGTAGTGGTTTTATCTTGTTATGTGGTGGTTTTACCTTTATATTCGGTGGGTTTACCATTATATGCGGTGGATTTATCTTTATATGCGGTGGATTTACCTTTATATGCGGTGGTTTCATCTTAATATGCGGTGGTTTCATCTTTATATGCGGTGGATTTATTTTATTTATATGTGCAGTGTATTTTTCTATATCAGCACTCTTCTTTATATGCTGTTCAAACTTCATTATATGCTGTGAAAAGCCTTGATTATCGCAATGCAAAGCTTAAATGTTCGGAACTTTTAAACACGATCAATTTTGTGCAGCACATTGCGAAAAAAATCGAGGAAATTTTGCAAGAATTAGGCTTCGAGAATCTTGTAGAATCATTTTAAAGAAAAAAATAACACCTGACATTATTGGACATCTATCTATTTCTCAAATAGAACAGTTAGGTGTAAAGGATAGAAATTACATCAGAAATAACTTGCCTTATGGAAGTCGAAACCAAGTGAAAAAGATATATATGTGGGCATCAGTAAGATTCTTTTGGTTTCTTAAAGTGTTCTTTATAGAAAAATAAGGATGCACGATTTAAGCAAGCATGACTTTGATGACGTTAGTTTAAACATATTCATTAAGTTATTTGCATATTTTAACACCAAGTCAAAACAATAGAATGAAATGAACTATAGCAAATCAATTACGAGATTCAGAAACAAGACTTAAAGTCTTATATCAGTCCGTCTCCTGAATAATAATTATATCATTGATATATAGCATAGCTCAAGGAAGTAGTGCTCTAGATAATGTTCATAACGAGCATTTGGTGAGTTTGATGCAAAGTGAAGAGGTTGATATAATTAATGCTCTAAGTAATTACTCAGGTCATAAGCAATTTTCAAAATTACTCAATTTAGGTTTTTAATTTGAAGCGTTGGCTCTGTATCAGAAAAAATGTTTGAACCTTGGTAAACATTTCAACGTTTTACTCATCAGATATCTCATCCGTGATTCAAATTACATGTAGTCCATGGGCTGTGAGGGTCCACCGTGCACCCCCAACCCTCGCCACTACCAACTTCATGGGGAATTTTAGGTACTTTATATCTCCCATTACCGAATCAATTTTTCGCCAAAGAATATTCTCGGAATCCTTTCCAGTATAAGCCTATACTTATGCCCCACTGAATCAAAAAATCTAGATTTTTGTGACCTCAATTGCTTGAGCGTCTAAGCCTTCGTGGGATAGCATGTGTAAACAAACTAAACATATTTAGGTATCATCATATAGCCCAATGTCTTAGCTTTACAATGGTACAAAGAAAGTTGCGTAACACTTAGTGTCTTGGGGTTAAATAAAAAAATGTACCCCTACCCCGCCGAAAAATCGCTTAAATTAACATATTTTTCAATGTCAAAACCCCTAGAGTATTTATGCTTCAGTAAATAATACTAATTTGGTATTTTCTGTTTATTATTATCAAAATTTATGCTTCTGGAGATCTTTTGATGAATTTTGGCGATTTTCGTTGTCAGAATTTATCCAAAAATGCAAACAACGTGATTTTCGAATTTTCTGTAAAAGTCAGATATATTCGATTTTTCAAGTTATTGCTTAAAGATTCGAATATACCTACTATATTTTAGTTAATGCTTAAAATGTCTGAAAGTTGGTATGATTCGATAGATAATTTAATTTTCTACATAAATAAACCACGAAAAACTAATTTTCATGAAAGAATGTTCAAAAATTGTTGAAAATGTTAACCATATCCCTAGAAAACTGCTCTCAATATCAAACAGAATTCTCAGTCACAGCATACCGACACTGTAGAACTAAACATATCTGATCAATTCAGGCGCTTAGATTTTCTTTTTAGGTTGACAATTACTATAAAATCGGAAAAAATGGGAATTTTCAGAATTTCAGAATTTTCTTCTTCATCACCAGTTATTGTCTTTTAGTCAGAATACCGGAGTTTAAACAAGCTTTTTGTGATACAGTATATTAATATAGTGTCTTAGCTTCAAAATGAGCCCAAGTAATGAATATTTTAACTTTTCCTTGTCATGTTAGGTGGGAAATTGACACCCCTACCCATGAAAAAAATGCCTCAACATGAACTGAAATGTTACTTTGGCATATAAACGGTGTGCAATAGACATGTTGGGTACTATTGTTTGTAATTATCGAAGTATTCAACATATCCTCTCATCTCAGGCGCGAAGGGTACAAATATAGGCTTATACTGAAAACGAATCCGAGAATACTCTTTTGCGACAAATTGTTTCGGTAGTGGGAGGTATAAAGGTACCTGAAAATCACCATGAAGTTGATGAGTGAGGGGGTGCACGGTGGACCCTCCCAGCCCATGGACTACATATAATTTGGATCAGATGAGATGTCTGATGACTAAAACGTTGAAATGTTTACCAAGGTTCATTTTTTGATACAGAGCCAGCGCTTCAAATTAAAAATCTAAATTATAGAGCTATATTTCTTGAAAATAATTTTGAAAATTGCTTATGACCTGAGTAAAAGCAACCTCTTCACTTTGCATCTAACTCGCCAAATGCACGTTATGAACATTAGAGCACTACTTCCTTGAGCAATGCTATATATCAATGACAGAATTATTATTCTTGATTTCAGGAGACGGATTGATATAAGACTTTTAGTCTTGTGTCTGAATCCCGTAATTCATTTGCTATAGTTCATTTCATTCTATTGTTTTGACTTGGTGTTAAAATATGCAAATAACTTAATAAATATGTTTAAACTAACATCAAAATCACGCTTGCTTAAGTCATCCTCATTTTTCTATACAGGACACTGTAAGAAACCAAAAGAATCTTACTGATGTCCATATATATATATATCTTCCTGCATCAATTTGATCCGATGGAGAAGTGTAGCGAATAGAGTCGTCACATTCTGAGACGTTGTGTATATATATCTCGAAATTTTCACCTTTTTTAACCTGGTTTCAACTTCCATAAGGCAAATATTTCCGATCTATCCTTTACGCCTAACTGTTGTATTTGAGAAATAGATAGATGTCCAATGATGTCAGGTGTTATTTTTTCCTTTAAAAATTATTCTACAAGATTCTCGAAGCCTAATTCTTGCAAAATTTCCTCGATTTTTTTTCACAATGTGTTGCACAAAATTGATCAAGTTTGAAAGTTCCGAATATTTAAGCTAACCCTTGCATTGAGATTATCAAAGCTTTTTACAGCATATAATGAAGTTTGAACAGCATATAAAGTCGTATAAACTGCATATAAAGAAGAGTGCTGATATAGAAAAATACACTGCATATATAAATAAAACCACCGCATATAGAGATGAAACCGCATATACAGATGAAGCCACCGCATATAAAGGTAAATCCACCGCATATAAAGGTAAATCCACCGCATATAAAGATAAAACCACCGCATGTAATGGTAAACCCACCGAATATAAAGGTAAAACCACCGCATATCAAGATAAAACCACTACATATAAAGATAATACAACCGAATATAAATAAGAAAGTATCGAATATAAATATATATATCGTATAAATATAATTGACCAGATAAGACAGTTATGGCGTTCCATAACTTTTACTATCCATATGAATGGGCACGAGAGGGCATGGTACATTACGTATGTTAAAATTATAACATCACATTACATTGAACTTACATTATAAACAGATAACACAGGTCTATAATGACTGAATGAATTTCCACATAGTACGATATAGTATGAATATGTGGGATGCCAGGTACAAACGTGATAAAGCAGGGAAAATATATATATTTTGTTCCAACCACAACTAGCTATTTATATTCATTGCCATTTTTGAGTTGTGAAAGGCTTCAAGGATCATATCCTTGTGTCCGGAGTAGGCGGAGCAGCTTTTTGGATGCTTCAAATATGTTGAGGACACCAAGGGATGATGGTTATATATATAATATAGGAACTTTGCCCATTACAAAAAAGATTAGAATTATGCGTTCGTCGGATGACAACCTCTGTGTAATTTCTAGTTAGGGGCTCCAAGACCAGGAATGCCATCCTTGTGTCCTATGCAGATTAGTTAGCTATCAGGTTACCAGCCTGCAAAGGGCATAAGGGACGATGCTCTGTGGCAACTCCCAGATTTGGCATATAACAAGATTTGTTTAGTAGCCAAATTACCTTTTTCATCGGGATTTCAGGAGTTAAAATTTGGACAGATAAGTTAAATAGACGTGTACATATTTTTCTGGTGTCTCAAGGGATTTGCAAGACAATGAAAGTATTTTTCATCATCTACCTCATCAGAGTTGCACCTGCAGAAATACATTAAAAACATTAAATATTTTTCTTCCCCGATATTACTTTTGAAGGTTACATAGGTGCATAATTTTGCATCCGCACTTTTTCTCATTTGATTTTGCATAATATTGGTATAAATATTTCTATACAAAAAAAAATCTATAAGAATTTGTATTTTTCAAGTCCTTAAATCCTCTTATATTTTTAGAGATACATAAATGAGCTAGTTTTCAGTGAAAATCGCACTTTTTTTCACAGAATTTTAGTTGTTTTGTTTTTTGTTTTTTGTTTTTTCGTTTGTTTGTTTGTTTGTTTGTTAGTTTGTTCTACTAAGTATCGATGTATTTATTTATCCACCTGAAAGTGAAAAAAAATTTTTTTTTTAGAAATGTGGTATTATATCAACTATTTTATTAGAAAACAGTCGCTATCAAATAGGTGATCAATACTCTTCAAAAAGTTTGGTTACATTTTCCGGAAAATACAACGTTATATTTCCGGTTTTCAATCCGGTATTTAGTGTTCAAAATGGAAGCCACCACATCAACAAAAAAAGAAAAAAGTATTTTTGTCTTTAGAATTGGTAATATGCATTTCACTTGTTTATGAAGCATTTTTATTTTAAAGAGCACACAGCTGGAAAGATTTTCTATACTAATTTTGATGAAATGTTACTGGAAACTCGTTGCAATTTGAATTTTGGCGATGTCTGACAATCGAATGGAAAATTCTGGCCGGGTCATTTCATGAAGTGTGATAAACATGCACATGTAGCTTCTACAGTAGTTAAACTTCATTTTTTCTTTGCTCTTTGCTCTTCGATACATGATCTGAACCCGAAAGTTGGAAGGGAGCTCTTCAGTAAATAGTGGGGAAAAAATAAAATATGTGATTATGCATATCAATTATAGCGAGCGCCGCGAAGGTGTGTGAGCTCTATCGTTATTATTTGTACTTTCTAAATTTCCCTTAAGGTTCCCCAATATACTGCGAAAAAAAAGTCATGTCCCGGAAGTTACAAAAAGTGACTGTCCTTACAGAGAAAATTCATCATTTCCTTCAATCAAACAAATAAAAAAATATAGGTTAAGATTACGTTTCAGTAAAAATAATATCATCTTTTCTGATAGTTTTCAAGTCTTTTTCTAATTTGTTTTACTTATTTAAAGAAGTGAATACAATGTTTATAAAAACATCAGGGAAACAGGTGGATGTACTACGTGTATCTCCGCTGTTCCGCTGTTGCTGTTGTCAAGAACCTAACCCGCCTTGTAAAAATATAACTCCAATTATATTATCTAAATCACAGCATAGCTTTCCTAAGATAGGAAAGAGAATCATTTTCTTGTTTGGAATTTGCAGCTGTGGTCTGCATTTTGTTTACGTCACATGAATAATATTCCCACCATCCATGGAGAACTGTAATAATTCCGATATCTGCACAGACTGAAACCGAAATGGATGTTGCCAGAGATACCCTTAAGGGATAAAAAATGTAAAGTATTGTGAAGTGCTGTAAAGTTTATTGACCATTTTCAGAGCCAGGGGAAAGGGGGGTATGGGTTGAAACTTTTTTTGTTGTGGGGGGGGGAGGTGGGAATAATCAAGTTGTTCGTTTATTGAAAAAAAACTTTCCCATTAGTTAACAGGACAGATTTTCAAGTAGAAATATTGATTTTGCTTGCCGCTTAAATATAAATAAAAATATTGCACTTTTCATCCAGGTCGACCCCCCTCTTTGTAATGTTCTTTATTATTATTATGAGTCTCGCACAGATGGTATATGTATGGTAAAGCTTATGGTGCATGCTGATTTAGGTAATGCCTACCCAATATTAGTAACTAACTTCGAAAAAATCCATACAGAATGTTGTAAAATAGTATTAGGAATTAAGAAAACTACTTGTAATGTGGCAGAAATCATAGAATAAGGACCTTTCTTATTGTCATCATGACATTTATTAAATAATCAAATAATGATGTATTTTACAAGAACTACAAAACTGTAACTTGAAAAAAATAAATTTGTTGGTACAAGAATCTTGAAAGTTAATAAAGAATTGCATGACAAAAGAATATGAATTTTATTATATACATGTAGATAACAGTGATTTACTGATTGTTCCCAGTGTAATATTTTTCGTTAATTCACACTGTGAAATACATTTGTAAATTAGGTAATTTCATTCTTGTGCTTTCTCCCTCCAAAACGTTACAACATGAATATCAATAAGCTGTTCACAAAATTTTAAATTTGTGTTGAAAATAACAATGAATAATGGAGGAAATCTATGTAATAAATAGGATAATCAATAATAATAATTAATACTATAATTATCAGGAATAACCAAAATATGACCACTTGTGCCAAGAACACATTAAGATTTAACTCGTGCACGGAACAAGTTCCGCACACTCGTTCAATCTAGGTGTTCATCGGCACTCGTGATCATATTTTGGTTATTCACTCTTTCCAATTAATTATCCTATTAGTACTCATGGAACACATTTGCATTTTAACATTTTTCATGAATTTTGTATGTACTGTAGCTTAGAGAAATAGTAATCAGGGGAACCATGATTCTAGCAGAATGTAAGGGGACAACCATTAGATTCTTAGGGAGGCCTGGTAATTTTTTTCAGGTCAGAAATTTTATTTCTACTTTGGTGAAAGACAGATTATTTACTTTCATCATTATCTTGGCTAGATTATTCATTTTCCATACTCATAAAAGAGTCTCAATTTTTTTTTCGAGGAAAAATTAAATGTGCAAATCTGGGTTACCAAAGTACATGTATGTGGTTTGGATTCTATATCAAAGCATATGTTACTTTTTTTGTTTTTTATTCAAGACATAATTAAATGAAGTTCATTATTTATAATACAAGGCATAGTCTCTACGCCATCCAACAGGTGGCATTCCTGGACCTGAAATATACCCCAAATTTGATGGGAAATGTTGCGAGGGACTTTTTAGGGGACAGATTTGCATATCTATGTATATGAACGAAATCTACAATTGCAATATTCAACTATGGTATGTGGGTTGAGAAATGCCCTCATGCACCCCCCTACTCATCAACCAAAATATGATTTTCAGGTACCCTTATATACATACCTCTCATTTATGAATCTTTTTTGTTGCAAAAAATAAACTGAAAAATTTTTATTTTTTGGCTACTTTTTATACTTAGTTGAGGCAAAAATCCATTTTAAACATGTTTTTACTCTTTGAAATTCTTCTTTCTACAAAACAAAGTAAACTAACATATATATGTACCATGATGTAGCCCAATATCTCAGCTTTAAAATGGTATTAAAAAAGTTGCAGTAATACATAGGATTTTGGAGTAAAATGAAAAAAAATTAATCCCTACCCCACTGAAAAATCACTTAAATTGACATATTTTTCCATGTCAAAACCCCTATAGTATTTATGCTTCAGTAAAAAATGGCTTATTTGGTATTTTCTGTTTAGTATTATCACAATTAATATTTCTGGGGTTCTTTTGATGAATTCTGGCGATTTTCGTAGTCAGCTTTTATCCAAAAAAAGCGAAAAAATGGGATTTTCAATTTTTCCGTAAAAAGTCACATAAATTTGATTCTACAAGTTATTGCTAAAAAAAAAACGCCTCAAATTTGGTATCATTCGATATATAATTTAATTTTCTACATAAAAAAAACCATGAAAAACCAATTTTCAAGAATGAAATTTCAAAAAGTGTTAAAAATATTACCCTACCCCTAGAAGACTTGTCTCAGTATCAAACAGAATTCTCATTCACAGCATATTGACACTGTAGACATTCATTATTACGAAATAGTGGCATTTTGACCCAGTTGCATACATATATAGGCTAATACTGAAAAGTTACAGAACTTTTACATTTTTTTTTTTCAGAATTTTTAATTGATTAGTTATTGAACAACAAGGGTAGATCATGGATATGTTTAATAAATTGCGGAGTGCTGTGAGTAGTGCATTGCCGGGTAATCCTCTGTCAAAAGACTTTGATGTTTTAAATCATGTAGCCAGTGGAGGTCCAGGTCTGGTTTGGAAAATATACAATGCAATAAAGAAAACAACTAAACAGGTACAAACATGACAAATGTACTATTTATATCATTGGAATAACAACTGTTTTGGTAGGTGAATGAGACCAAATCACTCACTGACTACAATGTAAGTGAAACTTTCATGGTCCCTAGAGTTTTTTGTAAAGCTGGTAAGGAAGTTAGAGAATTTAATAAATATTTGATAAATTAACAAATTAAAATTTGATAAATATTTTACAAGTTAAAATGATTTATTTCATTTGAAAAAGAGACAATTTTCCTACTGGTACATGTACATGGCTGATTTATGCACAGCATCTGTTAATCAAAGAATGGATTAAACAAGTTGTTGAAATGGGGTACCTCTGGTGGTGGAATGGGGTATTCCTGGTGATTGAATGGGGTATCCCTGGTGTGGGAATGGGGTACCCCTGGTGGTGGAATGGGGTACCCCTGGTGTGTTACATGCTGGGATTGTCAGGCTATAATATGGAAAACCTGACCGCAAACCATAGTGGTGCACCGTGTTGGGAAAGATGCCAAGTTCCTTGCATGTTAAAAAACCCTACTGTTGTATTCTCCTGGAGTAGGAACCATAGGGCTCTGCCACAGAAGGCTAAATTGCCCGACCCTACCCACCTCTACCTATTTCCAGTGGCAATCAAAATTTGTCGTCCCCATTATCCTTGTGTCCCATCCCATTTTTCATTTCATCATCATTTCATGTTCATTTTGTCATCCACTTCATGTTCATCGCCTAAATATATCTGAAATATTGCTGTCTGGGCGTTAAACCCAACAAACAAACAAACATTAAACAAGTAATTAAACCTACATGTATCAACCAGGAACAATCATAGCAGGGATTCAAATTTTATTTTCAAAATGGAAGGCTCTAGACTTTTTCAAGTTACAAATCAATGGTCCACCAAAGTGCTGAAGGTCCAGGATCAGTGTAAATGGATTTTCAAAGGTCCGGTTTAAGAAATTTAGGGTCCTGCATCTCCAAACAAATTTTGCTAAGTTAGGGAGGTACCAGTATACATGTATATAGTAATCATCCTGGCTGCCTTGTCTGTGGGTATTGATGAATTTTTATACAATTTATGAACCATACATATAATGTACATATGCATAGATAAACATTGATAAAAAAGTGAAGGTTTGAGTGTGAGAACTGAATGCTTGTGGGTTTATTGTTTTTTTTTTCTGATGAAGTCAAGAATGATCTTCATACAATGCAATTTAAAATCTTTCATTTGTTTTTTTAATTTGAACACTAGACAATTATGGAAAAAATTGTGTATTCATAATTAGATGTATTGATTTAAGCAAAACAGATTTTATTAATATTGCTACTGGGTAGGTAATATAAATGGGTTACTTTCTTTTTACATGTAATGGCCCTGTTTCTGTCTTGAATTTAATGCAGTATTGATTGTGTGTGTAGCATTGTTTGTTAGTCCAATGATTTAAATCATTGTATCTGATTCTTATGATCAGTATCAGGCCAGTAATTTGAAAAATAAAATCTCAGATTCTGTTCTATTAATCGCTGCAGGAAGCTGCTGTGTTTGTACTTGAGAAGAAGTTATTAGAGAAATACTCCAAGAGAGATCGAGAACTGATATTAGATACTCTAAAGAGAGGTGTATCCCAGCTGACCAGACTTAGACATCCTAAAATACTCTCTGTTCTACATCCTTTAGAAGAATCAAGGTAGTGTGTTACTGTCTAATCCAAACTGGGAATAAATTGTTAACTTGTTTAGACAAAACCTGAACAATCTGTAAATCTTTCTATATCATGCCTAAAAGAACCATTAATAAATATGAAACTTGGGTAAACCTTACTCTTAATAAACTGGTAACTTGTTTTAGCCAGGCATTTTCTGAAGTCCTCTGAAGAATCAAATCTCTTCATGATTTAACTGAGTTTGGTTTGGACAAGTCTATTTTAAAATCAGGCAGTTGGTTATGCCTTAACATTTTCAAAAATGTTTTTGCTTTTGACCTTTTTTTTTTCACCATCTGAGAACGATCTGCTCTTCTAATTGTTTCTGGACCTGCTTTTGATGCTTATTGAAGGCATTTCTTGGAGAAAAATATTTTGCTAGAAATATTTATGCATCACTTTTTCTACTGACCCCGTTTGATTCTCAAAATATGCATGTTCTTAGGTACATACAATAGACCTTAGGGTCATAGTTAAATTTCTGAAAAGATAGCAGCAATGTGGTATTAACAATTCAAGTGTTAAGAAGATGCCCATGAAATATCAAGGCAGTTGGTGATACTTGCATTTTTTTCCAAAAATGTTTTTTTCATTAAAGATCACAAACTCTTCATTTCTAAAAAAAATAATGTTGGTTTGTAATTAACTAAAATGGTAAGAATCAAATAAATTTTAAAGAAAGTGATAAAAAACTTTAAAATAAAGGGAAATAACTCTTTGATCTGTTTATAACTTAGTTGATTTGTTTATGAAACTTTGAACATGTACTTCTGATACAGAAAAATCACAATTCTCTCTAATATCCTATTGAGTTTAGCATAAAATTGGATTGAAAAAAAATTAGTGGATTTAAATTTACTATGTTATGCCCCAAATGAAGAATCAGTCTGGTTTCTGCAAGGACAGTAGTCTCTTAGTATGCTGTGGTTGATTTCACGAAATGATTTAGGTTTAAAGTTGATTGTAAATCTTAGCTTGTGAGTCGTGACCTCATAAATTACATTCAATTTTACACTTTTTTTGTGAAATCAACTGTTGAATTTATAAAAACAATATATAATATTTAAAATAACTTCTTCACTTCATGTTTGAATGTTAATTTATTCTGTAAATTTTATCTTGTTTATGTAACAGTTTATCAACTGAAATGTGGGTAAAGATAAATAGTTTTGGATGGGCACAATAGCATTTTTTTTTAATAATTAAGAACAATGCTTGCCTTTGCACAAGACATTTTTTTTATTTTTCTTTTAAATTATTTTTAGAGAGACACTTGTCTTTGCCACAGAGCCAGTATTTCAAGTTCATGGTATCTTTATCTATTTTCAGAAGGACACTTATTTTTGTCACAGAATTTTTTTTCAGTATAGTTTTATTCTATTTTTAGAGAGACACTTATTTTTGTCACAGAATATTTTTTTTTTCAATTTAGTTTTATTCCATTTTTAGAGAGACACTTGCCTTTGCCACAGAACCTGTATTTTCCAGTTTAACTTTTTTCTATTTTTGGAGAGACACTTGCCTTTGCCACAGAACCTGTATTTTCCAGTTTAGCTTTTTTCTATTTTTGGAAAGACACTTGCCTTTGCCACAGAACCTGTATTTTCCAGTTTAGCTTTTTCTATTTTTGGAAAGACACTTGCCTTTGCCACAGAACCTGTATTTTCCAGTTTAGCTTTTTTCTATTTTTAGAAAGACACTTGCCTTTGCCACAGAACCTGTATTTTCCAATTTAGCTTTTTTTTTATTTTTGGAGAGACCTTTGCCTTTGCCACAGAACCTGTATTTTCCAGTTTAGCTTTTTTCTATTTTTAGAGAGACACTTGCCTTTGCCACAGAACCTGTATTTTCCAGTTTAGCCAATATACTTAATAAACATGATAACATGCCCAGCCCTCCACCTGCAGACTTCAAAGACTACAAATTGTTTGAAGTAGAGATCAAACATGGACTGTTACAGGTAACATAGTTCTGAAATAGTATCAAATGAGTAGAGCAGTATAGCTTTTATACTAACCAAAAAAAATTGCAGTAAAATGCTATGGCACCATTGTCTTTGCCTGTAGACCCTTGATTTTTCATGCAAGTTTTATGAAATTTTATAGCAAAGTTTTCAAAGAATCGAGCAAAATATATATAAAGTGTGGCACATGAAGGGAAAAAAACGCATAGATTTTTACTGCATTACCTGATCACACAAGAAATAATCATCCAAGTGTTAGTAAAATTTGCCTTTTTATTGATAGGTCAAATTTTGTTTAAATGCACAATGGAAAAATGGCGTGAAAATTTTCCTGCACTCTTTCCCTATAAAAGCAGTCACAAAATATCTATGTCACAGATTCTTCAGAATAAACATAAATAGCTTTTTGGTTGTTTTCTAGATGTTTTGAATATATTATAGGCTAAAATAACTAAATTGGGAAAAATGATGTGCCACCCATTGCCTGATTCTTACACAGAATGGTACTTAATTGTAAAACTCTATTATGGATGTCTATGATATTTCTTCACACTATTCTATACCACAAAGGTCAGACTGAGATTGTTTTTTTTTGGGCTAAGACTTGAACCTTTTGGTATGAGGGTCCAGAAAGATGTATTTTCCTGATGTCTATACTATAACTTAACTATAAGTAATTGTTTCTCTTTGATATTGCACAAGGTGCCATATTATCAAAAGAAAGTCTGGGTTAATTTTTGGAGCTATGAATGGCGCCAATTGATACAGGTAGCTGAGGAATTACCATACTCTTCCGTGTATACCACACACTTTCTTCAACTTTTTTCTTTGTTACAGGAGGGGGTGCGTGGTATACACCAAAACAATGAGTTTCTAGATTTTCTTCTGGAGACTTAATTTTCGAGGTCTGTAATTTTCGGGAATCAGGACAGAAGTCGTCAACAAAACACCACATCGATCCATTTAATATTTTTAAGAACAGGTTTATGTGAAATAAACGAAGTTTTACTGCTATGTAATAGTTGTTTTATCCTTCAATGCTGTTTTCTTGCATTTAATAATTTGCACAAAAAACCACGACTACGTAGCTTCTTATTTTTCTTTCTAAACATACCGTCTTAATTAGAACTTCTTCACCTGTGTGTGGTGGAGCATTAAATGCACAATAATGGGAGTGCCAACCTGTCCCTAGGCCCATTGTCAATTAATTATCAAATAAAAGATCAATTTAAAAAGTGAAACCAATTGTCACTAATCCTTTAATCCTCTTGATGAACTGGTCCAGATGTCAAATATCAATATACAAGCTTGGAAATTAAAACATCTTTTTGATAAACAGTTGGACTTGAGGCCATTATTTTAGTGAAATATCTGATTTGCATATGAACAGGAAAGGTAAACATTTTAGCAGACTTGTTTAATGGATCCTTCACATTGCTCTATTTTAATCAACAAATGGCTTGAAAACGCAGGGAGACATAGAAAAATACTTCTATTTAAAAGATTAATGATGAAAGGATACACATTTCAGGGAATTTACTGCAATCCTTTCATCTCAATGTGGTCTTCTGCTGGTGATTTTTCCTCGCTTCCCAGTGCGTGTTTTATATGGAAACTTAACTTTTCGGCAATCTTCCTTGCCAAGAAGGGGATGCACAGAATACATGGATGCGCATAATACACAGAAGAATACGATAGGCATTCCATCCAAATAATGTAAATATTTTTTCTGTTACAGGTAGCTGAAGGCTTAGCTTTTTTACACAATGACGTGAAGATGGTTCACTGTAATATTTGTCCAGATTCTATCATTATCAACAAGAGTGGTTCCTGGAAGATATCAGGATTTGATTGTTGTGTTCCTAACAGTAATCAGCAGTCAGACCCTTCAGTAAGGAAACAACCAAGCCATTTTAGGGGAGGGTGGAGAGGGACGTTTGGATCAAAATCTTTCACACTTCGTTTTTACAAGATTTTCAAGGAATTTTTAAAAAGAAATACATGTGTTTAATATCAAAAGGCAAAACCTAAATTATGGCGGGTTGGGTCTTGTAGATGCTATTTAGAAAAACACACAAGAATGTTCCATGGATGATTTAGTTACCAAAAAGTACTTCCTACCATCACAGTGGTCTTAGGGTAGCATGCACACCTCAATTGAGGAAGGTTGTGTCTTTGATCCTTATGAAGTCATACTAAGACTTTAAAATTGTTAGTCACTCTTCTCTCACTAGTATGCAGTATTTTAGGGGTAGACTGCTGGGTAGGAAACTCACTCAAATTCTAGCCAGTCCTGAATAAAATTTTTCAATATATTTACTATGTGGCTATATAGATTTTTGTTAAAATTAGCCAGCCCTGCCAAAAAATAGGAAGTCTCTGGCTGGCGGGCAGGCTACTATTTCTAACTGTGGGCAGAATGATCACTGGTTGGCATGAAGACAGAATAATGTTTACAAGTGGGATAACATGCCTACTTGCGAACTTTCCCTTGTGTGAGCTAGAAAAATAAAGATGAGGCTCTAATAGAAATCAGAGCTTGTTTAATTTGTTCTCATCCTGAAATGCATGAAATATTTGCCACAGAATTTTAAATCATGATCAATTGATCATTCATTCAAAAATTATTTCCCAGCTTAATAATTTCTGGGACAGCTACTGATAAGGCTCACAACTTTGTCAAAATTCTTCTTGTGGTTCCCTACACATTGTATTTCTTGTTGAAAGCTAAAAATTGCATTCTTGATGTTACATAGGTTAAATGTCTTACTAGATCGGTGGGGATGTATCATGTTTCTATTAACTTCTATCACAGTCATCAAACAAGTTAACTTTGGCTTTAAACCCTCCTATCAAAATGAGGAACTGCTCATAAGTACAAAGTACATGTACCTTGAACATAACTGCACAATTTTATTGGTTTTGCTTTTATGCCATACCTATTGAGTAGATCCAAACTTTTAATGTGAATTTTGTACATGCATCAAAATGCAGGAATTCTATATAGTGGGTAATAAATAAGATAATTAATTGGTTATCATGACTAACCAAAATATGATCACTTGTGCCAAGAATGCAGTAAGATTTAACTCGTGCATGGAACAAGTTCTGCTCACTTGTTAGATCTAGGTGTTCTTTGGCACTCATGATCATATTTTGGTCATCCACTCTTTCCAGTTAATTATCCTAATGAGATTTCCCAAATTTTATTAATTGTGGACAAAATCAGGAGGTGATTTCATGCAAGTCATAAACTCACCAAATTATCTTGTGGTTCTAATTCAGAAACAGTTACAGACCAGTCTTAGTTCATCATTTAGTTGTTTATTATCAAGATAAAAATTCTATAGATTATGTATAAAATGGGCAAGAGTTGTCTTCCTTGATTTGCTGTGATTTAGTTGCTTTAAGAGGGAGATTTCTCAAAATACAGATCTGTATAAATGAAGGACTATTATTACTCCAAATTGTAGCATATTTTAGCCGGGAAAAAGCATCATTTGTTCAGTGGTTTTTTCCTTCAAGATGTATTACCTATACTGAAAGCAGTGTCAGACTTTTATATGCATTTGTACTTAAGTAGGACTCCAGGTAAGAATCATGCAAAATGTGATTCATGGTTGGAAACCCTTCATATTTTTATTTTTTATATTTTCTTTAAAATGTTAGTTTACAGAAATTAATACGTAGCTTTTTCATTTAACCCCTGTTAATAGGAAACAAAATTATATAGAATGTACTGTAGAATTCAAAAGTAAGGGAGATAACTCTGTAAATGACACTTAAATACAATAGAAATTATAGAACTTTAAATACATGTGAATTATTTCCTAAGAGCAGACTGATTTGAATAAATGATAATACATTTCATCATATACAAACTTGATTTGTTTCCGCTTTAAGGCGGAATTCCACTTTTTCAAATCTGAATTTTACTGTTTTAATTTTTGTTTTACTGTATATTTATTTCCAGTTTTACCAATTTCTGCTTTCTTTGCTGACCTCGTAAAACAGGTCTGCATATAGACCCACAACACAAGTTAATAACAAAAATAAAAATGTGTGGCCTTTTCCAGATGTATCACATACTACAGAATTTGCATAATTCTTACAAAGACTGCTACTTAATTACTATCTGTTAAAATAAGCATCATTAAGGTGTATACTAATAGGTGAAAATGCTGATTTAAGATAGAAGTTTGATTTTCTAGTTATAGAATTAGTTTTTGAACAGATTTGTGTTCGTATCCAAACTTGCTCATCCTCTAGACCTTGAGTTTCTATTGTTCTGCCTTTTGGAAAGCAACAGAAGTGACATGCACAAATTAAAGTTGATCTTGTAAATAACTCAACAATTACCAGCAAACAATATCAGAATCTAGACTTTGTATTGTTGTATGGTTGGGCCCCTCTCCCCAAAACTTGAAAATACTTATATCTAAGATTACTCTTAACATCCATGGTAACTCCTGTCAAATTCTTGGGATTCATGATACACCAACCGTTAAGAATAATTTCAGACTGAAGTAAAATTCCAAGTTGTGTGGTGTTGTAACCTCATAATATTATTTTGGTTCTTCAAATGTCTGTACTTGTGTACCAAATGTCCAATTGAAAGATTTTTATTTCAATGTTTTGTTCTGAACAGAGGAAAAGATTAAATAGTTGTACATTAGACTTTGCGGAACAATTCATTTAAGAAAATTAGGCTTTTGAAATTATTTACACTCAATTCATTTAAACCTAAGTCTTTCATTGATATCTCAATGAAAGGGTATATGTTTGCCCATGATTTTTTTCCAGTTTGCCAATGCTGAGCCTGTGTTTCCGTACAGAGAGTGGGATCCAGAATTACCAACCATTATCCAGCCCTCTCTAGACTATTTGGCACCAGAGTTTGCCCTAACGATGACCTGCTGCAGAGGATCAGACATGTTCTCTATCGGAGTATTGATACATGCGATATTCAACTATGGCAAAGCTCTGTATGAATGTAACAACCAGCTGTCAATGTTTAAGAAATACTCAGAAGAGGTAAAATTACCTTATAGCAGGTTCAAAATACACTTAGGGAGGTAGACCTATTGTAAGGGACACATCGCTTACAAATCATTGGAATGTTTGTATTCAGTATTTTACATCAATCTCATGTAAGCATCAAAGTAACTCGGATTTGATTCTGTTTTAAATGAAAAATTGATAGGCTTTGGTGAAATTGAATATGATACAAACATTGACTGATTTCAAAAGTTATGTCCTTTACCCTAGGTTAACTCCTTAAATTGAAATAAAAAAAAAACTTTTGGGTATGTGCACATACCTTTCTTGGCAAACCTTTGGAATAAAAAATATTGTTACAGTTTTCAATTCTTCGCTTCATGTTTTGTTTTTGTAAATATCTTATAGTTTTAGTGCAAAAAGGTTTGTCACGCAAAATCTCTAACAAAAAATATTTGATCTCCTACACACCCATTGTTTTTTAGCTTAACAGGTATGAAATTGGTATCTCAATGCAGATGATAAACATTTTTTTTGAGCATGATGTGACATTTTTAAATCAAGAAATGTGCCAGTAACTTATTCCAAACATCAATAGAGTATGATATTCAGGAGTTGTATGTTTTTTGTAGTTGAGAAAGTTCCGTTCATCATTACTTGGTAATGTACCATCAGAGTTACATGAATATGTCAAGTTATTACTGAACACAGAACCCTCCGTCAGGCCTGATGCTGATCAGCTTATGAAGGTTGGTATGAAATTTAAAATTTAATGAAACCACAAGCCACATCTGTGATAGGAGAATGACATATTGTCTAATATACTGTCAACATATGAAGAGGTGGCAGATCCTGGGATATGGATGGCAGAACATAATTTGTTCCCACTGAAATTTTTGTTTAATTGTAATGTTTTATATCATATGTATGTTAAATTGTAAAAAAAAATAATTTTAAATCAACAATGGATGGCTCAGAAGATGATTTTGAAGTTCCCTTACAAAGCAACCAAATTTTGCAAAAATTAAACAGTTATCTCTCTTTTTCAGTGAATTTCAATGCTTTCCATGTAATTCATTTCTATCGTTCTTTAGTCGTTACATTTAATCAAAAACTGACATTGAACTTTTTGAAAAGATACATTAATGATATTAAATGATTGGAATTCTTTTGAAAACAAAATTTGTCATGTGCCACCTACTGCTTGGTTTTTGCATGGACACTCTCTTAATTTTGTGAATTCTGTCCAGTGAAAATATTGTTGTGTGTCAAATTTTTTTGCTTTAAAAAGATACCATTAACCTTTAATAACATTTCTTTCAATTCCTCATTTGTCAGTGAGCAATCAATTTTTTAGGCTAAGACCATGAATTAAAAGTGGATAATTGTACCAAAAAAATTGTGCTGTGACTAAACATCACCTTTTCATTAATAATTATTTGCATGTATAACTTTTTCAGATCCCGTACTTTGAAGATGTTGGATCTATGACACTACAGTTCATGGATACATTATTCCAAAGAGACAACTTACAGAAATCTCAATTTTTTAAAGGGTTACCAAAAATTATAGAGAAACTTCCAAAGGTATTATTTATTTCACCCAAACTACATCTGTGCAGTGTTTCAGCTGGCAAAAAAGAGGGAGGTAGCTATTTTCTGTCTCCAAGCTGTTTTCTTTTAGGCCACATCTTTCTCTTCTGCCAGGAACTAAAATATAAAATGGGGCCTATTTAATATTTTATTTTTTAGGAACTGTAAAATCTGAATAACTTGATGATAGAAATCCTGGTATTGTACATGTGCTGTGATGTTTGTGCCACACCAAGGCTTTTTATTCTGCTTATTTTACAACTAATCTTGAAAACTATTCTGAGATCTGCCAAAACAATTCAGATGTCTTTTTTTAAACTGTGTCAACAGTCAGTGCATAAAATAGTGTCACAGAAAATATGGACACTGGAAAAACTTTTAAAATTTAAACAGCAAAAAAAAAAAGAAAATTGAATGTAAAAAAAGTTTTGGGCATGTGGGTATAGAATCTACAAATGAACTGACCTCTGTTTAACAACACCATAAACACCAATGAATGAGTAGATCTTCTCAAAGTTTGGGAGAAAAAACAATAATTATGTCAGACAAAACTGAATGACTGGCCGTAAAACCATTGTATGTTTAACTTTGATTTTTTTGTCTTCAAATTTATTTATCTACAATGTATGAAATGTCTCCTTTCATTCTGGACAAAAAACTTAGCGTAAAGTCCCTTTTCCATCAGTTTGCCCTAGGGCCTCATTTTTATAAAAAATTATGAAAAATTATGTGAAAGCATTTGTCACAAAAAAGAAGTGTTTCAATTCAAGTAAGTTCATAGGTCAAAAGTCAAGAAAATAAATAAAAAAAAAACAACATTGACCTGGATTTTGGACAAAATGACAGAAAAATGGTTTGGAAGAAACAAAAAGAGAGAGAGAGAATGCTAACTTAAACTTCATTGTAGTTGTTTTAATCTTTAAAAATTCAGAGGCCTATGATTGATCACCTATCTATCCCAACAAAAAAAGGGGGGCAAGGAATATTGCTCTTCATAATGCATTTCAAAAAGGTCATTACTGTGACATACAGGAAATTTGAAGTTCAAGGTCTTCATTTGCATACATTTTACAACAACATGGCCACAAAAATTACCAAAAACATTTTATTAATGGAAAATAGGGCCAAAAAACCACATTTGATTTTAATTGTCACTTTATAAAAAATGAATAAAATTGATTTCCTGTTACCCTTCATTTGACATATTAAACAGGTCACCAGTAACAAGTTGTCATTAATTGTTAAAGTTTTCCGGTTTTGATTAATTTTTATGTCATGCAGATTTCAGAGTTATTTGGTACTGAGCTCCTTAATGGATTTTGTAACTTGTACTGAAGTATTTCAAAGTACTAATTAATTCTTGATTTTCGAGGACTTGACATTTTATGATGGGTTGATTGTGTCTATTTAGTAATTATTCAAAGTTTATGTAACTTTAATAATTGTGTAACATGATAAGATTTTTGTTTACATTTTGTTTCCTTTGGTTTTTCCTATTTGCCCCCTTTTAAGGGGCAGAGGGATGTAATGGTAAGGTGTAGCTATATATAGGGAACACATCACCCCTGAAAACTCTTGTTTGGTATATTCCATATTTGGTGGTATTTATTTTATTCCCTTTGCCTGCAAAAGCATTTCTTACCAATGTCCCCCATATAATTTTTGGGGTGGGGACAGAGGGGGGTTCTTGATCTCCTATTTCTCCTGATTACTGTGAGGAAGGTGAAACCTTTTTTTTTGTATTTCAGAGAGTAAACATGCAGAGAATACTTCCAGCTTTATCTAAGGAGTGTGTTAACACTGATATGATTCCATTTGTACTACCCAGTGTCCTACTGATGGCAGAGCAGGCTACAGATAAAGAATATATGGCATTCATCTTCCCAGAACTGAAACCAATGTTTAAGATAAAGGAACCTATTCAGGTAATAATATCCCTGTCTGTCTGTGTTGCCCATTGTCTTACTGATGGCAGACAGGCTATAGACAAAGAATGCATTGCATTCATCTTCCTAGAACTCAAACCAATGGTGAAGATAAAGGAACCTATTCAGGTTATTTTAAGCTGAATAACAAAGTTTTCTGTCTGTCTGTCTATACTTCCTGGTGTTCTGTTAATGGCTAAGAAATCTGAGTTGTAGGAGGTTTTGTTTCAATTTGAAGTAACAATACTGAAGAAGTGGAAATAAGATAAGACAAACATATACACAAAGAGCGTATGTGACTACAGGTTGGTCTAGAGTGACATTTACATGATAAATGTTTTAGTCTTTTATGATATGTGGTCATGTTGGATGTTTGTACATTGGTGGAGTGTCATACGAACTTAGATTGTTGATATGTTTTTTGTCATAAAATGCATTTGTCTACAAAACTTGTAATACAAAAAACCGTCTTTTAAACTAATCAATTAATTTTTTGGTAAATAATTGAATTTTGTTTTTGAGAAAAATGCAGCATGGTATTCAGACATTGATGAGATGATTTTGTTTTTTGTCATTTTTGTAATGACAATAATATAAATTTTGGAATTCTTATTCTGAATGAAATCATATTTTAAATAAATTAATTTGAGATAAATACTGTAACCTGATTGGTTAAAATAATTTTATTATATCTCAATGGATAAAAAAAATATTGACACGCCATATTCAGTTAAATTCAGAGCTACTTTTTTCATGTTTAAGGATGGAAATATGTTTTAAAAATAATTTATAAGAATTTTCTATGATAAAAATTTTGTCTATTGAAAAATAACATAAATTTTCCATGTGCATATTTTGTTTATTGCCCTTCGCACAATAAACAATATGCACATGGAAAATTTGTTATTTTTCAATAGACAAAATTTTTATCATAGCCAATGCTTAAATAAATTTGCATTTTGGCCTAAAATTAGAACTATTTCTATTAAAATATGTAAACTCATGATTCAGATTGTCATTATTGTATGAAAGAAAATAGTATACTTATACTTTTGAAATTATAATTGTCTAATGGTACACTTTTAAATTAAAAAATAAATGTGCATTAGGCCAAAAAATAATATGCCTGTTTCCTGCTGCCCTACCTACACTTGTCTTTTGTGCATTCCTTCCCTGAACATGTTATGGCCATTTTAGTCCAAGCACCATTAAAGTCTAAACTGTTTTCACCATTAACTCAGTGTAAATGTTTTTGAAAAATGAAATAATTTCCCTACCTACCTACCCTATATTTTCCTTGCTAGTAGCGAGAAACAAGACTATTAATTTTTTGGCCTTGTAGAACATTTTAGATATAAACATGTGTATATAGTATGGTTTAGATTTACTTTTGGGAAAGTTCAGATAAGTGTAGATAAAAGTTTTTTTTAATTGGAAAACAAATTCAATATACAATGTATCTGTCTGTTTATGTAAGTCACAAAGTTACAAATGTCATTAACATGTTAGGTGAACGACAATAACAAGTTAAATTGACATAAACCCTTTAATATTGGTGATCTTTGACCCTGTCAACATGTTAAGTGTTTGACATTTGTGTAATTGACATAAATAGGTCATTATCTACATGTTCATTTCCCACCTGCATCTCTAATTGCAGGTAGTAAATTAACAGGTGTAAAAAATGATTAATTGGGAATATTGAACATGTTGAGGGTTACTAGTCTACACAAATATTATGCATTGGTAGGAGAAACATTCTTATGCCCCTTGCAAACAGTTTTTGAGGGGTATGTAGAAATCTCCTTATACATATACATTTTGTACATTTCTACATGTGTTGTCTTTCTGTCATTTGCCATGTTTATTTTACCTTGTATGCCAAGCTCCAATTTAACTGTTTTGTGGATTTTTATAAAACTTTATAGTTAGGATATGCATCAATGTAGATGTGTCCGAAGTAAGATAATAGTTACTGGTTGCTTGCTAAGGGAGATAATCAAACTTAAATGATTTGCATGAATAGAATTACAAGTGGGTTCAATAAGTAGCAGTTTTTCTAGGGTTGTTGAAAGTTTTCACTTTTCCTGCATAATTTTTAGGAAAAAAATCACTTTTGCACAATAGAAATGAATCACAAAAACAGTGAAATCAAACTCTGGGTCAAAATCTACTTTCCCTGGGTGACGGGAAATGGGAATTCTAGAGCACTGAATGACACATATAGTTCTTGTATCGACATTTTATTGCATTAGAACCAAGTGCTCTTTCTGATCCTTGATACTTTTTGTTTGGATGGATGGTACACTTTTAGGACCACCTTGTTGTGGTTTCATGTCACAATGCTCAACTTGAGCGAAGGAGACTTTGTTATTTGTGGACATTTTCTTCACTGCTTAGCATGCATACGGCAAAGAGGAGATAGTTTGTATCATACAATATTTTAACACCCTGAAATGTGTCTTCATTTTGAAGGAATCCCATTCTGAAGTTTGTTATTTCTATGAGCTAGCACATTAAAAAATGTGTCTCAGCATGTTGGACTTGAACAAAGCAGGGTTTCTGTGATCAGTCAAATCTTCTAGCCTAAAATGCATGAAATGTCTGCCTGAGTCTTGGGAAGACTTATATTAATTATTTAATGATTCAGAATATGTTATTGGGTTCATTCACAAAAACTACAAATTGTAATGTAAATAATTGTTAAAAGTAATAATTCAACGGTTTTAGGCTTAAAATTATGCAATCATAGTTGAAAATGTGTCTCTTAAATTGTATTTTTCTACAAATAACACAGTCGAGCTTACAGCATGCGCTGATCTACAGGGGAGGAAGGAGGAAATTTAACTGTGGTTCAAGTAGAAATATAATCATGATGATATTTGATTTATTGAAATCATTTTCAATTATGTTTTTTTTTTCACTATTTTTCTTTGAAGTATAGTTCCACCGAAGAATCATGCCAAAATGGACAAAAAGTGATGCATGCATAAATTTTTGCATAAAATTATTTTGATTTTTCATTATTAAACATAATATTAATTTTTTTTCAACAAAAAAGGTGTCCTTGAAATTTGGGTCAGTCGATTTTTTGCAGCTAAATTTTGATTGAATTCGACAATGTAAAAAATATAGAAACATTTCCTGCCATAATTTTTAATACCACCTTCCTAGTGGAACAGACTTTAAGGCCAAATAAATCATGTTCTTGTATATCTTGGCTACTTAAAAACATTATGTGCATAATGTTTAGACGGAACAATACTTCAGCAATCTGAAGGCTACTTGAAATTTTTTAAATGAATATTGGTGAAAAATCCTTAAATTATTCTGTTGGGGGAATTTTTTTATTATGTAATGGCAGTGATCACATGTTAGACAAATACTGATTGGTTGGAAGTTGTAATGAGATCAACAAATTCAATTTTACTTCATGTTTGTTGTCTGTCCATGTTGTTGTATTTTTCTAAGAACCTTTATTAGGGAATAATAACATTTGCTGTGCATATCATTAAACTACACTAAAAGCTTGGATAGTCTGCTTTTTAAAGGCTTATCATCAGTCTAAGAAACAGGCACCATAACTCTGGCATTCCAATATTGTCATGATTATATTCATAAAACCTTCAAGAGTAAAGTTTACATTACAAACAACCTGTTTTTAGCTTACCAGCAATTGCTTTGTGTCTCTTGTAAACTTTTGAAATTTTGCTCAACTACATGAAACTCTTTGACCAATTTAAACGACACTTGACAGTAATGATGTACCCAAGAGCCTTGACAGTAATGATGTACCCAAGAGCCTTGACAGTAATGATGTACCCAAGAGCCTTGCCAGTGATGATGTACCCAAGAGCCTTGACAGTAATGATGTACCCAAGAGCCTTGACAGTAATGATGTACCCAAGAGCCTTGACAGTACTGATGTACCCAAGAGCCTTGACAGTAATGATGTACCCAAGAGCCTTTACAAAAGATCAATTTTTGGTTCTGCTTGATTTAACAGGATGGGCACCTGTGGCCATTTAAGCATCTGATTGACAAATTTTCAAAGATTAACTCCTCTGTAATCACATGAGCCAGTGTTTTGAAACTTGATGGGGTAAATGACCTCAATACTTTCTACAAACAATTCACTTTACATGTATGTCTGGCTTAGGTTATTCCAAATTGCCATTGAAACCCTATGTGGAAACACATTTTGGCCTAAATCTTTGCTTTTACTGAGCCAATGGTGACCAAACTTGACAGAAATAATAATAGGAATGACTTTAACATCTGATGAAATTTTGGTTTCGCTTGATTAAACAAGATGGCCACCAGAGGCCATTTTAGTTTTAAATAAACAAATGATATGACCACATGATTTCAAGTTCTCCAGGCGTGTGATTCAAGCTCCCTTGAGACTAGTTTTCTTTTCAGATTTTGTTGCTGTTTATGCAGAACATGAATTTGTTGTTAAAAAAGACACCACAGTCAGAAATAAAGAACCATGTTTTACCGATGATATATCAGGCATTGGACCAAAATAGCCCTCAGTTACAGGTAATGAAAAGCTGTGTAAGCAGGTCAAACATACAGGTACTTGATATACCTGAGCCAAACATGTTTTGATTTTAAGTTCCATTACTTTGACAGAGCTGCAGTTAAAGAATATAGAATAAGAGGGGACTTCTTTTTGTTTAGATATAGATATAGATTTGAGAATGATAATTATTTTATCAAAATCTGATTGTATTGATCAGTTTTCAACATGACATGAAGAAGTCTTCAACACAGGCAGTTTTTCATCACATGTATTTCATGTATTCGCAATGGACAGAGAAGTGTGAAAAATAGTACTTGCAAAATTGAATTTTCAACTCTATATATTGCTTATAATTTTTTGATACCATAAAAAATTGATACCCGCGAATATAATTAATTGATAGAATTCGTGAAAATTAGTAACTGTAAAATAATTCAGTTTACAGTATGCCCCTTTTCACTAAAACAATGTTTTTGAGCATTTTTGCCCCTTTTGCACTATAAAAAATTATATAAGGTTCCTGTTGTCACATGTTGAACTGTCTTGAATGCTGTGCTGTTTTGTAGGAGATCTGTTTAAGTATTATACCAACATTTGCTGAGTTGATTGAGTTTTCATCATTGAAGTCCCACATTTTACCAAGGATTAAGAAAATCTGTTTATCTACATCCCAACTAAAGGTAGGTACTTTGTTATTGGTATTAAAGGTTAATTAAAGATCAATGTAAGAAACTGGCAGTGAGTCACAAAAAAAAAACAAAAAAAAGTACATATCCATATAAGAATCAGGAACTTTTTATTACTAAAAAAATTCTGTGCAACTCAGAAACAATCCGTATTCACATATTTTATGGCAGATGAAGGTTGGTGAAGGACGATTAAATCCTTTAAAAGTTGGTTGACATGTTCTGCAAAATTTTCTCACCATTTTTTTTCTCATACCACTTGTCTTTCTTCTGTATGCTGTCTCATTGTCAAGAGTGTATTCTTTGTGTATTTCAGCATTACTTCAATGAAATGTTTTACAAAAAATCACTGCCTGGTTTTTGCACAGACATGTACTAATAGTTTAGGCATTTTGTCTTTCAGGCTTCCATCATATTTACCTTCTTGATTACTCTATCAGAGTCTTTTTCAGTGATGCTTAACTATCTTAATGACCACCTGTATTAAGCAATAGCCTGTCTTAAAGACTATGATTAAACAAACAAATCATAGCCATAAGATATGGCTTACAATCCCACAAAATTTGGACAAAATATGTCAATAGGTTTCATAGGTGTTGCATCCACAAGTGCGCCCAGGTGGACAGACACCAGTATTTCTATTTCCCCTTCCACATGGCTTCTGGGGACAAAAATTCCTATGCAGTGCATTTCATGCAATATCATCTGTAAATAAAAACTATGACCATGATTTTGTTCTCCTTTGGTGAGTCACTTAAGACAGGTTCGACTCTAGCATAATAACAGTAATTTTTTTAGCTTTTTACCATAGGTTCTCTGTTTTATCCATGTAGAATGAATCTACTCTAGTTTACTTTTTAGATACGAGTCCAATGTCTGCTATGTACTGGTAAACTGCTAGAATTCCTAGATAAATGGACAGTGTTGGATGATGTTTTGCCATTTCTACCACAGATACCTTCCAAAGAACCTGCTGTTTTAATGAGTATACTTGGTAATTAGACATACCAAAAACAACTATTTACCTGTATTTCTGGGCCCATTGTTTGCTTACCAGTATTTTTCCTGCAATCATTGTCTTCATACTCATGTGCATTTACTTTTAAAGCTACATCCATAAAAATCTGAGAAGCCTGACTTTTATGTTTTTGGAGTCTATAGGCATAACTATTTTGCTGTACCTGTGTGTAATGATGTTTAGGTGCCAGCTGCCACCTGCCAGGTGGTATGAGTATTTCCTTGTTGTTCATTGAAGACCAGTGGGTGGCTTTGAGCTGACAATTTTCATCCTGGTGGGATTGTTGTCTTTTTGGCATACTCACCATATCAATTCTCTTTATATTTGATGTAACTTGTTACAAGAAACATGTACTTTTGTACCATGAAATCATCTCATTTGGCACAATAGGGTTTAAACATTATGTCTGGATCTGAAGTTCAGTGGATATTTCTTGTCTTGTATATTCAGATGGAAATCTGTTTTCTCATCCTGTAGGAGCTAATTGTCTAATCATGCTTATATAAAAAAAAACACTGAAAAATGTTAATCTGTAATTTTTTATAACAGTTAAAAGTAATTTGGAGGTAGTTTCTAGAAAATCAGATGGCATCTTTAATTGTTCTCTAAATGAGATGATAAATACAAGAATTGAGTATATGGGGAGAAAGTTCATAATACTAAATATATCATAATACTTTCAATCCAATGAGACAATAATATCATGATGTATGTCGTCATTGGCCAGAATTGTACAAACGGCAGATAGTCTATACTTAGTCATTATTTACGTGTAGAAAGCCAAAAGTCTATATAATTATCTTGATTTGAATTGTTTAAGGGCATTTGCAATTTGTATTAACTTCTATATGTCAGTGACTTCCAGCTTTACAGTTAAATGGAATGGAAATGAAATAAGAAATTAAGCAAAATTTAAAAATCATGATTCAGGACAGATGATATGATACAGTCCAACAATCTATACTGATGATTTCATTGGTGAATTGTTACACTTCTAATGTATACATTGTAATATCTTTTCAGGGATATTCCAAGTATCCATGACTCATGCTAAGCTTGGTATCACTAAAGATATAATGGCCAGTAAAGTCTTACCCTTCCTGATTCCACTCAGTATAGACAACAATATTAACCTTTCTCAAGTATGTTTTAGGTGTTCTCTTTTCATGGCATTAAATTAAAAATTTTAATGTGGGAAAATACCATTTGCTGTTAATTTTGAGAGTCTGTTTTAGTCTGCATTGATTTTTTGTATCGTTGTACTAAGGGAGATAACTAGAGAACAATTACTGTTATTTTCAAAACAAGACACTTGCATGATATTTTTTTTCTGAGTGATTTCACTGCATCAAAATTGAAATTGATGTAAAACATGCTTGTGCTTAAATTTAATAGTTTTTGACTGAATGGTTTCAATTTCAAGTATTTTATTAACTGATACATTAGGGAGGACAGTATTTATTTTTTTCTAATTTTGCCATCATTGCTCAAGTTATGGACCTTTTTTCAGGTAAAATAGGACTTTGCACATTATCTGTTTAATAATTTGATACTGAATGAAATAACGTGTGAAAATCTGGATAGACTGTAAATTTGCCGGCCCATTGTTAGTCATATAAGCTTACATGACCTATTGTGCTGCTGTTTTCCAGTTTAATGCTTTCTTTGCTGTGATAAAAGACATGTTGAACAAAGTAGAAAATGAGCACAGAAGTAAACTGGAACAACTTGATCAGATGAAAAAGGAACAGAGGTAACTATTACTTTATTATACCCCTACTCAAGGAGTTGAAGGTGTATTGGAATAATGAACCTCCTCTGTCCATCATTCTGTCTCTCTGAATTTTGCTTCAAATTTTTTGTCTCCAAATGGATGGATTGATTTCAAAATGTATAGATTGTAAATCATTTTGTTTTCTGTGCAGTATCAACTTCCTGTTTTATGGGACCTTTTTACACTATTTGAAAGTACAAGTAAACTTAGCATGACAACATGCAGTTGGATGTTTGTTTTGGATAGAGCAAGATGCAGTACGCAAAATTCAAGCCTATAGCTGATGAAAGTAGTTCTGGCCAGGGTTCTATATTAAAAAAAATCTCAAATCCTTGAGTTTCTCCTTAAATCTTCAATTTCATGTTATTTGATTGGTCAATATTTGAGTTGAGGAAGGATTTGAGGAAAATCTCAGATTGAGTTCTTTATGAATCCAGTCTTCTGGTGATTAACATTTTTTCTATTTGAGCTATATAATAAGTTTTATGGTGCCTATGACAGTAAATAATATTTATATCTGTAAAAGGAATCCCCTTATTAACTGAACTTCTAGTTTTTCCATTATTTACATTCCCTCATTTATTGGAACTAACCTGTATGCTTCTTTCTTCCTATATCTTTAAATTCTTTATTTTAACTTATTTGTATTTTTGTAAATATGGAGAGAAAAGTTATGTGTTAAAAAAATAATCATTTTATTTGATGTTTTCGATCTTTTTACCCTTTTGTTGTAACATAGAAATATTTAGGCCAGCTTAAATTAATTTCTTGCTTCTCAGTCTCCTTGTCTGAAATGAGAGTGCCTCTGAAACCATGAAAACAACTCCTTCAATATCATTTCTGCGTGCCAAATATGGAATAGCACTTTAATGGCCTGAAAATTAAGAAATTAACTGAATGGCATTAAAACCAAGAAATTAAATTTAAGTGGCCTTAAAACCAAGAAATTAACTGAATGGCCTTAAAACCAGGAAATTAACTGAATGGCCTTAAAACCAAGAAATTAACTGAATGGCCTTTGATATTTCAAATTTTGTTTGAACATTTGTATTCATTTATGGTTGAGAGCAGATAGAAGTGTGCTTTTACAAAAAAAGGTATATTTTTATCTAAATATATGAAATAAGGAGATTTTTCAACAATTGCCTTCACTATTTTGATATTAACTATAACTCTTCTACAATATAGTATAAATGAAGACCAAATACTCGACAGTATGAAAAGGTAATGCTGTAGTACTGTTAACACAAAAATCTGGACCCAGTTGGTCAAAAATTACTTATCTCTATTACTACATAAAAAGGAAATCGTTCCGCATTTATCTACCTTTAGGAGGTAGACTTAGGGTAAGGGACACAACTCTTACAAATCATTAGAATGCTTGTATTCAGCATTTTACATCAATCACATATAAGCATCAAAGTAACTTGGACTGATTTCATTCTGTTTCAAAGAAAGCTTGATAGGCTTTGGTAAAATTGAATATGGTACAAAAATATCACTGATTTCAAGAGTTATTGTTCCTAACCCTAGGTCTACCTCCTTAAAGTGCAGTAAACTTTTCAAATCAATTTCACTTTAGAAATATTTCAAGTTTATATTAGTAATATTTTGAGTTGAAAGAGGGAGTAAAATTAAAGATGTAATTCTATCAGAATGGCTTGAGGATGTTTGCTGGTCTATTTAAGAAAAACAAGGATTTCAAAGGGTGGTGAAATCTTCAAGGTCTTCCATGCTAGTACAATGTAAGAAGAAAAAATAGATGGGTCAGTGTACTTGTTTTTGAGATGTAAGGATTTGATATTTTTGGGGATAAAGGATTTCTCTAGATTTTCCATAGGTTTTGTATTTTATAGTAGGCTATATCCATTAGAGACATTGAAGAAATAACGAGGACTTCCCAAATATCATTTTAAGGTGTGTTCGATGAAATTAAGATAAGTAAAGTGGGTATCACTGAGCAAATAGATATATATGCTATCAAAATCGGAAAAAAAATGACCAGTGAACATTCTTAAAGCTGAAATAAAAGTAACACAGTTTAAATCAGAGCCATTTGAAGCAAAATGTTTTGAGGTGTTTATATTTTGTTCAGCTGGGTCCTTGGTAGTCCTGTGTGAATTTTTCCCTGGCCATTTTATCAATCAGAGAGATACTACTAAAACATTACTTATGCTTCATCAGTTGGCTTTGTAGGTACCAGTAGAACCCCTTTGAATCACATCTTAGTTTTCATCTTGTTTCAGGAGGCATTTCTATCTCTTTATAATGAAAGACTTTTGAAATAACATTTAAACATTCTCTGGAATTTTTCTTTTTTCACAAATTGACAATTTTTATTAATAACGTAGTATCTCTAGTCCTAGTTACAAATAAATTAGTTTTTGTATGACATGTATGCAGGTAAAAATCCCATATATTTTATTACCAAATGCCTTTCTTCCATAAAATTATTTGTAAACTGAAAATGTCTTATATCTCCAACATTTATTTTTTTTAATTACATTTTGTGGGTTTGATATGAAGGAGTTTTATTAAGAGGCTTTTGTTCATGGTTTGACCTCTGCTGTCTTATCAAGCTGCTCCAAACAGAATATCATATTAATAGGGTTATACGATTATAAAAAAAATACAACAAAAACTAAATAAGTTTTTTTTTTTTAAATAAAGTTATCTATTAAGTAACTGGACTTTATCTAAATATAAAATAACTCTGTCTGTTGCCTTTTAACATGTGTTGCCTATACATACAGTGGCAGATCTTGATGGATGTTTCCTGGTGGTGAAATTCACCCTTTTACTAAAATAAATTGTTGAGTTTTTCCAAAAAATTGGACTAAAATGAGCAAATGATAGCCAAGAAAACCATTTTTTAAATGTCTAGCTCAGAACCACCCCCCTCAGTTTTTCTCATTTGTAAACTTCTGGATCTGCCCCTGCTATTATGCTGTAACTCACATTTTGTTTATAGAAGCACTACTAGTGAATAGAAGCATGAATGTTGTGTCCACCTATTATTTCGCTAAAGTGGTTTGTGAGAGTGAACATTTTTGTATTTGTTATTTTTTAGAGCGTATTTTTAGGTAGTTATTTTGTTGTATTACGATTTTAGCAATGGATAGTTTATTCAAATGGTGTGAACAATAAGTCTTCAATCAGTATTATAATTAGTTTATTGCAATTATCAAATGCGTAGTCTAATGAGGGGGGAGTGTTTGGTAAGTTACACAGGCAAATATTTCTCTTGTGAAATTTATGATTATCAAGGTTCACATGAAATTGATGTGATATTCATGTGAAATTCACTTAGCACAAATTTCATGTGAACAATTCACTTGAATATCACGTGGAGGCTTGATTAACCATGAATTTCACATGAACTCTGTCTTAAAGTTTGTTTGCTTAATTCGTGTGAAATTCATATGAAAATCATATGAAATAATTTTTCCTGTGTAACTAACAAAAAAGTAAAAAAACACTTTTTACACGCTGATGAAACATAAAAAATGAAACATTCATAACTTATATTTATATTTCATGTGGTTCTCTTTCATTTCATCTGTATCAAAGCATGTATGATAATGAACTCTTTTTTTTTATTATATTTGTCCGCTGCTGCATTGCAGAAGGGGACATAGAAATACCAATGTCATACAATATTTTGACTCCTGTGAAATGTTATAAGAGGGGTTATGTTAAAATAACCTTGGGGTCTGCTGTTCCCCCGGCAGTTTCCAGATTAAAATATGAGAATGGATCAATATTTTCTTTTTAAACTGCATATTTGTTTAATACCATCAAATACAGGATATGTTCAATTTTCAACAAAATCTAAAATGCAGTTTTTGAGTTTTTGAACATTATGCTCTATCCATTTTTTCACCATTGTGTAGTGGGGTATTACATATGTTCCATTAATGCCCTATTTTTACTTCTAAGTTAACTCCCTTTATCTCTTGCTTTGAGTAAACATATTTTGACTATGATTTCAGTACAATTGAGATAACTCAGATGTCAAAGAAAGAGGACCAACAATTAGTAGGAGATGTCGGACAAGGCCCTCAATCTATGGTGAGATTATCTATGCCAGGGAAAAAAATCTTTAAATTTAGTTAGAAATAGCAAATGTCTATGTAAGATATCCCATCATGTATCAGTATAATTGAACTGATGTCATCTTCTGCTAGTATTTTCAAATATTTCCTTTAAAACAACACATAGTTCACTTTACAAAACATCTCAGGCCATTTATGTTTTGGTATCATAACCAACGGGAACTACTCAGCCTTTTCTGTTTAAAACAATATAACTGTGTATGCATCATCCATTACTTTTATATGTGCCCCATGTTTTGGAAGTCAAATCCTAGCTAGAACACTGGTTTCTGTTCTTATTTCCTAGTAATAGTCAACATATATATTGGGACCTAGTAGATGGAAAAACTTTTGTCTATAGGTTGCAGCTTTCAAGCAAAGAATTTAAGAAGACTTTTTTCTTTCTTCATGTGGGGCTGGTTATACATAGCATCAATAGCTGAGCAGTTGTCATTGGCAACATAAGGTCAGTTTGACAACTGTGGAAAGTGATGAAAAGGTTCTTCTGGACTGATAGTTTGCCTGTGTAATACAGTGTTACTCAGTAAACATAGGTAGTTACACCCTTCTTTATTGAAAGTCTAGGACTACCTGAGATTACCGTAAATTGGGATATTTTGGCATTGGATTAATTTGGTGGTTTTCTGATAAAAAAAATGCATGTTTAAATTTGGTGCGTTTTATTTTGGGCCTTTTCTTCACAGTGAAAACAATCCATCAAATTCTAATTCTACCAGTGACAGATTGATTTTAATGCTACCAGTGACAGATTGATTCTAATTCTACCAGTGGCAGATCGATTCTAATTCTACCAGTGACAGATTGATTCTAATTCTACCAGTGACAGATTAATTCTAATGCTACCAGTGGCAGATTGATTCTAATTCTACCAGTGGCAGATTGATTCTAATGCTACCAGTGGCAGATTGATTCTAATTCTACCAGTGACAGATTGATTCTAATTCTACCAGTGACAGATTAATTCTAATTCTACCAGTGGCAGATTGATTCTAATTCTACCAGTGGCAGATTGATTCTAATTCTACCAGTGGCAGATTAATTATAATGCTACCAGTGGCAGATTGATTTTAATGCTACCAGTGACAGATTGATTATAATTCTACCAGTGGCAGATTGATTCTAATGCTACCAGTGGCAGATTGATTCTAATTCTACCACTGGCAGATTGATTCTAATTCTACCAGTGGCAGATTGATTCTAATGCTACCAGTGGCAGATTGATTCGAATTCTACCACTGGCAGATTGATTCTAATTCTACCAGTGGCAGATTAATTTCTTCACTTTTTCTACATAAAATGGATTATTACTACTGTACATTTATAATCTTTTTTTTTTAAAGAGGTTTACATGGGTCACATTAGGTAAGCATTTGTCATCGTTCATTGTTGCTCAGCAATGAAAAATATGCCAATATGCGTTTGCAGTCAAAATAATCGCATACGTAATATTTTGGTGTGTTTAAATTTGACACCAAATAAACCAAAATATAACTACAACCAAAATATCCCTATTTACGGTAGTGTGTGTGTTCTTTCGTATTGAAGAAATCCCAGAGCTTCAACAGGGACTTGTGTGTAAAATTCTGCTGATCCGGACAATAAGTGTATCTTTTGAATTTTAGAAGATGTTATGTGCTTGCATTAGTTTTTAAATTGTTGCATCACTCTTTGTTATGAAAAAAAATATGAGACAAGATAAAAACTTTAGAATGAAGTTTGAGCTGATACATGTAGAATGAAGTTTGAATGCTGATACATGTCATTCAAATTTTAGGGAAATAAACTACTATGATAATTTTTAAATTTATAACGTAGAAAATTTGTTGTAAAGTATGGTTCACCATTAAATTTTGCTTGCATTAGTCATAATATGTTTCTGACATTAAGACAAGCTATAAAAGAAGGGAGAAGAATTCATGGTAAGAACCACTTGATGGTCTAACAACATGACAATGCAATGCTCTTTCCAGATGGACAAATTTCTGAGTGGTTTTGGAATCAGTGGAATGATGACCTCTAAAGGAGGAGGAGATAACTCTTCTACAGCCTCTCCAGTTGATAGTCGGTCAAATTCTCCCAAACCACCCACATCTCAACCATCTAAGGTTTGTTTATTTAAAGGAGGTGAAATAACTGCCAGGTAGTTTGAAATACATGTAGTCTGTCGAATTCTCCCAAACCTACCATATTATGTTTGATTTGTTATTCTTAAGTTTGGGAGATAACTCTTCTACAGCCTCTGCAGTTAATATTCTGTCAAACTTTCCCAAATTATCCACATCACATTCATTGACAATATAAATCCTTGTTTCTCAATTTGTCTGTTGAATCCTCCAACACCCTCATATAGGTAACTGTTTACCAGTAAGTAGTCTAGGTCTTTTTTGATGAAGACAATCTTTACATTCTGACAAATGAATATATTTAAGGAATATCTTTAATTTTTCATTAGGGTCTGCGAAGTAATCTGGTTTGCAACAGTACACTTTCACAGTTAATAAAAAGTGTAAACTGGTCCAAACCAGGTTATTGAGTATAACCTGTCAAAAAATAAGAATATAATCAGAATACTTATGTTGTATATGTCAAAGAGACAACAACCTCACCAGGATAATATTTCTTATAATTTAATTCCTAATAACCTGGTTCAACCAATCAGGAAGTTTTTTACCAATCAAATAATATGTTATATATTTGAAGGGTTAGTTATGAAATTGTAAACTCTTACCCTTTTTTTAGGTTTTGACACTGGAAGAGAAACAAAGAATGGCCAAGGAACAAGAACAACAAACACGGTTGAAATCACAGAGTCCTCTTGTGGTACAGTCAGGTGGAACAAACCAAAAAAGACAAACAACACAAGTGAAAGATTTGACTTCTTCTTTAATGAATTCTAATTTAACAGGATTACAATCCTCATCGAAATCAACTCCAAATTATCAACCAATGAGTGTCAGTCAAAGTTCAATGAGTCAAGGTTATGGTATGGGTCAAAGTTCAATGTCTTCTAATTATAGTGCAATGGGGTCTTCTGGTGTACAACCTAATTATTCTAGTGGTGGCATGATGGGAAGTATGCAGACAGGAAATTCATTTGGAGGTCAAGGTCATAGTAGCGGGAGTCAGTACAGGAGTCAGACAACTTCAACTAAACAAATGGACCTCTCTGCTTTTGATAATTTAATGCCATCATCGAGTCAACAGAAGACTTCTTTGAACCAGATGCCAGCTGGACAAACAAATCCTTCATCAATGAATCAACAAAATATAAGTGGAGGGGGAATGAGTGTTTTTGGTGTAGCAGGAAACTTTAATCCAAATCAGAATTCCTATGGACAATTTCAAACTCCTGGAAATTCAAACATGTCAAGTGGTATGATGGGATATGGGCAAACTATGGGAGGGGGTGGAATGTTTGGTGGTCAGCCAAGTCAACCAATGAACAGTCAGAATTCTATGGGATTTCAGCCAATGGGAACACAGCAATATAATCAGCAACCAACCAAAAAACTTGGTCAGAATGACTTAGAGGATTTACTTGGATAATGGTTTATTTTTAGCCTTTTATCATTTATCTTTCTTAATTTACATCCTGGTTTATTTTACAAAAAACAATTCTACTATTTATTGATAACTGCTTTAAAACAGCTAAAATATGCAGCTTACAAAATGGGGTTGACTGGGGGTGATAGCAGTCAACTCATATTTCAAAGCACGAGATTTTATTTTAGGTATCCCTCTTTTGTTTCCTTTTGACCAAGATTAAGTGGTTTTGTTTTGGTGTTTACCCTTTGAAATTTTTTATATTGACTGAAAGCTGCTTTCATACCCTTGCTAAGGGGGCAGACTCAGAAATTTATAAAAAGATCTGCTACTGCTACACAAAGCATCTGTATGTTCTTTTATATTTCATTAATTTAAAGATTTCATTATTTTAAATTGATATTATATAATAGCTTGACCTCTTTTTTTCAAACTTTTAACACATTCTTTAAACCTTAAAATACAGTTTTTGGACTAAGAAAACCAGGAAAATCTATACTGGAAATATTAGGTACAAATGTATGAGTAATACTTTCACTGCATTATTGCATAGCAGTGGTATTCATGTTTAAATACACAAAAAATTCAATGAAACTAGAGGAAGTTGATCCTACTATCACATATACCCCAGATTACAATTTCATTATGGAAAAAAGGGACATTAATCTTAAACCTAAATAATAATAAATGGGAGGCTGATTTTTATTTTGCTTGGTCCCCTGTCAGATTAAAAAGAAATGACTCAGTGAAATTCATTATTATCTGGATTAAGGTTTTCTCAAAGGTGACCCTGAATGAACCAACACACTTTAGAATTTTAATGTTTTGAACTTGGGTAACCAGACTCGATTTGGAGCTTATTCAGCCTTTCTTAATCAAGACATTTCTTTTACATTCTATATGTAGTCTGTAGGGAATTTTCACAATTTTGCAAATAACTCAAAAACAAGCTGTTTAAACTTTCCTGTAAATTTACATAAAAAAGACCTAACTTACATCCTTTCATATTTACCAAAGAAAATTTGGGGTCATTACTCTTTTTCTTGTAATATAACAAAAACTGAAATTCGCAATTAAATTATCCTACCTTGAAAGAATTTTCTCACCATTTTTCTCCACTTGAAAGAGGCTTTTTACAGTTGGTGTTAGTAATTCTTTAAAAAAATTTAAACATATTATTTTTCCATCATTTCAAACATCATCATTTCAAGTTAATAGAAAATGTATACATGTATGTCTGTATGATGTTACTCTGTGTTAAAGGTATGATATACCTTAATATGACACAACTTAGGACCAGCAAATCAAGTTGGATAGGACAAGTTGTTGGACAAACATTCCAAATTCAGAACCTTGTAAAATTCAATTATTGTGGATTTTGCCCCATTTTTTTATGAGTTGACATTTGCAGTGGCATCAAGCTGCAATTCCCAAACTGTTTCTTTTTTTTTTTTAAAGTGTGATTGATGTGCCCACACACTAAAAATCCTTCCTCAAAAGTCTTGGATTTTTTTTCAATGCAGTCCATATATTTTTGCTTTTAAACCTTTCACCTTACAGACATTCTTCCATGGAAATGCAAGTCACCTGATCAAAATTCTGTTTCCTGATTGGCCAAATACTTTTAATTTAGTGGCATTCAAAAAAACTGTATCAGAAATTGAAATTACGTGCTATGTGTTGTTTCCAGAATATAATGTAGAAAATTATAAGTAAAAAGAACAAATTTTACTGCATTGGCTGTCAGTTTTTTTTTTTTAAGATAGTACTTGTTTTAGAATGCTGTTAAAGTGAATATAAATTATCTGGGATTAGTTGGGTTAATAGGGTATGTATGTCTCATCACATGACTTTGTGATTTCATGAGAATGGGTCCTCATCTCCCATTCAAATGCATAGAGATTCGTCATTAACATAGCATTGAGTGCAGTGTTAAAAGCAAAATATATTTTTGTGAAAAAAAATACTGATAAAATATGACATATATCTAGTTCTACTGAATAAAAATGTTAAGAAAAGCATAGAAATAGAATAGTGATACAGCATTTTCATCTCTTGGAAGTGAACAATAAAATGCAGACCGGCCTTCGGATTTCAATACATTCTACATCTGAAATTCCAGAAGGAAAACTGAAACTAGAACGAGACATACAAACCTTATTGTTTCAGCCTAAATCAAAACACATTTAACATGGAATTAATGTGGGTTATTTTAAGACATGTTTTGTGACTGCAAATTAAATGTAGCCAAAAAATCGCTCCCTCACCCTGTGAAAATGTCTTATGTTTATACTGTAAGATGAGAAATTGATGAATGTGCATAATGAATAAGCAACTGTAAAGATTGTTTCATTAGTGCTATTTAAACAAAGGCTGTGGATGGTTGATGTGGGATTTATTTATTTTACATTATTTATTTGTTCCTAATTGATATTGTTTCCTTATAAATATATGTATGTTACGCAATTAAATGTAAAACAATTACTTTGATATAAAATTTGTGTTGTCCTGATTGCCAAAGAATTTTTTGGTCCCTTCAATGAGCTCCATTTTCCAGTGTTACAATGTAACTCTGAAACTAATACATGTAACATATCTAGACCTGTGTCACCATCATAAATTTGTCATCTTACATATAATGTATAATTCATCCTCAATATATGCAAATAACTTAATTATTAGCAAGTAAAACAAATATGTTATTGGGTAACAAGTTGCCCAAAGTACGTACTTTTGAAAGCATATATAATGCTTAAAAAGTGGTGAAGTTCAACAGACAATAAATGCTTTGCAGGGTGCAGTTTGATATGACAGCAGAGATAGAACCCTAAACAGCAGGAGCAAGTTTTCTGATTTAACATTTGACACAGGATAAGAATTTGACTTGAATAAAAGTTGTCTCCTTTTGGCCCTTGAGATCATTGTATTCATTAATTGTTCTAGTCACAGCCCATAAAATTAGCCACAGCCTTCCTTTTATAGTATGGCAAACTTGTGGTACCATTTCAGAGATTCATGCACCTTCAGTCAAGTTGTCAGGAGACTCCGGACATAATGAAAATGTTTTTCCTGGGTTTATTTTTGGTCCCTAATTCCCAAATCAGTACAAGTCACAATGCTGCAAAAGCCAAGTTATCATTTTTATATTGGTGCACAGGGGCGGATCAAGGATTTGAGTTCAGGGGGAGGTGCGATAATTGAATTAAATGCAGTGCAAAGCAAGGCAAAAAATATCATTAGGTGAAACTAGTGGTAAAAATTTTGTTTCTTACTGATTTGCGGTACGCCAGTCCTTGAATCCACGCCAGGTGCAAGTATTTGCAGGAATCTTGTCAGTTAGGGGAAAAGTTGAAAATAGCTTTTTAGGACCCTGGTGGATAATCCACAGGAAATAACTAAAATGTACTGGTACATGCATTTATTTTATATTTGACAAAAAGGTATTTTGAAACCACATCTCGAAGGAAAATAAAGGATTTGCAAATGAATGCTAAAATAATAAAGTGTAATGTATGATATTCAAGGCTGTCCGCTACACTCATTTTCGGAATTTTTCTATCATTTTATTTTACACCGAAATTGCACTTGGTTGAAATCCTCGAGATCGTGGTTTGGTAATCTGAAATGTTTACTTTTTGCAAGTAAAGAGCAGCCTAACAAATAAGCCTGGACTTCCAATAAGTCAACATTTTAGATTACCAAACCACGATCTTGCTTGTATAATTTATTTTCTTCCGAGTGTTTGTTTATATAATTACGTTTTTATTTGAATTTCTCACAAAGTTCGTGGTTATCTCAAATTCGTGTTTCAATGTTTTCCTTTCTACAATAATTTCAATACGTCGTTGGGATTCACTTGATGCAGTGTTCACGTTACTTACCACTGTGGCAACACGTACAGCCTGCACAAAGTCCAGCGCCCTAAACTACCCGGCCACTGAAAGCTACATTGTATATATTCGAGCTGACCTAGTGACCAAGGGCGCTGGACTTCGTGCAGGCGGTGTTGCCATAGATGTCGCAGCGGTACGAGTTCGAGGTCAGTTCGGCGTCTCAAGCACAGTTCAACTATGGTGGGTTTTATAAAGTTGTGAAGTGTTGCATCAAAAAATGTCAGGTATTGTGCTACGATTAACATGTATACATGTACGTGATTTGAACTGAAAAAGATGTATAGAATTATTTGTGAACAAAAATATGTCGAAAATGGCTAGTTAGTAACTAAAGTATAATACATGATTATAATGATAAACATGAAAGACCTTAAATTAATCGAAAGAGTCTAACGAGGAAACAATACATTACCTGATTGGTAGCATCCGGTCCATGTAGATAAAACACCCCCAGACAAACAAAAACGAAGTGAAGCAAATAATCAATTCACTCCCATAACTGGTTATCTGGGGGCCGCCGAGGCGCCCGTTCCCACCCTACAAGCACACATTCCCATGTGTGTTAGCGCAGCCGCTATATGGAAACAAAGCAACCTCAACAGCCGGAAGGGTACTCCGCTTGTGTCTGCTTGGGTCTGGTGACTGCTTCACCGGACAGGCCCGAGAACGCTATTTGAAAATAGCCCCGGGCCACCTGTGTTAATGTTTGACATTTCTGTTCATTGGTGTTTCGAAGTAAGCGGCTGATGAGCACCGGCCATGGGTACCATACGACACCCAAGATTTTAACGATACTGAAGAGACGCTTGAAAACTTTGTTTATATACGAGTTTCTGCATGTACCTCTCTGGATTTTTCATACTAACGATGATAAAGTCTAAAGGCATAACGAACAATACGCTGATTCAGAATTTCGTAATAAGGCCACGGCTATTGATTAAAAAGTTTTTCTTTTAAATTGGTGGATTTATGGTGTACTATATACAAGAACTTTTTTTATGTATTAGGGTATTCAAAATAACATTTAGTCTGTTAGGTTTGAAAATCTGTCCCTTTTGTTGGGGTATTTACTTAACTGTGTACAGAATTTTGGCAAAATAAACAAATTTTACAAATCCGCTACAGGGTTCTAATTGTGAGACTGGCAAATTTACTATCAACACTAATATTTTGTGTGCATCATTAGTGCAGGGACTTTATATTACAAGGATTGGTCATTCCTAACATACATTTTATACACACACTCTAATATACACCCCCTAATTACTGGGGGCTAGTCACCTTGAATCAGCAAATGGAATATGTGCTAAATACAAAAATAAGATTTGAATGAAAGGGCGTTCTACTTGCGATGGTGGAAGTCAGAAAATTTAGGTAAAAAAACCCAAAAAGTCTTAAAGGTACTTCAAGCACTTTTTGCATATAAGAAAACTTTTTTTCATATGATATTTGATTTTCCTACGATGAAAGAAAAAATGTGTGACAAAGCTGAAATTCTAGCCTACCCTCCTTGCATGCAATAAAAACAAAATGGTCAGCCCCAAATCAGACGGTAAATTTGTACACTCTTGTAGTTACAGTGAAGACCAAAATTTATACTTTCAGTTTCTTTGTGAATAATTCTTCCCCACTTTAATATATATCTTTGGGGAAAACGTTTATACCTAATACAGCACTCAGTTAAATATCAGCTCTTTATACATTGTTGGCGTTATGATGTTTTACCTTAACTTGTGCCTACCTTTGACCGTAATTCAAGGAGTTATTTTGTAGTTGCAGATACGGACGTGAAAGGAATTAAGTTTGAACCCGACTTGTATCACTGGAATTTGAAAGAATATGGAATTTTAATATTTTTCATGAAATTATTTTTTCTCAAATTATACGTCAAAATTTGCGGCTATGAATTCCATTCTCATTACGTATCCATCCATGCGTTGTTTTATTATACGCGTACAACCTAAGTACCTAATAGCATTGGCCTATGTATTGATCAGGTTGTGAAATACTTGTCGACGCAGGTATTTTTCCCCCTATTGTGAAATGATTGTTATGTTTATATGTATATAGTCATAGCAAATGATTACGTAATAAAAAGCACATTAATTGAAGGGTATTTAAATAAAATCAATAACTGGACTTAAGGCTAGAAACCACTAATTCCACTTCCCATAGGCTTTTATGCTAATTTCACAATATTCAATGGCTTCTCTGGACTTTACCTTAACTTTAACCTGCAGAGGACTATATATCAGCATGATTCTACGTATGTCAGCTCACAATCCTCAGAATGGCATGTGGGGTTAACAGACTATTAATGCCTATTAATGAACTGTCCTGACTATACTTAGTACGTCCAACAAGAAAGGAAAAATTGAAAAGACATTTTTTTTTAATAAATTCAGTATTTCAATAAACAAATCATATTCCATGTTACAGTGGAAAATGATTTTAGACTTTGTAGGTAGAGACCTAATCCCATCCCTACTTGACACGGGGAATGTACACGCATGCTGCAATGGATAAACTTTTCAAACAGTCAAGTACATATATACTATTGTAAATTTTCTTTACTTTAATTAATAAATGGGTGGCAAATTTTAGTAAGTAAGTAAGTATAAAGGGTTCTAGGGGTAGCCTACTCATTGAATTATCTAATTTATAGGCATGTCCCTGTCGGAATAGCTGGATGGCAACCCAGTTATTTTATATTTCTGAATATATTAATGGTTGTGTTTGCACATTTGCACCCTCTTTCCCCAGATGTGACTCATGTGATTGGATGCAAGTATACATGATATATTTTAGAGTGTTGAGGATAGACCAAGCAACAAACTCGTTCACAGACCACAGCTCTAGGTGGATCGAGAAACTTTTGAAAGGGAGGTTTTGAAAAGAAAATTTATAAAAAAAAATTAAAGTTTCAAGCTATAATCTGCTTATTTTTTTTTCTCGACAAACCTGAACTCACTAAACTTCCAAAAAGAAGCGGAGTTTCCGAACACCGAAACCCTTCAACTGACTCTGTCAGTGACTAACGATGCTTCTGATTGACTCACTAACTATAACTTCCATCGAAGGCATTTAACATTTATATCCCGAGAAAGGCATTGATTTTGTTGTCGGACGAGATTTATCATGCGTGCTAGTGCAAAATTTTCATTTATATTTAAGCAGGAATCGAAATCAATATTTATATTTGAAAATCCTCCTGAAGATTATGTAATCATGGGGTTCACAAAATAATATTTTTTAAAATCTGAATTTGAACGTTTTACATTTTTTTTCTTTTCAAAATGATCTCTGAAAAATGGGATAGAGCACAAGGATAATAGGGTCGACAAATTTTAATTATTTCCACTAGAAAATTGGAGGGATGGGTAGGGTCGGGCAATTTAGCCTCCTGTGGCGGAGCGCAAAGTTTCTACTCCTATCGAATACCACAACAGGGTTCTTAAATTGAGTACTACTTAGTCGCCTTTTACAACAAGCTTAGCGCTGCTGCCGGCGTATTATTGTGACACCCTGACCCGCCCAGGGCACGGTGATGGAGTGAGGTACGCACCGGAATCAGCCATGGATTTCCGACAATGCCTCCCACTGGTTATCGACCTTCTCACAAAATGTACACTGTGTGACATAAATGTATCTGCATTAAACAAGAATGAAATGGTACATGTTATTGTAAGAATGATTTCAGGTCAAAGAGGGTTAAGTTCATCCCTATTAGTTCGCTTGGATTCCCTGACCAATTGTAACATTCGATTGATTCCGCTACTCTCCATCCGGGGACTGTCTGAATGCTCGGCTGAGCCATCCGGGGACTGTCTGAATGCTCGGCTGACAGACATTGATCAGTAGCTTGGAACATGGAATGCACGTGCCAAGCACCAGACAGTGCCGGATCCTGGGGAGGTGCAAGGGTTGGCAACCTCCTTATTACTGGACAATTTGTCATTTCCATGTGTAAAATTGACAAAAAATGGCAAATAATTTCCGAGTGATATATTTTTGCTGCAATAGGGCATCTGCGAAAAAAGAAACAGAATGGTATTATCATGTTTGATGACTATAGAAAAAAAAATAATAATCCACAGTATTTTAAGAAAACATTTTAAAAGATGCATTTCAACCAAAAAGGTTTTAAATATTATAAATAGAATGCCATCATTGTCACAATTTCCAAGCAGTGCATGCATTTAAATTCTTTATGGGATCAACATCAATAGCAGTGTTGTCTCTATTTGGTGACTTTAAGAGGCTGTCCATATAAGAATCAGACAGATCCTCTGACACTGATGACACAGGGTAAATGTCATCTCACCGAACATTTTTGTTTAAATGTAACGTTTATATCATATTTATACCAAATAATATAAAGTTTGTTTCGTATTGACTATGGATGGCTCAGAAAATGTACCTAAAAGTTACCTACTACAAAGAAACAAAATTGAAGAGTAATCTTCCATTTTTCAATGAATTTCAAAGCTATCTTATAACTACCATTCAACTTTGAGAAAGGATGCATTTGTGATATGAAATGACGAGGTGACAATCAAGAATGGTAAATTTTGGTTGTTTTTTATTAGGACATATTTACATCCACAAAAAATACCACCACACCAAAGAAACAACTATATATTTTCACATATGATAAACTATATAATAATAAATGTATTAAGCATGATAAACGCACGATAGAAGCGTTCGATTAAACGCACCTAGGAGCTTTCGTTTAAGGATGTAGACCTATGGTGAGGGACACAACTCTTACAAACCATTGGAAGTTTGTATTCAGCATTTTACATCCTCATTTTAGCAAAAAGTAACGTGGACTGATTTCATTCTGTTTCAAATAAAAGCTTGAAAAGACTTTAATGAAATTAAATGTGATACAAACATATCACTGATATCATGAGTTATGTCCCTTACCGTCGGTTTATCTCCTTAAACGTTTAAACGCACGATAAAAGCGTTCGTTTATTTTTGTGCTTTGATAATATTTCCTTGATTCAACTGTCATTTTTATATATTTTGCTATTATTAATTTATATATTTCCATTCATTCTATTTTCTTTTTTCGCCATTATTTGTGAATATCATTATTTTTTATCGTTCGTCTGTCATGCATTTAAACGCACGCTGTGAACGTTCGTTTATCGTACGTTTAAACGCTTGCTGCATGGAAGCGTTCGTTTAAATGCACGATAGAAGCGTTCATTTATCGTGCGTTTGGTGATCGTGTAGCGTTCGTTTAGATATCGTGCGTGCGGGAAACCTGAACGTCTAAAGGAATGTAATAGACTAAATACCATATCTAGTCTATGCATTCTTCTTGTTGGGTATATATTTGATCTCATACTTTTTAGTGGTTAAGTCGAACACCATTCACCTGATCTTGACATCAATTTGGCACATGACTGACATGCATCACATTTTACCTAAGTCAAAATCTCTGCAACTTTTACCTAGACCCACCATACTTGTGGTTACATGACACTCTGACATCAGGGGACTTATCGTCTCCCAATTTCATACTTGAAGTGTGTTTCTAGATACTTCTTGGTATTCAAAGTTGGATCATTGACATTTTTAAGTAATATTGCCATATACAGGATTTACTTGCTTATGTGAGCTATAAACATTTGTTACAGATATGAAACTGAAATATCCTTGCTTTATATTACTCTTTGTATAACAGATTAACTTTCTGTCAAATCAGTGCTTTTTAGGTCAAAGGTTGAATTCACATTTATTACCATTTGTTACCATTAAGACGATTTCGTCTTCTATTACTAAATGTGAGATCCGAATAAGTCAATAATGATGACCAACAAACCAAAAGTCAACTTTTCTAAAGTTATTTAGTTAAAACATTCCCAATTCCTTTTTCTGTGCCAAAAAAAAATCTTTTACCCAGCCCAAAAATTTGGTGCTTGCAACTTCCTTGTTTTGTACTTTAATAGATAGGAAAACGAACAAATCAAAGTTATTCTGGGCATTTACATCTTCAATTCAAATGTTAAGATTGACAGCTTTAGCTTATGACGTTGTCCTGTTTCTCACTAGAATGCGATTCAAATTCTAATTTAAGATCTATAGTTTTAAATTCCATTATTAATGAAAATAGTAATTTTATTTCATTGCAGATACAGAAAAAAAAAATTTATACAAATGTATATCAAACCCATTATTGTCTTGTTTACTAAAGTATTGAATATGGTATTACATGTATTACCAGTGGCGGATGGGGGGGGGGGCGCCCCCCTTAGAAAAAAAATGTTGAAAATTGTGTGTGTTAAATCATGACAAACACCCAGTTAGAGATCCTCACCGGTGATCCTGTCACGAAATTTTTTTTGGGACCCCCTTACCTAAAACTGGATTCACCACTGATTATATTTGTCGGGAAATTGTCGCTTTTTTATATGATTTGTATGTCACAAACAGACGTAACTTTATTGACGATAAAGATTTGAATATTGAATACAAAGTTTACAGATTAAACCTACCTCATAATAGGGTATTGTATTTTCGTGCATACAAATAATATAATCGTATAATCAAGAAACGAATTTGGAATTGTGGATAGAGTTAAAAACCCATCAACATCCGAGATTTTATTTACAATAATTCTGCCCGCTGTGGACAAACAAATATAACAAAGCATGCATGATTATATATAACAAACATAAAATCAATTTAGTGCCGACCGGCGGCTAGTTACTTTAAGGAGAAGCCCTAGGGTAAGGGACAAAACTCTTACAAATCATTGGAACGTTTGTATTTACTATATTACATCAATCTCATGTAAGCATCAAAGTAACTTGGACTGATTTCATTGTTTCAAAGGAAAGCTTGAAAGGCTTTGGTGAAATTTAATGTGATACAAATACTTATTTAAACACTGATTTAAATAGTTGTGTCTCTTACCCTAGGTCTACCTCCTTAAATTTTAAAATTACAGACATCTCCGACCAACAAGTGTATATAAATCCATATGCAAACACTGTTACAGTGGCGGATGCAAGAGGGTGCAGGGGATTGGTACCCCTCTTTTTGTATTATAAAATTTGTCATTTTCATGTATAAAAATTTGAAAAAAGGTAAATAATGTCCTAGCACCCCTTTTTTCTGAGGAACTCCGACTGGCATCAAAATGTCTGGATCCACCCCTGCAGTTCATGCAATATTTTCGTTCGAAAATCTTGTACTGACAGATCCGAAAATTTTAGTGTCTGCTAGTAAGTAAGGCATCTATGATTAATATCGAATATAACAATAAAATATATCAAAGTATTCACTGTCCTGCAGTTCAAACACAATTGTTCTAATATCAATAGAAAAAAAAGCAACCGGTTGACTTGTAGTCCTTACTGAAGTTCGGATGTAGCTAAGAATCAAAAGGTACTTACCTAAGTACGGATGTATCTAAGCATCAACGGGTTGTAAGAGTACATACAGTGTATTTTGGTCAAATTTTGTAAATGCATCTAATTTGTCACTGTATTTGAAAACCAATAAAAATTAAGATAGATGTAAGAAAAGTGGAGCAAAAAAATTCTGGTTGTATAATAATCTGCGAATAAAAGCTGAAGGCGAGGTCATTATCAATGTTGAAGGAAGGATTACTTCCCTCGGGTAGTCAATTTATCGATGATGCCCTCTGGATATAAGCATTTATTGTGTTTATTTCATTTAAAATTCTAAAGAGGGCTTTGCCTTGTGATAATGCCTGACATTTTAACGCATATTATTTTTATCATAAATACCACATGACCATGTGATAACCAATAAGAACAGCTTATTTTTCTCCGATATGAAATAATGTTATTCTCCCTACCTTAGAATACAACTCATACTGGTATTTTTTTTATCATTAATATAAGTTTCTTAAAGCTTTTACATGTAGTTGTTTGGGAAATCGGCAATGATTTTCGGCTTAGCGTTTCATTTTAATTTGCGTGATTCTCAGTTGAACTTGTACTTAAACTCAGCACTGCAACATTTTAACTTCGTTTTTTTTTTTTTTTTTAAAGTTTATCTCCCATTTTGTATCTTAGTCCTAGCACTTCTATAGAGAACTAAATAGTTGTTCCCGAGAAAGATTCTTTTCTAATCGTACATGTAACAAATGTGGTCATATAGGGATTTTGTTTCCCGTGGCAGGACAAATTGTTTCACTTTATAATCAACACAAAAATTGTTACTTCCGAATGATACGTCAATGATTTTCCTGCTTTTATTAGGATCACCACTCATGAGCTCATAAATGTATTTTGCGTTCAAATGGGATATGCTTGGCACTGCTTGTCTTGAATTCAAACACTCTCCGTAACACTTTGAGGAACAAACGATAATGAAGTCAGCGTTCATATACTTTTTTTTAAGCCACATGTATTGGTCTTTTTCGCTGACAAGTCCTTGATTTTTTGCCTTCATAAAAGTGTGAAGTTGAAGGTCAGTGTTGACTGTATGGCCTTGGCCTTTGAGGTCACTGGCGAGTGCTATCATATCGTCTTTTGCATCGTCGGTGTAGGTGATAAGTATCTTTTTTGATTCGTCTGAAATAGAGATACATATATAAGCGATTGTTCGCTTAATTCGTTCTCTGTAACTCTGCTTGTTGATCGTTAGAAAGAAAATGCTGACCAAACTTTAACCAGGAATATTGGCGGAAATTAAAGACAATGAGAAAGATATACAGAGACAATAAAATCGTTTTAGTTATTATCATTTGGACACTAACATTCAAAATTCTTAAATGATTCAGACGAAAATGGTCATTGACTTATACTATAGTAATAGAAAAGCACCAAGTTTTCACGCGTACCCTACCGGTGCACCTGGTCCATACTCCTAGTTTTAAGTGGAGTCCGAGTTGCTCATTTGCTTTTGTTACTTTGTATGTATGATTTTAGTTACTTTATGTTCTTTGTTGTGTATGTCTGTTTTCCATGTCTGGTCTTTGTCCCTGGATTACATTCTTTTGATTACCACTATAACTTTGGTTCCCTTGATTACTTTTCCACAACTACATGTACATGTAACTTATCTGGAAATACTTCAATATACCTGCCAGTATTACACGTTTTTTTAAAGAGCGCAAGGTGTTCCGTCCCAGAAATTCAGATACGAGGTGTCCAGGCTACCATTTACTCATTTACTCTTTTTTGCCCTAATTTTGCAACCAAAAAAAACATCAAATGAGGGCTCCAACCCGTCCCCTGAAATATTAGTTGTAATGTGCTTTATAAATTGTATGAAGCATTTTACAGAATTGATATACAGCAAAATGATTAATTTACCTAAACACGACTGTGTACAGTATTGTCCCAAAGTGCTCAAATTTGGATCAGAGTTCGATGACCTTGACTCTTGCTCTAAGAAGGACGAACCTTCAGGGGGCGCTGAATTTCTCTTGTAAATCATATCTGAACAACGAGGTTCCTGATTTCTTGCTTGTCGTTTTACCTTTCTGCAGGTGCATACTGGTTGTTTTTGGTTCTTTGCATAAGCCTCTGGACATGTTTGTTTATTCCGCACAAAATAATCCCCACGCATCGAACTACCGTCAGGTACGCATCGCAAACTATGTGACTCTGAAGGATTTTCTGAATAGCTGATGTTATCAGTCCGGACATCATCCTCGTGATCTAATTGGTCAGTTGGTGCGACATCCACTCTAACGTTAAGCGTATGTCTAGAGGGTCTAGACGATAACATATTCAGTCTCTGAGAGGCCATTGAATGTGGGGAAAGAAGAACCGTTTCATCTGGATCGCGAAGTCTTGTCTGTTCACATATATCACAATAGTTCTCTTGGCAATCACAAGTAGGCGGTTCCCAATTAAAGGAGCTCCTCTGGGCCGAAGCTCCTACATCCGGTCGTTGGACTCGGTTCGCCCTTGATGACCTTTGACCTTGATCTAGTGATGTTGACCTTCTGTATGATGGTGGATCGGAGATTAAATCAGGTCTTTGGCAGTGTGGACACATACAATGATCCTCTTGCGCATCGCAACTGTTGTGAAAATGAAGTATGTCTGTAGAATAGAAAAGATTGAATCTGCAGTTGGAACACGTGACTGCATAGAAAATACAGAATAAAATTTTTAAAAAATGGTAAAAAAAACTATCAAAACAAAAACAAAAATCGGAAAACAAAAGAAAGCAAGAACAAATTAAGCGAAAAAGTAACCATCAAAACAACAGCCAAACAAAACCTGGGAGCATGGATTATGTGCAGTGGGAAAGGGCTGCCTCTTCAGTTTTCTAGATGAAAACCGAACACTTGCTGAATAGTGTCAAGTAAAACTATCAGGAGCAAACTGATCCGAAGGGAGCTCAATGGTAGTATAGTACAAAAGGGGAAAAATAAAAATTAATGGATATATTTTATATGGTCCCTAAAAACTGTGACGTCACAACGTAACGTATGAACTTTGATCGGGTCAAGCAGCTCTGAGACTATTTATTTTGTTTTATATTAGGAGGCGACTCAAGTTTCATCTGTTTCATATTACTGAAGAAGAAAGTATGAGAATTGGCAAATGTTTTGCCTTTAAAGTTGATTTATTTCGCCATATAGGTAGAAAAGTATATAGAAAATAAAAGTAAAATTTTAATCGAAATTGACTGCCAATAATCTCTTTGAAAAAAAAACGAAAAATTTAATTTGTGATTATCATACATTTATATAGAGCTGAATAAAAGTTATTTCATTGATTGTGCAACTGCTTTTTGTACATGTGAAAAAAAATAAATAATAAAAAATAATAATAATAATAATAAAACTAAAAACCTAATTCAATTACCTCCTTTGTAATTCCGAAATATATCCTCTGTAGCGGTCCCCATTTCACGAACCAGGACGTGCCACACATCACCGATCGTCACTCTGAGTGTTCGTAAATGGTCAAAGACGTACTCTGTCGGGCTAATGCGTGTCCGCCATCTAATAGCCTTTTACAAAGATATAAATGATTTGTCATAACTATTATAACTAAACATTTTAGTTCTCTAAGGTATTGGACTGGCATAAACGCGCTGGTGAGGGTCCAAAAATTCATATAAATGGGAGGTCCGATACATTGGATTTAAAAGGGGACCCAAGGCTATTTTCGCCAAAATTGTGCTTAAGATTAACAAATTTTTCCCGGCGATTACAACCCACACCCCCCTTTTGAGTCTGCCACGGGCGTGTTGGTCGTGCATTACTTGTTTGTCTGATTCGTACATTTCTGATAAGCCTTCGGGAAAGTGAAGGCGAAATTAAACTTAAGCATATGATTGCAGATTGCCATGTTTGCAGTGGACATATTATTTAATTATTTATCTTATTCACAAACCAATATGATCATACTAATTTAGAAGTATCCATCAAAAGTTAGCAAAGAAGTACTTCATCATCGAGGTATAAAATTTACACATTCTTTCAGTTGCTATGGGTTTTTTTTTCATAGAGTGAACAGGAATATCGGGCAGCATCCACATTTTTATTCAGAGTACAAATTGCCCACTTAATTCATTTTAAGTGCTGGATGAATGCACTCTGGTGATTTGATCCTTTATGAACAAAAAGCTGCATCCACACATTCAAGTAAAATCATAAACCAGTATTCTTATACGTCGAGGGGTGCCAAAAGTTTGCACAAATTTATCAAAATTTGTCAGCTAAAAAGTAAGAGTTTTTAACCCCTGCACCCTATCCTTTGGATCTACATGTACCATTGTAGGGGCGGATGCTGACACTTTGAAAAAGAAGGGTGCCAGTCGGGGTGCCTCAGAAAAGTGGGGTTGCTATGCAATTGATTGCCATTTTTTGTCAATTTTAAACATAAAACTACAAAGTCACTGCATTCAGTTTTCATTTTATAATATAGAGTTTTATAACTTATTACTTAGTAGGAGTTGAAATCCATGCATTACAATACAATACATATACCAAAAAGCAAACAAACAAAACAAAACAAAACAAACAAACCAAAAATACTAAGAACATGAAACACTTTATATGGCGCATTTAACAGATCTTACCGCTATCCAAGCAGGGGTCATCTTGAGATCTAAGCCACGCCTCCTGGAGTACGTTTGTAGTATGTCACAAAAGGTTTCAATTGATATCACTCCGGGTGGATCCAAGAGATTCGCTATTTCCTTTATAGCTGGTATTGGAAGACATTTTAACAGAACATTTTTGATGAATGGATCCATGTCTAAAACTACTCTGTAGATGTTTTAACTGAAAAATGAAAAAAACACATAATTTCCTATTTCAAACACAGATTCGATATTCTAGATATATTCAACAACAGACATTTTTGTAAAACAACACAAGTGAAAAACCAATAAGATGTTTGGACTAAAAAAACATCGAGGATCGTGTAGAAAACCAACAGCGTTCAACTTAAACAGGCGCGGATCCCAGGTGGAGCTTGCCAGGCGTACATGTATGCCCACCCCTTAAATTTTGGAAATTTTAATTTCTTGGCATGAAATCTTGATTTTTCATATTTAATTTTATCCCCAACAAATATCCTTGCCCCGTTTCGCTCGGCATTTAATTATATTCACGCCCCTCACCTGAAATCATGGATCCGCCCCTGATGCTTATATCCCCAATGTTCTTAGTTTCATTTTGTTTACATTCCTTAGCTAACAGACGATCAGATGGACGGACGTAAGGTATACTTAACCCTAAACAAGTTTTCCCCATAGGGTACGGGGTAAAAAATATACGAAGCCTTGGATCAAACGAATTCATTATTTAGACCAACGTATGTCATGATAATTCATCTGTATGCATGGTTTGTTCCTTAACGCACCTATGCTAGTTCTTGACACCCCCTGATTGGTGTAGAGTTCATATGTTAGTTAATTTACACGTACATGTACATTCGTAACGGCTAAAGATCTAAATATTTAGGTCAGGATATTTTTAGATCTCTGTAATGCTTCTAGGTATTTAACTCAGTGAATGAAATGAAAATTCCAAGACAGTCACGTTGACACAGGATCGTTATGGTTCTTCAATTTTTGCGATCGATTGTGGTACAGGGGCGGATCAAGAAATATACAGAAGGGGTGGTCTATAAAATTATAAAAGGGGTTTCAAGGCTACCATTTGCTAATTTTCGCCATAATGTTGTAATAATTGAAGGGGTTTCAAACCCCCTGAACCAACCCCAGGAATCCGCCACTGGAGTTGCAGCCATTTGGTTTTTTAATTACCAGGGGCCTTAGAAAAAAATTACAGAACTAAACCCGTTGAATAAAACAAGGACCAGCCCATCAGTTGTACATGTATCATTAACAAAAAAAAAAGGATCCGTGGGACACAACTTGTATTGGACGATAGCTGGGATCGTACACTACACAGTTGGCATGACATTGCACTGCTATCAAATATATAAGTACACCTACGAATTTAGATTGTGCTGACTAACATTTTCGACGGCTTTGAATGCATGCAGTGTAGGAGCGTAAACATAATTTTGGACTTTTTCTATTATGGTCGAAAATCGAATATCAAAATACACGATTATAAAACATTTCAAAGAACCCTCAAAATTCAATATCAGATAAAAGTTCATTTTACACTCTTTTAAACCAGATTTAAATATCCCAGAGATCCATTCAATTTTAACTCTGTTCTTGCCCGGTCATTAGATATTTATGGATGCATTACAAGAGAATCAAAGTCAAATATTTACAAAAAGCTTCGAAGTCAGGCTGTTCGAAATAACGATAAAAAAGCTCCAAGCTAAAATCCATAATCAACTTATCCCCCTTTAAAGAAACTTGATTTCTCCCTTAAACAGATTTTACTCCATTTGTAATCCGCAACTAAGTTTTTTGAGCTTCTTGTAGAAGTATTTCAAAATGAGCTTAATTTCTGATAACCAAATACTACATGTATCACCTCCGAATCACATGGCCGTCTTGTTATCAAATCAACCCATGAAAAGTAAATATTTCCGATAGCACGTACATTTATAGCGTATTGTTTCCTATCAATTTAAACCCAGTTTGTGAATTCTGTGTCAACGATATATAAGTACATGTATTTATGTATAACACTAAAATATAAAGAATGTTTAGTTTCTTAGTGATTAAGGATAGAACTTTATCTATGTAATGCATTTTTGAAAATGGAATACTGAGATCAAACTTTGAGAATGAAACCAAGAGAGTGTATCACCCCCTTTTTTGTTATGTTGAAAATAAAGGTATCAGATAAAAAGGGTGTATCACTCTCAATGTCAACATTTTTAAATACTGAAAATGCACGTATATCATCTTCAATAGTAGGGATTCATTACTTTTAAATGGCATTTATTCTAATACAACGCATCATGGTATAAATGTGATGAACACATGACCAACATTTCATGCAACACATAGGCTGCGTCCATATCGCTCGGGGTAAAACGTTTTCAATGCGACATAAATGGCCAGCCCATGGTAAAACAATGACAAAATGGAGGTTCCGTGATTTATTTCTTAAACAACCATCAAGAAAGCTTATTCTGTTTTTTTTACACGTAGATCCAAACACCACAAAAACTGAGCATTTCAAATTTACTTATCTTAATTATTGAAATACGCGTACAGCATACCGAAATTAACGACTATAAATGCATTTAAAATGTTATATGTAATTGCGAGCATTTCATAAAGGCGTACTTGTAAATGCAATATTTGGAGTGGCCCTGTGTAATAACAATGTTTTGCTCCTCCCCCATTTACCTCTACTCAAATCCGCTTTTTCAGAAAATGTTCTAAATACATGATAATTGCCCCGTCGTTGATGCATGCTTCATGAGTCGATCATGAATGATTCATAAGGCATAAACAATTGACAAGAAAGGGCAAAATTACAGCTCTCATGACACACTAAAGTAATGCAAGTTCAAAAAAAGGGGAATGGGGACACATCATAAAAATGCTAATACATGGAGGTTAATCATGATGCTGTGCCTATCCTTATTTTTGTAACAGGGGTGGAGGAGGTAGGGGCGGATCAAGAAGTGTTAAAAAGTGGGTTCCAGGCTAGCATTTGCTTATCTTTATCATAATTTTGCATAAATTCCACAAAATTTACCAAAACAAAATAACCTAATACAAAGTAATATATTTCCAAAAAGATGGAGGGGCCCCACCCATGGATACCCCCCCCCCCGCCAAAATAAGAGGTCCTCTCAAAAGTGTTTACAAGTTACATTCTAAAAATGCACTCTAAAACGTTGAAGGTTAAATGTGTATTTATTTATACCCTTTAAAATCTATAGACTTTGTCCTTGAAAATATAGAACTATTGTTGAAATGTAGAGTATTTTATATCAAAACAGGTATAGATTTACAAATACATACACCATTAGCATGTTCACTGTTTTTTCTAATTATTCATGCAGGTTGTATATTTTTCTCCTCAAAATTTTAAAGGTTTTTATGCACTTGAAATATAGCATTCTATTCGGCATTCCAGTAAATCTCTAGCACCCATACATTAAATGTGACTGGCCTCTTTTATTTTCGTTTTGTGTAACCTGGGAAAATCCAGATACGGTTAAAAGTGTGTCAAGGGATCTTATCTAGTATTATATAACCCGTTTAGTAGTTACACACTAATATTAAAAGGGGGCTGACACCAAATTGTCTATACATGTAAATATATTATAAGGGCTGGTATAAATGAGATGGGAGCTCGGATTGAATCCGCTATCGTCCACACATCTGTACACAGTGTAATGGCACGATTGTAATAGGGTCAAGAAAAAGTGCTTCCTTGGCCTTACGTCCCAAAAATGAACAAAATCCAACTGCTTTATGGTAGTCTGGTATAACTGACAGTTTTACACCATCTAAACAGAGTTACATTATTAAGTCAGATGAAACGCCATATTGTGTACGTGACAAAGAAACGGTCTACATCAACTTCTCGAAATTTTAATTTAAAAATAGAATTATGACGAGTGGAACTGTGATGGAAAAATTATTCCTACCTCATACAGTCTATTAGTAATTGAATATTTTCAAAATGAATACCTGTTCATTAAAAAATGGAGACAGACACTTGATTAACGTGGAGACAATTAAACTAAATACCATAAAAGAATGGCACATCCACAATTTCCCAAAAAAGTGGTTTGGGGTTAGGAGGGAGTGATTGACCAAAGTTCGCCTTTCAAACAGACTTTTTCGAGTTTAAAATTGGGTTGTGTTCTTATGGATCTACCTTTCGATTTGATGTTTTGGCAAAATAAGTCGTGCTTTTCAGTTAATTTTCAATACTATACGTATTCTTATGCTTCATTTGCCACGAGATTTCAAGGCACAATACAATGTACATATTTTAATGAACATATATCTGTTTAAAATCTGCATATTTCATTATACACAGACTATATTTACTTAGGAGCTAACAACCAAAAACCAGTCAAGCCTGTATTACATCAGATTAAACATGTAGGTGTATTGTTGCGTTCAAGATCTTTGGTTACCTTGCTTAACAAACGAAACCGATTTGGTTTTGTTCTCTTTAGTACCAGTCCACATTAAAGTCCGACACTGCAAATGGTACATATAAAGTGATTCATGGTGAAGAAAAACCCACCCAACAACGATACTTTTTCAGTCTACATATGCAGTACTTTCACACAATGATAATTATTTTATCATTCTGATCTGCACTTTTTAGATAAATCCTACGTCGATCGCCCACTAAAATCAAGCAAATGAAAACAAATCAAGAACCATAACTCTTTCAAAATGCTAATTTCATGTACAATCTATACAACTTTTATCTCAAAACCGCAACAACTAAATGGAAAATTAAGACTGGTTAGGTGATAGTAACTGTTTCTGAACAAAAAATAAAAGTGAGATCGGTGGGTTTTTGACATGCATGAATCACCTTCTGTCTGATTTTTATCAAACTGATACTTAAGTTCACGAACGATATACAGTTAAATCCACCAAACGAACATCTTGTGGAATATAGATTTTGTTCGGTTAAAACAGTAAAAACTTCTAGAAACTGACTTCATTAATGGACTTAAAAAGATATCTGGTTTACACAGGTTTCCGGTTTTTCTAGGGTTTGGTTGAGACAGGTTTCACTGTTAATTGTGATGTATTTTACACGGTCATTCTTATTTAAAAACAAGTTTACATAAGAAGCATGCAATTTAAGGAACGCACATCAGAATAAACCAGTTATCTGTGAAAACAAGACATGCATCGTCTGAAGTCCCTTCATATTAATTTCAATACCCTTTGAAACTGTGTAAATCGAGCAACTGTCTTAAGCGAACAAATCTCTAAATCCAAAAAGGGTTCATTTGTTTAGACAGGTTTCACTTTACTTATTTCCATGGTTTCATTTGAGTTCCATTAAACAATATTTTCGCCCTTACTTTTTTATGTATCGACCACATGTTACCAATCAATATTTTTCTTCGTTCTCAACCTCCTTCATTATATTTGAGTGGTTCTTAAATCACCAGTTTATACAGCATCATACTACATGTACATGTATTAAAAAGGTTGACAAAATATGAACTAATCACCCATGCACTGCATGATACTTAAGTGATATGAACAGATGCTTAGAAAACATTATAGAAACCGGTGACTAATAATGAGTACATGTACATGCATAACAATTGTAGATACATGCACTTGAAGGTGAATAATTTCGACCCCTTTTGGGGGTCAAATGTCAATAATAGTTCTAACTATTTAAATCTATTTGTTTATTAAGAGGTTCAAGCTCATTCTATTAAATATATTTTGGCACCCGTCCGTCTGTCTGCACGTCATTGTGAGCGTAACGAAATTCATTTATCCTAATTTTTAGTCCGTTGTTTTGAACACTTGCTACAAATATAAACTACTGCATTTTTATGTTTTTTTTTATTGTAGATTTATATCATTTGGTGAAAAATTGAACAAAAACGTTTTGAATTATGTTCAGAGACGGATCCATACGTTCATAGTTGAGCTACATTTAGTGTTTGTAATAGTCGTTTTTCATATTTCCGTAATGAAAGCCATTTTAGCAAGTTTTTCAAAGGGACGTAACCCACCAACACCCGACAAAGGAATGGGAAAGGAAGAAAAGTAAACATTTTTCTGTGAAACCTAAACTATGTATATTTCGGTAAGTAGCTGAATGGTTTGAAATTAATCATTCAAAAGTAACCAAGTACTTTCCACAGCTAAAACATGTCAAATATTGGAATTTGAAGTCTACTGCTGTCTGCATTGCTCCAATTGGACAGTAAACCAGTCAGTCGGGTTGGAAGGTTACTTCCTTTTGCTCAAAATTAAAAAAAAAACAAAACAAAGTCAAAATCAGGAATATGAAAAAAAGGTTGACTAATCAGTTATTAAACTTTTTTTCACTTTCTTTGATATAACTGCCGATCCATATGACGTCATGTATGGACGGGAAGGAACTCGCTTTCAAATCAGATTTAATCAGTTGTGTATGTTTTCACTTTTTTTTCCACATGAATGACCAGGAAAATTAGAGTTGCCAGCCGGAGTTCCTCAGACAAGGGTGGGGTGCTAGGACATTATTTACCATTTTATATCAGTTTTACACATGAAATGATAATTTTTTCAATAAAAAAGGGGAGTGCCAACCCACTGCACCCTTCCCCTACATCCGCCACTGAATGATCCAAAGTAAAATATATACAAAAAATATGATGTAACAAATAGATTATGCCACCTATCACAGTGAAACCTACCCTAACCGAACCTCTTCTATATTAAAATTCGATTGTTTTACATGTAGATAGGTTTTTGGTTTACCACAAAAGGTTCAAAACTGCATTTGAATTTTTACAAAATAAATCAAAGGACTTCAAAATGAGCCTTGAAGGGCGGATCGGGCACTTTGAAAAGATGGGATCTCAGCCGCGGTTCCTCAGAAAAAGGAAGTACTAAGACATTATCTATCTTTTTTTTTCAATTTGACATGAAAATGACAAAATTTTCTAATAAAAAGGAGGTGTGTCAATCCCTTGCACACCCCCGCCCCGAACCTCTTGTTAAGGCATGCACGGTTTTTGAAATTCAGGGTTTGGTTTCACTATACAGTTTGCACTTCCAATTTAATCAAATATTTGTTTAAAAAAAAATAACACAGATTTAAATTTAACGTTATCTGCGAAAACCAACAGCCCATCCCAACGGCCCATAAAATTTAGGAGGGCAGGAAACATATTATTAACCCTCTCGTGAAATTCAATGACGTCACTTCCGTTCAACTTCACTCTTGGTGAGGCGTTATTCTGTTCATAGGCGTTGTCACAGTCGATTTGACGTAGTTGTCACTTGAAATGTTGGAAAATATCAGGCAGTGAGAACAATGAAAAAAACAATAACAGTAGGTAATGATAAACATAACGGAGTGCTGCGCTGCTGTGAACACTGAGAAAAGTCAAATGCAACTAAAACAAAAAAAAAATCTACAGAAAAGACCACATGCTTTATTCAATAGCTTTCTATGAGTTTTGTTTAAACAAAAAAATAGGGTGAACAATGCATTACTACATGTATTAAAAAATATTCGATAAACTGCTTGTTCACGGCTTTCTTAATATTGCCCTCGTTATCAGCCCTCAATTGATATCAACCCGGGGTAAAGACCTAGATGCCGATATCAAGATCTCAGGCTGATAACAATGGCAATACTAGCTCAATTTCAGCCACTGCCGTGGCTTTATTGACAATAAAAAGGTCGTGTATAAATCTGTTTGTCAAATACTTTTTATACATGTACAACATGTGCCAGTAATGAATTATTTACACCTTTATAATTAAAATCTGTGAATTAAATCCTTGCCCTCCCGTTATCGATTAAGCCATGACTACACAGTTTATAAATCACGATCGATATTTATAAATAGATGTGCTAGAAGATTTAAAATTAACATGAATAACAATTTTAATAGCCTTGTGTCGTTACAAAGACATCAAAATACTTGTATGTCAAAGGGAAAGCTTTTTGGCTGATGAAAACGATGCCATGCATGTGGTACCCATTGTGACATAGTACCCCCCCCCCCGTTTAAAATGACCATATTCATTGTTTACCTGCCTCAACCAACCATGATGTAACCTGCCCAAACTGGTAATGGTATTATTTGTCAAAACCGCTTATGTTGTTTATACATTTTTATGATGTTGGAGATTTGCTGCGTACAGTAAAATAATAGTTCACTCAACAATACCAGCACGGAATTGAACCCCAGGCCCCTGGCACAGTAAGACGACGCTGTACCGAGCTTAAGGAATATTTTACACACTTAAGATAGCAAATTGCCTCAGTTTGCATTTTACTTGAGGGTTACAATGTCTTGGATAATAACCATAATATAGGGCGGGCTTCATTCATACAACTTTCTTAGATGTATGGTCACGTGTCATGGTCGATCAAGTTTGACACACCCAAAATTCAATTTTTGTCTTCAGGAATGAGATGCATGTATAAATAAAGAAGAATTGCCCATTGAAATAATGGTTTCGTAAATAAATTGCCCATTCTTACAATCTTAATCAACATGTACCGGTACCAACTTCAGAATTGCTAATAGAATATAGGGGGGGAGGGGGGGGGGAGGGGGATTGAAAACAATTTAGAGCCAGCGATATAGAATTATATTTTTTCCGTACATGGCTGAATAAAAGATTTTCTTGCTTATATTTAGAATATGTTTAACTATTTCAAAATAATCCCAGCCACCATCCTTTCAGCATATAAATGGTCGGTGCCTAACTGTTCCTCAAATTCGAATTAACTTGGTGGATCTAGGGGTGGTACATGTATGGCGTGGGTTGGACCTCGTTTTTTTTGGAAAATGTTTATTTAGTGTCAACTTTGAATCAAAATTTGCAGTTAGCAGCCTTTTTTTTTTTTTGCCCTCTTGAACATCCCCTCCCCCCACCTACACATACGCTTTTCAAAATTGCTGGATCCGCACCTAAATCTGACGATCTATAATAGATTTTTCATCGTGATTTTGAAATTATGAGGGTAGACAATTAATGATACCCAAGCATATTCTCACAACAGGCGGTCTAATTTGGGAATTTCCACTTGCAAAACAACGGTCGAAAAAATCTGTCTATTCTGTACACTTACCTTTTAAACTTTTCAAAGTACTGAATTAATATATCCAAAATATCATAACTATTAAAAACGTTCTTCATAAAATGTTCATTTCTTTTGCATTTTCCCACACCATGATCAATACACGGTCAGCTATCTGACGGTGCACCCTGGGTACTTTTTATCTGTTGAATGGACTGGAAATAGACCGGAACTAGGGTAAAGTGTATAATATCTAACGGGTCATAGCCGAATTCGTAAAACGCTTACATCATAGACTTTTGATAAGACGAACTTGAAGGGGTGTTAATAAATTGAACATTTTTCAAATGGTTTGTATTTATTATGGAATGGAATTAATGATTTGCAGGTTTCAAACGAACCATACCACAACCTAAACTCTTTAACCACTGACTTTCAATGAATGATTGATTGATTATTGGGGTTTAACGCCCGAGCAGTAATATTTTAACTATATTCAGGTGATGAACATGAAATAGATGATAAAATGAACGTGAAATGATGATGAAATGAAAAATGAGATGGGACACAAGAATAATAGGGTCGACAAATTTTGATTGCTAGAAAAAGGGAGGGATGGGTTGGGTTGGGCAATTTAGCCTCCTCTGGGGGAGCGCAAAGGTTCGTACTCCTATCGAATACCACAGCAGGGTTTTTTAATGTGCAAGGAACGTGGCATCTTTCCCAACACGGTGCACCACTATGGTTTGCGGTCAGGTTTTCCGTATTATAGTCTGACAACCCCAGCATGTAACACGCCAGGGTACCCATTCCACCACCTAGGGCACATAACCCAGTTGCTCTGTGGGCCCCTGGCTAGGATTCTGAGCACTATTAGGTCGCCTTTTACGACAAGCTTAGCGCTGCTGCGGGCCTATTATTTTGACACCCTGACCTGCACGGGGCCTGACTTTCAAGTCCGTTAGACGAACAGGAATCTGTATAAATGTATACAAAACATACGACCCAGGACTTTAGAGTTGACGAATATTGATTATATATGTACAGATGTACTGGTGTTTGATATCATGAGAGAGTGTATGGGAAAGATAAGTTTGCGACAGTTTTACGTCCTTTGGCACCTTAACTGATTTGCGCCGCCAACTTTAACAAAACTACTATTTATTGAAGGTATTCGCATATGCCACTTTGAACGTGTTATTTTGGTTATTTCATGTTATTTCTGTTGTGTGTGTCTGTTTTCTTTGTCTAGTCTTTATCCTAAGGATATATTTTTTTATTTCCGCTCGAATCTTGGTTCCCCTAATTTCTCTTATAAAGTGAAGCATGGTAAAATTTCGAACATTTTAAAGAAAAATTAGTATGACTTACTTCCTCTTTTACCCGAACTGGGAACAGGCAGCTAAATGAACTAGAAATATTGTGAGCAAGCTCACAAAGGGAATACATTTACCTCCACTTCAAATATGACTTAAATATATAATCCGTAAGTTCAAATATATCTCTTTTGAGTCCTCACCCAGAAGCTGCATTCTTTCAGGCATCTACATATAATGCCCAACCTTCCTGAAAAATTTCATGAAATTCCCTGGAGTTGCTTTTAAATGGAGGCTTCTACATGTAAAACTCTTAAATTGGATTATCTCCTTTCAAAGTCCTCCTACAGTAACTATTTTCCTTCATGTGCATCTACATTATTATGAAAATTCACCAAAATCCCTTCAGCGGTTTAGGGGAAGTTGCGCTGATGAGATTTTATCATGTAAAACCCTTGTGTTGGATTATCGCTCTTTAGAGTTCCCTGACAGTCACTGCATTTTTGGTATATCCTTGTATATACACGTTTACATATGATGCCCATCCTTCCTATAAAATGTCAACATCCCTTCAGCGGTTTAGGAGGAGTTGCGCTGACAAAAACATAAAATAAATAAACAAACAGACATGCAGACAGGATGATTCCTATTTAGCCCAAAACCGTGTTTGCGGGGGTATAACTATTGCATGGGATGAGTCATTTAAAGAAATTACACTTCACAAAGTTGATGTCAATAGTTTATCTATTCTAACGATATGTTGCAAATTTCGTAACAATTTTATTGCTTTAAAAAAACTGTAAATGAGTTAAATAAATAAATGTTAATTTGAAACAATATGTGTTATTATCAATATGAGTTGTAGAAGTTGAATATATTGGTATTTTTAAAATATGAATGCCCTATACATGTTTACAACTATAGATTTATTTTCTCCGTGATTTAAACCTTAAAATGTAAGCTATAATGTTGTCTAAGATACGAAACTAAAAAAGATCCTGGCTTTGTATTTCTCTTAGTATTACAGATTAACTTCCTGTTAGGCTGAAAACTGGCTATCAGTGCTTCCAAGGTTAAATTTGCATTGTTTACCATTATGAGCACTTCGTCCTTTATAAAGTCTTTATTTTCAATTGTAATTAAATCAAATGTAATATTTTAAATAATAACCCCAAAAAGGCATTGACTGTTCTGTTTTCGCGGGCAACAATTTTGATTATTATATAGATAGCAGTGTTTTATCGAATGTTCCAAGTGTACTAATTTAAAATTTCGATAATTCACAATGAAATAAATTCGGTAATTTCACTCTCGGACTTTCTCCCGCCAAAACGTCACAATTTTAATATCAATTCGCCAATCGCAGAATTTTAGATTTATGTTAAAAATATCGATAAATTATGAAGAATATCTATATAATAAATAGAGTAATTAAAGTAAACGTGTATATACAAGGATATACCAAAACTGCAGTGACTGTCAGGGGAATCTAAAGAGCGATTATCCAACTCAAGGGTTTTACATGATAATATCTCATCTGCGCTCGATTATTGAATGACAGGGAAAAAAATATTTCAAACTTTTATTTATCTCCTGAAAGGGCACTTAAAATATTGATCAAGTCAAAAAATAAGTTTCTTTGGATAATATTCATGCTTTTCTGTTGTACCAACAGTTCGGAAACAGAACAGGTTGTCCGGATAATGATTTCACTACAAAGCATTTGCTTCTGCTTATCATAGGAATGAACCAAATTTTATTACATGTATGTCTAAAAGGCTTTAAAATCAGGGTTCTCCCAAAGTCATATAAGTGCATTGTAGGTTTTTGTAGCTTAACAACTATTGAGTCCAGTCAAAGCATGTCAATTTGCCTTTTTGCTGTCTAATTACCATGAATGAAATGACCCTACAATCAGGCAAGAGCATCAAGAGAGCAGCCAAACCAGTAGTATAGACATATTCTGAGTTCTATCCGATTACCCAAAGGCTGGATTCTGCCACCTTTACAGTACTAAGTACAGTTACTAACAGAATCCCAATAATGAACAGTCCTGAGAGACTCAAAAGGGTATTCAAACAGCTTATATCTTTCAGTACTTTTGGATTCCATATACTCGATGACTAAATCAGAGAATTAGCCAGTCCCATTCTAGTTAACTGTGTGAAATATTCCAAATGAATTGAAGACTTTTGGTGAATAAAACCTTTACTAACAAACTAAGACAAGAACTAATATGTTACACAGTTTTCAACGGGGTGTGTAAATTGTTATGTGTTTATGTGTTAAGAGAACAAATAATAATAGGAATATAATCATTGAAACTGAGCTTGTTACATGTACAATGATTTTGATACTGTTAACAAGTAACAATATGTAAAAAAGAATTTGTTGGTACATATGTACGACATACAATATCTATACTTTTGATGTTATTCAAACCTTCTTAAGTTAGTAACATGACTTTAATTATGTTGTAAATAGCATAAAAAGGACAAAGCATTAGAAAATAACTAATTATAGTTTCTTATCTATTTATCATTAAGTTACTCGGTGCAAAGAATTATACTACAACTATTGTACATTGATGATTCAAAAAGTTTCCCACCATTACATTATAATATTTTATAAATTAAATCTGATTTAAAATATAGAATGACTGAAATAATACATGTACTTCATAGTATTGCATATGATTTTAAGTTAATGTTCTCTTGAAAAAAAAAGAAACGGTACATTTTGTTCAAAAGTATCAAATACATGTAACAGTACTATCTAGTGAAGTAGACATTTTTTTACAGAAGTAGACAATTATTTAAATGGTATATTATAAAACAAAACCTGTTATATTCATATATGCTGCATCGTATTTCCACAATTTAGCATTACATTTTCGCAGAAATAATAACGTCCACAGGTATAGAAAAAAACTTAATCAAAGATAATCAAAACTTTTTCGCAACTCATGCAGGATTTATGAAGAAAGAATGATGTGTGCATTACGAAGTTACCCACCTTTAATCAAAGTGCTGAGGCACTGAGTCAAGGAAGACCTCAAAGTAATAAAAAATATTCATGTAACCAAATTGTAAGTCAAATAAACCGATCAAAACTTAGTCCTTTTAAAGAATAACCATTGTTTTAACGCAGTGTATATTTATACAGTCCGTTTATCACTACATATTTTTGGACCTTCTTTTGCATTTTTGCTTTTGGTATTCCTGGCTGTACACGTACGTTGATGTCTTCAAATTTCCTAACACTTAAATCAGCATTTTCTTCACAAAATATGAATTCCACTGAGAATCACTGACTATAGATATTCGATGAATTTTCAAAGTAAGAATGGATCCACACCTTGAAATTTCGGTTTAGAGGTGCAGGAAGTAGAAATGAATCCTGCAGACTGGAGGAAGTTGAACAAAGGCCTAATCTGAAGGGAGAAATGAGCAAAATACTTGTGCTTGTTTGTGCTTACTTTGAATAGATTTTCTTTGTAATAAATTATAACTAAAATTTGTCCTTCTCATTGTTGTCTAGATTAGGCTGTGGGTTTAACTCGTCGGAACTGTGCACATATATACAATAAAGAATTTTTCAGTTCAAACATAGATAAAAAAACTCTTATTGTAAAAATTACTTTGCAGTTTAAAGATCATTAAAGTATAAACAACTTTGCAGCTCATAGATTTGAGCAATTTATGATTCCAATTTAGTTGGAAAGTCAGTGGTATAGAGATGTGGTGAATACATACAGGGAATATGATGTTTTTATCACAAATGCACTTTGAGTATAAATCCATCTTTTTTACTCTCCAAAACAAAAAAAAGTTACTAGTGAACCCATACTTCATGAGTACCACTTTTCTATGATGAATCACTATTGCTGAGTGTTTTATACCCGTCTGCCTTCAATAATGTATGTGCATTTCTTTCACTTTTTTCTGCATGGTTGTTTCACAAATATGTATAAGAAGACAATACAAGTAACTCTCATGTTTTGCAAATATATAAGTGCAAAGAAATCAGGCTTCATGTTTTCATAGTTTTTTTTTATTAAGAGATGTTTACATACATTTACAGCTGCTTCATGCTTAAATAGTGTCCCAGCACAGAAATGGTCTGTTTTACTTTTGCCTTCTTCTCACTTCATCCAGTGAAACTTCTAAGTGATAACCACTAAAAAGAAATCAAGGAAAATAAAAAAACAGCGGTCCAATGCCCTCAGCGAAAAACGAAAAGTGAGGAAAACTTTAAATTCACAGAAATTTCCCTGTCCAAGGGCCATAACTTCCGTAAAAATCATTCAACCATAACCAAAGTCGAATTTAATCTGTAACTCTTCATAATAAGGCCACATACCAAAAACAAACTTAATTGGTATAAGCATAAAAAAGCGGAAAACGCCGAGGGACGGACGGACATCCGGCATTTCCATGTCCCCTCGCGATGTGGGGGACAAAAATCATAACAGTGTCTGATATATGCAAAACGTTACAATGTAAATTCATGAAAATATACATGTATGTTAAACATATGATATGGAGAAACCTCCTCTTGTTGGGAAATATTGTTACATGCACATATAATTTTGTGCAAATGAGGCAAAAATAAAGGTTGGGTGGTTATAACGGTACCAGGTTTTTACTGGTTTTGAAACCACCTAGTCAATATTCCCACAGTGATCCAGGTCGATTGAAAATTGGCATTATAACAATATTTCTGTCATTATTCATAGTTTTTGTCCTACATTAAAAAATGTTAATATAGTATATATCTACTATATTTCAGTGTTCTTAGGTTTTATTCTTTTAATATCTCTAACAGCTGTTTCAATTAAGTAAAAAAATAAACATAATAAGTTCTTTCTCTAAAGTAATTCTAATTTATATGAAATTACATAACAAACTTTACAAAAATGTACAGTGTATTTCATGGGCACATCTTTGTTTCAATAACTATTAACAACAGGTAACATAAGTAGAACAGGTTACTTTCCACCTGTCATTGTTAAAACAATATCACCTCATTATGGCCTCATAACCAGATAGTTTGAATTGATGAGTTTAAAACAATAAGCTAAAGTCATTTCATTTACCAGACAAAAACCTTCTAAATACAGAAAATGGAAAGCTTGCTAAGGATATTGCTTTAGGCCTTCTTCCATGTTTGATTTTAACTACCTGCTGATTTATAATGACGTTTGTTCAAAATCTCTGGATCAATCTCTGAATATTGATTTATCTATGAGCCATTAATGTCACACTGTAAAGTAGAAAACAAATTAGATACATGTATTACTATATTACAAAAATCATAATTTCATGTATGAAATCTTTAATTGATACTGTACTACATATGCCAATAACCATTGTTAGAGTACATGTACATGTATTTTTGTAGTTTTCAGTATAACTTTCTTGTTCAGGGACATACAAATGTAAACTGCAAATTTTGACTATACTGTTCTACACTAGTAACAGTATACCTATCACCAGTTTTGAACATAACAATAACTGTTTACATAAAGTATATGAAAAAAATAATATACACCTTCAACACTTACCTAGTACATTGTACATGTAAGAATGTCCATGGAAATCTGCTCTTAGAAAAGGTCTACTTTTGGTAGCCTTGATATCCAATACATTTTCAATGCACTTTCATGGACATAGAATTTCTAACATAACTGTGTCTTTCTTGTGTTTCTTACTTTATGATCTGCATTCTAAATAAATGTTTCTGGTATACCTTGACAATGTATTAAAAAAGAACCATATTGATAATCATTTATGACTTACATAGATATAATACACATGTAAATTGTATTACTATTTCTTTAAATTCCAGACTGAATAGTACATGCCAAAATCTGTATCACATGCAGTATCAACAGGAGACTCCTATATCAACTCAAGGGCCACTGGGTTGATACTGCCTATCAAACAGATTTTTGCATGTCATGTTCATTCTTTCTTATATTTTATCTATAAAAAATGTACTTCAATTGTGTCCTGTGCAAGGTGTGATATATGGTAAGCACTATATGTCTATGGATGTGATATAGGGTATGCCATATAGGTGTAGGGGTTTGATATACTGATGAGATATGTCTTTGGGTGTGATATGTGGTATGTGATATAGGGTATGCGATATACATCTATGAGCATGACATAGGGTATACGATAAAGGTCTAGCGTGGGTGTGGATGTTTTGATTTTAGGAACATGTACGTGCCCATCATGTATGTGTAATGTCATAGCTCCTGTGTCCACTTGTGTCCCAAAGACATTACTTTAGTTCACTGGATATCCCCTTTTTTGATAGTTCAAGATTACTTACTGAATGTGATGAATATGCCACATGACCTCCTTTCATCCTTACCGTTGAAACAGACATTGTTTAGGTCTCTGCTTTGATATCATGATAATTTAACAATTCTGCTTATTTTCTATTTTCAATACTTCGTTGTTTGCTACATGTATGTCCATGTGTGTTTGCCATTTTATTTTATTCATGTACATGTAGTAATTAACATATAAGTACACAGTGGTTGCATTTTATGTTCAGATGTTATATTCCTGGGATCAAATTGATCACACATGCAATTTTCCAGTAAAAAGGAGGGATACCAACCCCATGCACCCTCCCCTGGATCCGCCACTGAAATCTATACTTATTACAAAAGAAGTGTACATTAATATTGCAGCTCCGAAATCCGGTCATTAGAAGCTCCCGACATCTTCATTAACAGGGTCAGATCGAGAGAAATAAATTGGCAAATCTCGATTGGGCTTTCCTCCCTGTTCGGGTCAATTTGAGAAAATAGTCCAACTCTGTGTATCAAAATTTAAATAGTAAATATCATATAATCATTGAAATATTGCAGTTCTACACATATTAAAGAGCCTTGATATCGTTAAACGCCCATGTCGTACGTAAAGTAAACATCACATATTTGACATGGAGTATGATCGGCGGCGGAGAGATATAAGGAGAATAACCCTCGGAGAGTTATTTTGGTTGTTATATGTGGAAATGTCTACCCTGGTTACGTAATTCAGTCTACAAATAGACTTCCTTGACAAAAAACTTGTAAAACTGATTCCCGAATGGCGCGCCCTTCAGCTTCAGCAACTTTTCTCCTTAACCTGTCAACCCATTAATATTTTTGTTCCACAAGTGTCTCACAAACATATATATTTAGCGATCCTAAGGTCACTTATGATATTGACCTGCAAGGAACCAGTGAGATTAGTTTCCTCCTAAGGTCACGTAAGAAATTAATACGCATAGGATGGTTGGCGACTGTACTGTCACCACGTGATCAAACATGCCAATGGAACAAATCGTAAAATAGTGCGAACTTATCATACGGACTTTTAAATGAAATGAAAGATGCGAAATTAATTTCTCTTACATGCTGGTTTTGATAAACTTTGTATTTTATTGTTATTTTAATCCTTTCCATTTCACGTGTCACTCCATTCCATTGACTATAGTTTGTCGTGGCTTCATTGACAAAAACAAACGTTTTCTCTGTCGCAGTGACTTATTTTACCTTCGAATACTTATTGAGTATCACTCCAGATAAGAATCATGAAAAATGATAGGGCACAAGTCAGAAAACCTGACTGTACTATATGATCTAAATCAATATCATTAAAACCATCCCTATTAGAAACAGAACCCGACTGTCTACTCTGGCCTCTTAACATTCCCTTGACCTTACAATCCCAATCATGGACATCAAAATGACGCGAAGTTTCTAAACCGGTAACCGAATGTGCTTCATTATTGACCGATTTACTTTTATTTTGATCGCGTATTTTCGCTACCCAACTTGGTAAATCCCTGTCAAGGCATAATTTCAGTCTGTCATGATGAATAACCTCTGTTGTTTTTATGTTTTTAATTTTATAAGGGTGATTTGACTTCGGTTATGATGTATGGGCCTTTCCATGGAGCTTTCAACTTAGAGCAAATCACTATCTTTCGTGTTGAATCTAACTTGACAACTACGTCACCTATCCCATATGATCTCTGATTAACATTCAAGTCATAGTCCCGTTTTTGCCTATGCTGTGCACGTTCAATACTCTCTCTAGCCAGTCTCTGTACTTCGTGCAAACAGTCTCGTAATTCCTTGATGTAATCCTGGAGCTGTTGAGGATTGTCCTTAAATTCATTCTGCTTAATACGTAACATCAGATCTACAGGTTGTAATGTTTCTCGTCCAAAAATAATAAAATTGGGAGTGAATTCAGTTTGTCGATTCTCAGTAGCTCGTTTGGCACCAGTCAGTTGTTGTAGGTAAACATCCCAATTGCGCTGTTGTTTCTTAATATAGCATCTGATCATTTGTACTACCAAGCGGTCTAACCATTCAACCTGTCCATTAGATGTTGGCCTATAGGCAGTTGTTCTGGTTTTGTCTATTTCCAATAAGTCACACAATTGCCGTATTAGAGTCCCATCAACATTCTTGCCCTGATCGGAGTGAATTTCTATGGGGCAGCCAAAACGTGATATTGTTGAATCCATCAAAGCATTTGCAATGGTATCAGCATGCTGATTAGGTATTGCACAACATTCTATCAATTTTGAAAATTGATCTATTATGACCAATATATGTATATTTATTGCCTGCTTTACTTTCAGGACGTGGACCCATAAGATCTATGTGTAATCTTTCAAATGGACTCCCAGCATGATATTGACCTAAAACTGCTTTAGCTTTCTTGCATGGTTTCTTTTGACGATTACAAATTGCACAAGAGTTCACATAGACTTTGCAGTCTGTCACCATGCCATGCCAAAAAGCTAGTCTGCGCAATTTCGCTAATGTTTTATCTTGTCTTAAATGACCGTTACATCGAACATCATGACAAAACCGTAAAATTTGTGATTTCAGTTTATCTGGTACTACCAGGAGAAGTCTGTTGTTAATGTTTTCTTCCCATTTATAAAAAAAGAATGTCATTTCTAATTTCTAGTTGTGAATTACATTGCCATAAATGACGAACAGATGGACTAGACATTTGTAATTCCTGTTTTGAAGGGCAATATTTTAGTGTTAACCAGGCTATAATGGTACTTAGATCTTTATCTTGTCTCTGCAAGTTTTTAAGGTCTCCGTTGGAATGTGTCATCGGAAGGCCAGTAATGCTCACGGTCACTGATGGATTGACTGTTCTAATTTCTCGTACCGTCAATGGAACAACACATTCAACTTCATCTAAAATGTTTGTCACCGGGACTGTACTTTTTTGCAATACTTACAGCCGCCACAAGGTAGATCTTCAAGTGGGACATCTGAATTGTAGTTTTGGCAAACTATAAGGTTCTAAGGAATGCGTGAAAGACTGTCTGCATTGGTGTGTTTAGTTCCCCTTCTGTGCTGGATAACCATGTTGTACTGAGACAATTCCTCTATCCATCTGGCTTGTTGACCCTCTATATTCTTGAAATTCAATAACCATCTGAGTCCATTATGGTCTATCCTGACAATGAATTGGCTCCCAAGTAAATAATGTCTATAATATCTTGTAAAAGCAACAATTGCACGCAGTTCTTTACGTGTAATATTTTCTTTCTGCTGGATTTAAAACCTTACTTGCATAACTGATGACAACGTTCTTCCCTTGCTGTATTTGACTCAGTTCTGTTCCTGTACAATAATCTGAACTATCTGTATCCAAGATAAAAGTAGCATCTGTATCAGGGTAAGCCAGTATTGGTGGCTCAGTCAGTGCTGTTTTTAATTTTTCAAAAGCAATTTGATGTTCTTTTTTCCACCTAAAATTTTATTGCTGGTTAATGCGTGTAAAGGTTCTGCTATATGTGCAAAATATTCTACATGTTCCCGATGATAGTTCAAGAATCCCAGAAAGGATTCTAATTCTTTCTTTGTCTTAGGAACTGGCCAATCCTTTACAGTTGTTATGTTTTTTGGATTTTCGATACACCTTGATTACTGACAATTTTTCCTAGAAAGTTGACTTCTTTTTGGAAGAAATTACATTTTGAGGGTTTCAGTTTTAAATTAAACTGTTGGAACCTTTCTAAAACATGCATAAGTTTGGTTATACGGTCATTAAAACTTTTGCCTAGAATAATTACATCATCAAGATAGGCTAAACATTCTTCCCATGTTAGTCCCTGGAGCACAAGTTGGATTACTCTACTAAATGTTGCTGGCGAATTACACAAACCAAATGGGAGGCGGACATGTTGGAATAAACCATATTTAGTGACAATAGCACTCTTATGTCTATCACGCGGATCAATTTCCAATTGCCAATACCCAGAGGCCATATTTACGGTACTCATATAAGTGCTACCTTTTAGTGTGTCCAGTCAAGATTCTATTTTAGGTACTGTAGGGAAGCAATCTTTTGTAGTCACTGAATTAAGACCACGATCATCGAGGCAGTATCTACTACTCCCATCTTTCTTCCTTACCAGCACTGGACAAGCAGCCCATTCTGAAGTAGATGGTTCAATAACCCCTTTCTCTAACATCTTCTCTCAATGTTTTTTTTTTCTTCTGCTTCAAATTTGAAAGGAGTTCTTCGGAGGTTATGTTGAACTGGTTTAGCATCAACTGTGTGAATTCGATGTTTAATATCACCATTAAATATACCTAAGTCCATGTCATTTTTTGCAAACACTTCTTGAAAATCTTGAAATAAATTGGCATTTTCTTTCGTCCATATTTTGTTAGTCCTTTTATATAGATCCTCTAGATGCTCAGGTATAGTAACATTTTATATCTGAAAATGAGTCAGCTGAATTGTCAGAGAATCTGTTTTTACAAACTTCCGCTTTGTCATCAGAAAACCTGTCAGACAAATTTTTGTTAACAGAAACCCTGTCAATGTTTTTTCTTTGACAATGCACTTTCTGATATGCTTGTATCATTTAGGTAATTCTTGTCATTTTGAGTAGATATATTGATGTCAAGGTTATCATCTGAATAATGCTCCTTGTTTGGACATGACCTGACTGGAATTTCAGTACCTTCATGGTACAGGTTAGCAGAAAGCCTGTCGACCTGGATCATTGATTCATCACTGTTCAAAGGAAGCTTACCTGTTTCATAAATTGATGTCAGGTATTCTTCCCCTGAACTTCTACCTTTAAAACATGAGTTGACAGAAATCCTGTCAACACTTTCAGTTTTATCTTTAATGTCAGGAAAGCTGTCTTCCTGTTGCGAATGTGTGACAGAAATCCTGTCACTTCTATCCCAAATGTCATTTTCATTTGTAATTTCAATTGGTACCATGCCCTCAATTTCTGTTTCCACACCAAATCTATGACCTTCCTTTAAAGTGATAAATGTTTTTGTTTTGTTGTATTTCTCACCATAGTTTTTAAATCTTGACCCTTATGAATCAACAAATTTGGTGTCAATAATCCCTTTAAGTTATATCTTGGCTGTACAATAATATCACTGTTCGGAATCCTTCAGTTTTCATCCTCAATAATTTGATACTATAAGGGGGTACAACTACCCTTTTCTTGACTTCTATTCTATAAACCTGAGACGTTTGCTTAAACAAAGTGCTGGAATAACATCATTATTGATTTTAACTGTGTAATTTGACATATCAATGACAGCACCAAATTTCAAAAGAAAATCAATACCAAGTATTATTTGGTCACTTATATCAGCAGCTACAAATGTCCATCTGACTTCTGTATTTCCCAGACTAATTCCTAACAAATCTGTGTATCTTGCATTCTGACCAATACCTTTCAACATGATTGACTTTCCAAGTTTTACTTTTGGGTTCATTTGTTTCAAAAATGAATAGCTAATGACTGAAATCTGTGCAGCACTATCCACGACAGCTAAAGTTGTTTTTTGTGTGTTTGTGCTTCAATATATAAAGTTTTAGTAGGTGTCTTGTTATCGTAAACTGTCATTTCCTGAATTTTGACTAAGTTTTCTTTTTCTTCCCCCTGGTACTATTTGAGACTGGCCTGTATCTCCCGTATAAGTAAAGAATCGGCCATCATTCTTGACTTGGAGAAGTTTATATGATTTGGTGATGGAGAACGACTTCTATTCTGTTTTGCAGTACAGTCACGCATAAAATAACCCTCCTGACTACATCGGAAACAGGCTCTTGTTTGCCTATTAGATGGAATGCTGGACCGATTTCGAATGGGTGACCTTTGTGGTGATCTTGACTTTTGACCCTGCGTTAGCATGCTTAGAATTTTCTTAACTATAAGTTTTGTTTCTGCGAAGTCTTGTTCTGTGTGTCTCAACCTTAAATCAAAATATTTCTCTGAATCATTTTTATCTCCCTCTCTTCCCACTAATCTTACAGCATACTGACCTTAATCTGTATCTTTATTTTCGTTGTGTTCTTTTTACCTCTGTTCTCTTACCACCCAGGATTACTTTCTGATTTGCTATGGCTCCTCTCACAAAGTGTAATGCTTGGTCTAATGACGATGGGTTCTTGTCCATGGCCACTAAAGCTGCTCTTTTATCCGTGCAACCTCTCAAGGAAGCATCAATGGCCAATGTTTCAACCACTCTTTCGGGTGTGTCTGGATAACCATCAAATGCCAAACTGTGAGCTCTTTCAGCATATCCTTCTTACCAAAACGTTCATTGATCTTTGAACATAACATACTATAATTATAATGTACTGAAGCAGATTTTTCACTGTAGCAAATTAAAGCTTTATCACGCAAGCATCCAATGCGTTTAAATAATCTCTGTTCTTTAGTCCATTTGTACCTATCAGCAATGATTGAAAACTGCAAATGATATGGACGCCAGTCCATTTTCCCAGCATAAGTGGCCATTCTTGGAGTTAATAGCCCGGTATGCTCTGTTTTTTTTTCACTCACATCACTCTTTTCAGATTTCATGATAGTGTTTTTTGATCCTGATTTTGTTGCACCGAAATCAAATTTACTGTCTGTAACAGTCTCTGGTCTAGATTTAGTCTCTTTCTGCAATAACACTTTCAAGTTTGGCCAATGTATTTTTTTTTTGTTCCACCAAAGTTTTTAGTTTTTTTGCCTTATCATAAATGGATGCAATTTCAACTTTTTGTTTATCAATTACTGTCATATAATCATTGCACTCAGCATTTTTCCTTTTCATGTAATCTTGTTTTTGTTGTTCGTACCACACTTTTTGCTGATCTAGCATCTTTTGGTTTTGAGTTAACAATTCTTTAAATTTGTTCTGGTTCTCTTGCCTTAAATTATCATATCTGACCTGAAAATCATTGGCAATATCTATTCTTTCGACTTCCATACTTTTAATCTTGTCTCTTAAAGACTGTAGGTGAGATCCCGATCGTCAACTATCCCTCCTTTTTTATCAGTTGTTTCCTGGTCACCCAAAGAAAATTTTCCTTCCGCGAATAGACTAGACCATAGTTCTTTAGAGATTTGTTTTATCTCCTTTATGTTGTCTATGGTCAATTTTCCCCGTTGTTCTCTTTTATCTACTATAGCCTTAGCTTTGACATCACCAATGCCTCTCACACTTCTTGATTGTATGATGCCTTGTTTATGTTAAGTGTGTCTGCCATTTATATATTTTTATATGGCTATTAAATAAAACGAATTGTCAGAAAGCCTGACAAATTTTATTATCTGTTATTATTTGTCTGAAAACCTGACAATGTAGATATCTTTATTTATTATGTTTATTTAATTTTTGTTTAGGTAAACAAAGGAATTTTCCGGCGGGAAAATCGATTGTTCTTTGTTGAGTCCGTAGGCACGCACCCGCACTACAAATGTGGAAAACCTTATAGCTATACAAACGTACCTGTATGTAATGAGCACTATATGGCAATCTAATAGGTTGGCAGACTGGCAGCTCCCAGATGACGTCTGATCTCAACGAAGCCTTGAAATATTCTGCGATCCACCACTGGCCGGAAGGAAATACTTGGTTGTTAACTACAATACAAAGTCGGACAGATCATGACATCATTTCCGGAATTACCTTTTACAACAGTACGTGTATCTCCGCTGTTCCACTGTTGCTGTTGTCAAGAACCTAACCTGCCTTGGAAAAATATAACTCCGATTATATTATCCAAATCAAAGTATAGCTTTTCTAAGATAGGAAAAGCAATCATTGTTTGGAATTTTCAGCTGTAAGTTGCGTCTGAATTCTGTTTAGTAATACGTTACATGATATGTGTAATATATTCCCACCTTCCATGGAGAACTGTAATATTTCCAGTATCTGTACAGGTTGATCTGACCCGCTAAAACTGAAAGGCCTGTTTCTAGAGGTTCCCTTAAGTGTTAAAATGTGAAGTATTGCGAATTGCTATAACGTAATCGACCATTTTAAAAGCGAGGGGAATAGGGGTTATGGGGTTGGGTTTTTTGAAAAACCTTTTTTTTTCAAGTTACTCATTCATTGAAAAAAACCTCCCCAATTATTTAACAGATTTTCCAACAAAAATATTGTTTTCGCTTGCTGTTTCGATATAAATAAAAATATTGCACTTTCGAAGCAAACATTTTCGTCCGACCGCCCCCTTTTAATGTCCTTTATTATTTTTACGAGTCTCGCACAGACGGTACACGTATGGTAAACTCGCAGTGGTCGCTGATTTATGCAATGCCTACTCCATAATAGTACTAAATAATAGTATGTAATTGGTACAAAAAGGATGTTTCTCGTGCAAATATTATGTCCTTCGTTATAAACGTATGTTGCAAGTGTATGATGTCAATAACGAAGTGTTGCGAACTTCGTAACAATTTTATTGCTTTAATAAAACTATTTAATGAGTTTAATGACAATATTTCTTTTACCGATATGTATATAACGACGGTATGTTTTTCATAACAATTTTTAATTGTTTTAATAACAAGTGTGGGCACCGACTGATATTGCCCGAGGATCAAGTAAATCAAATGTAACATTTTGTACTTATTGGCTAGATATGGGGGAAATAGTTAAGTTTTCTTGAGGTACAAATACTGTCCGAGGCGTAGGCAAGGGTAATAATTGTAACCGTAGAGAAAATAACCGACCGACTATGCACTGTCCTTGATGTTTCTATCGTCTGACTGAAATTTAAGATCTCTTGGTTTAAGATTGTGTCTCTTTCGATATAATAAAACACTTACTGACTGTCTATTCGGTAATGTTTACATAATTACTATATTTCCCTCATACCCAGTCAATAAGTTTTAAGTATTGTCTGCGAGAAATAGTACTGTCCATATTTTTGGCGGATTTTTTCCCCTCCGATCAAAGTCCAGATGTTCTCGGGGTTAATACTTTCAAACAACTTTAAATCCGAAACAGCGTAAACAGACGACAATCTACAGTCATGGTCGCGCAGTATGTTCACTTATTATGAAGACATCATGATGGTTCAGTCTGATAAAACATTTTTCGACTGTTCTTTCGGAAAAAAAAAGTTAACTTTTACTCATGAATACCAAGTTGCCCCAAGTAATTATGGTACATGCCTCGAGATAATGAATTTCCCTCATGAGCATTAGACGAATGTATACTGAAATGTAGATAATAACGACACGTTACAAACTTCGCGACAATTTATTGCTTAAAACATTAATGCGTCAAAAAGCATTGCAAAATCATAAAGTTTCTCGCATCAAAATTGTAAATTTTGGTATGTTGTACATGTGTTTTATGGAGTAACCCATCATCGGCAGCACTAGAACTAAATATAGGTAGATCCAAATGTAATTAAATTTATATATAGATAAGTCTGAAGAATTCCCAACGATGTTAGTACTGTCAAATTTGCGATGTAAATGTTTGGTCGCTCCCTCCGAGGGGCTCGAACTCGTACTGCTGTGACATCTATGGCAACACCGCCTGCACAAAGTCCAGCGCCCTAGACCACTCAGCCAGCTACACTATATAAAAATATAGCTTTCTCTGGCTGGGTCATTTCTCCTTGTAGGATTAATCGATGGCTGTAACGTAGTACGCGATGTATGGTAGTACGGGACAGTTCATCTCGGTATTATTATGTAGGATAGAGGATCAAATTAATGATGCATGTCATAACAAATCAATATTATACAAACGTCTCAGAATGTGACGACTCTATTCGCTACACTGCTCCATCGGATCAAATTGATACAGGGAAGATGATGTAAACGTATAGAAAGGTCTGAAAAATTCTCAACGATGTTAGAACTGTCAGATTTGCGATGCAAATTTTTGGTCGTTTCCTCCGCGGGACTCGAACTCGTACCGATGTGACATCTATGGCAACACCATCTGATAATACAGGGGATGAAATTTTTTTTTGTAACACTTAACATTTCGGTAAATAATTAAGAAATAAAGCGCGGAAACTTTTATCTATGTTTTACTAGGGGCTGGGTATTTAACCAGGAGCTCGTAATAATGTAAGATAAATGGCCAGCCCGTGGTAAAACAACGATAAAATGGAGTTTCCGTGATTTATTTGGATTCTAATAGGACTTCTTTATATTTTAGAATAAACGCAGCGTATGTGTTGCACGAAAGTTTTGTCATATGTCTATCATTTTTCTACCATGGCTGTGGTCTAGAGCTTTGAAGCACTTCATATTAGAATCCACGAATCGGGTCAAATTAATGGGTTGGTAGTAGTAGCATCGAATCAGTGGTTGTAAAATCAAAATCCCAAGTTTAAAATAATATGTTGATATCGTGGTAAAGAGCTGCCTTTTTGTAAGCTTTATAAACATCAATGGCAGAAATGTCTATTTCACCTTTTGCATACTGTCACCCGACTAGACTGTCCCCGAATGGCAACCCTCAATATATCATGCGAATATGACAGATAGTTATGTAAAATAAACAAAGCAATCAAACGACCGATGGAGCCTTCCACAACAACACAGATATCACAATATAATAATTTGTAGAATACATCGGATTCGCCACCATGAAAAAAGGGGGATTTTAAAGAGCTATAAGTTAAATGTTAGTTAAGTTGTTCATGACGAGATTGTTCTATCTGATCGCGACTTTGAGTGGCTGTTCATGTCAAAATAGCGTTAGATGAAAATAAAGCTATTTTAACAAGAACAGCCACTCATACATGACTGCTCATATCAAACCTTTTTTTTTATGTTTTACAAATGCGATAGCTATTATAATTTAGCTATTACAATTGCAGATGTTACTATGTAACTGTTCATTAAATAGTTGTGTTGTCACTGCACGCAGATCACATTGCTGAAACATGTTGAAATTAGTAGTTTTGATATTGTTGACCATTGGCTCATTTGAAAGTGAAGGTATGTTATCTTAATTTTCAAGCCTTTTTTTATTTTATTTTTAAATAATTTAAAGAAAAATGTATACGCTGAGTAAAGACTAAACAAATTGCAAGAACGTCATCATATCGTACAGAGCTTACATCAAGATTAACTAATTATTTCAAAGTTGTTCGACTATTTAAATACATATGAAAAAAATATACTGCATGATAAAAAACAACGCTTCTCAGATCGTGAGAAGGTAACAAAATTTGTGAAAGTGGACATTTATCAAAATTTTATAATGCAATTGGTATTTGTTTTTTATTCGGTACAAAAAATAAACCCAGAGAACAGATAATGTGGGGAATTCATTTTATGATTTCAATCTTGGTGTAACTTTTTACAAATACCATGAATATACAAATAGTCATTTCCGATAATCAGGTACAATGTATTTGTTTATGTTCATAATGAATGCAATTTTATTCAATCACTTAAATTTCGGATCATGTCCGTTAACTGCTAGTAGTCCTTTGTTTTGACAAGGATCTCAGACCTTTTTGAAATTATTCCGACGCAGTCGGTTTAGCTTCGCTTTTTACCCTTTGACCTTAATGACGCTCTTCTATGGAAACGCAAGTCACATGATCGCAGTTCTTTTTCCCGATTGGACAAATACTGATAACCTAGTGGCGTTCGAAAAATCTGTATCGAAAATTTTGGAATTGGGTTCGAAAAAAACTTCATCGGAACCTTAAAGATTGCGTGCCATGTGTTATTTTCTTGAAAGAAATGTAGAAACTTAGAAGTAAAAAAGAACAAAATTTTACTGCGTCGGCTATCTTTTTTTTAGATAGTACTTGTTTTTAAGTGTGTTAATTCGAATAATATTTTGTTCACGGTGGTCAGATTTAAAAGGGGGTGGGGGTTGTGATCACACTGCATTTTTTGTGCCTGTCCCAAGTCTGGAATTTCTGGCGAGTAGCTGACTACATGTATAATATATTGTTATTTTTCCCTTTCTGTTCAATTTTATGTTGCTGGAATATATAGGAGCAACTATTTCACTGTCCCCGTCTAAAATGTTGTTTTGGGGTCAGCTGACAAAGAGACAACAACCCCTCCAGGGTGAAAAATGCCAGTTTAAGGCCAACCATGAGTCTTAACGACGAGGAAGCCCTTACACCACAGGAAAGGCTTCAGCTGACCACAAAACATGATACACAGGGACAGCGAAGTAGTATGGAAAGGGATATCCGCCACAAATATGTTAACGCGTTTCTTTTAACTTTATTATATATTATTTGCTCAATTGTTCTCTGTATTTTCTTTCTTGTAAATCGAAGATTGTTTAAATGTTAATTCGTGAAATGCATTTTTTAGCACTGTAACTTGCAGTTTGTACGTATCTTCCTTTGTTTAATGTCGTTTCTTTTTCTGTAACATATTTCTTTTACGTTTCTACAATTATTAATTTGTAAAATACTTCTTCTAACCCTGAAAGTCGTAGTTTTCCAATATCTTTCTTTGTTGAAAGTCTTAAATCAGTATTCAGATTATATATAAATTAAAACACGTTTATTTGAAAATCGACACGATCGACACGGTTACAAAGAACGCACTAGCATTTGACAAATGAAGAATAAACATGTTACACATGAGTGACTTTTCACCGGAAGATCGAGGGGTTGGTCTAAAAACAGGACGGTCATTTTCCGGTACATTTTTGGTTATAACTTTTGTTTTATTTAATGGCTTTAAAAAAATAATGATTTCTAAAGAAGAAAAAAAAAATGTTTTTTTGGTATTTTAAATTGTTTAGAGATAAATCCACTATCTTGATAGGACGAACTATTTTTGTGGTGAAAAATCGTCATTTATCGACATAATTAGGCATAATAAACGAACGCTTCTATCGTGCGTTTAAACGAACGCTTCTATCGTGCGTTTAAACGAACGCTCCTATTGTGCGTTTAAACGCACGATAAACGAACGCCCCCAGCGTGCGTTTAAACGCACGATAAACGAACGGTGAAAAATAATAATATTAACAAATAATGAAGGAAGAACAAATAGAAAATAAAATTATCAAAATTATATGAATTGATAATAGTAAAAAAATATAAAAATAACAGTTGAATCATGGAAATTATCAAAGTACAAAAATAAACGAACGCTTGTATCGTGCTTTTAAACGAACGCTCCTATCGTGCGTTTAGACGAAGGCTCATATCGTACGTTTAAACGAACGCTCATATCGTGCGGTCAACGAACGCTTCTCTCGTGCGTTTACGTGCGTAATCTACATGTCCCCCTTTTCATCGCAATTTTCTTGTCAGCAAAAGTTCGTCCTGTCAAGATTTTCGTTTTATTATTCGACATTTAAAAAAAAAAAAAAAAAAAAAAACTGTAAATGATTTAAAAGCACTTTTGTTCATCTTTAGAAGTCATCGTAATTTTTGAATGCCATTAAGTGAAACAAACGTTATAGCCAAAAATGTACCGGAAAATGACCGTCCTGTTTCTAGACCAACCCCTCGAACTTCCGGTGAAAAATCACTCATGAGTAACATGTTTATTCTTCATTTGTCAAATGTTAGTGCGTACTTTGTGAGCGTGTTGATCTTGTCGATTTTAGAAGAAACGTGTTTTAATTTATATATAATCTTTAACTGATTTAAGACTTTCAACAAAGAAAGATATTGGAAAACTACGACTTTCAGGGTTAGAAGATGTATTTTACAAATTAATAATTGTAGAAACGTAATAGAAAGATGTTACAGAATAAGAAACGACATTAAGCAAAGAAAGATACATAAAAACTGCAAGTTACAGTGCTAAACAATACATTTCACGAATTAACATTTAAACAATCATCGATTAACAAAGAAAGAAAATACAGAGAACAAATGAGCAAGTGACAAAGTTAAAAGAAACGCGTGAACCCATAAAGTAGTTGCCCTCATCGACTTCAGTGACATAAAAGTTAAGTAAAAGGTAATTAAAAACGAAACAAGACACACAGAAGCCAAAAATTCTGGGACAAAAACTTGGGACAGGCACACAAATGCAGCATGGTATAACTGTGCTTTGGCGTGATCACAATCCTCATTTTGAATCAGACCATTGCCGCAAAAATATTTCACAATGAATTACACCTAAAAATCATGATCTGAAACGTGCAGCACGGTGCAGCACAGTGGTTCTTTAGAATAAGGGGGTGATAGGACATAATTTACAATTTTGTGTCAATTTTATATATATAAATGATTCATTTTCCAATAAAAAGGAGGGTTGCCTACCCACCCCAACCCTCAGTCCTGGATCCGTCACTGGTACATGCATTTACCTCGTTTTTCGTCGGTTTAGTGTCATTCGTTTGTACTTTACTTGGTGTATTTTAAAGTTATTTTGTGTTGTACAATTAGTTGTCGTCTGGTGCCCTGTTTGAATCCCGGTGTTGTTTTGCCGACAGATTTTACCTCATTCTACTTCCGGTACAGCTTCTATTTCTCGTTTAGTTTACTGTGGGATTTCATTCGGTTTCTACATGTTTGTTTTTCTGTCTCTCTTTTTTATTGACTTTTTGACCTTTGAAATTAAGCTTTGGATTTCGCATTTACCCTAGTTACCCTTTAAATAACATGGGCAAGATATATAATAGACATAATGTGATTGATCTAGTATCACATGACAACAATACAGACAGATTTTATTTTTAAAAAAGTAATCGAACAAAAGAAAACTCTTCTACACTATTATTTTATAGTCAGACCGCCTTGGAAGTATGGTTGCAAGCACAGGATCCATAAAACAAGAAAGAGTAAAACAGGTTTGTTTCTTTAAGATATGTTCAGTTAAAAAAGGAAAATGAGGGTGAAAACTACAGCTATGAAATCAGGAATTAATTTCTTTCAAACAAATGAATGAGCAGTTTATTGCCATAAATATACAGGTCTCAGTCTTCTATTCTTTGCCGCATAGGCTTTTGTAGTAAACCTTAAATTTTCATGATTTAAAAAAAAATAGACAAGGAGTTTCAATGTAATTTTGACCATGTTTTTCCATTTAGGAAATGTCAAAAATAATTTTAGGTCCGTTTTAGAACAAAATTTGGTACACCAGAACACGTAGAACTAAAAATATACTTCTTCTACTTTTACTTTTATTTTGAGTTCATAAAATACGTCCTTTTCTGATGCATTATTTATCATGAAAATACTATTTTCCCTCAAAAACAAGTTTTTTTTTAATGTCATAGCTTGATATTTACCCTTTACTTTTGATGTAAGAGTAATCAAGGGAACCAAGGTTATAGCGGCAATCAAAAGAATGTAATCCAGGGACAAAGACCAGACATGGAAAACAGACATACACTACAAAGAACATAAAATAACTAAAATCATACATACAAAGTAACAAAAGAAAATGAGCAACTCGGACTCCACTAAAAACTGGGAGCATAGACCAAAGTGCACCGGTAGGGTAAGCATCCTCTGCTTTTCTAGAAACACCCGCCGAGTTGCTCATAAAAAATGACAATCATTTGCGAAATAAATAAAATAAAGGAGATGCAAAAAAAAAAAAAAAAAAAAATGCGCAGATATTTTTCAGCCTCCATGTTCAATTGTTTTGTTGATAAAGCTACTTTGTGGTCATTTAAGTTGTTCCCATGCGACATGTGCTTAAAATTTCTTGAATTTTATATATTTTGCATTTTTATCAAAGTTAAATACTGAATTAAATTTCAAGAAATTTAAACGAGCCTGGAAAATTTTAGAGAAGATGTTAGGTATCCCTTAATTCAAAATATGTACATTAATATGGATTCTCGAGGAGATTACAATATAAAGTTAAATCTAAAATTTAACTATCGGGAGTGGAAAATATTGTAATCCACAAGAGCATTGAAGCGTCTGTTTCTTCCTTGAAATCTGAAGAAAACTCGGAAATGGCAGGAAAACTCTCGCAGAATTCTCATCACCGCCCAGTAATTGAAAAATCACGTGCATGTAATTGAACAGTCGCATGTATGTTTAATCACCGTCTTAGAATGGGAGAAATACAGATTATCACAAGTAAGTTTACCACCAAAGATACTCTTACAGCGAATAATATAGTTTACTGCAGGAAATAAAGTTGGCCTTCTTATGATTGAATGACTCGATGAAATGTCATAGGTAGTGAACAGCACAAATATTCAGGAGATATAATCTTCCGATCGATTCATAGGTTCTTTAATCTATATTTTATTTTAAATCTCTATGTCAATTGTCCAGTTAATTACCTAAAAGGAAGTTCAACAGGTGAATGTCATTAACATAAAACTCCGTGAAATTTACTATAGTACTCGCTGTAACTAGATCAAACACGTTATGATTTGTCAACCAATGGCTTGCAAATTAACTGGAGTTAAAAATGATTTTACATAAAAATACAGTTTCATTTTTAGGTAATTGTCCAGATATTACAAGCTTTCGGAATGGCGAGGTTTCAATTGAAGGGTTGTCAGTTGGACACAGTGCAACTTTCTCCTGTAATGAGAACTACACATATTGTGGTGAGAATAGCATTGTTTGCAAATATGACCTGAAATGGCACAGACCAAGCCCACTCTGTAAGTCTAATGTTTTTGTAAAACTATTTCCTTCTTATTGTATTTGTTTTTGTAGAAATTCATATTAGAATTATGGAAAATGTGATTCATGGTTGGAAAGTCTACTTATTTTTATGTTTTATATATTTTAAAAAAATGTTATTGTAAACAGAAAGTAGCACGTGGTTTTTCATATAACCTTTGTTCCTAGGCAGATAAAAATGTATAGAATGCACTGTAGAATTGAAAATTAAGAGAAAAATACTCTGTAAATGACACTAAAATACAACAGGAACTGTTGGATTTTCCATGTGAATCATCTCCTAAAAGCAGACAGATTGGAATGAATAATTATACATTTCATCATACAGACCTATAAAGCAACTTAATAACAAAAATAAAAATATGTAGCCTACTTTGGGGTGTATCACTTATTACAGAAATTGCATGATTCTTTCAAAGACCGATATTTAAACATTAAAGTTAAATGTATAGTATTGACAACTGAAACGATATTTCTATCAAAACACAGTGGAAAGTGCTACATTCGATAATCATATGTTGCCCGAGTCATATATGGTAATCAGATGATAATTTACACGTTAGTCACATGATTACCATGCATTTAATTTTTCTATGTTGATTTGGCATGGTAACATATGATAATCCGTTATAATCAGGCGATAATCATATGTAAATGGAAACATTAAGTATCATATAAATAATAAATGCTCCATTTGTATAATAGTTATATCGTTGGCCGCACATCACGTGATTCTTATGTTTACATGTATATATGGCTGTGTATATAATATATATTGTGTGTTAGAGTATGGTGGGTATATTAAACAGAATTAGAATTTGGCGGTTTTGAACCAAAAAAGGTATACAAAATTAGAATTTGCCGATTCTACTTATATCAAATGCTAAGTAATGCACTAAATACTTCAAGCTGCATTATCTGTCACTTGTGTTATGTTTTGTTTCTGTTGAAATATGCCTGAACTTTGAATTATTTCTACTAAATTGTACTTTCCCTGTACAATTCCATTTGATATCCACAAATGAAATGCATGAAAAACACGAAATAGGTTCCGATATATTTAATGTCTGGTCTAGTCGACCTAGATAAATTCGTATACATGTAACTTCTGATGACCTTCATTCGCGCATGTGCTGTAAGGGTCGATTCTTTGAAAAAAATCTGATTGCAAAGCAAAAGTGGTTAATCAACGACAAGAAAGACCAATGGACTCAAGTCGTAGAGGAAAAAACTTCGAATATAACGCAAGGATCCTTTTGAAATTTAGGTATTGTGATATAATGTGACACAGATCTGCGTCCTTTATTAGTTATAAAGGCAAAACATTACAGAATGTAACTGAATATAAATTTCTAGGGTCCCTATTAAAGAATAATGGGAATTTACTTCACAGTCTAGAAGATCTAGCGAGAAAAGGAAGAAAAGTTTTATTCTCTATAAAAGCTAAAACTGCTAGTCTTGGCAATCTTCCTATAGAAGTATAAAAAAATATCTGTGATAACCTTGTTCGCCCTATCTTAACTTACAATTTAGAAGTTTCATTTATGGATGGGTACTTAGCCATACATAGAGCCATCAATAGAAGAAACAAGAATGGAAATCCTGTCGACTTATTTTCATTTATTGATAAAATCCCATTTGAAAAAGTTCATTTGAAAATTTTGTAAATTTATTTATTAAGCATAAAAACTCTGCATCAAATATTGCGGCAAGAGCCGAACTAGGTTGTCTACCTATGGGAACATTTTACTCTGTCTCAGTCTCTTGTATATTTGGCAAGACTCCACACTGAAAACATTAATCCTCGTCTGAAAGAAGCCTTTCTATTGACAAAATCCCTAGACAGTTCGGGATTTCTGGTATACATATATATATATATAAACATATTTAAGGAAGATAATTTCTTAAAAGAAACTGAAAACTGTAAAAACCTTGAAGATGCCAAATTTTTAAAGATCCATATAAAAAGATCTGTAGAAGAAACATATAGATTACTTATGGAAAATAAATTAAAAAGCTATGATGAAAATAGCAAACTGTCACTATATAAAAATATAAAATAGCAAACTGTCACTATATAAAAATATAAAATAGCAAACTGTCACTATATAAAAATATAAAATAGCAAACTGTCACTATATAAAAATATAAAATAGCAAACTGTCACTATATAAAAATATAAAATTAAGTCTTGATAAAGAATTTAAACTTTCATGACTTCCACATAAGAAAATGTTTTACAAAATAACGGTTAAGCGAAGACAATTTTGGTATAGAGAGGGGGAGGTATTTCAAAATTCCTAGGGAGCATTGCAATATTATTGAAACTGAAGAACACTTCCTTATACACTGTAATTTATAAGTAAACTTAGACAGAAACTTCTAAAAGATTTCAATTGCAAATTTGAAGACATGACTATATCTAAACTACTTAATCCCTCCTCTAAGGAACATGTAAAATTTATCGGATCCTTTTTGAAAGAGTAATCAAGGGAACCAAGGTCACAGCGGCAATCAAAAGAATGTAATCCAGGGACAAAGACCAGACATGGAAAACAGACACACACAACAAAGAACATAAAGTAACTAAAATCATACATACAAAGTAACAAAAGCAAATGAGCAACTCGGACCCCACTAAAAACTGGGAGCATGGACCAGGCGCACCGGTAGGGTAAGCATCCTCTGCTTTTCTAGAAACACCCGCCGAGTTGCTCATAAAAAGTCATTAGAACTGAGGGTAGAAGAAGCATAACTTTTTTCATGTTCTACTTTTAAAAGTCTCATATTTGCATTTGTCATTATTGTATGATTTGTGATTAATTTTGTTGTTGGCTTTTGTCTGTCACAAACATTAATATGTTTACACGACAATAAAATATTTGAATTTGAATTTTAATCTTTTATTTGAAAACTAATCAGTTGCAAGAAATATATGTGCTTACCCGTGTATCCGTTGTTGTTATTTTTTTTACCAAGGTGAAGGTATTTTTAACCCATGTGAATGTCCTGTCGGCAATCTTCGGATGCAGTGGCGAATATTAATTAGATCAGAGCTGTCGCTCCTCTTTAATTAAAAAAAAACAACGTTGTTTTCACAATATTATGTAGGTATTATCGACATTTATTGCTTCATTTATATTACTACAAACTTATTTTATTGAATCAGTAGAGTTCAGTTGAATCAGATCTGATCAAATTTGGCAGCTAATGCAGCTTTAAACTCAGAGTTAGTATGCATAAAAAAATCCGAAAAATATTAGGACAGACCGCTAAAATACGCCACATACGTGTACATTTCCCGCCAACACACCCGATATACGGTAATTATTGTCCTATCATATATCTTTTAGTATATTTTTTTCATCTACAGGTGTTCCCCTTTGTTTTTCTGGCAATTATACTTTTACTTATCGGAATTCCTCATACTTCATTAGCGGGTTTAAGCTGAATTTTTATGACTCACAAGTAAGTATAACTATCGAACTTGAAAGCAACACATGGACCTATCTAATAAGTTGTTAATGGACAATAATTCCTATCATATTAGCATATTTCCTTTTTAGTGCTTTTACAACCTAGGCGATAAGAGTTTTACAACAGCGTAAATTCTATGAACATATCGTAAACAACATGGCTACCGCCGCTCCGACACAAGATAGAGCCGTTTCATAAGGCTTGAAAATATCATCTGCTTTATTACTTTAATTTTCGGCATCGTATTTTCAAAACAACAATTTGGAATGGACAAGGTTATCAGTAGCCTGTATTTACTTACTAGAATATCGAATTTGACAACCATGTCACGTTGTCGGTTGAATGCCGCAATTTGCAACGTCAATTTTTCGGGTGTCAATTTCACTGTCTAAATAAGTTTTAAAGAGGCAGAAGAAAACAACGATCAATTTATTTTAAATAGTTTAAGAATAGATAAACATAATACAGAAGAAAGCTAAAATTAAAATTTATATCAGGATATACTATACTTAACACGGTACACTGAAAGTTTTACCCTTTTATATCGAATACCGTTTGAAATAATAAGCAATTAGACGAATAACTAAGTTCCGGAACTTTCCGATGCGATTATCTTTTAGTTATGTCCTGTTATTTCCGGTCGACTGAGAAAAAGAATGGGTAACATAAGGGGTTAGATTGATTGATTGTTGGGGTTTAACGCCCGAGCTGCAATGAGAACAATTCTTCAACACATCATTCATATTGTACCGATTAAGCGAAAGCAGCAAATGTAAAGAAACAAACTACTTCCAATCCCAACCTGCACTGTATTCCCGGTCATGTAAACACGTGGTCAACAGGTAAAAGGCGGTTTGGAGGAAAAATTATGTTGTGGAATGACGAAACAAATAAAATGTAATGCAACGAGCAGTTTTCTCAGGTCCAAAATACATTTAAACTCATATAAAATTATTTAGAAAAGTGTCTGGTTAGGACAGTTTCGCTTTATTCAGGGTTTGGTATATACAGCTTTCACTGAATATATCTAATCGTTATCTATGAAATAATGATCATGAATAAAAATTTACCTATACCCTCTATAATTACGCTTACCCTATAAAAAAGTTTTTGTCATCGAATTTAAATCGAAATATATGATTATTTTCTTGGGAAAAATCCCAAGGTTAAATCAAGCACAAAATCAGGCATTGATAAGTAAGATATAAATAAGTAAACCATAGACAGAAGGCTTCCAGGAGCTGAATCGATCACCTGGTTAAATTTTGTTTTTCAAGGGCAATAAATTTTGACTCCAGACGACTTTGGTAGGACTTGTCATAAGGATCATTCCAGCAATTGGAAGTTTCTTTCCATGTATTATAGTTTTCAAGATACTGGCTGAAAACAGTAAAAACCGTCATTTTTCATCTTTCAAGGATAATAACTCTTACAAGGAGTCGCCTGAGAACTTTGATCCCTGAAGACTTTTGTAGTCCTTATAATAAGGATCATTTCAGCAATTAAAAGAATTAGGCTAAACCTAACGGTTTTGAAGATAAATGTCTGACCCCTGTATTCTATTTTTAGTAACGGCGGCCATGTTTTTCGACGGATCAATAATCCCAACATCGTTTCTGTGCAAAACACCCCAAAAACATGTATATTAAGTTAGGTTCCAATTGGTCAAGTACAGAGTACTTCCATCAGCACGAATGATATAAATATGATTAATAAGTTTTATAGAATTCCAGCCTATAAACGGATACAATTCAACCTTCAAATGCGGACCTGTAACTGGTTCTGATTAAATTTGATAAAATTCCATGTCATTTCATACATGTATTTACTTTTGTTTTCCATTCTTCGTGTACTATTTCAAAACGAGGTATGGGTCACTATGGTTACGGTATAAGCAATTAATCAGGAAAGAAAACTGAAAGCTATTAAATCTGATTGCAATACGGAAATCGATTAAAAGACAATCTTAATACATGAATAGTACGATTGCAGAATAAAAATGTTGATACACTGTAAGAATAAAATAATTAGAACTTATTGAATTAATTGAATTTGTTTTCTTTTCAGAATTATTGTAAAAGTCTTGAAGGTAATCTTCTGATGATAGACTCAAGGGAAGAACAGGATCTTATTAGTTGTGTACTTACTACCCTTAACAACAATGGTAACACAAATCGTTTTAGATATAGCTCACTCACCCACTGACTCATCTACTTCATGTCTGTCAGTCTGTCAACCAGTCCCTTCAACATTTTCCTGTCTTGTTTCTTCTTTTTCCATTTCCCCTTCCAGGACTTCCCAAGGTCTTCTATTACAGTTCTTACTACCCTATTCCAGGTTTATGTTGATCTTTTCATCTACTATCATTAACAATTGCAAAGCAATCTTCTTGATTTTCTCTCATCTTTCAATTGTACGTTATAAATCAAACACTTTCACTTTCTTTTTATCTTTGTAAATCAATGGTTGGTTTTCATAGGTCGTTTGTTATTTTATTGAACGAGAGAAGACCTCACATATTTTTTTCAAGCAGGTGTTAGGAGATAAGGAAAGTCTTTCATGGCTGATTTGGTTGATGCTTAAGCATCCGCTCAATAAAAAAACCGTGCCTTTAATGCTATTTTAAATTTTGTTTTAAGCTTGCCTTCTCTTCCACATATTTATTACTGATAGAATACATATCCGATATTTTTATGCAGATATGCAGACTCTTATATCTTGTCCATTGCTGTCAGGGAAGGCTTTGCGTGTAATTTATCACCCGTCTTATGATTTTGTTTAGGTAACTTTGCTTTTAGCTATATTTAGCTTGTTTTCAAGAGATGAACGGTGCTCAACTTCCTCTTTATTGTTTCTCTGTTACTCTGGTTTTATTGTGTTACTGTTGTATTCATATGCTTCTTTTCTTGTTTTTACGTTCTGGTCATGTATTTGGATGTTGACTTATTCGAAATCTCCCATTATTTACGCTCGGGTATTTATTGGGGCGATTTTTCTTTATACTCAAGCCTTAACTTGCTTTTTATTATCTTATAGCTATTAAGTAACAATTCCTGATAAGAACCATGCAAATTGTGATTCATGGTTGGAGAGGATACATAATATTTTTGATATTTTGTTTAAAATTTTATAGTAAACAGAAAGTAAGGTGTGATTTTTCATGCAACCCTTGTTCTTAGGGAAATAATGTGGAATGTACCGTATAATTCAAAATTAAGAGAGACACCTTTTTAAATGACACTGAAATACAGTAGAAACTATTGTATTTTCAGTGTGGATTATCTCATCAGATCCGACCGATTGGAATGAATAATTATACATTTCATTATATAGACATATATGGTGTACCACATATAGAATTTGAATGATTATTACAAAGTCTGGTACTTAATTATTACTGACTAAAACGAGAAAGTTATCAACAGCGAACCCACAAAAGTTTAGAATGAATTGTCCGTCTGATGCATGTGACTTCTATAGAAACCATGGAGCGTTTTTATAGGAGGTGTAACTTGTTCAGTGTGCTGTGGAGCTTCACCCTAAGAATAATCTGAAGAAGACACCCGAACTAAAAAAAAAAATACCCAATCATATATATAACAAATTTCGATACACGTATTTCATGGAGTTACATCTCATTAGCATCATTGGCATCAAATAGCTATGAAGATTTAAATTAAATCTTAAAATTAATTATTTGCAAGGAGTAAATGATGCATATTTGCACTAATAGCTCTGAAGAAATTTTAGAATGTTTACGACCTATCACTGTGACACCGGCTCCTAGAAGTCAATGAACTAAACATAGAACGGAAATTTTTCTTCATTTCACAAAAAGGAGTCTTCACACAGAGCTTATCAAAAAAAATAATTAAGTGAGTCACTGTGACCATTTTATGTAGAAATAAAAAAAAATGTTTAATTCCTTGCGAGTAACAGGTTGATGGGCACTCTTTCCATAGTGGCAAACATGTAACAAAATGTGTGTAAGACTATTTCTTAAAAGTTCGTTCTAAAAGCTCATTACTTAAATTAGTGGTGTTCGACCTTAAAGCGAACGATTATTTTCGCGTTTCTAATTGTGGCGGATGGTAAGTGTTTCATTAATTTCTATAGCCCAAAGTATACTTCTTGCAGACTTTATTTTTGGGTTTTCAGACTGACCGTTTAAATACGAGACAATTACCCATAAAAGAACGATTCAAAGTGTAGACTGATTGAGTTTTGTATGATTTGATAAAAGATGACATTTGCCCACGCTAATATCAATTTCATCTGCCCCTGAGAATAATTACGATATTTAGTTTGCAAAGGGTTAAACATTTAAGATAAAGCCCTTGAACAGTGTATTTTTTTTATTAATACCATACATTTTTTTCCTGTTTTTCATTAACCATATACACCGTCCAAAATTAGCAGTATTCCTAATTGTTCGTTTTTTGTCTAATAGTACGCTGCTACAGTATCAAATAAAAGAGTGATCTGTAAATTTCTTTGTTTAAACCAACTGCCTTTAATCAAAATAAATATGAAATTAAGAAAAAAAAACATTTTTGAGAGAATTCTAATTGCCCCCAACCAAGAGCTTGTTCCTTGTTCAACCTTACCATCGCCATAATATATAGATTGTTTTCAACCCACCATCAAAAATAGAATAGAAAATCGCCCCATTTATAAACTGCGCTTTTTTTTGGTTTATAGACAAGGAAACAAATCAATGCGGTATTGCTAGAAAACCACTTTGGCATGGAGTAACAAAGAAGGATGAAAAATGGCAGTTTGTCAACGGTGAAAACATAACAGAGTTTTTCTGGGGTGACCGCGAACCTGACCTTGGTGATTCCTGTAGTGATTTGCACAGGTCTCTCGGGTATAGATGGAATAGTCACATACCCGATAGGTGCTTCTCCGACAACAACTTCTTTGTATGCGAAGTAAACGCTTGAATAACAATTAAAGTAGTAATCAGTATATATTTTGTTTATCAAATCCTTATCTTTAGAAGTATCCTTTTCTTCAAACCGTTGAAGATACATGTAGAAAAATGAACGGATATGGTGAAACGTAACAAATGCATCAGCGTTTGACCTCAATACAAAATAGTAAATACTTACAGAGGTCACTAAAAAGTCTTCAGTAAGTGTAAGCAAATATTTAAGTAAGCTCTGGAAGACCCCGATAGCGGTAACTAAACGATGACAATTCTTCAAAATCAAACTATTAAGTAATTGGACGACCCCATGATGTATTAATGACCAACATCTGACTGTGGTCAGGCGCTTGAAATCTGCAGTGAGGTTAAACTAGTTTTATAAGGCCTTAAGCATCCTCCATAAATGTAAGGTAAAAAATTACGCAAGATTCAATGTAGAGCAATACTAAAAAATAACTTAGTTTGTACGCAAGAATTTAATAAGGGGTCAAATATTTCTATTTCTATCAAATTATAGACAATAATTTGAAAATCGGATCCAATATATCTATTAAGGACTGTCGATAAATCCATCGGACTGTGTATGAAAGAATGTCTTTTATACACTATATTTCCGTAAAAAAACTTGGTGGGCAATATATACCCTTTTTCAATCAAGAACCTGGATGTGCTATTATATTTGTGTATCAAATTTTTGTAACGGTGAAACAACTTAGTAGTTTGTGATATAGAAACCTCTGGTCTTAAAGCTTTTTCTTGAATTTTCATGAGCAACTCGGCGGGTGTTTCTAGAAAAGCAGATGACGCTTACCCTACCGGTGCACCTGCTTCATGTTTCATGTTTTTAGTGGAGTCCGATTTGCTCATTTGCTTTTGTTGCTTTTTTATGATTTTAGTTACTTTATGTTCTTTGTTGTCTTTGTCCATGGATTGCATTATTTTGATTACCGCTATAACCTTGGTTTCCTTGATTACTCTTTAACTATTTACGAATGACATGGTATTATCTGGACACAAATTTCTTAATATCTTTCAGTTTTTAGTGGAGTCCGAGTCGCTTATTTGCTTTTGTTATGTATGATTTTAGTTACTTCGTATTCGTAGATGTGTATGCCTGTTTTCCATGTCTGGTCGATGTCCTTGGATTAGATTCTTTTGATTACCGCTATAATCTTGGTTCCTTTGATTACTCTTTCACTGCGTAAATAAAATCTCGCGTAACAAAGACATTGCTTTTCCTGTTATGTCTATGTGTTTTTGTGTTTTCATATCGCTCTGTCACAACCACAACGACACAACAATAAATTCTTATTTGTTCACAGCTTGTTCATTGTGATCACATTGATTGCTTTATTCTTAATTTCTTTGCAATCGTGTGTAAAGGTATAAAACACACCACCTTACTAGGTACTAATGCAGTATGTAGTAATTGCGTATCTTAATGACTACTAAACTGATGCAATTTAAGCAATAATAAAAAAAGAAGTCAAAAGAAATTATGTGTAGCAAATGACAACCGGAGTGTTTAAAAAACATCGCAATAGTTCTGACTTGTACAGGCATGTCAAAATGACAGGTGGGTTAAACCTGATTTAATAGCACGCTAAACCTACCGCTTCCATTACGGTTCATTATTTCCGGAATTTAGGCAGCTTGAAATTGCCATCAGCCAAAGTTTGTAAAACAGTAGTTAAAACAAGAGATAAGATATAAACAATAAATAAGTGAAAATAAAAAGAAATCAAAGCACTAGAAATGTGTAATTCCTCAAGAAAACTGTAAGAAAATGTTTAACTATAAGTGATCAATTAATCAATCTTATACTGCGTCAATGTGAAGATCTTAGATATTAAACCTTACTTTAAAAACTCAGTATATATACCAGCTTAAAATAAAGAGGACAAAATCTGGGTAAGAGATTCAACTTTTATTTTATTTCGGCAATTTAATTTTCAAGTGATACAAATGTATTTTTTTTCTTTTTTTTTTTTGGCTATTTGATACGGAACTGGTGGTGTATTGTCTATACTTTCTGTACCAAACATACGTTTTGGCTCTTGTCTTGCATCAATCAGTAGTCATTAAGATAATTCTTGCAAATGTAAAACAAATCACTTTTGGGCAAAACCTATATACAGTTTATGTGAACATGTTTTTTATGTTTTAATAGAATTTGATATATAATGAATATAATAATATAGTTTAAAAAATATTTAAAATGGACGGAAAATATCAAAACAATTATATATTTATCGTCGCTTGTACAGAAAAGCATTCGGTCATTTGTAAAATTTCTCTTTGTTTCTATGCAAGATCTCATCTATGTTTTAAATAACTATTTGAACGGAATTTTTGTACCAATTTTCATTATTTTTTACAAATAATACAAGTAATATCTGAAATTTTGCTATTCATTTTGAGAAAAATGGAAAATAAGTATTTGCGAGATAGAAGACATTCTTAGTACTGGAAAAAAAAAGTTCTTTATCGAGATTTTACTTTCCGAAGTCTTATTAACATATACATATTGAGTCGTCTGAAACCACTTCAAGTGCATTGATATCCACTATCAAATACTATTTGCACTTGGTACTTTCGGGGTATTTTAAATAATTCAATAAGAATGAACATTGAAGAATGAAATCAGTGAAAACAAAAAATGGCCGAGATTTAAAATTAAAGAGAATGTTAAGATATGTTGAAAATTGAAGAAAGATGTGTGATTTTCTATTATAGTTGAAAATTGGAGTTAAATGAGTGCATTTAGGATAGTTAAAAATTGAGACAAAAAAAACCCCAAAATATGTAAAAACCCTCTAAACCATTTAAGAATGGGAGATCACAAAAGGAAATTCATGTTAGTTGATAATTGAAATTGAAATAAGAAAAACAATAACAAAAAACAAAAACAAAAAACAAAAGTAACAAACAAACAAACAAACAAAAACAAACATACAAACAAACAAGAAAAAAAAGAAGAAAAAAAGCAAAACGCTTGTCATAGGTTGATTACACAGATTCGTGGTTTATAATCATCACAAAGTGCATCGTCAAATCTGTCAACTGCAGTGTCACACCAGCTTTCTGTTTTATGGACTATGTAAATACATACGTCAGGAGTATTCCGCATACTTGGGTTGATAGTACAGAACTTTCTACTGTCGACAACAACACCATTTCCCCAGATTGGCCAGTTATTTACAAGACGTGCGTTAACTGCCACTCTATCATCTGAAATTCAAAGTAACTATTCAAAGAAAAAAACATGATAAAATTTGATTATTTTTGGATCTATTCTATAAGTGTCATTCTTCCATTTGGCCACAGTCCTTTAATTCTTGATTCCAAAGGGTTCCATACATTTTATTACTGACATATTTGGCTGTAGCCTGGACCATATCATACATTTGGATGTAAGGGACCACTCAAATACATGTGGTACACTCCACTTGAAATATCGGGGAACGAAGTGTGATTAAGTTTTGCACTAATCTCCAAACCCCGAAATAATGCCTTAATGTCCTCCGGAACACAAAAAATCATCCTTGAATCTGGCACTTGGTTTGCATCTAAAATAATTCTTTTGAGTATATATTTTATTTCATCCATGTCTTTGTCAAGCATTCCATTGAATTTAAAATCTCTGATACACGTCACTCTAAGTAATTAGAAACAGGAATTGTTTATTGGCTGCATTTAAAAGTTATCCTAATGTTGTTCACAATGAAAACGTTTTTATACGGAAATCAAATGAAGGGAACATTTATTCAAATAATCATCCAAAAAGAACCCAGGGATGACAACTAGGCAAAGAAAAAAAAACACACACACACAATGACAAAAATGAAGTAACCTGAATGATGCGCACATAATGAGCGACCAGAATCTAACCCCAAAATATATAAAAACCCTCTAAACCATTTAAGAATGGGAGATCACAGAAGGAAATTCATGTTAGTTGATAATTGAAAATGAAATAAGAAAAACAATAACAAAAAACAAAAGTAACAAACAAACAAACAAAAAAAAAACAAACATACAAACAAACAAACCAAAAAAAAAAAAAAAAAAAAGAAAAATAAAGCAAAACACAAGTCCAAATTGACTTAGGAAATAGCCATGGAAAATAACGAATAACTAGGCAAATTGGAGGCTTGTACATTTGTGTTTGAATCAAATGATGGAATATTACTGAATAGATAAATGACGATTGTTCTATGATAATAATAATAATAATAATAATAATAATAATAAAATGCAAGCAAACTGAGAGCTTTTTGTTCCTTAACTTATGGCTAAGTGTATATCATCTTTTTAACATTGTAACATTTGTATATACAACATGTGGATTTACAAAAACAGTTAAGTGTGATTAGAAAAGTCACTGTCACGTACCTAAATGTATTAAGCTATCCATATAGTTTTTAAATTCAAGGAAAACCTGGTCTGTATCAAGGATTGGCAAATCAGCGCCTTCATTTTTACAAGCTGCTAGGCTGTCATTCCAATTAAGTTTGTCCGTAAATTCTTTAACACAAATACCGCTGATAGGCAGATGGTTATATCCATAGGGACACACTGAAAAATAAATTAAAGTATAATCATAGAATGGGTGACACCCAAAAGAGAGGTTTGTCTTGAAAATTGTATTCTAACTTGTTAGTATCTGGTTTGTCAGCGCAAATTTCATAATAAAGAGACGTAAGATCAGTTCATCTCTCAAACTATCGTCGAGAGATATTGTAGAAATTACTTGAGACTAGAGCTTTTTTTTTTAGCGTGCTTCGATTCTGATTAAGAGAATACGATACAGTAGCAAAGAGAGATAATTGTTTTATCAAATAAAGCAAGTTCATTTCGCGACGTTGCGGTAACGAATGTGACTCCTGACTCCGCTTGAACGAACGTCTCTATTTCGTCATGAATAACCGATTGCGTAAAGAATTGAAAGCACTTGCTTCAAACTAAAAAACACCGACTAAAAAGATGTTTAGAGTATTTAAACAGGGCCTACTGTATAAGGACATTGAAAACATGTACACGTATAGGGGAAAAACCTCCCAAACAAGTCAATGAGATACCTGAATAGTTACGGGTGTTTCTAGAAAAGCAGAGGACGCTTACCCTACCGGTGCACCAGGTCCATGCTCCCAGTTTTTAGTGGAGTCCAAGTTCCTCATTTGCTTTTGTTACTTTGTACGTATGATTTTAGTTACTTTATGTCCTTTTTTGTATATGTCTGTTGTCCATGTCTGGTCTTTGTTCCTGGATTACATTCTTTTGATTACCCTATAATCTTGGTTCCTTTGATTACTCTTTGTATAGATTCTTTCCGTTTGATATGTTAATATAATTTTTTGTTGTGTAAATATATTGACATCCAAACAGTAACCATATAAGAATAATGAGTAAGCGAATAACAACCATATTTAAAAGGTAAAAGGGAACTTAATACAAATAAAATACAAGCTGATTACTTCCCTCATTTTCTTATTTCGTGAAAACGGCGTAAACTACCGGTCTACATATAAACATATCTATTAGAAAAAACGGTATTTCGAGAAGGACAAATAAGTCACCTAGGAAATATTGTATTCAATTTTCTTGCTGGCAACTTCGAGGTAACCTTCTTTAAAAGACTCCGGTTTTATTGACAAAACAATTCACCAAGATTGGAACGAGCAACGACGTCAGTGCTTAGTGCAAGTAAACTGGCGGGAAGCGTTGTTTTACTTATTAAAACTCTTTTTGACCCCAGCATCGTCGAGGTGAAGATTTGTCATAAAAAAGAATACGGTTTTTGATATGTAGCCACGAAGGAAGCACATGAAGCCCCTTATATTTTGTTGAAATTCTACAATAAAGGATGACAAGAATTTATTGACGAAATATTGTGGAATTTCAATTGGCCATCTTTTTTCTACATGCAAAATATTCACATTAAAACTCTCAAACAATCCATGTTAAACAATTAAACGGAGATTACGATTATTATTTCTCTTAACTACAGTGTTTACTTCCATCAGACTGAAAAGAAATCACATAAAAAGCTACAGCAAAAAACTGGAAGCAATTATCTTTTGCTGATTTGAAAAAATGGTACTTTGTGTAACATAATATGCAACTGTCTTTGTTTTAGACGTTTGCAGGAAAATATCAAAAATTCGAACATGAATATCACGAAAACTAAGTCATGAAGGTATATTTTTCTTTGCATATTTTGGAAGAGCATGTGGAAATGTGGAAGATCATGACGAATTTTCAGAAAAAAATCAATGGTAAATCTTTTCTGTATCGTATTCCTTAATTAAGATCAAACCCTTATTGACATCGACACATCAAACACTTTTATGTCAGAAGCATCAATGGAAATGTTAATCTACCGGTGAAATATAATTATGTTTTGGTTGCTAAGCAAAATAACGCTTTCTTTGTCTTCATAAGCATTGTGAAATTTGTACTCTTAAAAATTAGTGTACAAAAAGATGGAACAAAAGGATATATCATCAGCTTTAAATCATCTTCTTGCCTTATTTAAGGCAGATACAATGCTATTATATTCCATAATGTCAATGTGTATATTAAACTTATCTTGCATTTCCATGACTGAAAGGAAATTTCTATTTTCATTCAAGATTTCATATACAAAACATTCCTTTTTCAAGCCATTTCTTATAAAAGACAGTTTTTCCCTCACAGTGACATCGTTATATCACCTTATTGGGCTAGTATAAAAATATTCTAAATTATAACTCTTTTTTCTACAACATCATTCCATGCTTTGAAAATACCATTCCCAAATTTGTTTGTACAATTAATAGACATAGCATATCCATTTCCAAATTTTATTAATACTTCTTTATCTTGTTTCTAGTATGCTAGGCCACTTACTTTCAGATTTAAAGATTTTCCTTATTCATGTTGATTTTAATGCTGTGATAAAATAAGAAATACTAATCATTTTAAGACCACCTTCATTAAAATCTTTTTGTATAATTTCCCTTTTTATTCTACCTGTTGGTGAGTTCCAGATATATGTAAACAAAATACTATTAAGTTTACAAATCATATTTTTACTAGGATTTGGTAATGTAAGAAATAGATGGTTCAGAAAAGGTTGTATCAATGTTTTTACTACTGTCATTTTTCCTATAACAGTGAGTTTCCTTTTTGACCATATATTGATCATACTCTTTATCTTAATCAACTTTTCATTGAAATTTAATTCACTAATATGATCAAGATCTAAATCAAAACTAATACAAGAGGTAGATCCCATAAAAGATTACGTTCTGGGCAAAGAATATCTTGAATTTATCTCTTACTACCAATCCTGAGTCTTTGAGAAATTCATATTTAGTCCTGAAATCTTTGCAAACCAATCTAATTCATCTAATGCAGCGTTCAAAGATTTTTCACTACCATCTAATATTAAGAATGTGTCATCAGCATATTGTGATAGTTTGTGATCAACATGGGTCGCTGTGATACCAGTAATACTTTGGTTACCTCTGATTTTTATGGCTAAAATTTCTGCACATAATCGCTGCCAATTTTTAAAACTTCTGAACGATTGCCTCCTTGTATGACAGCCAAACTTATATCTTCATAGCAAACTCTAATCCAATTAATTATTGATTCTCCAAAATTAAAAAAAAATTAAACATTTAAAAGAAAATTCCCGGATATAGAGTCAAATGCTTTCTCAAAATCAGTAAAAGTAATCCTGGTATTTCTTGCTCTTCTGTGTGTTGCAGGATATCATAGGTTAATCTATTGTTATCTCCTATGTATCTCCCTTCTATAAAGCCAGTTTGATAAAGATTTAACAAATCTTTAAGTACATATTTTATTCTTTTAGCAACAACGCCAGAGCCTATTTTATAGATGGTGTTAAGTAAAGAAATAAGCCTCCAATTCTTAAAAAAATGTTTTGGTTTGTTATCTTTTGGAAGGCAAGTAATAATTCCTTGCCTCAATGTAACTGATAAATGCCTATTACAAAGGCATAGTTTAAAGATTGAACATTAAAGAAACTAAGATCAATCCAAAAGAACTTGAAAAATTCTGCTGAAAAACCATCTGATCCTGGTGAATTATTATTTTTCATATTTTTCAATACCTCTGTAGCTTCTGATACAATTATTTCCCTTTCTAAAGACATCATTTGCAAATTAGGGAGTGTTTTAAATTCATGATCTTTCAAATCTGATCTAATATTTTCTACCCTCACATTATCTAATACATGGCCTCTAGAATTATATAAGTTATGATAGAAATTTTTAGTTTCTTTCAATATATCAAATTCGTCTGTATCAATATTTCCATCATCTTTTTCAATTTTTGGTAACATCTTACTTTAATACATTTAGCTCTGTATCTGATCAATTTATCTCTCATTTTTTCTTTACTCAGATTTTCAAGATCTGCCTTTTTTATTCAAAGTAAATCAAATTTTCTACAGATACATAGGAATCTTAAAAATAGATTTCTTCACAAAGTTCAGATTCTCTTTTATCCCGTTGCTTCTTCAAATAACTTGAATAGGATATTGTTTTACCTCCTATCTCCATCAGCAAAGTCTCATACAATAATGGTGGTTGATGCGTAATTGAGGTTCTCATTTTTTTTTATTTTTCAATATTATCATAGTCATAAACTAAAGTACAATATTGCTTTTTTACCTCCAAAATCTTATTTATTTTTTTTTATACTTATGACATAATCAGCATCATAAAACAATGAGTTATTAAATTTCCACAAAGCCTTTCCTATAATGGATGGATTAAAAACTATTTCTTATACAACCATAGAGTGGCCGGATCGATAACTACAATCTATATGCCATAGAAAATTGTTTGAAGCCGTTTAAAATATCCAAAACAGGATTAACCAAGGTGTAGTCAATAGAAACAGTTTTGGTCATGATTCAGATTCGGATCTGATAAGACATACATGTAGGGGCAACCCCCCTCCCCCCGGCACCCTCTGAAAAAATGCTGTTCGTATATTTAAACTTTCTGATAATTGGCTCTCAATTATTTTCACTCACAGGTCTGTTCATTCGTGCTAAAATGTACGACATCTTCTCGTTTTGTGTAGGGACCTTTATCCTGGTACTTCGAATTCACCAATGTACATTCCTTACTTCCCTTCTTAAACTCTACTGATTTGCAACGAGTGGGATCACTTGCACACACAAAAACGCATTCAATTAGAGACCTAGTCAAAATGATCCCTGTAGTATGAGTTAATGTGTGGGAACCAGTAAACGGTGACATGTTCCACATTGATCCAACTGAAACTGAAAGGAAATAAAAAAATGTATTAAAAGTGAAACAAACGTGTTAGTTTGATATAATGTTAGGCTTTGCATAAAAGGGACAAAAAAGATTTTAGCCATTTATGTTTTGACAGAGGATCTACATATGTATGACGTCACTATTGGTCCGTCCATATTAATTGACCAATGACGGCTTTAGTAATATTGCATCAACCCAAGGTTGTATATTTTACAGACAACAGGTAAAAAAATTATTAAATAGAAAACAGTGTTTTTTCGAATGTTCCCAATGTAATAAATTTTGATAATCCACACTGTGAAATAAATTCGGTAATTTCACTCTCGCACTTTTTCCCGCCAAAACATCACAACTTTGATATCAATCCGCCAATCAAAGAATTTCATATTCATATTGAAAAAACCCGATAAATTATGAAGAAAATCTATATAATAAATAGGATAATCAATTGGTTATCGTACCGAGAACGCTTGAGGATCTAACTCGTGCGCGGAACAAGTTACGCACACTCGTTAAATCTAGGCGTTCTTCGGCACTCGTGATAATGTTTTGGTTATTCACTTTTTTCCAATTAATTTTTATATTAGGATAATATGTATACATTTATTAAACCATAGAGGATCACAAAAATAAATTAAAATACCCAACTGTGATAGTCTATAACTATTCAAGCATGTTGAATATTATATGATGTAGTGACAGATATTCAAACACAAACGGTGCATGCTACCATAAAGTTAGTTAAATAATGTATGCGAATGCTATACAGTTGTATGATGTTTAAATTAAATCTAATTTAAAATGTATACAACATGTTTTGTAAAACCTAAGCTACTGAATGCCCTAAAGTCTGATAATTGATCTTGATTTTAAAGAACATATATGAGACACATTGCGTTTTTAAATTTGTCTTACTGTAAATCGTTAATTTTTTTCAGTTTGCACAAGGTCTTAATCTTTCTATTAAAATCTCATGAAAGCAAATAGGATATTAATGTCCTTACAAAGCTCTATAATTTTATCATATCACAAAAGTGAATGAAAGAATATCAAGAGAACAACAATTCGAGCGATAATCAAAATAACATTATTCAAGGGCAGAGATTAGACAGAGGAAATAAAGAATGACTAACATTAGGAAATCTTCTACCATTTAACGTAACATATTCGCCGTGCCTAGTTTTGCGATTTGCTCTTTGAATAGGGTTATTAAATGCTCGCGGTCTTTCTTTTTCAAGTCTTTAGATTTAATGGAATAGAAATTATATGAAAAATATATGAGAAATAAAGATTAGTCTAATGGGATTTTATTTTTTCATGGATCCTTATTTTTTGCTCTTTTTAACATATATTAACCCAGCTGATTGAAGCTTACTGGGCGATTTTTAAGGGGATTACTTTATTTCATATTTGAAAACAAAATCATTTTCAGACTGAAGAATGTGAACTAATTTTCCTGATTTTTTTTTATATCAAAAGAGATATAATGGTTCAAAATCAACCTACAAAATATTGTTATTTTTTTAACGCAAGCAAAGTCCGTCATATTTGCAAACTTATAAATGGCCAAACAATTTACGTTTTGATCTTTATTTTAATAGTACGGATTATGCTTTCTCTGACGGTATCTTTTAACTGGTACAGATCTGCAAAAACATATCAAGTTGCAAGGGAATTGTGTTCTTACATTGTTGTCTATTTTATTATTTCTATTAGTTTTAGTTCAAACGGAGATTCGACACAGCAAATTGATAACGTTTGTTATAAAAGGGGGGAATGTCTGAGTTTGAAATCAAAGTTCTAAAACAAACATTAAATAATACAAAATTCTACAATTCTTTTTAAAAAGATAGCCAAGTATTAAATGGTTAAGTTGTAATAAGTCTCTATACACTGAAATGTAACATTATGCATTAACATTCGCACAAAAACACATACATGTACATAAACAACGGTCATTCAACTCCATGGACTAAATTAAAGAGGCTGTTCAATGTAAAAATCAGGCAGATCTTATGATACGTGTGGCACATTGATCCCACTTAATAAGTTGTTCCAATGTAATGTATGCATCACATGTATGTCAAAAAGTGTAAAGCTTGTTTTTAAATCGACAATGAATGGCCCAGAAAATGATTTTAATGTTCCCTGAAAATGCAACAAGATTTGGCTCAAAGAGTTATCGCCCCCTTTCTTTTAAATAAATTTCAATGCATTCTGTGTAATTCATTTCTCATTAATCGTTGCGGTTAATCAAAAACAACTTTGAACTTTGAGAAAGCATGACCCAATTTTGAAAAAAAAGATGTCGTATGCAACCCACTGGTAATCAAAAGAAAGCAATCCAATGACAGACCTGGCATGGAAAACAGACATACACAACAAAGAACATAAAGTAACAAAGAACATGAGTTGCTCATAAAAAGTCAAGTCCGGGGTAGACAAACGAGGAAAGGAAAACTATGACCCGTTGAATAAATCAGTTTTCATGGTGCAGATGGATACACCATAACGAGTTCATGATGACGACCATAAAACTTCTGTAGTGATGTAGTGAAGGCATATATTAAACGTTTGCACAATTATTGTTTTTGTTTTGAGACTGGTACATATGTATCACTTTTGTAAAACAAAACTTAAAACAAAAGATTGATAGGGTATTAAGTTGGAAATTGTGAATAACAAATACATGATCACAAGAGTTGAAGAACGCCATGATTTGACGTGCGTGTGCAATTCAATCTTCAAGCGTTCTCGGTACGAGTGATTATAAACAGGTATTTCATAATATGCAATTGACTATCTTATTCATTATAAAAATTAAGAATAAATAAAAAGCTATTCTGAATATAAAATTTTAACTTTATGAATGCCTAATTCGTATGCGTGGTTTGACGTTTTGGCGGGAAAATGTCCGAGCCTGAAATTACCGAATTCATTTCACAGTATGAATTTTCGAATTTGTGAACTCAGGGAACATTCGATAAATCACTGCTATCTATATAATAAATTTGAAATTAATCTGATTTTCTGAATTCTATGTCTCTGAATTACCGCTCTATACGATAGCCGTATGGAGTAACTTTTCATTAAAATGTACACGAGAATGAGAAAATATTTGAAAAGGAAATCGCAGATAAGAGAATGAAATTTCGTATGGAGGAAAAAGGATTCTGAATTGTGAAATCAAGGAAATATGTTCAAATGTGTGTATACATATCAGAGTTTCTTCAAAATTACTGCTAAACAAAAGTTCAAATATGAATGTTTGAATACTATGTTATGGCAGTGTGGGTTTTATTGACAAAGGAAAACTTTCTATGAGGAACGGCAAATTTTGGATGGTGTTTACAGGGAATGAAGACAGTGGGAAACTTGTGGTAGAGGTAGAAGGCTTTAATATTTTTTTTAAAGTAAAGAATACAATGGAAGATGACAAATTTTCTTGAAGCATTTTTTTCCATTCAATTAAAAAAATCTCTAAAAAAAACTTACCGACATCGTTTAAAATACACAGTAGCCAAATACCAGTTTGTATCATTTATATGGAAAACAAAACACCTGCTTTCATCGAAAGAAGTTTTTTTGTGTTTAGCTTAGTGATGTTAATATTATTCATTATAAACAATATATTCCAAAATCAATGATATTATCTGACGTGTTCATTGGCTTGATAACTGTTGCAAGCTTCTGTGAGTCACAAAACAATTACGGATGAATTTTTGTGATATTCAATAAATTTTAATTTGTTTTTTAAAATAGAATTCAAAGGAGATACGATACGTAGCATATACAAAAATCTGATATACACGTTTGTATGTTTTTCAATGAATAGACAGGTATTGTTTGACGGTTAAAAGGGTGGGTCATTTAATTGATATTAATGCCCAGGTAGTGGACACTTCGTTATCGAAAGCGCTCACAGCAACTTGCTGTTGTATTTTTTTAATTTGGTTTTGTATTAATGATATTTATGTATGGTTTCGAATCTATGTATGATGATTTATGAATATGAATTATGTTTGACATTTTTTGTTGCTGTGAATATATCACCTTATTAAAGCGTTGTTTTTTTCTCAGGAGAAATATAGAAAGTTTCTGCGAGCATCTCAACCTAACATAAGTTATGCTTTATAGTTTATACCCATATATACATAGTATGATGGCTATGATTAATGCATCAATATACGAACTTATGAACGAAATGCTTTAATTTCGGAAGATCATAGCGATGGATACTTTAATGGTTATGAATAATGGTTATTTGACAAAATAATCAAGGTCAATGAGAGACAAATGCAAAAAGTCTTATTTTGTCACGATAGAGAGAGAGCGCGCGCGAGTGTAAGATTGTAGGGAAATATTGATTCCCGTAAAAAACATGTTATTTTAATAATTGATAACAGTCGTTCATAATACTTTCTGAAATATCGCTTTTTTCAACTTAAGACAAAAGGTTCGTTCAAATATGTGTTTGTTTCGGATTGACATTTCCGAAAATTAACTCATTCATGATAACTTGCAATATGTTGCTTTCATATCAATTGCAGTAAGAACGTGGAAATGCGTTAAATACATTCAAATTAGTAAATGCTTTGTGAGATCAACATAATCACCAACAAATAAAACCACATTTTTAAGTAAGCTCTTAAAAGCCTCGACATCAGAAGTAATTAAATCTTCGGTCACAGAAGGTTGACAAGGATGTTAATCTCATTCGTACGGACAGTGGCCTTTCAACTACAGTTAACTCATTTCCATTTAAAAAAAATATTTCATTAAGACTAAGAACATAGAATTTGTATTTAAGGTAGCCGTAAAACTAAAAGGCACTTTGTAGCACATTCATAATGATTGCAATGGTGTATGATGTTTTTCCATGGGTATTTTAAAACATTTGTGTGTATATTGTTAAGCAACGTGTCTAAACTAGTTAACTCTAATACTCTTGTACAATAGCATTATAAAAAGTCTCGTCCATTTAGTGATCGTAATAAAAAAAGCGGAAAAGATGTCAGAGAAATTTGTGAAAATCAGTAGTTGTGTCCAAAAACAAATTAAGGAAATCATGGTTGTAATGATAGTCTAAATTTGAAGAAGAAAGGATGCGACTAGCGACAAGTCTCTAATTTTTTTTTGCAATCAGATACACTGTGAATTGTTTACTTTCCAACTATTCTTCAGAAATTATTTCATTCAAGCAAGTGTGAAACGAAGAATGAGTACATTAGTTACATTTCATGTTTGTTTGAATACAAAATTCACTTTCATAATTCAAGCAATGTTGTATTATTGATCTTGGCAATCCTTCTTGGAACTTGAAGGCAGCGTTAAACAATTGATTGCCAACAACCCTGAATCAGTCATCATGGCAACATTACATTTTCTATCGCAGACAATCAAGCATCATGTTTCAAAGCAAGGTTATCTCAGTGATCGTCGACAATCCACCATCAATCTTCAAGGAAATATTTTAATGTTGATCTTTGACAACATACTGTTGTATTTCATCACGTTACATGATTTAATCACCGACAAACCATCATTAGTCCTCAAAGCAACATTACCTTGTTGACAGCCAGCATCAATCTTCAAGGCAACTCTACTGAATTGATCACTATCAACAGTATACTATCACCAGGCTTCAAGGTAATAGTATATTGTTGATAGCCGACACTCTACCATCATATTTCAAGCCAACGGTATCTCATTGACTGCTGCCAATCCACCATCAGTTTTACGGGCAGTGTCACCTTGCTGATCACCGACAATACATAATCAGTCTACAATTCATTGTTCCTTGCCATAAAAAAAAAAGAAAAAAAAAAACTAATTATAAATTGCAAAAATAACGATTTTCATTTCGCTTAGTAACGCCCAATTTCTTATATAAACACATTTTAAAAATAACTGCAAGAGTATTTCTATAGCCAAGTAGACGGAGTCAATCGATACTTGATTTTTCTATTGTACAAAATGACTACTATATATTTTAATATATAATGCACCGCCAGGCCCGTAGCCAGAACTTTACTGACGAAAAAATGCTGACTTTTAAAGCGTTTAAACCATTAATAGTTCGTTTATACCTGTTTTATTTATCTTCTTGCATCCAATGGGGATAGGGTTTTTGTCGTAACCAAGTAAGTGCCTTACACATTGCTTTTAGTGTTGTTACAGCATTATTGCTCAGGTAAGTCCAATTGTATGTATTCATCTACATAAATTTATAAGTAAAGAATGCGATTATCGAATTATTGTCTATTTTCTTAACCTTCTTTTCATAAGTAGAGATACTCGACCCTTAATTGACGTTCCTGCTTCTAATAAAGCCCACTAGACATGTAGTGACCGATTATTTCTAATGCTGGTAGTTTTGATGGTCTTGTTATTCTTTTTTTTTATGTTCTGAGCTACTTTTAGAGGACGCTTACCCTACCGGTGCACCTGGTCCATGCTCCCAGTTTTTAGTGAAGTCCGAGTTGCTCATTTTCTTTTGTTACTTTGTATGTATGATTTAGGTCACTTTATGTTCTTTGTTGTGTATGTCTGTTTTCCATGTCTGGTCTTTGTCCCTGGATTACATTCTTTTGATTAACGCTATAACCTCGGTTCCCTTGATTACTCTTTCAGTAACTGCGACCGTTCTTCAAGGGGTTATCTCATTTGTCTATATAGGTTTTGTTGAGGCATTCCATGGAGAGAATTGGATGTATTATGTAATGTTTTTTCGTTGTTTAAATTCATTTTTGACCTTACTTTAAAGAAGGATCATTAAGGTTTTATAAAGACAGTTTAATCCCACCGACGATTTCATGCGCCTATCTCTTGGTTTCGTTCTATTATTTTAGTTTGATCTTAAGGAATTGTCGTCGTACAGTTTTATTACTTAGTTACCGAGGCCTTCCAGAGCTTACTTAAAGGTGCGTTAACAATTACTGAAGACCTTTTATTAATCTCTGAAAGTGTTTACTATTTTGTACAAAGGTTATTTGTTACGTTTTACCATATCCGTTCGTTTTCTATTAACAACTTAGAAATATATGTTTTGTCGTTCACAAGATTTTGAAGGAAATCCGACTTATATATAAATAAAGCCAGAGATTGGTTAGGAGGGAAGCACTATCTTTGCTTATTTGAATGCGGATATTTTGCTGAAAAAGTGTCCCTTCAAAAGTGACAGATATGATGTCAAGAAGAAACTCTAGCATACTAATCAACTGTTCCTGGATGTATCACCTTTTTCCAGTGTTGAGATTTTTCAACAAACGAGCGGCCTTCCCATGGGAACAAATTATGGTCCGTTATTCGTGGACCTTTTCCTCACTCTGATAAATCGGATTTATAGCTAATCCGATTCAAATAAGAAACATCGTTTGGTCAAATCCTTTGACTCAGTTTCCGCTATATGGATGTCGTATTTTCATTAAACAGTACTAGTTCCGGCGACTTTACACATCGCATCCATATACCAAAAGACTCATTTCTTGACCTACTCAAAGAAATCGATTGTAAAGGAAATCTCTTGACAATACGACAAACCTGATGGCTTCTCATTCTATATTATCAAGTTTCTTATCAATGGTCGTCATCATGAAGTCGTGGATCGTTGCAGTGTATCCATCTACGCCATGAAAACTGATTTTTTCAACGTGTCATAGTCTGCCTTTCCTCTTTTGTTCACCTCGGACTTGACTTTTTATGTTTCTAGAAAAAACAGAAGATGCTTACCCTACCGGTGTACCTGGTCCATGCTCCCAGTTTTTGGTGGAGTCCGAGTTGCTCATTTACTTTTGTTACTTTGTGTGTATGATTTAAGTTGCTCTGTATTCTTTGTTGTGTGTGTCTGTTTTCTGTGTCTGGTCTTTGTCTTGTCCCTCGATTACATTATTTTGATTACCCTAGAACCTTGGTTCCTTTGATTACTCTTTCATTTGTTGCAACATCTCTTCTGTACCTGAGATTGGATTTTTCACGTCACAACTCGTAGGATATCCCAGAGCTTGTTGTTACTACGCAGACTTAATATACCATGCTATAGTTCTAAATTTAAGCTCCTGGAAAAAGGTTATATTGCAACCATATATAAGTTTTATGGCCGTCATCATGAACTCGTGGATAATTTCGTTGCATCCATCTGAACCATGAGAACCGATTTGTTTACCGTGTAGTAGTTTCCCCCCTTTTCGTTGCGTGTTTCTAAAAAAAGCAGAAGACGAATACCCTACCGATGCATTTGCTCCATGTTCCTGGTTTTAAGCGGAGCTCGAGTCACTCATTGAGTTGTGCGTGTTATTATAGTTATTTCATGTTCTGTGTTGTGCGTCTATTTTCCTTGTCTTGTCTATATCCGTGAATTATTTCTTTCGACTTCAGCTCGAATCTTTGCTCTTTCAATGTAGAGCTGTGCAGGCAGCAGTCTTTTTTGGAAAATTGAGGTAGATCATACATAAAAGAATGATCATTCTGTTCTGTCATCTTCCAAAATCATAGACACATATATCTATTTTAAAGCGAGATAATGGGCGGGAAAATGTTCTATTGAATTATATGGGGAATTTTAGTTTGTTTTGTTTTTGTTTTTTGTTTTTTGTTTTTTGTTTTTTTGTTTTTTGTGTTTTTTTTTTGTTTTGTTTTTGTTTAATATTACAAGAAAAAGAGTTCAGTGACTCCAAATTTTAATTTAAAGAGTAATCAAGGGAACCAAGGTTATAGCGGTAATCAAAAGAATGCAATCCAGGGACAAAGACCAGACATGGAAAACAGACATACACAACAAAGAACATAAAGTAACTAAAATCATACATACAAAGTAACAAAAGCAAATGAGCAACTCGGACTCCACTAAAAACTAGGAGCATGGACCAGGTGCACCGGTAGAGTAAGCGTCCTCTGCTTTTCTAGAAACACCCGCCGAGTTGCTCATAAGAAGTCAAGTCCGGGACGGACAAACGAGGACAGGAAAACTATGACCCGTTGAATAAATCAGTTTTCATGGTGCTGATAGATACACCATAAGGACCCGCGAGTTCATGATGACGACCATAAAACCTCTATAGTGATGACTTCAATCTGGTAGCAACACAACCCTGTTCCAGAAACCTATTTATTAGAGTTCTAGCGCGATACAAAAAGTCTGCGTAGTTTCGGCAAGCTTTGGCATAACGCATGAGTTGTGATATGAACACTCCATACGCAGGAGCCGAAGGGATGTTGCCACAGATTAAAGGCAAATTGACAATTCTGAATGAAAAGTCATCACATTTGTCGTAAAGTTTGGTCAATAGTTTTCCTTTACCATCGATTTCTAAGTGTAGATCGAGATATGAGGCTGACTTCACAGTGTCAAATATGAAAGAATGTCAGTTAAGTGTTTTTCATATAAAATTTATCTACCAGTTTTTTTTTAGAAGTTTGCGAGATATTGAAAATTCCCATAGAGAAGTAGTGAAATACCAACTTTCATTAAGACTTAATTATCTCAAAATGAAGTTTGGTGATCTATGTTATTACATTTAAATTTTTAAGTATGTTTATTCAGGGAAAAAACTGAAAAATAATCTGCTAGAAATATAAGGTACGATCCAGTTATTGATAAAAGAGACAGTACTAGTTGAGGGTTGGGGATCTCTCTTGTCAAATGGTCACTCTTCAGTGTAGTAAATGACTCTATGTATGTTCTGTGTGTACGTTGCATGATTAAATGTAATCCAAATTATGGCCAGAATAATGTGTACTTAAAATCGTATAAATTTATTTTGTAATTTATCTGAAATATATGTTAAATAAAGAATAAACTATTTATCGTATCTAATATTTATGAACAAGAGAGAAGAGTTACAGAAATACAAATTTCCAAAGTGATAGTGCTAGAGTGATGTCCCTTTATGCTGCATGAGTTTTTGATTTTGACAATGAAGTATATTAATATCTATTAATACCAATCAATATCATAGATATTAAGTTAGATATGAGAAATATTTTACCGAGGAAATAATTATTTTTCGATGTCTTATTGAATGTTCGCATTTTTAAACGACTGAAAAGACGATGCACAGTAAATTCACAAAACGTCTACATCAGCTTCATGTTAATTGATCTCCACTTTGTCAACCACTAAAGAAGTTTTCTATTACGACAAAGTACTGAAACATTCAATAACAATGAAGAATACAAAGTGAATTTTTACTCTGTTGAGATATGGAGGTAAAACAGACAAAATGCTAAATCATATGAAAAGTGGAGACAGAAAGAAAACAAAATTGAATCAATTAAAAAAGGGGATTGTTAAATCAGTTAAAATTGAAGATGAAAGAAATTTATATTATTTTAATATTGTAGAAATAAAGGCGATCATGTTACATAAATAAAAAATTGTACATTATAAACGGGAATTATAATTTGGGTTATTTTATATTGTTTTTATGCGTGTGTTTGTTTTCAATGTCTGGACTTTGTCCCTGGATGACATATTTTTATTTCCGATAGAATCTTGGTTCCCTTGATTACTCTTGAATCTTAAGTTGAAAATAAGAGCTTAAGGAAGTAGACATAAATCAGTCAAAGTTACTTTGATGCTTACATGAGATTGATGTAAAATGGTGAATACAAGCGTTCCGATGATTTGTAAGGGTTGTGTCCCTTACCCTAGGTCTACCTTCATAAATCATTTCACAATATGTAATTAAAACCTGCTTGTTATGGTTTGATTACAAAGGTTCGTGGTTTTAAATCATTACAATTTGTATCGTCAAGTCTGTTGATTGTAGAGCGGCACCAGGTTTCTGATTTATGGATATATATATGCAAACATCAGGCGTATTCAACGAATCCGGATTCATATGACAAAATTTTGCACTGCCGACAATAGCACCATTTCTCAGATTGGCGTATTATTTACAAGACGTGCATTTACAGCAACTCTGTTATCTGAAATTCAAAGTGAATTTTAGGTATGTATTAAAGACACTTACATTTTGTGCTGTAAATTGAAAGGAACTTAAGTTTACTACTTCTCTATCTAAGAATAAGGCAAAATGTATATAAGGTGTGTCACATGAAGAAAAAACGCAGTCATTTTATTGCATTATCCAAGTTTTTATACCTTATTAATATCCAGAAATAAACATTTTTCCCATATGAAACATAACTAGTAATAAGTAACTACGTCACAGATGCTTCATGACAAATTTAAATAGCTTTTTAAGTGTTCATTAGATGTATTGAATATATTTGAGGCGAAAAAAACAAATTGAGAAAAATAATTTGCAACCTGTTTCTTTTACAGAATGGTACTTTTTTGTCAAACCGATCTGCCATATCATTCTGTTTAGCCAGTTAAGGTGATGCCTGTGCAACAAGCTCGCATTTGTCTAGTATAGATCGACCTTAGAATCATACATGGGGTTACTCCTAACCTTAAATAGTCTAAATGTATCAAATAGCCATTTTAATTATTTACGGCTTTATTTGTTTAATTTGAAAAACTATCATTTTATATAATTGTTGAATGCTTAGACTGTATAATAGAGTAGGAAAACTAATACACAAATGCAGGAGGTAGAGCTAGGGATAGGGACATAACCCTTGAAATCAGTGATACGTTTGTATCATATTCAATCTCACAAAAGCTGATCAAGCTTTCACTTGAAACAGAATGAAATCAGTCCTAGTTTCCTTGATGCTTATATGAGATTGATGTAAAACGGTAAATACTTATATTCCAATGATTTGTAAGAGTTGCGTTCCTTACCAAGGGTCTACCTTCCTAAAGCATCATTATAACTCGATTATTTTTTTATTATGTGAACAGAAACCTATATTAGGAATATATCATTGTAGAGGCCAATTATTCGTATTTATTTCTTGATTGGTTCGGTATTTCTGCTTTTCTGCAAAACATTTGTTAACATTCTGTATATATTGTTGGGCTCAATTCACATTTATACCTTCTTTTTTTATCTAAATCTTTTTTTTTAAAGAAAGCGTCATAGTGTCCCCTGAGTTTCCGCATTTACAATAACTTGGTTGGCTGCGTTTAATTTTAAACATGTATTTAACTGACAAAAATGGATCTCCATTGTAACAACTGTATTTAAAACCTCCGAATTCGCTAAAAAATGAGTATGATCTAAAAAACATTTATCACGTACCTGCATGGATAATTTCAGTCATATTGTTCTGAAATTCATAGAAAAATTGGTCAGTGTCGAGGACGGACAAATTTGCGCCTTCATTTTTGCAAGCCTAAAAACTGTCCTTACAGCTTAATCTGTCCGCAAATAATTTAGTACAAGTGTTGCTGATAGGCAGATGATTATATTCGTATGGACACACCGAAAAACAAATGCAATTTTAATCAGCAAGAGGTAAAAATTCACAAATACCTGAAATGAAATATTCCTCTTTATAGATAGAATGTTTGAACTGTAATCCGATAAAAGATATTTTCTTATATATAACTTAAAGCATATGAATATACAAAGAGCTGAATTATTATTGCTAGATTATACCTGCATTATACTCACTTGTAATATGACGGAAGGTGGATGCCACTGGTGGAGCAGGTCACCGTACTCTTCCGGAGCACTGATGTCACTCCCGGTTTTTTGTAGGAGTTTATATTGTAAGTACTCTAGTTTGTAGTTTCCTACGTTGTGTTTTAGTTTGTAGTTTCCTACGTTGTGCTTTAGTTTGTAGTTTCCTACATTGTGCTTTAGTTTGTAGTTTCCTACGTTGTGCTTTAGTTTGTTGTTTCGTACGTCATACATGCTACAGATGAAAGGAAAATTGACAATTCTGAATAAGAAGTCATCACTTTTGGCCAATAGTTTTTCTTTACCATCGATCTCGCAGTGTAGGTCAAGATATGAGGCTGACCTCACAATGTCTGTAGAATTCTTTATCTCATGTTCTTTGGGGTAGATGCGATGTATCAAATCCCCGAAATTAGGATTGTATAAAGATAATACGTCATCTATATAGCGAAAACTGAGATTAAAGGCTCTAGCTAAGCGATATTCTTTCTTTCGAATTAGATCAGCTATTATTTTAGCCTCATAAGAGTGAAAGAATAGATCAGCAAATAGAGAAGCACAATTTGTTCCCATTGGAATACCGGCCGTTTGTTGATAAACACGTCCACCCAACTGAACAAATATGTTGTCGATTAAAAATTCCAGCATTTTGTAAACATCTTCCTCTGTATATTTGGAAGATGATTTTGGAATTATTTCTTACAAAGTATGAAGCATCTCTACCAAGAACTTTATAAAAAATCTGCTTCAGCGAGGAAGACTTGCAGGTGCGTTAGATTGATCGTTATTTCTTGTCTTAAAATTTATATAACAAATACAAAAGGACCTAAATCTACAATCAATCAATCAATCAGTCAGTCAATCAATCATTTCGTCATCAATCCGTCAGTCAATCAATCAGTCAGCCAATCAATCAATCCGTCAATCAATCAGTTAGTCAATCAATCGTGATATTGAAGTCATTTCAAGAGTAGAAATTTCCCTTAGTTTTATTTTTAACGTGTAAAACTATTGAAATGAAGACAGATGAATAAGAACCATGTTTTTCATTTACTTATGAATTTACCATTCCAAAAATGTAAGGTGTTTTACGACGTAGTCGGTATAATTTCGCTTTTTACCCTTTGATCTTAAAGGAAACGCAAGTCACGTGGTCAAATGCTGATAAATCAGTGGCGTTATATAGTATAGAAACGATATGAAAGAGTAATCAAGGGAACCAAAGGTATAGCGGTAATCAAAAGAATGTAATCCAGGGACAAAGACCAGACATGGAAAACAGACATTCACAACAAAGAACATAAAGTAACTAACATCATACATACAAATGAAATTACGTGACATGTGTTTATGTCTTGAAAGAAATGTAGGAACTTATAAGTAAAAGGAACACAATTTTACTGCGTTGGCTATCTTTTTTTAAAAGATAGTACTTGTTAATTTGTTATACCAAATCATATTTGATAAATAGATCAATACAAATTGCTATATTTTTGTTCGTGAAATGAATGAAATATATGTCACAGGACACAAAAGCACAAGCATTCAATCAATACAAAGGTAATAAAGTCTAGGCTATTTGGAGGAATGAGCTGTATTGGAGAATGGGCATGGGCCATTGGTAAAGGAGATGGGGATCGATATAATTAATTCACACATTGATGATTGATAAAATTCTAAATAAAATAATTCTTGGTTCAAATACCAGGTGATAAATTAATTATAGTGCATCATATATGGAGCGACGTATAGTATGAATAAGGGAGCTGACACGGGGAATATGGTAAGATGAATTGGACAATGAGGGATGGGAATTATGTAAATGAGGAAGGGAAATAGGGCAATGAGGACAGAAAATAGGTAAAAACAAAAACTCCAATTGTATTTATTTCATAACTTGATATGTTGTACACTTGCTTCAAGGAGTTACATCTCATCTCCAGCATAAGAACCAAATACACAGGAAGATCTTATTCCAAAAGTTAATTGTATACAAGCATCCAAAACAAAAAAACTATCGAAAAAGAAAGCCAGAATCCATCTCAAGAGGTTCTACCATCTGCAATACGGGGAATGAAGCCTCGGTTTTATTACATTTTGTATCAGTGCAACTTTTGATAAATAAAATATGACATATTTCTGAGTCAGAAAGGTCTGACTACTGAGTTGGTGAATTCCACTGGGGACCTTTGGTCCCTCGGCAGTGGCATTGGTCGATTGATTGATTGATAGATTATTGGGGTTTAACGCCCGAGCAGAAATATTTCAGCTATAATCTGGCGATGAACATGAAATGAATAATAAAATGAACATGAAATGATAATGATGATGAAATGAAAAAAGGGATGGGACACAAGAAAAATAGGGTCGACAAATTTTGATTGTCACAAAAAGGGAGGGATGGGTAGGTTTGGGCAATTTAGCCTGGTGTGGCGCAGCTCAAAGGTTCAAACTCCTATCGAATACCACAGCAGGTTTCGTTAAGGAACGCGAGGAAAGTGGTATCTTTCCCATCACGGTGCATCACTATGGTTTGCGGTCAGGTTTTCCGTATTATAGCCTGACAACCCCAGCGTGTAACACGCCAGAGGTACCCCATTCCACCACCTGGGGCACACAATCCAGTTGCTCCCTAGGCTCCGGCTAGTGTTCTGAGCACTATTTAGTCGCCTTTTCCGACAAGCTTACCGCTGCTGCAGGTCTATTCTTTTGACACCCAGACCCTCTCGGGGAGCAGTGGCATTGACTTGTTATAAACACACACACACACACACACACACACACACACACACACACACACACACACACACACACACACACACACACACACACACACACATATATATATATATATCTTTCTATATATAGAACGGTCTGGAAAATACTAAGATGAATTGTCCCCTTATTTTAGTTATTTTATGTTCTTTATTGTGTTTGTCTGATCTTTGTCCATGGATTACATTATTTTGATTTCCGCTAGAATCTTGGTTCCCTTGATTACTCTTAAAACAAGTTCGCCAATGTTTCGTAGCATATCTATATCATTATAGTGATGTTAAAGTATTTAAATGGTACCTGGCTGGTCTAATTTAAACTAGAATTGATAGAAGCTGGAAAACAAAATACAGCATGCCTAACAAATTGTAAAATGGCTAAGATGAAGTATATGCTGTTGATTAGACATACGGTTGATTTCTCGAAAGCACAGAAGTCGTAAAAATAAAGTACAGTACTTATATAAGGAAAGCTTCCCATTCTATGATATATTGGGAAATAAGGAATGCGATAGGGGATGGGGATGTGGTATAGGGTAATTGGGATTTTCAATGGGGAGGATTAGGAAATCATTACCGAATTGACAAAACTGTCCATACCAAACTAAGTGGGTTTTGGAATTTGTAGAACGTAAAAGTTAGATATGTTCTTCTTTAATATTGCTTTAAAAGTGAAATGCCTATTACTGTCTTAAACTCAGAAATTCGACAGTACGTGCGAAGATGTTTACTCAGAAATCTTGACGAGAATTACATTGTTCTTAGCACAACATTGTCGTTGTTTTGTTCCAATCTCACTATAAATAAAAAAAAATGAAGAATTACTCTCGCCCTGGGTTTTCTAATTGCGTTAATAAAACTTTGTCATCGAAATCAAGAATTACAACAAAATTGTTTTAACAGTAAAATTGTCGAGTGGATTAATATCAGAAAATTTGGATTGCCCAATTTGATTTTATAAACTTCAAAATAATATTTTGTTATACCGATGATGAATTGAATAAAGCGAGTTAGTATTTTGAGCATTAATTTTTTACACGTAATAACACATTCTTTTCTATGATTCGTTTAGAAACATTAAGACCTCTGGACAAACGGCATATATAAGGGTGGGACTTATTCTAGCGATTGTTCTTCTATGTCGTCACGGATTGTTTCGGGAAAACAACGTTAGAAACGTCACATCAATTGCAATCAACCAAGTTTTATAGTTATGATACACAATCACACAAAAACAACGGCGAATTGTTCATATCACTTTTCGTATCACATTGGCCATGATGTCTCTTATCTAGCCATCAAAGAAGTAGATAAAACGACTTAAGTATGGAGAATTTATTTTATGTCCCCTTTATAACCATTGTTTGTTTAGATTGTGTTTGAAATTACCTTAAAATCTCAATACACAAAAACATCTGACATTCTGTTGAAAAGGAAATGTTATTTGAAAAAGAATAGTTTTCATAGCAAAAAGTAGCAGACATTAGTTTTAGTGTCTACATATCATCTGTTTAGAAGAAAATGTTTACAAAAAAAACGTGCACATTTAAATTTCGTTCGTTCGAAGGGGTAAAAAACAATGTATGGTTTGATAGAACTGTAGGAAAACATTAAACACTGAGGCTTAATTCCCTGTATTGCATATGGTAGAATTACAACTCATGTTTACCTGATCCGTGACTCAATACTCCTAGAGGTATGCAATGTGAAGATTGTTTTCAAGCCAATGATCACAACAATTAGTATCATTACATTTGGAATATGCAGTGATTTAAAATTCAAGTTCGCATAAGTGAGCTTTAAACCTACCACTTTCGAGGATACAACAACTAGTATTTTAATGTAAAATTATGGAAATGATGCTAACCGGTGTTTGGCTGCTATGCATTTTGAATTATGTCGGTAAGATTTCATTCCTTTATTCATGACAGTCTTAAAAGGAAATATATTTCATAACTTCATAAGCCGTTGAAAGGCATTACTTTATCATTATACATCAATTATACCCATATGCAGGTTTCCAATTGTCTCAGTGTTGCTATCCATGTTCTCAATCGTTAATTCACCTAACAGATACATACACTACATTTTTTATATTATTAAATAGAATAAAATTACATGTTATATGTCTAAGTCATCATCATTTAAACTTTTTTTAAAAAAATTAATGAAATGTTATATTAAATATTACTAAACACTTTCAAACCGATTTCCCCAATCTCTCTATTTGACATTCTTATCCTTTACGAAATCCCAATGACCATCCATCGATTCACTATGCCAGAATTATTCATTTCGTTTTCTCCCGTACGAATATTTGGCTTCATTTTTGAGCATCATCAATACCCATTTCGTAATATTTTAAGACCAATTGAACTTGCATTTGCTAGAAAACATTGATCCTTCTCCTTTTCTAGTAAACACTAGGTAACTCCATACACATTTCTCTTTATAAATGATACAAAATTCTTAATTTCGGAAACTTCACACAACAAAATTCGTTTCGGTAAAAAAACATGCCGAAGAAGATGCTTGCTAAAATGCTGGAATATATGATTGTCAAGTTTTTTGATTTGTCCAGTATGGCGGACGCGTTTTTCAACAAACGGTCGGGAACAAAATTGTTTTCATCATGAACTCGTGGATCGTTATGGTGTATCCATCAGCACCATGAAAACTGATTTATTCAACGGGTCATAGTTTTCCTTTCCTCGTATGTCTACCCCGGACTTGACTTTTTATGAGCAACTCGGCGGGTGTTTCTAGAAAAGCAGAGGACGCTTACCCTACCGGTGCACCTGGTCCATGCTCCCAGTTTTTAGTGGAGTCCGAGTTGCTCATTTACTTTTGTGACTTTGTATGTATGATTTTAGTTACTTTATGTTCTTTGTTGTGTATGTCTGATTTCCATGTCTGGTCTTTGTCCCTGGATTACATTCTTTTGATTACAGCAATAACCTTGGTTCCCTTGATTACTTTTTCTTCTACCTGCTGACATTTTCATTCACTCTTATGAGATTGACTTTGTAGCTGATCTGACCCTAAAGAAGGCTTATCTTTTAGCTAGATCTTTTTAATATTAGATTCCGTATTATCATTAAACAACCCTAGTTTCAAAAATTTTATATATCTAATCATCCCCAAATAACTTGATAAAGTTATAGATAAAGGATACTCCAGACACTGTGAAGTCAGCCTCATGTTTTGATCTTTTCCTTTCCTTTTGTTTACCCTCTTTATAAGCAACTCGACGGGAGTTTCTAAAAAAAAATTTTTTAAAATGTATGAAGTATTTTAAGTTCTTTGTTGTGTGTGTCTATTTTTCCTTTTCTAGTCCAGAAGACCAATTTGTGGCCTTGGGCTAATATTTTTTTTTATCGCGGTGGGGTTGCTGTCTTTTTGACATATTCACCATACCTACTTGTTACAAAAATATAATTTAATATGACTATTTTTATTGTTTAAAAAATCGTTTTAACTTTATCTTAGATAATAAATTTAATAAACCGCCTATAATAAGCATTTGAAACGTTGCATATGCATGCTAGCTGTAGTTGTCTTAAATACTGTATTAATAATACTATCATAAAACGAAAAAAAAGATAGTTATGATTGATACACTGTGTCTACAGAAATTGCACAGAAAAAAGAATAAACCAATATTATTTTTCCCAATGTTCCCTTGTACTACCATGCACTCATTTTACAGTGGTAAAATTAGTTCATTTTTTTCAGTGTAAATCATAAAAAAGTGTCAATTCATTTTTATTCTTTTTTAAAATGATAACAATATATTTGAATCGTGGCCCTTTTGGATAAATGATATCACGTTCGTTTTCATGTAGAGCCTAGATTAATTGCAAATTTAAAATTGAAAAATCAGTTCGTCTAATATTCTATTTAAGATAAAAATAGATAATTAAATATATCAAAGGATAACCACTGGACAAGTAAAAAGAACACGAAATCGCCAAAACAAACCCATACATAGAAACAAAAGTAAATGAGCAACCCGATTCACTATAATGTGGGCGCATATACCAGGTAGGGCAAGCGTCCTCGGCTATTTATCAAGTATTATCAGGTGCGGGATAAATGAGAGGTAAACAATGACACGTTGATTAAATCGGTTCTCATGATGAATGCATCTTGACGATCTTCCAGTCAATGGTGACGACAAAAAAACTTTGTACTTGTAGCATCCTAAACTTGTTTGTGAAAATTAAATGTAAGCCAGTGTTCAAATAACCGAGAGTTATTTCATGAAATTACGACTTCATGTGAAATATAAATATATATTGTTTGTTCAACAAATGCACTTATTATTACTGCACTAAAAACGTAACAGCGTGTACTAGTTCTTATGGTTGAAATCAAAGTTCCTTCACTTCCTGCATTTTAGATACCTGAATATGAATAGTATATTGATTAATTTTATTGTGCTGTGTGTAACAACGTTGATTTTTAAGCGTTATGTTATGGGGAATCATAGCTTCATTATTTTTTTCCGTTCTGTCAAATTTCACAAGAAAAAAATATATGCTTTTTTGACGGATGCTTTAAAACTACGTATTTTGAATATGTTGACAACACAAGGTGCTCTACACAAATTTCGTTACCATACCCCGGTTCACGCACAGTAAGTCCGGTAAATAAATACAGTTTTTATGTCCATAAAATGTTGAAACAGTGCAAGCTTTTTTAGCCACTACTATTCCAGTAGTTTCGTTTTGAAGTAACAGTTTGGCTTCAATTTTGATCACGTGAATGAAACGTAAATGTTATAAAAGATTAATCTAGGAAACCAAGATTCTAGCGGAAAAAAAATGTAATCCAGGGAAAAAGACCAGACATGGAAAACAAACAAACACAACAAAGAACATGAAGTTATCAAAATAATACATTGAAAGTAGCAAAAGTAAATGAGCAACTCGGACTCCACTAAAAACTTGGGGCATGGACCAGGTGCACCGGTAGGGTAAGCATCCTCTGCTTTTCTGCTTGCGCTCTAAATTGTCGTTCTCATATGGCTGCCGTTCTGTGATATCAGAGACATTGTGCTGACTAGGATTCGCTTTGCCTCTATCGAGTTCATTGGTGGAGCATACTCTTAACGCAGCTGATGATTACTGGAAAGTTACCTGGATTACATTCGTTTGATTACCGCTATAACCTTGGTTTCCTTGATTGCTCTATCAAAACCCTTAAACTGTAAGTACATGCAAATTTTACCGGTATATTAATTGCAGTTTCAATCGCATCAAAATGGAACATATCACCGTTTACTGGCTCACAGGCAGTAAATAACATTGAAGGAGTGGTTTTCACTCGGTCTGCAATAGAGTGTGTTTTGTGTGCAATTTATTCGACCCGTTGCAAATCAGTGGAATTTAAGAAGAGAAATAAAGAGTGCCTATTGGTGAATTTACAGTATCAGGATAAATGTCCCTTCACAAAACGAGAAGATGTCGTCCATTTCAGCACGAGCCATCAGACAGGTTGGTATAAAACCTGACATTGCATGAGAGGCTAACGATAGCCGTACTGTTAAAACCGGAATAGGTATCAGATCAGACAAACCCGCAATAATGGGTCAGGGAAGTGAATTCAAAGTGAAAGTAGCATTTAAATTGGTTTATAAATATATATATATATATTTGGGGGAAACACGTTTACGCACAAGTTAGCGATTTACGGTTGCCCACATATGATGTTTCCACAAAAAAAAAGACTTTTGCGCAGGCTGATATTTTGGATTTTATACTACGTTTACGCACAATGTAAAATATTAAACTACCATACTGAGAGGAAGTTACCAAACAACAACACTATTTACGATCAGTTTTCATGTGGTGGTACCCTGAGGTAACCACCAATGTATGTCACATTGCATCGGGGTTTCCCTTGACTGACCTAGATGAAACAAGATATATGAAGTTTTACATCATATTTAATGTACCACCCAAAAACCTTGACATCTATGAGTTACAGTTGATTTTGATTCAAACGAACTACATAGTTACTCTTTTGAGAATACACGGTGCCTACACAAGTACTTCATTGTAAGTTTTTATTCGCTGGACATTTATGTACGTGCGCTAAAATCATATAGAAATACGTCATGTTTTAAAAATATTAAGAATATTTTTCTTGATACAAGGTAATTATTTGTTTTCATTGTTTAATAATATGTAATTATAAAGTTGAATATTAACCGGTCAACATTCGAGGGTTACGTTTTCATAAAAATGTATAAATATATTTTTGATTGCACAGTACTAGTACATTAGACTATTTTTTGTGGTTTTTTCCACTATTTTCGTTTTATTTACATCAAGTAAGATCATTTGCAAGGCTGGCGGAGCAGGACATGTTTACCTTTTTTGCACCCCTGATGTGAGTTGCAAAGTGATATTTTTAAGCATGTTCAGTTTTTTTCTTTATTAGTCTTGTTTATTTTTCTACAATATTTTATTTGTAAAGGAATTAAAATCTGTTTGTTTGCTAAGTTGTTTATGCTATTTGTCAATCTTTCCTGTGTTTACCATCTCGGCCATGGAATTGGATTTTTGATTTAATTAAGGTGTCATTGTCTCTTAGATATTATATTTGTCGATACTAAAATGTCTATCTTCAGAATTTATGTGTTTGCCTCTTGGAAAATATTGCAAAGTACACAAATTTCTGCGGAAAAGAGGTTCTAGAGTATTAATTTGAGTGTCTAATGTATTGACAACTTTCAAAAGATTATCAACAACACATCAAAACGTATAACATTTTTATTTTGTAGGATACCATTTTATTGTTTAAAATAGGAAAGTCTTTCGAAAACACATAACATTAGTAGAATTTAAATTGTCATTCGTTAAGTAGAGAAAATTAGCCAAATTTAATAAAAAGCATTTCTATGGCATCTGTAATTTTAATGATCTCTTAATCTAATATATTTTTTATTATGTGAAGTCAAAATGCAAATTATCAATTAAATATGAAAGCAAAAAATAATGTTATCAACACGAAATCCTAAGATCATTGTACAAAGATAAAGATCGGTAAAATATGCCGTCAACAGCATAAGTATATAGTCATAACTTTAGCTGAACTCACTAACCATAGTAGTGTTTCGATTTTTTTTAAATTGAAGAAGAACGCAAAACTAATTGTTGTATCTAATTTGTATCTTGATCTTCAAATCTTAAAAGAAAAAAACTTCATCTTTTTCATGTAGTACTTTTATTTCATATTCAGTGTGTCCCTTTGGATATGACCATCTGCCCATCAGCCACATTTGTGCTAAGTTATTTGTGGACAGACTGTATTGGAATAACAGTCTAGCAGCTTGTAAAATTGAAGGTGCTGATTTACCAATTCTTGATACTGACAGTGTTTTGAATGAATTTCTGGACTATATAGATAACAGGGTGTATGCAGGTACGTATAGTCCCTGTAAGGGATTAACTTACTACTTGCACCATACCCCATTGCCCCATTCCCCATAGTCCCAAGCCCTTTGTCCCATCCCCCATTGCATCGCATTATTTCCTGTTGTTAAATGCGCATTTCTCATTTCGAAGAGAAGAAGTAAATGTTTTATCAAACACATATAATGCTTTAGGAATCGAAACATTTTGTGTAATCAATATTAATTTTATAATCTTGCAACCGGGTCCGGGAATTACCGAAATCACGCGTTACTTGCATTGTGTATTATCGCCACTCTGAGCTGTATGAGAAATAATCATGCAACATATTCTAAAAATATACATATATTTAGAAATCGTGCAGGAATTTAATTTTTAAAATGAATCTAAATAACGTACAGTGCATCTATGGATAGTGTTGTATTATTTCAAATTTAAAATGGGGAATCACTAATTTTCAAGTGTAGATATATTCAGTCCTAATTCCACAAATTAATATATTTCTGTAAATTGTATGGATGCAAACACATTTAATTTTAATGATGGTCTGATATTATTATTTAAAATCTAAAAACAAATGTTAAAATAATCATCACATTTGCTGCTGCGACATATTTATTTCAGTCCATTTCTAAAAAATGATATAGATCTGCAAATTAAATGGGTGCGAACAATTAAAATTTCAATAATGGAGCAAAATTACCGTTTGAAATATTAAAAATCGCAATATTGGTATCCAGTTGGTGGTTGCGAAACTCATATTTCAGTTCAAAATGACACACACATATATATATATAAATTTTAAATTAAGACTTTTTTGGCAAATGAATGTGTGAATACGTGATATTTCCTGAATGGACTGGTAGAAAAATGACATAGTTTTGCAAAGTTCAGGCGAAGACTTATAAAATACCTATCAGTCTAAAACTATGGAATAAAATGCTATATTTGTTATATAAGTAGTATGTCGATGATACATAGATTTCAGACCACATTCTTAAAAATGAGATTTTTTTTTCAAATTTATGAATGTGAACGCTTGAAATTTCCTGAATGATCATACGGTTTTGTTTCACATGTAAAATTGTCAAAATTGGCACCATATGTTTGGCTGCAGAACTTTTTTCAGTCCAATATCTTCAATAAAAATGATATATTTCTATAAATTGAATGGTTGTGAAGAATGGCAATATTAATATCCTGTTTGTTGTGGAGGCACTCACCATACATTTCTGCCTTTTAAAAGGGAGCCAACATTTTCAATTAAAAAATGGTCTCATTATTATTGCTGCATATATTTGATATGTAAATATTAAAATCACGCGAATGTATGTGACACAAAATTAGTTCAGTCAAGTTATATATATGTTAAGAAATCGTATGAGCGCGAACATTTTTAATCTATAATTACCAAAAATCAAAAATTAAATCTTGTACATATGTACTAAATGTTAAAGATGTAAAAAAATATTGAAAATCATTAAACATGATTTTAAAAGACCTTTTTTACTACAGTAGAACACAAATTTAATTGTCAAACTTTGTTTCTATGAGGGAATTTAAGAATTTCCAATCACCAAATATTTGATATTAAGAAATGTATTAATTACGTATAATAAGCCCCTGTCTGCTTTTACAGTAGTTCGAACATCGTAATCAGTTGTTTTTGTCTTTCTGAATCGGAATATTTTATGATTAGAAAAAAAAACAGTATATTGCTATCTACCTATTATGTAATATCGTATCACGCTAGTTGTAAAAAAAAAAAACTAACCTTCATTAGCCTTGGATAATTTATTTTTATTATGTAGATATGGATAGTATTTTATCGAATGAGCCCGGTGTATTAAATTTCGATAATTCACACTGTGAAATAATTTCGGTAATTTCACTCTCGCTCTTTCTCCTGTCAAAACTTCACAACTTTTATATCAATCCTCCGTTTTCAGAATTTAAAATTATTGTTAACAATATCGATACATTATTATGACGAAAGTCTACATATTAAAAAAATAGTCAATTGGTTATCGTGAATAACCAAAACATGACTAAATAAGTGCATTCATTAAATCAAATCGTTCTTCGGCACTCGTGACAATAATTTGGTTATTCACTCTTTCCAATTAGTTATCCTATTACTATTATACGTTTTGTTCTGGTTTTAACCTTGAAGCATGTAAGGTGAGTTCAGATAAAAAGTATACGGAATATAAAAAGGAAAATATTTCTAATTGTTTCTTTTTATATACTTTGAATTTCAGATGATAGAGTGGCAGTAAACGCACGCCTTGTAAATAACGTGCCAATCTGGGGAACTGGTGCAGTTGTCGACAGTGCGAAATTCTGTTATCCATCTCCAGATGTGTTGAATATACCTGATGTTTGTATATACATAGTACATAAATTTGAAAACTGGTGTTACACTGAAGTCTACAGATTTGATGATGAACCTTGTGAGGTGTTGAAGCCACGAATCTGCGTAATCAAATTATAACCAAAGTTTTTGTCTTCAATAGCGATCTTCAGTTTTTTCTTTCGTTTCCAATCTGCAACTTATTTGACATTTTTATTTCTTAACTAGGGTTTGAGTTAATTTAAACTTATCATTTATTTTATATTATTTTATTATTATTAATATATTTGTTGCTGGAAGTGTCTAAAGGAAGATAACTGAGGGTTCTTCGTGGTAAAAACCTTGTAGGATACAAGAGTACAATTATTTGTTATGCATTTTCCATAGGGTACCTATGTAGTTCGAAAATTAATTTCAAGAAAACCACACAAATTAGTAGAAAATGGGTTTCAGTTCCTGAAACTAGAAAAACATATTACTTGCACAAAAAAGTATATGGTCATGCGGCAAAAGTTGATCATAATTTCAGTTGTTATGGACTCTTGAAAATTCAGCACAAAATACACTGGAAAAAAATGAAGCACCTAGATTTCATTTATGAGAAATCATTTCAACCCTATAACTTTTTTTATTAATTATTACCAAAATAAAATCAATCATAAATGGGTGAGCTTTAAAATGAAAATAAATTTCAAGCCATATCCAACCAATCAGGTACCACCCTGTATTCAGTACTTAGTACCATGTTGGGGTAAAAAAGTTCCTGGTAGAATGTAAACAAATAATTGCGCATTTGGATCCTATAGAAAAAATGAAGCATCAGTACTCAAGTTCGCATTTATAAAGCACATCTTATTACAAGTACAGAAACCAAGTTAGGTGAAAATCCGTTAAATTTAGTCGAGATATTCCCTTTTGAGATTGGAGTGCGAGTTTGCGGCCAGTGCTGAAAAATTTCCACAGAAAGCAAAAATAAAAAAATTAAAAATGGAAACATTTCTTATTAAAATATCTTAGAAATTATTATGACTTATGTTTTCCAATACTTTAGGCAATACTCCTTTTATGCATGTACAAGTTGAAATCTAAATTCATTAAGGGTAGAATCTACCCTTCTTATAGTAAAATACAAAAAAAAAAAAATGGCAAAAAGTAGGAACTTTTCCTTAAAACTTTCTAAATTAAGTGAAATGAAGATGCACTTTCTAACTTTATCATGTAATTTTTAATTGTTCGTGATAAGAGGTACCAGAATGACAGCAACACATTTTGCTTGTCATCATGATAACTATAGAAGAGCCATAACATCATCACATGGCTTCTTTGAAGAATTTTATATGTTTGAAGGGGGGCACCTGTTGTTTATCCTGTAAATAATGCAAAGACTGAACTTTTCACATCAACTTGTACTGTAAAAACAAGGGTATAAAATAAACTTGCATCAGAGCACACCAACACTTACCAAAGCTAAATTAACAGAGTCAACATTTCAAATTTATAAAATGTCAGGATTCAAAAAAGGAAATAAATACACATTTAAATCTGGGAATTTACCTCACAACAAAGCAAGGACTAAACTTTCAACAGTGAAAAGTGACTTAGAAATACCTAAATACATTAGACTTACAAGGAAAACTCATGAACTGGTTGTTAATGATCCATACACTGATCCTGAGGAGAAGGCAGAGCGGTCCAGTCGTGCGGCCAAGTTACTGCGACCAAAATCTAAATCCGTTCCTGTTGCTAGCAAATCTAAGAAAGGAGCTAAAAAGAAAAAAAGTAGGACATGTAATAATAAATAACGTAATTAACTTACAATCAAACAGTTTATTAATGTAGATTAAAAAAAATATATATGCCATATGTGCACAATTTTCAAACTATTTAGTATGCTTTTTCATTAAAACTTGCAAATTTATTTCCAAGAACACAAATTCTTGCACTTCGTATAGTAATTAACCTTTATTCAAGTTATAAAGTAGGAAATAATTCAACTAGATATCAGCCCAATATACATAAATGCTCCATTACAAAAATATATTAAAATTAAGGGGGAGATAACTCTAAATTGCATTTGAATATAGAAATAACTATAGTGTTAGTAGGACATTAAATATGGTTTCTTTTCTAATTCAGGTTGAATTCTGATTCCCAGAGTGCTGTGTCTTTACAAGTCAGAAAACATGTGGAATTTCGCATTTAGAGAGCATATGATAAAAAATCCAGACTGTGATGGTATTTTACTATACGATTTGGACAAAGAAGAAAAAAAGAGGTTTTTCATCAAGATTTAGACTTATTTGCGCAACGTGTAAATATTTTTCGAAGATGTATACAGAGTATGAGGAACTTGAAACCGGCAGACCGAGTAGAAAACCCTCATAACTGGTGTACTGGTTGGCCTGAGTCAGACTCCAATCAGTCCTACAAGCTTACGCAAAATCTTTCTAAGTGGCAATATCTCAACTCCAGCAGCCTCTAGCCTGCAAAGAAGGACAAATAAGGTATATAAAAACATTGTACAAGTTGTAAAAAAAGACATGTAAAGAAGAAGGGAAGAATTAGTTGAAATAAACCGCCTCCGAGGAAAGAAAAATCCACAACGTATTAGTGTTCAAATGGATGGCATGTACAGCAACAGAACCTACTCAGGTGTTGGACTCACCCCGTTCCAACCAGCAAATCAAGTTTTCTATACATCAGCTGAAAATGTAACAAAAAACATAATATTGTTAATTTGGTTGACAAAAATAAGTTCTGTTCAGAGCATTCTTCACTAGATGTTGATATTGACTCAGGCCAACTCCACTCTGAATGTACTGATGGATGTAGTGCTAATATTCCAATGGTGAAGAGCATTGGTGATGATAATGCTTGGGCCAGGGAGTGCTTTGAAGACCTTTTAAAAGACAACATAGAAGTAGACTATTTAGTTACTGACCCAGAGTTCAGCTTACAGAGCTGCAGTTGATTTGTATGAGGAGGGAAAATCAAAAACTTAGCCTCAGCATTTCATTGATACCAGGCATTTGTCGGAAAATATGCGGAAAAGTGTGAAAAAAGACAAAAGTCTCCTAAAAATCATGCCGGCACGGACACAAAAGCAACGCCAAAAGCTACTGAATAACTTTGCAATAGACTTAACTAAAAGGTGCAATTCTGAACTTGCTGTACGTATTAAGCAATTGGAGGAAATTTCAAAAGAGTTAAATCAAAGATGTCTCATACAGTTGATGCAGTTATCCGGTGCTACATGGGAAAACATGACTTATACAAGAAACATTCCTTTGTATGTGGCAAGAATGAGTGGCTCAAGAGGAGAAGTCTACTACCAAAGACATTCAAAATCATGCATACCCATGAAAACATGGATTTATTCGTATCGCAGTAAATAAGCGCCTCGGACCAAAAGCACTTGAGAAGACCAGGTTTAATATGAACACTAACTCGTGTGAATCGTAGCATAAGGCGTTCCTTACCTTCAAATGTAACGTACAAAAAGAACTATTCTGGAAGGGCACACTCAGCCATCCATAGTGTAAATCTTGGTCCAGGTGAATCCATCCTTGAGTTGTGCAGTGTCTTACACTGTGACATTCCAGTTGGGAGTACAGCTTACCAGGCTCTGAAAAGTGAGTAGAAAATAGACATTTTACGAAAGCAGCATAAGCAAACAATGGAATACAAGAAATATAGAAGTGATAACGTGAAAAACTGTACAAACTGTATGAAAAAGAAAGTGAAATTATTGCGTACGAGAAAAAGATGCTACTGAAAAGGGAAAACGAACAGAAACCTTCTTTTCGAAACAAACACACAGACCATTCCTACAGTGTAAAAAGCAAGAAAAGGAGAATTTCTGTTAGAAAATAGTTTTTATATTAATAAAATTACATATTAAACAATATAGTGAATTCTCTTCTAGATTAATGCTGATACGCTCGTTGAAAGAGAACTGCAATCCTTAACCAATGCTAAAGAACTGCCTTTTTAATCTCATAACATTTTACGTGCAAAGGTGCGTATAATTGTTAGGGAGATAACTAACAAAGGATTGCGAGAAAGTAGAATATTCGGCAAAAATGCAGATATGAATTTATATATATAGGTCTTGAATTTTTAATAAAGTAAACTTAAATGGAGCGTTTTAAACAATCTTTCTAAGCCGTAGGCCTTTAGTTATATCACTCTACCAGCCTATTTATATTTAACCCAATAGTTTGTTGGTTATATTAAGCACGCTTCTGGCTAAATTATGTCATTCAGTCTCATCGATTGATTGAGTACCAGATCAAATACCGTTTCTTAACTGGAAATTGTGGTGATTTACCACCGTAAAATTTACACAACCCTTTTTTTCAATGCAAAACTATCGATTACTTTGATAAAACCCATCGTATTGTTTTACTATGATATTATGTAATGATTTCTGCATTGAACAGGTTATTAAAATCATGTATGGCCTGAGGCAACCCTAATCCAATACAGCAGGTCGAAAACAAGTAACAAAGAAACACAGGAATTATTATATAATGGTGTCTTAATAAATAAAAAAAGCAAGATAACTGTGAATAGATAGCGACAAAATAAAATATACTATGGCCATGTGGTACGTCCGGATGCTTCAGATGAAATCGACATATACATGATATATCTATCTAACTTCTCTTTGGATGAAACGAACAAGAAGGCTATCTTTACAGGTGGATTTTTTTCTGGGCTATGGATCAAAAGTCAATTTGAGCTAATGTCATCACTTTGCTTTCGTAGTCATTTGTTTTTTTCCTCGTCACATTTGTTAAAACATCTGTACTGAAACATATCTGCATTTTTAGTTATCCGCTTTCAAATTGTGCCTATTATGTAGATCAAGCATATAATATGACCGCCATTACTGTTTTTAGGCGACAGGGATATTGTTACTAACTTCTCCATGTTTCAAAAACGATTAAAGATATTGGGATATAAATGTGACTTTTTTCTTATACAAAAGTGTCCGTTTGGTTGGAAACGTATGGATAGAAAAAAAGACGAATTTGTGGTTTTAAGATAATAACCCGCAAAGCATAGCAGATAGAAAGACTTTTAAATTGTTGAAACTATGACAAGGCAAGTTATTATAGATTCAAACCTGTATCAAATAATAGTATCAACAAAATTATCGAAATTTTATCCGATCAATAATCAAATCAAGTCAATTAAGGTGACAAAAGGGATATTACTACATCGGAGTAACTGCTACTGCAATGGTTCTGATTAGGTTCAGGCATTTCAAACGAAATTGTGGGCTAAATTTAGGTTTTACACCTCAATACCTTTCTCTCTCATGCGCAGATAATTAAATAGCATTTGAATGATAAAATGTCAGCATCGGTTAAAAGTGGTTACACCAGCACAAAGAATAGTTTACACAGATAAATCATTTCTCATTTGTTTCAGAGGAAACGAGATTAATGTAAAAAAATGCTGATTCTGTAATCTCCTTTATTTTGGGCTCTGGTGAATATATTGAAGGAAACCATTTACCAAAGGAAAGGTTATTTATGGACAATACATCATCAATATATCTGTATGTGAAATTAAAAGATTAAGCATCTCTTTTATTCATTTTTATTCTTTACAAGATTCTGCAGAATTGCAGACTCGAATGAAAACAAAAACAAGTCGGCTATAGCTACACCTCTTGAAACGTGTAACGTTCCCAATCGCACGCACACGAAGCACACGAAACACTATCCCACGAAACACACGGTTCACGAAAGCCACGCGAAACACATTACACGAAGCACGATAAACGAATGATCGTGTCCGCCGGAAGTATTCTTCTCAGTAATTAGTATATTGCGCAATCGAACTTGCAAAACGGATCTAATAATAATTTATGATATACAGTGTACGTGTTCGTCGTATTTTGTTGATTGCTAACATCTTACATGTAATTTTACATTAATGTGTATTATGCTTAATAAACAGATTCGATATACACAATTTTTAAATGTCTATAAATGTTTTGATATAAAAACACGTTAATTGTCGTTATACATCGTACATTTCGAAAACATTGTCATTGGTCTGGAAGTATGAAAATTAAAATTAAAATTAAAGATAACTTCAAAAAAAGTAGTTGATTTGTGTTTTTACCATTCAATCATATTGCTTTGAATATGAAATAAATAGAACAGTTTTATTTGTAAATTGCCAATATTTGTTAAATTTGTGTCATTGTGAGAAAAGCACTCTATTTTGAAATAATTGATAGCTATTTTAACTAATGCGATGCCATGTTATTTGTGTTAATAAAAAAAATGCATTTTCGGTATAAAAAAAAGTCAATTTTTATTATACATGCGAAAATATTTTTTACTATGCTGGGAGTAAGCAAATATTAAAATTTCATAAACTTGGAATAATATATACTCAATTTGTAGATAATAGAGTATTTTTGACCGATGTGATATACTTGCTCTAAATACGAAAAAATATTAATTTTAATGCGAAAAATATCAAAAGTCGTTGTATATGGATCATTGAGAACACATTTTGCTTGTTCCAGGGGAATAAAAATACCAAAATTTCATAAAGTATTGGTTTGATTGTTTGTTGTTTGTTGGGGTTTAACGTCCGAGCAGCAATATTTCAGCTATATTCAGACGATGAACATGAAATGGATGATAAAATGAACATGAAATAATGATGAAATGAAAAAGAGATGGGACACAAGGACAATGGGGTCGGCAAATTTTAATTGCCACTGAAAATAGGGGGAGGTGGGTAGGGTCGGGCAATTTAGCCTCCTGTGGCGGAGCCCTATGGTTCCTACTCAGGGAGAATACCACAGTAGGATTCTTTAACGTGCAAGAAACGTGGCGTCTTTCCCAACACGGTGCACCGCTATCGTTTGCGGTCAGGTTTTCCGTATTATAGCCTGACAACCCCAGCATATAACACGCCAGGAGTACCCCATTCCACCACCTTGGGCACACATCCCAGTTGCTCTGTGGGCAAAGCGCCTTAGCCCCCGGCTAGGGTTCTGAGCACTATTTAGTTGCCTTTTACGACAAGCTTAGCACTGCTGCAGGCTTATTCTTTTAACACCCGGACCTGCACGGGGCCTGTGAAAAGTACTCTATTTTGAAATACTTTAGCTTTTATTAATTAATGGGAAACAATTTTATTTGTCTAAAAATGAAAATATTGCATTGTACGGAAAATGTCCATTTTTATTATACATGGTACATTGCAAAAACATTTTCATTCCTCTCCGAGTATGAAAATATTGACATTTCATAAAGTTGAGGTAAAGTATACTAAATTTTTAGATAATAGTGTATTTTGATTTATGCGATACAATATACCATCTAATTGCTCTGAATATGAAAAGAAAGTAAAATATCCATATTTGTTGTATGTGGACCATTGGGAACACATTTGCCTTGTTCCAGGCTAAAATAAAAATACCAAAATTGCATAAAATATTGGTGAAAAGTACTATATTTTTAAATAATTTAGCCCTTTTAACTAATGTGATACAATCTTATTAGTCTAAAAACAAAATATTGCATTGTAGATATGTCCATGTTATTATACATGGTATATTGCAAAATCATTTTCACTGGTCAGGGAGTATGAAAATATTGAAAGTTCATTAACTGAGGTAAAATATTCTAATATTTTTTTAATCTCTAACGACAAACAAAAAGCTATAATGTGGGAAAATTTACCCGGACCATTTCGGTAGGCCTTTCTGCAGTATTCTATTTCAGCTGATTACAATATATATGTACAAATGATGTACGAATGTTTGAAATCCAATTATTTCCTACATGTATTGATTCCTGATTTTTTTTAATGCAAAAGGTACACTGATTTTGGCATAGAAAACGAAATTTAAACGGTATTCCATAAAAATGATCTACGACAGGAGTTTTTTCTTTACCATCTAATCAGAATATAGAACCGTTGTATGAAGAACGTTTAACGATACACGAAGAACGAAGCATGAAATGTGTACACGAAACACACACGCACACGAAGCAGGCTTAAATGGGAATGCTACACGTTTCAGGAGGTGTAGGAGAAGAGCATGATAAGTACCCATTGGAATGCCAACGTATTGCTGCTAAATAGCTCCTCCAAATGTGACAAATAGATTATCAATTAGGCAAATCAAGCACAATGCAGTCCGAGTTGCTCATTTCCTTATGTTACTTTGTATGTATGATTTTTGTTACTTTATGTTCTTTGTTGTGTATGTCTGTTTTCAATGTCTGGTCTTTGTCCTCAGATTACATTCTTTTGATTTCTCTTTCAATCTATCAAATGGTAACGTAGTGTAAATGATTTAGAAGTAAAAACTAATTTCCGAAAAACTGCAATATTTAAGGTTTTCAAGTAAATCTGTAGAATATTTAAGTACCCACTTATGACAGGATATTGATAGTAATGCAAATATTTTGCTGTCCATCTTTCAGTGCGTAGAATCTCCTTAAAAGGTGATTTGGCATTTGATGAAGATCCAGCTATACGTTTCTTTGGATCTTTGTCAAAAGTAGTACGTTTGTATGTGGCATCACCTGGGATGTTACTTTGAAAGCCCAATTCCTTGACAAGGCAGTCGTGGCCATGAGCTTTACAAACAAAGGCTGTGTTGTTTAAGGCTATGCTAGTTTCATTCAGGCAGCAAAGGAAGTAACAAGTAACAAGGTGTGTGCTTTACTTTGTTTTGGCTGTCGTTTTCTCTGGGATAAGGATTCCGTTTCCGCTTCTGATGTCACAGATGAAATCTTTCTCCTTTTGTTTTTATGTATTCAATGTTCATGCGATTGATGAGATGTCATTCATACACGTGTACAACGATTTATTCAACAATCAAAAAGATAAGTTTGTATGGTAAATGAAAATAACAAGTCAAAAACCTGAAAGCTGGAAACGATCTCAAAGTTCTTGAATTCCTACAGATACTTTCAATGAAAATGGTTGGTTAAACCAATTTTTATAGTGCATTTAACCCCCCTAGCTTTCATTAGGGTTAGAATATAGATATCTGCATTCTTTGATTTGAATGTGCTTTTACAATTTTGTCGATTATGTAGATCAAGCATATATGACCACAATTGTTATTTTTGATACGACAAAAATCATGTCACGATCCTTTTTACATACATGAATATCTAAAATACCATACGAGCTAGTCTCCGTTCGGTTGAAGTTGTATGACGACTCCTTATAAATTATTGGAAGTAAAAAGACGAATTTTATGGTGTTGAGTCTACATACATAACCTGCAAAGCATAGTAGAGAGAACGAATAATCAAAGGAACCAAGGTTATAGTGGTAATCAAAAGAATGTACACCAGAGACAAAGACCAGACATGGAAAATAGCCATACACAACAAAGAACATAAAGTAACTAAAATCAAACATAAAAAGTAACAAAAGCAAATGAGCAACTCGGATTCCACTAAAAATGTGAGCATGGACCAGGAGAACCGGTAGGGTAACCGCCCTCTGCTTTTCTAGAAACACCTTCGAGTTGCTCATAAAAAGTCAAGTCCAGGGTAGACAAACGAGGAAAGGAAAACTATGACACGTTGAATAAATCAGTTTTTATGGTGCTGATGGATACATCATTGCGATCCACAAGTTCATGATGACGACCATAAAACTTCTGTAGGGATGACTTCAATCTTGTAGCAACATAACCCTGTTCCAAAAACTTATTTGTTAGTATTAACAATTAGGATGGGAATTTAGCAATGTAATTTATGTAACAGACAATGTTAAAAGTTAAGTGTGAGAGGTTATCATTATTTAAAGGGATGAAGTTAGACTTTCAGGTGAAATAATGGTGTTATGTAAATCCGTATGAAGAATTTGGAAAGAAATACACTTCATAATATTACAACTGCAGACAAAAGAATATCACCTGCCTGTTCAATCTTCAAATACTACCAGCATTACTTCTTAAGTGTCGTTATCTGTAAAAGTCAGGCAATTTGTTCAATATGGTATGAAACCCACCATTTTGAAAGTGTAATTTGATTATTTGCACCATCAGAATCACGGAATCAGGAAAGATTTTCCGTATCATTTTGGTAATTTGAGTAATGATTTCACTGAAATGTAATGAAGAGGAACATTTTAAGGGCAGATAAATCTGTCAAAATACCTAATTTTTCTTACATTTTGTTGAAAATTATCTGTACAGAACAAAAGATGCAGAGATCAAATAATGATCATTTTCAAATAAGGAATGCGTCCTTGAGTGAAATCATATTGTCAGATCGGTGGGATTTTGACATGCATGTTTCTGATTGTTCCCATTTTGCCTGATTCTTACAATAACTTACACCTATCAAAAAGTTATTACAGACAGACTAGCACTTATATTTCATCACGACTAAATTATGTAATTAAATTTTGTACAGGTTTGATCATAAAGTCACATTGAAACATTGAAGGAGATTTTAGTAATGCAATGTATGTAGAATTTGGGAAGTTTACTTCATTTAAAGAGATATATTTGACATATCGAGCTTTCAAACGTTCTTTATATAAATCCGTTTAAAGCATTTTAGGAAAAACACAAACGTCATAATCGTAGAAAAAAGAACAAAGATTAGATAGTCGGACACAATAGTTAACACAGGTGTACTCCTCAGATTTCATTCTAATTCTTTACCAATTCAAATAATTTAAATAATACACTCAAATCCGAAAAGACCCGTGCAGGTCCGGGTGTCAAAAGAATAGGCCTACAGCAGCGCTAAGCTTGTCGTAAAAGGCGACTAAATAGTGCACAGAACCCTGCCCACAGAGCAACTGGGTAGTGTGCCCAAGGTGGTGGAATGGGGTACCCCTGGCGTATTACATGCTGGGGTTGTCACGCTATAATACGGAAAACCTGACCGCAAACGATAGTGGTGCACCGTCTTGGAAATTATGCCACGTTCCTCGCAGGTAAAAAACCCTACTGTGGTATTCTCACGGAGTAGGAACCATACGGCTCCGCCACAGGAGGCTAAATTGCCCGACCCTACCCACCTCTCCCTATTTCCACTGGCAATCAAAATTTGTCGACCCCATTGTTCTTGTGTCCCATCCCATTTTCCATTTCATCATCATTTCATGTTCATTTTAGTATCCACTTCATGTTCATTGCCTGAACATAGCTGAAATATTGCTACTCGGGCGTTAAAGCCAAACAAACAAACAAACAATCAAATCCGAAAATAAAACCATTGAAAAAAGACCGTGAAATTTAAAGTAAATATTTACCTCATATGCTAGAGAAAAAGGTCGTGCCTCCCCTTTTTGCTGATTAGCCAAAACAAAAGAAGGAACATCGTTTAACCTTATCCTTTGATATCAGTTTCCGCTCTATAGATGACGACTTTAGATAACGATTTATCTTGAAAAAACTACTTTCCAGGATTTTATATATCGCATCTTCCCGAAATAACTTAAGATAAAGGACATTACAGACACTATGAAGTCATCTTCCTATCATGACTTTCACTTAAAGATCGATGGTAAAGGAAACATATGACAAAACTATACGACAAATGCGATAACGTCTCATTCTGTCCTTTCCTGTCATCTGTGGCAACAACCCTTCAGCCTTGCCTACGGAGTTTTCATATTATAACTCAAACGTGATTCAAGAGCTCGTCGTAACTACCTGTTTTATCATGCCCGAATTCTGACAATAAGGCCTCTGAGTTATATTGATACAAGATTGACGTTATCACAACAAACGTTGTATGCTCGTCGTCATGAACTTGTGGATCGTTACGGTGTATCCATCTGCACTGACAACCGATTTGTTCGTCTTTTCATAGATTTTCTTTCCTCTGTGTTCTTTCCCCGACTTTACTTTTTTTATGAGCAACTTGGTGGGTATTTCTAGAAAAGCAAAGAACACTTATCCTATCGGTGGACTTGGTTCATGCTACCAGTTCATGTTGGTGTCCGAGTTATTCATTTGGTTTTGTTTCTTTGTACGTGCTATTTTGGTAAGTTTATCTTCATTGTGTGTGTGTGTGTTTTCCCTGTCTAGTCTTTATCCTTGGATGGTATTCTCTTGATTAATGCTCGAATCTTGGTTTTTTATGCACCGTCGTATAACCTTTAAGCTCTGACAGTCCTGGACAACAAAAGTAATCAAATCCACGGTAACTACTTCTGCTTCAATATACATTAAAACTGAAATTGCTATACGAGTCCTAGAATTACGTGAGGTTTATAACAATATGTTGACTTAAGGAAACCGAGATTTCGATTAACTTTTTACAAAAGTAAACTGTTAAGAATAATCTTAGAAAACTTGACACGCATACAAATTTGTATCAAATTTGATTTGTTTTTGTATTTAAATGTTGTTTTATTTTTATTAATTTTCAAGGTGCCCACCAAAATAATTTTTTAAACCCTTATATGTAAATGTTTTTTTTATTTCTTAGATAACACTTTGTATTGCCCAAAATAACAAAAAAAGTCAAAAGTGACGTTACAATGGCAACATGCGGTTCGGACGAGTTAAGTTTGATTCCAAATATAGCCATATTATACTCGGCGATACGTGACGCGCGGACCGTTCAAATTAAAAAGAAACACAGAACTATATGTTTATTGAGAATATAAAGATATCCAGAATAAATGGCTCAACCGTATAATCAAACGATGTCTCCCTAAATTATGAATGTTTAGATCCGATACCTTTTAAATCCAGCGGTCCTTTTCACAGAAAATTGTAAGTGTAAAATTAGCCGTAAGTTATGATGTCATAATAGAGTTAAGTATTGTGACGTCACAACTTACGACTAATTTTACTCTTAGGATTTTTTGTGAAAAGGGCTGCATTATCCTAAAATTAAAATTGTCAAACCGGTCGTGATAATAAATTGTCAAAAACTGAGTAACACATGGCAAGATGGGGTTTGGGCGACTTATGTTTACTACCATACTAATAATTCTTGAAACTCAAAAAAAAAAAAAAAAAAAGAAAAAAAAAGAAAAAATGACACGTGCAATTACTCTAAATTGATGATTTTCACCCATTTCATCATGTATTGTTCAAAACCTTACCACACTTGTGATCCTGGTCTATGATCTCAGTTTTTAGTGCAGGGTTGCATTTACATTTGTTTCTTTGGACGTGGTTATTTCATGTTGTTTGTTGTGTGCCTGTTTATACCTCATCTAGTCATTATGATATATTATTTTGATTACCGTTCAAATCTTGCTTCCTTGATTATTCTTACTGTCAACTTATTTTACATATATGTTCTATGAAGCGATACGTTTATTTTAGACGTTTGACTGCTCGTGAACCCTACAATCCAGCTGTTGATTCCATTGTTTTATTTTGAAGTACATTGAATTCACAGCCGTTACAATTCCCATCTAAAAACAGCCTTGAAATTTTGTATAAAATGTAAAACAAACAAATAGAATATCTGACAAGAGAACACATCATTATTAGTACAATCTACCCAGAGGTAAGTTATATAAAAAAGTTAATTTATGTACTAAATTTATGTTTTTTCTATGTGGATATAACATTAATCGTTGTTTATTGCCTCTATCTCTGAAATGTGAAAGCCCATGTTGTTAGGATTAAGATTTCTCAAGGAGTAATCAAGGGAACCAATGTCATAGCGGTAATAAGAAAATTGCAATCCAGGGACAAAGACCAGACATGGAAAACAAACATACACAACAAAGAACATAGAGTAACTACTAAAACAATGCATACAAAGTAACAAAAGCAAATGAGCAAATCGGATACCACTAAAACCTGGGAGCATGGACCAGGTGCACCTGTAGGGTAAGCGTCCTCTGGTTTTCTAGAAACACCCACCGAGTTGCTCATAAAAGTCAAGTCCGGGGTAGACAAACGAGGAAAGGAAAATTATGAACCGTTGAATAAACCAGTTTTCATGGTGCAGATGGATACACCATAACCATCACGTGAACTCGTGGATCGTTATGGTGTATCCATCAGCACCATGAAAACTGATTTATTCAACGGTTCATAGTTTTTCTTCCCTCGTTTGTCTACCCCGGACTTGACTTTTTATGGGCAACTCGGCGGGTGTTTCTAAAAAAGCAGAGGACGCTTACCCTACCGGTGCACATGGTCCATGCTCCCAGTTTTTAGTGGAGTCCGAGTTGCTCATTTACTTTTGTTACTTTGTATGTATGATTTTAGTTACTTTATGTTCTTTGTTGTGTATGTCTGTTTTCCATGTCTGGTTTTTTCTATGGATTACATTCTTTTGATTACTGTTTTAACCTTGGTTCCCTTGATTACTCGGTAATATATAGCAAGTGGCTTATTTAATGTTCTTCTGTAATAAATGAAACATTTGTTTAAAGTATATAAATTGATAAAAAAGTGATTGAAAAAAAAACTAGGAATAAGACTTTTCAACATATGTGTTTCTAATGCTGCCGATGAGATAGTATTCCTTGACACATCCGTACTATTCATTGAGATTAACAACATATATAATTGGTATTTTTTTGGATATTAATCATGAAATCACACGTATCGGGCAATGTTAATTTCTGCTTAATTTGTGAATATTTCAGCTCTAATTCGTTAAAAGTGGATGGTTGCTTAGATAAGACATGTTGAAGCTGACGCTTTTGATACTTTTTGTCGGTTTAGGATCCTGCAGAATAGGTACTATAAATAGTAATGTAATCTTACTTAATTATTTACAGCTGCTTCAAAAAATCTACAAATGAAATTAAAACGAGATAGAGGCATATTATAATCCAAATATATCTCTTATATAGAAAAAAATAGAAGGCTTGATACCATATTTTTACATGAATTGTAGAATTAGTGAAACCTTTGTGATGAAAATTTAGAAATAAACACAGGAAATATGTTCCGCTTATTTTTTTTATAAATGTAACAATGTAAATGTCAATTCCTTATATGTAGCAGCCAAAAATAGGCATGCGTTTAAGGGCTTTCTAAAATACCAATAGGCAACATACAGGCTTTTGTGATATAATCTTCCAATGCAATTTACTGCATATACCACATACATGTGTATTTTCCTATTTCCAATTATACTCCAAAAACTCCATTTTCCCTGGAAGAATCGACATTCCCCCCGCATAATACCCATTGCACTTTTCTTTACTCGATTTGTTGTATTATTGAATAAAATTATTTTTATCCTAAATACATTCGAAAAAGAAAATGCCACACATGCACCATCGTATAACCTATATAAAAATAGCAAAGACTTACAGATATCCCAAAATGGTCTTCTGTGTTAACACACCTTTAAGTGACCTTCTGAAGGGCCTCGATAACAAAAATCCACGTTAACGGAATGATGAAATTTCTTAAGAATTGACTGAAAGTAAAAAAAAACAACACATTAATGACTAACAGTAATAATAAGGGCGTTTTCTAACCAAAAAACTTGGAAATAATGGACAAACATCCAAAATCGATAACATTAGATTAAAGCAACGAAAAATCAACAAAACAGGCTTCAATCATAAACCATTTGCTGAAAATTGTGAAATTGATCGTGAACTTGATACAACAAAGCATAGAATCGTTCGATAATAAACAACGCCGGTAAAACAAATACTTGAAAATTTCAAAATAAGTAAAATGTAGAAAAAAAAAAAATTCAATCGTTAATATAAAGATTTATTATAGCCGGACATGCGTAAGGATAGTCTTGTGCCTAAATATATAGAACCTTTTTAAAGAACATTTTCTTTAATTAAGCATTGCCTAAAACTCAAAATAATATATGTTTTGAAAAAGTCAGACCAAGACAAGATACAAGAACAAAGTAATAAAATATTGAAATGCGCTGTGATTAGAAAAACAATATCATTGAACACATCGTGTTCTGGTGGAAGATAAGATAAATATAACCTGTTCCTGTAGAAGATAAAATAAATCTAAACTCTCCAGAATTTGACACCTTAAATTTAACGTACTCTAAGGATAAAATGTAATAGAGAACCGTAATGAATTCTATGAAATAGCCACTTTGACTAGTGTCAATGGAGTTACTTTATTGTGGCTGAAATGTGTAATGTTTGGTGGGTAGTCAATCCGGTAAAACGTCGAATCTAAAAGGAACATATATGGTGAAATATACCAAAAAGGTCAAACGACGACATAAATAACCAACATCTCTTGATTGTGGACATGCGCATGTCTACGGTGGGATTTAACTAGTTTTATTAGGCCTTTATCATCCCCTTTAGTGTAAGGTCAAACAATGAAGCAATTCTCCTAATACCTCACTAAGTAATATCTATCCAATTCTCCTAATACCTCACTAAGTAATATCTATCCAATTCTCCTAATACCTCAGTAAGTAATATCTATCCAATTCTCCTAATACCTCAACAAACAACAAATAGAATAGAAATGAGATATCAAATTAAAAACGCTCTCAGTGAAAGCTATCTAACGACATATTAAAGAGTAATCAAGGGAACCAAGGTTAAAGTGGTAATCAAAAGACTGTAATCCAGGAACAAAGACCAGACATGGAAAACAGACATACACAACAAAGAACATAAAGTAACAAAAAACATACATACAAAGTAACAAAAGCAAATTAGCAACTCGGATTCCACTAAATACTGACAATACAATCCAAAGAATCGGCATTTGCAATAAAAAATTCAACATTATAACTATAGTTTGTGATAAATTTTAATATTACGTTATACCATAACAGTAATTTAATGATTTCTCAAATCTTGCAGTTCACAATCACCCGCCACTCTCCCATTTTGGCCTCCTTTCATATATTATAAAATAGGAAATATACCATGGAAGTACTATATATAGCATACAGGTTATTGATTATCTTTGGCATTTTGTTTTCACGGAACCACGTTACTTTACATAGAGATTACCGTCTTAACCTAACCCTGATAAATATGAAAACCTGTCTAAACCAGGCACTTGTCCTTTTATATCAGTTACAATATCTTTTTAACCTTTGAAAATCGAAAATATGTCTAAACAAAAACAATTTCTTAAAGGTTTCAGTTTAGACCGTTGTGAAAGTTTGACAAACAACAATTGTATTTGCTCAGATACGGGAACCTTTCAATATTTTTTTAAGGATGTTCGCTGTTCATGTTCAGTCATTTTCGTCAGATTTTCGGATTCCCCTGTCTTTATCCATTTCATAGCTTTAATATTTTTTTGTCAAGCAACCCTCACTTTCTTTTAAAAAAAAAATTTTAAAAATGTAATGTTTGTTTTTGTTTTTGTTTGTTTGTTTGTTTTTGAGTTCTTTGTGCTTTGCTCAGTGTTTTGACAGATAAAACCTACTAGGACAAAACCTGTTGTTAATCTTGAGAATTCATTTTCTCACCACATTTTAAATGCCTGTATTTCAAAAAACAAGCGCATTGACCCATCAGTTATGTTTTTCTTGTCATATTGTTATAGCATAAAAGGTCTTTCACAACATTTTGATAATCTTCTTATTTTTTAAACTGGGCAGCCAACTACGTGTAAATTTTGTAGTTATCCATTTTTCCATGAAAACGCTATAATGTCTTGTAATTTAGTTACATGTAATCTGTCATTTTAAAGATGTTGTATAAAAAACTTGAGTTGCTATTGGTCTCCTATGTATGCTTTTTTTTAAAGCTAACATATGTGTTCGTAATAAAATACCCTTCTGTTCTGATTATATGCAGAAACCTAGACAGTGTCCAGTCATATATTTATTGACATACATTTGGATGAGTAAGAGCAATCAAGGGAACCAAGGTTATAGCGGTAATCAAAAGAATGTAATCCAGATAAATACAATTATTTAACAAAAGTGCCATTTTGGATTCATTTCAGCTTCGTGGATAAGATGGAGTCGGAGACCTGCAATATCTTATAGGCACTGGCCCGTACAATTGCACAAGCAATGGATGGGGATGAGACGGTTGAAATCATACTTAAACAATGGTTATTTGACAAGCAAATCAGGTAAAATTTGTAACATTAAAGGTAAGTTTATATAAAACATACAGAAGGTCATCAGAAATGCAAGTACGTCGTCTAAGCGCAAAAAAGCGAACAAAAATTATCTACATGCACAATAAAGCGAACATAACTAATTACCATTACACAAAGTAACTGAAAATAAGAAAAGAGAAAACATGATATCGCACAATAAAATTGAAAAATTAACTATATGAATGTCCACAAAACCGGAAGTGAATTCAGATATACATGCCTTCAACTATTTATCATCTTTTACCAGAACTCAAATAAAAAACAACAATAAATAATTACAATGGTGATGACAAATTTTCATAATAACGAAATAAAATACTTAAGGAAACAAACAAACATACTAAAAATTCTGAATTTTTAAATAAATGAACCGGGATGGCAAATAAACGTAGGTGAAAATGGTTTATCCAAGTAATATGAATGAACTATTGAAAGATAAAACATCACAAGGTTGGTTCAGTGGAATAAACAGTCGCATAGAAAGTTTTCAATAAAAAGTATATTCATAGTACCCATAACGTGCTACATGTACGTTGTTTCAGGGATTTTGAACTTTTGGTGTTGCAAAGTGTAGTATAGAATCTTTCGAATGATTTAAAATAGAAACATCTGAATACATGGCTAATGTTTAACTTCGGTGACTCCTGGATGGGTTAAAGGCACTTCGTCAACATATCAAACTACCATACTACTCTTTCATGACAACTGTAAATTGCAGTATACTACATTTGTGTTTCTCCCATAATTTCTCCTATGATATAATTTAAGATTTTGTATTATTTGTACTTCCGGTACAATTATTTTTCTTATTTCAGGATATTGCCCAGATATTAAAAACTTCTTAAATGGAAAGGTTGTATATGATGGAAAATCAGTGGGAGACAGTGCGACGTTGTCCTGTAATGAGAATTACACTCATTGTGGCCAGAAAGATACTGTTTGTAAAAATGACTTACAATGGAACAATCCCAACACTCTCTGTAAGTAATAAATGTTCACTATTGTTTAGCATTTATATTGTTTTGGGAATGAAATTAATTTATTTGTTTCATTTTTTTGTTGTAAAAATATTAAATTTCAGCATAGATCAAAACTATGGTTTCTACTTGAACTATTCTGGTATTTGAAAATTATAATTCAAAGTTGTTTTAATTTTTTGGTGATTTTGTTTTGCTTGGCGTACGAGAGGTACACTTCATGTTGAAAACTTCGCTTGCTAGCTTGGGCTGGGCAACAACTGCGAATAAAAAACGGAATTTCTCAAATGAGATGTTTTATTCACACAGAAAGCCTTGAGACGGATCATATAAACAAATGCAAGAATACATAATATAAATAGCGTTTAAATAAAAAGTAATATCTAAAACAATGATTAATTCTATGTTAAAAGATAACTCTTTCAACTTGATAAATATAAAGTTTAAATTAAATTGATTGTTTTCTATAAATTATTACTCTTCAAAACGTACGTAATTTCAAGTTGTAAAAGTTAAGGTATAATTGACCTGTAAATAAAAAAAACGGGATTTTTGTGATAAGATTCAAGCCGAAAGCGCTCACCAACTATGTGTTTACATTTTTTTATACTGCCTGAAACCCCGTCTCTTTGATCAATCTTGACGTTTCTAGGGTCACTACCTTATAAGGTGTATCTTAGTTAATCAACAAGATTTTATCAAAATAGTCACTAATTTTCCTTTTGTTACCTCTCTGTGTCTGTTGACAAAACCGAGATTCGTGTACTAACTCCAACTCTTCACCGCTAAAATTAAAAACGGTCATAAAACCAGGTTTGTCACCCCTCCTCGGCTGTTGCAATTTCTATTTTTCTTGATGAACATGTAATTTCCTATAATTACATGTTAAAATGTTAGGACCGAATAAATATAATGTAGATTAACTTTGAATATACACATTTCTCATGATAAACTTAAATTGACCCTTAAATCGAAAAAATAGAATACAAAATTATGCGCATACTGGTGAAAAAATGTTTCACAAACCTTTTAAAAATGAGTGGTCACAATATACAGGGAAAACATGTAATTATACTTGTACGGAGTTATCTTCCCATTTAATGGGGTAATGCAAATGCGTTATCGGATAATTAGTGATGGAGCGTGAGAGATAAGGAATCGGTATTAAAAATAAATCCGTTGACGATAAACAATTTATTTCTTTAAGTTTGTGTAAGAATCAGGTACAAAAATCGATAAATTCTTGAAATTGATACTTGTATTTTCAGGTTTACCATACTGCGTTTCTGACAATTTCACCTTTACGCATGGAAACTCCAGATACTTCATAAGTGGAAGCAAACGCAGTTTTAATGACTCTCAAGTAAGACATATCCTAATAGATGACTCTTTATAACACGAATTTGAACTAAAACTAGTTTTTTAAATAGATTTTGAAAGGAAAAAAATCGTCAAAGTGTTTATCTCCACATAAACATGTCGCATGCAAGTAAAACATAAAACCATATGGCTGGCCAGGAAACTATCAACCAAACAGAAATCTTCTTATACATAAAATTGAGTTATTGTCCAATAAAAACACCACTAGCAAGAAGTTTGACGATGCTCTCTTAAAACAAATAAATATTTCAATTTGAAAACTACATAATGACTTTGAAAGAGTAATCAAGGGAACCAAGGTTATAGCGGTAATCAAAGAGTAATCAAGGGAACCAAGGTTATAGCGGTAATCAAAAAGTAATCAAGGGAACCAAGGGAACCAAGGTTATAGCGGTAATCAAAAGAATGTAATCCAGGGACAAAGACCAGACATGGAAAACAGACATACACAACAAAGAACATTAAGTAACTAAAATCATACATATAAACTAACAAAAGCAAATGAGCAACTCGGACTCCACGAAAGTGCACCGGTAGGGTAAGCATTCTCAGTTTTTCTAGAAACACCCGCTGAGTTGCTCATAAAAAGTCCAAATCCGGGGTAGACAAATGAAGAAAGGAAAACTATGACCCGTTGAATAAACAGTTTTCATGGTGTAGCTGGATACAGCATAACGATCCACGAGTTCATGATGACGACCATAAACCTTCTGTAGTGATGTCGTCAATCTTGTAACAACATAACCCTGTTCCAGAAGCCTATTTGTTAGAGTTCTAGTGCGATACAAAAAGTCTGCGTAGTTTCGGCAAGCTCTGGTATAACGTATGAGTTGTGATATGAACACTCCATACGAAGGTGCTGAAGAGATGTTGCCACAGATGAAAGGAAAGTTGGCAATTCTGATTGAAAAGTCATCACTTTTGTCGTAAAGTTTTGGTCAATAGTTTTCCTTTACGAACGATTTCTAAGAGTAGGTCAAGATATGAGGCTGACTTCACAGTGTCTGTAGTATCTCAATTTCTTTGGGGTAGATGCGATATATCAAATACCCAAAATTAGGATTGTTTAAAGATAATACTTCATCTATATAGCGGAAATTGAGATCAAAGGATCTAGCCAAACGATATTCTAACTTTCGGATCAGATCAGCTATAAAATCATAAACCTCATAAGACTGAAGGAATAGGTCAGCAAGTAAAGGAGTACAATTTGTTCCCATTAGAATGCTGACCGTTTGTTGAAAAACACGTCCATCACACTGGACAAATATGTTATCGATTAAAAATTCAAGCATTTCGTAAATATTTTCCTCTGAAACATTATTTAATTTTAGATGTAAACTTTTAAGAACCCACAATATTTGCAATATTTAAGGCTGAAATAAACTCGCGACGAAATCCGATTTCCAACTGTTGATGCTGATTGAAAACCTATCTATCACTGTAACTTACAGATGGTCCGAATTATGCTGCTAAGTTGGACAATTTTCCATCTTTCCATCTTTAATATCACAATTTTCTACATGTATTGTTTTCGTTTTATTTTGTGATGGGCACATACTTTACTTTTGTAATGTGTTGTTAATTGGCTGGGAAAAAGATCAAAAATTGATTAACCTGTAGATTATCGGAATTTATGACAGCGGGGCCATCCACTTTAACAAAGCTGTCTAAATAATAAAAATAAAACTACAGGAATACAATAAACATTATCCATAGGCGTTATATAATCAACAAATATTAATGTGATATAAAGCGTGACAGTTTTTATTTAAGGATTTTTGCAAAAGTCTTCAAGGTAGCTTAGTGATGATCAATTCAAGAGAGGAACAAGATTTGATGCGCTGTGTACTAGACACACTGAACAATAATGGTAGAAATTATTACTTGTAATTATAACGTGATTTGTAAACACTCGACTATATGTGCTTCAATAGAAAAAAAAACAAATGGGAAAAAACGGTATTTTTCTCAAATTACACAAATTACATATCGTCCCATCTGGTACAATTTTCTATAAACTACTTTCAGTTTTCAAATAAATTCATTTCCTTGTATTACACATAATAGGATCTCTCAGTATTGAATTGGCTTCCTATCTCGATAGTTTTGGTTTTGAGTACTTCTTGTGTTTATCTGTTTTTGGATTAATATATTCCTATATATTTAGTTCTGATGCAGCTGATGAGAGATTGCCCCTAAACACGAGAATATCGAACTTTGCAATATAAATGACTGGTATATTTGTATTAGATAAATCTTCTATATTATTTTGCACATATTAAAAATGCAGAAACGTAAGGAGGTAAACCTAGGTAACTGACATAGCTCTTGAAAACAGTGATATGTTTGTATCATATTCCCCCCGTGCAGGTCCGGGTGTTAAAAGAATAGGCCTGCAGCAGCGCTAAGCTTGTCGTATAAGGCGACTAAATAGTGCGCAGAACCCTAGCCGGGGGCTAGGGCGCTCTGCCATAGAGCAACTGGGATGTGTGCCCCAGGTGGTGGAATGGGGTACCCCCGGCGTGTTACATGCTGGGGTTGTCAGGCTATAATACAGAAAATCTGACCGCAAACCATAGTGGTGCACCGTGTTGGGAAAGATGTCACGTTCCTGGCACAGTAAAGAACCCTACTGTGGTATTCTCCCGGAGTAGGAACCATAGGGCCCCGCCACAGGAGGCTAAATTGCCCGACCCTACCCACCTCTCCCTATTTCCAGCGGCAATCAAAATTTGTCGACCCCCCATTGTCCTTGTGTCCCATCCCTTTTTCATTTCATCATCATTTCATGTTCATTTTATCATCAATTTCATGTTCATCGTCTGAATATAGCTAAAATATTGCTGCTCGGACGTTAAACCCCAACAAACAAACAAAACAAACAGTATCATATTCAATTTCACAGAAGTTTATCAAGTTTTCATTTGAAACCAAATGAAATCAGTCCAAGTTACTTTGATGCTTACATGACATTAATGTAAAATGATGAATACAAACGTTCAAATGATTTGTATAAGTTGAGTACCTTAACTTAGGTGTACTTCCTTAAATCATTTTAAACAGTAGGTCATACAAAAGTTCTAATTTTATTATAGATATACCATCAGTTAAATGTAATACGGACAGACAGTACGTTTGGCATGGTATAGTTAAGACAAACGGATATTGGAAATTTATAAATGGAGATAACATAACTAATTCATTCTGGGGATCTGACGACCCTGATTCTGGTGAGTTCTGTGGAGTTTTAAAGAGGAGTGGATCTTACAGATGGTGGAGTGAAGGAGGAAATTGTGATAAATCATTTGCATACTTCATATGCGAAATTGTCGCTTAAATTGATATTTCAATAAATATATTTGTTTAGAGCTATATAATAATAACTTTATTTGGTAAGTGAAAACCAATAATCGAGGTTTTATCTTTAATTTACCAGCTAAATTAAAATGAGTTAAAACAAAAGTTCTCATGCTTTTTTTACTTTTAAAATATAAAATGTCGTTATCGTACGCATTGAACACTGTATGTATAGAAAACTAAAGTTATCTCTCTTCTTACCACATCAAAAGTAAATATATTATCATGTTCGATATGCTTTTTGCTTACACTTACAAATAAATAACGCAAAGGGATTTAACTTGTTTTGCCTGATATTGATCAAATGGCTATGGTAGTATTTTAAAAGAAACTATTTTTAGATGTTACATTTCAGCCAGTAAATTTCATTTCACTGTATTATTCAAACGTAATGTGATGCATGTGTAACATGTAAGAGGACGAAGTTGAATATTGGCATTCAAAAGAATGATCAATCATTTTACAGTTTTACTTTAACTAGTATTTATTTTCCTTGATAAAACGTCAAGGTTGAAGTTATAGACAATTTGTTTTGTAAAAGATTCGAAACAAGTAAGACACTCACTCAATCTTCATAGTTGCCAATCGGGGTTTTATTATGCATACTTCCATTTAGGTTACCAGTATACCGTTCTCATAGGCTTTCTCAATATACAGCTATTGAATGGTACAAGCTTACCATTGTCACATTAACCATCCTCGATTCGCAGTTGTCTTTATCCCGATTTCAAACCAGAAATATACTGATTCTTCCATGGCATCTTTCTTAGTTGCATTTCACATAAGTGAATAAAGTTTAATGTTGTAAAATTCAGCAAGTTCAAATATCATTTTACACGGATACCCGTAAATACCACTTTAAAATAACCCAATTAGACAATTCCTTTCATCAACCCTCTTCCAATATTTTGAAGAGTAATCAAGGGAACCAAGATTGTAGCGGAAATCGAAAGAGTGTAACCCAGGGACAAAGACCAAACATAGAAAACAGACAAACACAACAAAGAATATAAGTGACTAAAATAATACATACAAAGTAACAAAAGTAAATGAGCAACTTGGACTCCACTAAAAACTGGGAGCATAGGTCAGGTGCACCGGTAGGGTAAGCGTCCTCTGCTTTTCTAGAAACATCCACCGAGTTGCTCATAAAAAGTAAAGTCCGGGGTAGACGAAAGATGTCTTTATACAAATATAATACAAAACGGTTCATTTTTTTATGATCGGATTGCTCTAAGGTAAGGCCACTCACACTTGAATAGGCTGACCATTTTATGAAATATTTCACAACAAACATATACTCAGAAAGAAAAAAAACACGTTGACTGAACAATTTTTTTTTATTTAGCTTGCGTAATGAACCCAAGTAGATATTTTTTTTAAACAGAAAACCGAATGATATTATTTGATTCAGCTTTAAAACCCTCTTTTTGTCACACTCTTCCTGATAATCATACCAGGCAGTTTATGGGCTATGAGCAAATCGTTCAGAGCCTAAAATGTGCCTACTTTATCTGAAGGTTTTTTTTTATAAATACTGTCAGAAAACTGAAAAAACATTATAATGACTTTTGTAACTTTCGTAACTATATGGGCAGAGTTTTTGGGAAGTTGCAATATTTGAAATGTAACATTTATCTTAGAGAGGCAATGAAAGATATAAGAGTCACACAAAATAATGGAATGGAGGGTGATGATTTTATTGAATGCTTCGACGGATGTTTCAATTAAAGCAGAGGTTGATTTTCCTGCCAGAATACCTTGATCATGCTTCATGTTTTCATTGGAATCCAGGTTACTTATTTACTTGTGTTTCAATATGCATGCTAAATTAGTTTTTCGAATTCTTTGTTGTTTATGACTTCATTATCTAGTCTTTTTTTTTCTGAATGTTCTTCGTATTCATTACATTGTGAAACCGCCAAATTCTATCGTGATAAATTTTTTCCTGATATATCGGAATACAAACAGGCCTATAATTGCCACCTGGCAATGTTGTTAGATTAAATAGTCAGAACAGTACGGAAGATATTTTTATGATATTACGAAAATCCATCATTTTTATACTTTTTCCATCACTTTAGTAATTCCTGTCTTTAGAACAAATGATATAGTCTGTGAGCAGGGACTGACCACCATGCATTCCCCAACATCAACATCATGATTATTTTTATATCCCTCGATTTTTTTGTGGTGTAGGGGAAAAAAAGCTGAAGTTCAAGGGAAAATAGTAAAAAGAGAAATACTTCTCAAAACATTACAGAGTTAAAAACTAAAACCACTAGTGGTAGAGAAATTGATTGAAAAACGAAGAAACTACCTGTTCTGTACGAGTCAAACAGGAAAGCCTCGATGACAAGCATGATATTCAAATAATGTTTAAGGAAACTTGACAGATCTATATAAAGGCAAAGGCACCCAATCTGCATATTGACAACTGTTCAGCACAATAATATGTCAAGACGATTGCATCTATTTCACTCACTTTCTATCTCCCAACACAACTACAAAGATTCAACCAATGGACCAATGCTTTATATGGAAGCGAAACTACCAACGATTACTCATACATAAACTCATAGAAAGCAACGACATCACCACACAATTCGCCTTAGACATCTAAGCAGCAATACTCATGATATGAAAAGCCTGGAGATAGGTTACTTAGACTAAACCACTGCTTCAAACGTGGTGGTTTCGTAGAGCAAACATATGCAGACGCCTACTACAGCAAAGACTTAGACGAGGTTGTTCCACTTCAACAACTGTGAACCAACAGGCAACAACTGACCCGGTTGATTTCGATGTTAATGCAAGGGTTGACGACGATGTTATTGTAGCAGAAGCACCAAAGCAAAGCAGTGTGCCAGATCATATACTTCAAAGTCTTCCTGAAATGGACATATTGTTACAGAGATCAATTGCCAGTTGCTGAGTTAGAAGTCATTGACATACCTTTTTTTAAGAATAATCAAGGGAACTAAGGTTATAGCGGTAATCAAAAAAATGTAATCCAGGGACAAAGACCAGACATGGAAAACAGACATACACAACAAAGAACAAAAAGTAAATAAAAACATACGTACAAAGTAACAAAAGCAAATGAGCAACTCGGACTCCACTAAAAACTGGGAGCATGGACCAGGTGAACCGGTAGGGTAAGAGTTAAATTGTATTGTTAAATGATTAACTCCTTTTTCATTGCCTTATTATGCTGATGCAGTGCTTTGACAAACCTTTGAAGAATTTGTTTTTTTCTATAATATGCTGTTTTGAGTTTTTTTTTTGTGCATTACAATATTTGGTTTGTTGGGTTTTTATATTACAAATCATACATATAATGAATTAACGTAGACAGTTCCTTGAGATTTGTTTTACAAGAACTCTATTTTATAATGCAATTTACTTAAAGGGAACCAATAATCTAGCGGAAATCATACGAAAGTAACCCAGAGACAAAACCAGACAAGGAAAACAGACCAACTAAACAAAGAACATAAAGTTAGTAAAATAATACATACAAAGTAACAAAAGTAAATGAGCAACTCGGACTCCACTAAAAACCTTAAGTGTTTCCGCAATTTTCTTGATAATTTAAGAAAGCTGATATTCGTGACAGCCTGGCGATTTCTAGATATGTCAGTTCATTTGGTTTAGAACAAAATATAAGTTTGAAGAAGAAACAAAAGTAAACACAATCAGTCTTGTCTAAATGAGGTTTCAAAAAGTGGCAACATTCCACAAAAAATGCGTCAGTTTATTTTTGGCGACGAATTGATTCGAAGGTAAAAAGATCCCTGTAAATCATATTTTGGATTGGTGACTCAATGGAGTGTGCACGAGAGGGGGGTGTTATCTCAGCCAATTTACTAAGACGATATGTCCTAATCAGTGAATAATTCCATTATAATAGATATTGTTATCGCAATAGACAAACAGTTTAAAAATATTAGTCGATGATTTAGTAGAATTAAATATTTAAACAGGGCTGTACAATTTGTTCTAATTGGGATAGGGAATGTGGTGATGTCGTAATGATGTTGAAAAAAAAGGTTTTGGAATAGGTTTCAGTAAAAACTGTAAATAATAAAAAAAATCAAGACAGATATGTCAATTTACTGCTTCCAATAAAGATTTATTTATTATTTCTTAGTGTTACAGAATTTCACTAAATTGGATTTTATTTTTTTAGTAACCTTTATTACATGTACTTTCTTTTTGAAAACAAATCATTGTATTTCTTTGGAAATGAAATAACATACAATTCACCAAAGTCACAAACTATCATATCGATACACTTAAGTTTGTAATGATAGATGATTTAAGAAAGAGTAATCAAGAGAACCAGTTTTCATGGTGGAGATGGACACAGCGTAACCATCAACGAGTATGGTGATAACGAACATAAAACTGATTTAGTTATGACATTAATCTTATAGCAACTTAACCCTGTTCCCAAAGCCTAATTGTAAGAAGTCTTGCGCGAAAAACAAAAAAAGTTAACGCAGTAACGACAAACTCTAGCATAACGTATAAGTTGTGATATGAAAACTCAATACGCAGGTGCTGATATAATACTTAGAATCGGTTTGGTAATGTGAAAAAAAATCAATAAACAATATGTAGGGTAATGGTTCAATGTAACCTGTTTAACCGACAACCTGTTTCAGCATGACACTTTTTGATATCCCTTCATATCTGTTTAAATTTTCTTTGAGTCATTGTTAACCGAACATATCTCCTCACCGAAACCTCTCTTACTAACCGCTACAGACAGGCTTTTTGAAGTTCTCTGACAAGCGGTTGACGTCGTGTAAAATCATTCACATTTTCCCGACTTTGCAAGATTCTTGCATTGACTTAGAGAGCTGGTTGCAGTGAGTGAATTTTCGAAGCATGCCAATTTAAAGTCCAAAAAGGGATTTGGTATAGACAGGTTTCATAGTAGAAGTAAACCATTGGATGATCGTGTATAATTTACTAATTTAAATCACGACTATCAAAAAAATCATAAAAGACAAATATTCCTTATCATCCTGATGACAAATATGGATATAGATACAAGCCGGTTTGTAGCAATGGTTATCTTTTAGATTCAGCTCTACCTGATAACAAGACATGACGTAAGAAAAGTGATTCATACATATTTTAAACCCAGAAAGCGTTTGATTGGAAATCCGTAGATAGGACCCAAAGAAAGTGATCCGACATAAAGTCTGGTTACGTTCTACTATAAAATAATACGGGAAAATTATTTAATTTTGCACTTTAATATGGGAAAAGTTATATACGATATACAGATGATCCAAGAAAATACCATGGGAAGAGTTGTTTAAGGACTGTTTCATTGATTATGTTGAGTAATAATGGATCACCCCTACCTGATTTTAAACAGACCCATATTTAGCAATTTAAAAAAAGGTTCTGTACAGTTTCATATTCATCAGCACATCGACAAAACAGGAGGTTAAATCTTATGTTTGGTAACAGAGATGGCCATAGTCAGTTTAGTATTGCCTACCAACAGTCTCTTATAAGAACAGTTGTCACTATGATAAACCTGATAAAAACACAAAATAAACAATTCCGATAACCATGTACCTTATTGATGTATGCGGGAGAAGCTAACTGTTTAGAAAAAGGTCTAAAACTTGGAACGCCTACAACAGCAGAATGAAGAGTAAAAAAAAGAATAAAAATAACACAAACAGATCAAAGTTTGACACAAAAGACAATAAAATATGTTCATTAGTGTTGTTTCAGTATACATGCACTCCTATATTGATGGAAGTACATTTTTATTAATCATATAATGTGTTTAAGCATGATAATCCATAACCTGACAGAAAGTGTCATCAATGTTCTGAATTTGTTTATTGTATAGTGCTGCGTTATCATCAGTTCAAGAAAATAAAATTATCTACAAAAAAATGTAATGCTATGAGTTTGCAGTATGATTTTGTGTTATCGCTTATGTTGATAAATGAATAAGTAGTCCATGTATATAACGTAAAATATTCGTGATTTGTATTAACATGTGTGGAATACAATCAAGCTAACCTAGTTCAAAAGTAATCGAGGGAACCAAGTTTTTAGCGGAAATCAAACGAATGTAATCCAGGAACAAAGATCAGATATGTGAAACAGACAAACGCAACAAAGAACATAACGTAGCTAAAATAATACATCGAAAGAAACAAAATTAAATGAGTAACTCTGACTCCTCTAAAAACTCGGAGCATCAACCAGGTGCATCGATATAATAAGCGTCCTCTGCTTTCCTAAATTCAAATTATCTTATTTAGGAGTTCAAAGGTTCTATGATTAAATGTATCTTTGTTTTGAACAATTGTGATTAATGTTTGAATATGAGATCGATTCTTTCTTTTAAAAGCATTGACTTTTCATTCTATCATTCATCAAATCAAATTGAAAACAATTTGACATACATGGGGAATAACTTTAAATGTTGCTTAAAGGTTCCCAACGATCTAACATTCGATGAAATCATGACAATGAAGTAAACGTGAGCATTAATGCACGTATGTTTTTCTAATCTAATTAAAGATTTCTTAAAACATTAAAATAATTTTAAAAAACCTGACTAAAACATATTGCAATGTTTAGCTTTGGTATAAATGCGAATTTTAGCACAATGGCTATCAAATTTACCAATGCATTTTGTCTTTCAGTGAATCCATACGGTGTGTTCATTTTCCAAATCCTTGTCCCGTCGATCGATGTGGCACGTTCATATTCCATATACTCGTCAAATTGATCGATGTATTGTGTTTGTTATTTTCGTCTAGTTAATTTTTGTTGTGCTCTATATGTGATTTTCCATACCATTGTCCAGTCGTTCGGTGTGATGTTTCCGTTTTCTGCATCTCCATCCTGTCGATCAATGAGGTATTTTCATTTTCTTTATTTTCATAGAGTTGAGCGGTGTTGTGTGTATATTTCATACATCTTCGTCCCGTCGATAGATGATGAGCTTTTTTCATTTTCTCCATTTTCGTCAAGTCGATTGATATCGTTCGTTCGCTTTCTAGAGACTTGCCCAGTTGGTCGATGTGTGTTTATTTGCTTCATCATCGTCCGGTCAATTGTTAGGTGTTTTCCTTTTCAATCTCTTCTTGCAGTCGATCGTTGTGATTTGGATATTTTCTACATCCTCGTCCAGTCGAAGGATGTAATGATGATTCTGTACATCATCGTTTAGTCGATTGATGTGGAGTTTTTTCCTATATCAGCATTAAGTTCATTTATTACACCCTTGCCATTTGAATGGGTATAATTGTTACCCGTTACAGTGTCATTCATTTACGTTCTTATTAAGCTATCATATAATTAAATGCCATTTACTTCCTGTTTGTAAAACAAAGTGATCAGATTGAAGTTAATTGCTTCCTTATTTTCCCTATAAATCATGTGATTAAGTGATTTGTTGAGAATCACAAATAATGGCAAAAGCGAAATTGACGGGATAGTACCTTATTATTTCCTCTAAATACAGGTCTAGTTGCACATTGTATATAACAAACCTTACAACATCAATAACAAAATGGTTTTTTGTACACTGCTATAAAAGTCGTTTTACAGAAGGAATTGCACCCGATAAAACAAAATGTACCATTCATTTTGAAGCATTATAATAGAAAATTGGGCATGGGTTGTTTTGCTTGATAGTTCAAAAAGTTAAAAAAATGACCAATACATATGATGTTCAAACACTGCCTATCTACACCCGAGATATTTCTAAAGGGCGAACGCGGGTACATTAGTATTACCACAAGCCAAACGTTTGGCACCCTTTCTCCTTGACTCGGTTTGGAAAAAAAATGTATGGATACCAGTTTATTTGTCCTGGTGTAACTTGGCCTTGGATTAACCGTTAAACTCCTAAACTGGAGGCGATCGGTTTCGATTGAAAGATGACAGGAGACGAGAAGTCTGATTTGATCTTTGTTTTCTTTAATTTCCTTAAATCAAGTTTTTGTTTCGTATTTTCAATGATATATCCAATGAAACTTTCACTGCGTATCCCAATGTTTCCATAGATACAGTAGGTTGAAGTTATATTTGTAAAAGTTAGTTAAATGATCAAAGAAACATGCATGTTACCGAGAGGTGAATTCGGTACATAACCTTGAAAGTAAAATATTTATAACCTAAAGGCACGTGTAAAATAGTAGCATCCTATCAGTCTTGGGTGTTTTTATTTTGCGTTCATAATTCTGTAGTAATAAACAAATTAAGTAAAGATTAATGTGAAACAATGATATATGTAACCTGACAAACCTAATAGTAAAATAATAATATGTTTCCAACGTACTTGAATTATGGTTTAATATAATACATAAACTGATCCACGGATTTCTTTTGTCAAATGGTAATGTTATTAAGGAGGTAGACTTAGGGTAAGGGAAATAAATCTTGAAATCCGTGGTATGTTTGTATCATGTTAAATTTCAACGAAGCCTTACAAGCTTTTATTCGAAAGAGAAGGAAATCAGTCCAAGTTACTTTGATGCTTAAATGAGATTGATGTAAAATGCTGAATACAAACGTTCCAATGGTTTGTTTAAGTATTGTTCATTACAGTAGGTCTACCTCCTTAAGCTAGTGTTTTAATTCATTTATAAATTTCATTCAATACAGTGAAATTTGATGAAGCCAAATTCTAAATATAACAAAAACCTTTCTAACAAGACACATTTGTATGTCCTGTAAACGGTTCAAATATATGTTGAACATAGGAACACCGAACACCTGTTTAAACCGGAGAAAGAGGTTTGGTTTAGACATGTTGCACTGTACATTACGTATTGTTCATCTTATTACAATTTGTCGACACTAAAGTGTCAAATGAGTACTGAAATTCTAATTATTGATTTTGTATAGCTTGAAATAAATGGATCATTGTTAGGTTACATATATAGATGATAACAGTTTTGTTCATCTGTTAATTATCGTTTATCATTCTCGATTAAAGACTAATCGCAAAGCGATCGATCAACCATTTTCGCCGGAAAAATCGGGATTGTTTTGATCTTCTGAATGAATACCCATTCATTAACAATACGGATTTTAAATATTACATGTTTTTATAATAGGCCATTTTTACAAGTGAATGTATCGACGCAGTGTCCAGTGTTTATATACTCTTGTTTTGTTTATATACTCTAATTGTGACTATAATATATACATGCAAGTAAATATATCAATACAATCCTGATTTATATTTAGAATACGAAACATAGACCGCATCTCATGTAGAAGATGCACATATTTTTGCAATAAAATAATATACTAAAAATAAGGCATTCATGGAACATTGGGTGACACCCCTACGATTCGTTATGCAAAACGTCGGATAGCAAAATATCCAGAATGACCTTATCCAAAAGCCACGTGTTGAATTTTGCTGAAAACTGTGCGTAACATGTAAATATAATATAATTTTCTCATTTGCTTTTGTCACTTTCTATGTATGATTTTAATTATTTTGTGTTCTTTGTTGTGTGTGTCTATTTTCCATGTCTGGTCTTTGTCCCTGGATTACATTCTTTGTAATACCGCTATAACCTTGGTTTCCTTGATTACTCTTTCACAACTGTGCAAAGATTAAAAAGAAAATATTGATCCATTCTCAAATTACCATTTTGATCCACAACCTATCAGAGCGTATCACACAATACCTCGCAAATTCATAAAAATGACTCGCTTAAATACATCCAAAGTAGTTTGCAGCAAAGGAACCAATTGTTAATTTAATGGCGAAAATTGATAATTTGTCAGTCTCAGATCAGTCATTGCTTCGTCAAAAGTACCGATGATCGCCTGGTCTGCGCATACCGTGATTACTGATTGATTAATATATTTTAAAGAATGATTCTTTTTGTTTCTCAGTTTCTACGCGTAACATAATTTTCATAAATGATATAAATTAAGACAAAACATCCTTTAAAATGTACCACATTTCTTTTAAGTCTGTTTTGACAACATGATATAAACCCTGACTTTGATTTCGAAATATAGCCAAATTACTTTGAGTGATTCCGAAGAACTCATTTAATTTTCATATGAACGATCATTCGTTAATTTACCAAGGTGAGATTGGTGGCAAATCATCGGTGATTGATCAGTTAGTGATTTGTCGATTATGAATCACCAATCCATCAAATGACATTCTACAACCAAACCATTCACCTATCTGATCTGAAAATACAGTTTTGCCATTATGCAATATATCTTGTTTTTGCACCTGTACTTGAAAATTAGCTCTACTTCTTGTTGAAATGTCACGGAAAATACAAAGTAAATTGCTGTATTCTAATTACGAAAATGAACGACAAAGTACATTAAATTCAAAGACGAATATTACGTAAGCATAATTATCAAATTGCTTTATATTCATTTTCAAAGGTTTGGAGTTATATGCAGACACCACGCTGTGTAGAAAGATAGTGAAAACATGTATATGTACTTAAAATATTAGGGTTGATTGACAATGAGCAAAATCAGATCGTTCTTTGAATGTCAGAGGAGATTGCTTATTTGATGTTGAAACACATGTCAATGACATTAAACAACTCTGTTTTTATTGCTTTGCAATGAGTTAAAGAAATAATATTTTAATTTATAATTTTGAATTTTGAGTAAGAGTAATCAAGGGAACCAAGGATATAGGGTAATCAAAAGAATGTAATCCAGGGACAAAGACCAGACATGGAAAACAGACATACACAAGAAAGAACATAAAGTAACTAAAACCATACATACAAAGTAACAAAAGCAGCTGAGCAACCAGGACTCCACTAAAAACTTGGAGCATGGACCAGGTGTACCGGTATGGTAAGCGTCCTCTGCTTTTCGTTAAACACCCGCCGAGAAAGTTTTTGTTAAAAAACAACGATTTTTGCTTGATTCGTTAATAAAAATAAATTAGTATTACAATCAAGGATAAATATCAGGCAGTGAAAGTGATACTGACATGCAATGCATTTGGAAGTCAAATGATTTAGGTAATATCCAAATGATGTGGTTAATTGGTGAACGATAAAATGTATCTATACGTTGTCATGACAGCATTTCTCAGGATTTTGAACATTTATATGATTGATATTTTTGTAACAATAAAAGCACCCTTGTTGCCTTTTGCCCTATTCGTAGTAACAAATGCAATAGGTTTATATCACTTATCTAATTACCTCCCTTTGCTATTTTAATAATTGCTGTTTATATCTCGGTTATTTTAAGAAAAAAAAATTCAATCTACATTAAACTAAGTGTAAGCAATTTGCTTTCTTTAACAATTATTGCATTATTGTTAGTTCATTCTGAGTATCAGCAAAGCAAGGTTAACACAGATTTCAACAGATGAAAAAAATATGATACAAAAAGTCAAAACCAGAGAAACAGACCTAAGATCATCAACATTCCTATGTAAGCTAGTTAGGATGCGGAGCCAACCCATGCACCTCGTCAATGACACCATTTTGTCTTTGTTTTGTATGTCTATTTTCCATGTCTAATAATTTTCCTTTTGAATATAATCGTTTGGTTTCCGCTCGATTCAGAAGAAATATATATGTCAGTGGTGAATACCAAAACACTGAATGACGTTATTGTTGCCTGAAATGAATTATATGTTACATATTACATTGATAATTAAGTTTTCAATTATCTACACAAGAAAAAAATCACTAAGCCAATCTCCTTAAAAAAGATTGGTTGATTGTGCTGCTTATGCTCTAAGTAGCATCAGAGTTAAGCAAGACACAATACACAAAATAATACATTAAACTAGAATACATCGTGTGATTAAAACAAATACATCTTACCTGTATACCATATAACAATTATAAGTTTAGTACGAAAAAAAGTCAAGAATTATAAATGATGATTGGAAGAATAAACAAATTATATATCTCACCGAACCAACACACAAAATATGAATGATGAGAAAGCACTAAAAACAAGTTAAAATAAAACAACTTTCAAAGCAAAGAAGAGGTACAATTAGGAAACAAGAAAAACATCCACAAACTATATAAATATTGTATGTAAAGGAATGCAAACTACATAAATAGTGTATGTAAAGGAATAAAAAAGAGTAATTAACCAATACACAATACAGACAATATTGTTTTAATAATACAAAGTCTAACAATAGATGTTCAAACAACTTATTCAGATAAACAGAATATAAACTAGAAACATTTATTAGCGAACAGTTAGTTTCAGCAGGAATTTGCATTAGACACGGTTTTGATTGACACATTTATTATACGTAAGATGTGAAAATGACACCCTCTTGCCAAACTAACAGAATGAAATAAAATTATGTATGTCTAAATCAGTTGTGGTTTCAGAAACAGAAAATCAATGTATGGATTTCAATATCGTCTTTGAGTTTATATCTTTTTTTAGAAAAGTAAGATATAGCACATAAAGTTCACCTTGCCTAAAGAGCACCTCTTAAAATGATAAGTTTTTATTTCAATGAATAAAATTGATACAACCACATGATTTCAAATTTTCTCAAATTTGGGCGATTCAAGATATTACGAATCTCTAGTTTGTCAAACTCAGAATGTCTGAAAAGCTAAAGAGCGATTTTTAAAATATCAAACATAAGTACTTATGTTGGTCATTTCAAATTACAAGCAAGACAACTCGGAGTCGATAATAGAATGATTCAAAGATATCTTATCAATTAACGAATCGGTCCGAAAAAAGTTGAGCAAATTAAATTTCTCAGATTTCATATAAGAAAAAATAGTGACAGATTAAGATAATAAAACAAATAAGCAACTGGTTAGATGCCTTGAAATAGTGTTCATCGAGGTGACTCGGAATCTGGACTAAATGACGGGCCTAAAAGGCTTCAAGACAAGGATTTGTTTCCTACCTTTTGTGAAAGTTAACGGTTCTATTCTGCACAATTATAATTTTCCATGCAAAAATAAGAGATATTGTAATCTAATTTGCTTTCAGTGTGAACTTAATCCATTTAAATCAGAAATAGATCTTCCAATTATTTCGTTCTCCTTACCAGATTGTCAGAACGAACGTCTCAAAACATTTAAACAATAGTTAAATAGTATTACCCATATCACAGAGCACATTTCAACTACAATGTATAATGATTGACATTTCGAAACAACGATTTTGATAATGAACTAATTAGAAAAGGACATATCTAAACTCGTCTTTGCATTTACATAAACCAAGTCTAATAATACCCCCCAAAAATGTGACACCTAACAGTACAAAAGTCCAGACTTCAAATTGCTTTCTTTCATGATGACAATAGTATACCCCTATATTTACGCTAAATGTTCAATATAGACAATTTTCACTGCTTCTTGATTCAGGAATTCCGACCGAATTTTGAAAAGGCTTTAGATTCACACATGTCAGATAATAACACGGAAATGCTTTTAGGTAGGCATAATTTATTTATGAAATTCTGTACACCCTGTGAATTTCTTTTGAATTGAAAAGTAAATAGTCATAAATGAGGGAAAACTGTTTCTCTTGTGTTAACATGATTTTGTTGGGGGGGGGAGGAACAGCTGGTTCAGAAACACATTTAAAACAATTGCGTTAAACTTTCGTGTGAAGAATAAATTTTAAAACAAATTTTAAAATGTCTTAAATGCAAACATTGATAATTAGAGTTGTCAGTTTGTCAACCAAAGAATTGAATTAACCTTTTCAAACAAAAATGACAACAAAAACAACAAGAAAAATCAATAAAAACAATAAAGAACAAAAAGCAACAAAAAACAACAAAAACAAAACAAACAAAATACAACAAATAATCCGTAATAAACAATACAGTCAAAAATAGTCAGAATTTGTGTAATAACAAAATCAGAAATTCAACCAAAGTTCCTGAAAAAAAACACAAGCTACAATAAACAACCCCCCCCCCCCCCCAAAAAAAAAAAAAAAAAAAAAAAAACAACCTTAAATAAGGCAAAATTATTGCTTTGATTAACTCTCATACTGGCTGCGCCTTTGCTGGGATTTGGTTCTGTTAACCTTGATTCTGTTTGTTTGCAAAACAATTGAAATGTTTCCAATTTTTAGACCATATCTATTGATAGCTTTGATATTCTTTGAAATGTCAGTCCCTGTAAGAATCAGGCAGTAGATAAAATATAGTATGAGAAAAACCCATCATTTTGTAATTTGACTATTTGCAGCATCAGAATCAAGGAAAACAGACAATATGTTTCAAACCATGCTGGCCCATTGAGTTACAATTTCATTGAAATACACTGAAAAATGAACATTTCTCGGGCAGATAACTCTGTCAAAAAAACCTCATTTTTCTGAGATACTTTCTGAGCAAAGCCAGTGATGCATATATCAAGTAATGGTCTTTTCAGACAGAGAAAACATCGTTGAGATTATTTTATTTTCAGATCGTTGGGGTTTTGACATGCATGTTTCTGATTTTCCCCATTTTGCCTGATTCGTACAAACACTTACACTTAATAAACTAGTTTGACTGCGTTTAGCATTTTGGGACTTATATATTTTAGCAAACTATTATTGCTCCGTAACATTACCTGAAATGTTCATTTTATCATATGTTTTATGACATATTATCAACCGTATAAGATTACTTACCGCTGTGTGTGCATCTGGATGTTCATTAAGATGTAAATGAAAATTTCTCAAATAGGTTATTCCACATAAAATTACAAATTTATTTGAATTTGATATATAATAGAGCATACCTCTTTGAAAAACAAACAACAATTATTGCTGATATTTGCTCAGTCTGCCTTGTTCAATTGTTTGAAATGCTATCATACCTTTAAGCTCATTTAGGGAGCTACTGCGTCACTATTTACAAAAAGCCCCAAATTATATTGGAAAAAATATTTGAAAAAAAACAGGACGTCATTTTTATAACTATTTTAAAAAACAGGACGTTGTTCAGTATGTCATTTTTTTCCGTTTTGTACGTATTTTTGTAGATTTCGTGTTTAGTGCTGAACAACGAAATTAAAGTTCGAACGGACAATAATTTCCGCGGATGAATGTTAATCAGTTTATGCTCTGGCTCGATCAAGCGACACGAGGAAGAAGCCTATCGAGCAGTCGAAATCCTTTCACCCCGTCACTATTAATTACCTAATTAAATAATTAAAAATCTAGTTTTATTTCCCATATCACTTGGGTAATGCGGGAAGCATATGGGTAAAATATATGATAATGATCCTACCGTTATTTTCACCTCGTAATTTCTCATTAATCATACATTTCACCTATATGCTTCCCGCTTCACATATCAAGTATTTATGAACGTGAAACTATTCGTCATTTTTATTTTGTTGAATAACTCGAATAGATAATTTCATATAAGAAAATTATTATTAGTCGAATTTCCATCCTCCATCTCGAGATGACCGTAACAGCCGTTACGGTTATCAGCTTTACCCCAGTGCATATAGCGTTGGGCTATCTGAGTTTTGTGATGTAAGAGTTAACTAATATAAATCGTAAGAATGACGTTCAGTATTCCTGGCTTTTCTTGCATTGTTTTCACTGAAAGCGATTGTCGTCAAAGTGTCGGTAAACTTTTAACTAGCAATGGCGCCTCAAGTTTTCATTCGCAAGAATTTTGACTTACATTTTTTTACTCGTAATTTGGAAAATGACAACGGGCGTCTTGATTTCCTGAGGGATGTATAATACATATTTCCTTCGTAATTAAAATAATTCATGCATCATCGCAACACTAAGATTTATAATAAAAGAGACGACTTTAATTTTAAAATTTTAATATCATAAGTTTTCCATACATGTGCAGCCATACCCCTTCATCTTCTGCACATGGTGTATATTTCACAATTGATTCTCAAGTACTAGCTACTCTGATTCCCTTCAACACCATAAATATCTGCATCACAGTCCCCTGAGTCAGGGGTATGCGGAAACGTGTCTTAAAAGGTCTCTTACAAAATTCTTTTTAAGATATCAGTCCGTAGTTCAAAAATACTAAGTTCGTCTAAAACAATGAATAATGATTGTTTTTTTTTTTTTTTTTTTTTTTTTTTTTTGTAAATTGTTCTTTGTGCTGATATGACGGCTGGTTTACCGATTATTACAATTGCATGTAAATGCTTTTTAATCACCACTAGAATAGTCACGCTGCAATGGTGTAGTGAGATTTAGCGCGCTGTAAAACCTAGATTTAACCCACTATTTCGTCCGAAGTGCCTGTACCAAGTCAGAACCATTGCGGTACCAGCTGCTTCGGTGGTGTAATATCTGTTTTTGTTTATTTTGGACTTGACTTGATTATGAATCGGATTAGTGTTCGGTAATTTTGTTGCTACCCTTATTAAGGCGCGTGTTCACAGGAAGCAATACCTTTTCAGACCAATATAAAACATGTTTCAACAAAAAATACTGTTATGTATTGAAATGTTTTAAATGCTTTCTAAATCCTGAGAAAAAGTAGATATACTTCTGTAATAATTTACAAGAAATACAGAGAAATTCGTCGAATTTCTTTTATTTTATTGACACATGAACCCTTATTTCAAGTATCCAACAATTTCTTTTCCCCTCTAACCACGAAAATTGATACCCACGAATATAAATGAAACCACAGTTTGAAGCATGCAAACTATATTAACATTTCGAAACTAACATTTGGCACCCAACCTTATACGTTTGATTGAAATTAATATGAAACTGTACTTTTTATATAATGCTGCAATCAAACAGCTTTCTGCAAAAATAGTTTTTACACAACAATAACGTATACTTTCGTTTTTTTCACAAAGATCGCTGCTATTTTCAGGTAAATATGCGGTGGTCTTTTTATTCAAAGAACTCAAATAACAAAACTATTTTAGGAATTACACTAGAGGAATTGTCTGTAGACAATTTAGAATTATCATCTATACAGGTTTATTTGGCATTTTTAAATAAATGATTTCAAGAAATAGACGTCAAAAACTGTCAAGTGAATTATTTGTGTCATTAAGAAATTAAACACATTAGAGTGACGTTGGATATCCTATTGAAGTTCCAAAATGTCACGTAACATAGTTTTTAAATGTCACGTCAAATTCTATACATTGTATGCTATAATTGTGACGTATTAACAAATTTGATTTACATGCTGTTTATGAAGTAAATTCATCCCAAATGACCCGATACTTCCGCTTTTAATATGAATGAATAATGAATTTCTAAGAGAATGTTTACATGACTATTTTTGAAACACTTTATTTGGTGCATAATTGAGACCTATTGACTTAGGAAGAATTTATAGCTGGCACTTTGACTTATAGTCAACTATTTCCGTTCGCTATACCGTTTATAGCGTCACACGAACTTATTTTTTTAATTTCAAAGGCCAAAGGTATGGTTCTGATTTAAGTAATAATTCATGAAATGGCAGGGTAATCCAGGAAAAAGTATAAGCTCGCGCGTTAGAGACAAAGTTAAAGGCACGTCATGCAAATATTAACGGACAATTGTCAAATAGGGTAGGACATCTCGCTTTCTCAAAGTTATTTGCAGGAAACAATCCTTCAGTTGATACAAATAATTCACTTCAGTATGTGGACGGAAATCTTTTTTTGTAGAAACATTATTTCTGAGTAAAGTTATAAGTACCATTCTGTGTATAATCCCGGCGATGAGTGGTACATCATTTTACTCAATTTGGTCTGTTTAACTCAAACACATTGAATATATCTAGAAAACAACTGAAAAGATATATAAATTTATTCTGATCATCTTTGATCTAGACTTTTTTGTTAGCTTATATCGGAAAAAAATGTCGGAAAATTTTCTCATAATTTTTCATAATGCATTTCAACTAAACTTAACGCATCATTATCTTAAAAAGGCAAACTTTACTAACACTTCGATGGTGATGTTTGGAGATAATGAGATAAACGTATGCGCATTTGGATCATGCAATACAATCTTGTTTTTTATGTGCAACATCTTACACACATTTAATTTGATTCTTAGACAAAGAAGTACTTAAGAATAACAGGATTTGAAATGTTATTTCATCCTGAAACAATATAAGAAAATATATAGACGGGTAGTGTCCTCGTTTTGCAATACGACAAGCGAACATCCCTAAACAACAAAACTGAACATATTATATTAAAGTCTAACGAAGCTCCATTACAAATAGAAATAGAAAATTACAGTTTGTTCAGAAAAAAAAGGAACAAGTGTGTATGTGAACAATAAGGCTAAAAACAAAATTACCGAACGCTAATCCGATCCATAATCAAGTCAATATAAAACAAAAACTGGGAAAATAGATTTAACACCATCGGAGCAACTAGTACCGCAATAGTTCTGACTTGGTACAGGCACTTCAGATGAAATAGTGGGTTAAATCTAGGTTTTACAGCGCTAACTTGGTAGACATTTCTAACGAACTGATTAGTTAAATCTAAATTTACAAGTAAAGGTCATAAGTAATCGTTTCTTTTCACAATTACTAATCCATGATTGTGTTATAACATCGTGAACTGATTATGTTTATTCTCCCTTGATTTTGTATACTTTTATCAGATTATATTCCTTTCTGGATTTCGTAGCGCATAAATGCCTCAACTTACTTTTACGGCACTCATTTGATGTGATTAACGAGTTCCTTCAATACCAAACAGGGTTTGAGTAAGGCACAAGACTACAACCGGGCATCGCTCTTGTACATTTTTAACATTTGTTAAGTCATTGAAAAAGGAAGGAAGCTGAAAGGGGTTATAAAGATTAGGTAGACGGTTGTCCATTAAAAAAAACAATTAAGCGTACCGGATCATGATAGAGTAAATATTTTTTTAAAGGTTTTTTTATTTGTTTATGAACTGCACAACATAATTTTAAATTGATTTAAAGGCTTATTTTACTGATTTGTTCAACGTGTTAAAGTATCGTTTTCTTTTTCGTATACCCCGGACATTTCATGAGCAACTCGGCGGGCGTTTCTAAAAAAGCAGGGGATGCTTACCATATCGGTGCACCTGGCCCATGCTAAAAGTTTGTGTGGGGTCCGAGTAGCTCATTTACTTTTGTTACTTTGTATTTATTATTTAAGTTACTTCATGTTCTTTGCTGTGTTTATCTGTTTCCCATGTCTGGTCTTTGTCCCTCGATGACCTTCTTTTGATTTCCGCTGGAATCTGGGGTTCCTGGATTACTCTGGCACTTTGAATTCACTTCCTTGGCCCATTTTTGTGGGCTTATTTGAAGACTATTTCGGTTGGCTTGACGTTAATCGTTAGCCTGGCATGCGATGATCGATGTTAATGTACCTTTTGTTGAGTAAGCTGGAAAAATAAATGGAAAATTTGAAAGCTCTACATTTAAAAAAAAATTGCCTCTTATGACCACACTCTTATGTCTTAGTAATACACATGTAAGTGCTAATTGAACTTTTAGGAAATGAAGATATGTTATATAAAAAACATAAAGATAATATTTTACTATTGAAGTTTAGGAAAAAACACCACAAATTTCATATCATGACATTGATGTCAAACACTTATGGGAAAAAGAAAGAAAAGAGATAGAAAACTATATTGAATACATGTAATAAGCTTGACCAGTTATGGCAAAAGTAACTTGACAGTCTTCATAAAACTAGGTATTGTCTGAGTTTGGAATTCTTTTCGTTTTAAGAATAATTCATAAAACTCACCCGTACTAAAGGACAAAGACGTGCCTTCTGATGGTTAATTAGTTGTTATTGCGTATTGTAATTCCACCAACTTTACCCTGAACTATACCGGCATCACTGCCTCCTTAATAAGGACTAGTTTTACAAGCTGTATTTTGTCATTTTCTTAATTCAAACATAAATAAAAATTCAATACTATTTTAGTTTAACGACTTTCATTGGCAAGCTAATTTGCTTAAGAACCATGAAAATATTTCTAATGATCATAATCGAGTATCGCAGATTTATAGAGCGCATTTTTCCACTTTTTGAACTTTGTACAATTTTTGTAGAAATAAAGTAAATTTAGTTTTTAAAGTTTGATTTTGGGAATTATGTATGGAAGTAAATTATTATGAAGCAACGTTTAAAATGTAAATACATATTATTCCAATAAAGGAATACATTGACAAATGCATAAAATGAAAAAAATAATCAATCGAGTTAGTAAACCCAAATACTTTCAGAAAGAAAACAATTCTGAACACGAACAAAAAGGGTTACCTTCATAGAAGAGCAAATGTCTTTAAATATTTCGTTAGTTATTGAACTACATAAATGCTTCCCTGTGATCACAACAATTTTATCTTTTATTTACTATCTTTTCTATGAACTACTCACTTATTGACAATAACACAGTATCTAACTGTAACAGAAGCACTCTGAGAACGTAGGTATTTATACATTCATATGTACTTTGTTATAATGCTGCTGATGAGAGTTGAGAGAAACAATTGTTTGAAAGCTCCATATTTGTTAAATAGCTGATGACATAAATAAACAAGATAATCGCATCATTCATTTGCAGATCAGATATAGGATGGACGAAACAAAATGTCATTCTGAACGTTCCTCATTCTTTGCATCTGAAGGTTATTTGATGGATGGGGTTGCCGTTGAATCGATATCTTCACCAAACCAATAGATTTGCTCCAACAATGACTTGGAATATCAATATCTAACGATCTATGTAAATTACAGTCACCATTTCCATGATGGCTAAGAAAAGAGATGATACCAAATAAAAAAAATATTGATAGTTATTGTTGACAACATTTACTGCCAAAGAATCTTACTGTTTAAGGTGTTGGCATCTTTTTTACTTCAGTAGTCCGTATATTGTTTCGTCCCTGGCATTTAAAGAGGTAGACCCAGGGTAAGGAACATAACTCTTGCAATCAGTGATATGTTTGTATCATTTCCATTTCACCAAAGCCTATCAAGCTTTCATTTGAAACAGAATAAAATCAGTCCAAGTTACTTTGATGCTTACTTGAGATAGATGTAAAAGTGCTGAATACAAACGTTCCAATGATTTGTAAGAGTTGTGTCCCTTACCCTAGGTCTACTTTTTTAATACTCAAAATGATTTTGCAAAACATTAACGTTATTTTAAATTCTTAGGACCCGTCCGGGTAACGACGGCATCTGCCAAATTTCGGATTGACTTGATATAAAACTTCCCTCTGATGACTATTGACTATAGGCAAAAACTATGAAAAGCAGCCTCTTCTAAAACGTATATCAAATAAAGAGCTACTCTACTTTTTTTCTGCAAGCATGATTAATCAAAATTAACATTAACCTTCTTTTTATTCTAAGCAAGGGTAATTCAATACGTTTCATCCCTTTTCCACATTGTTACCTTGACCTCAGGTGAACGACCTTGTAATCAAAAGCTTTTTTATAATGTTAAATGATTTAGGGTGAACCATACTTAGCAAATCGTAAATGAAAGAAAATGATTCAATAGTACTTGAATTGGTGTTGTGTGCTGACTGATTCATGAACTGAAAGGATGGATCTTGAAAGAGTAATCAAGGGAACCAAGGTTATAGCGGTAATCAAAAGAATGTTATCCAGGGACAAAGACCAGACATGGAAAACAGACATTCACAACAAAGAACATAAAGTAACTAAAATCATACTTACAAAGTAACAAAAGTAAATGAGCAAATGAAAAGGTTGTTCCAGAAAGGGGATTTCAGGTAATTTTCTTACACACGCCCAGTTTTTTTCTAGAAAGTAACACAATCTTAGTAGCTTGTAATCCCACCTCCTTCCCTCAATAATCGCTATTTGAATTTACGTAACAATATCATTATTATTATTTGTTTGGGGTCTGGAGATAAATTCAATCATTTTATTTAGAAATATGTCATGTACATGTTTAGTTTTTAAATCAGAATTAGTTTCAACCCTTACAACTATGTGATTGACAGTAACTAAATCAATACTTTTGATACAACCTTTAAAAAAATATTGTATGAAAAAATAAAAACAAAACAAAACAAATCGTAGGCTGTCAATCATAGATAATATTAATATGCTTGTTCTACCGTGTTGTGTACATTCCGTATCATTTCTACAATGGAACATACAGAATCCATTAACACACGGCACTCCATGCTGAAGACATTAGCCACTTATCACTGCATGTGATTTTAGAATAATATTGTTCAGTCAATATTTAATTTCCAAATCGGACTTTTATTACATCCGAGCTGACAACTGAAATATCAGCAATACAATAAGTTATTGTGTAGAAAGAATTAAACATATTGTTTAATCAGTGTCTAATGACTATAATCGTTGCAGGGTTATTGGGTTCGTATGTTCGCTTAGAACTGAGATATGCATGTTTATGTTTACTTCTTCGTTAACCACATATTTTCGCATCAGCTGACGGAAAGTAACCTGTTTTTCTTTATTCTATTAACTTCAAAATAATATAATACAACTAATTTGATAAGTCAAGTCGATAAAGTTCCTGAACTAATCCGTGCAACTATGATTCATCAGATTCCGATCGTTCATCGATCCGTCAAACTGATCCGGTAAATCGATGATCGCTTCTATTTTCCATCCTGTGACACTCATCGATTCCCATTTTTAAACATATTAAGTGATGATGACATCTATTTACCTACTTTTCTTTTACATTTGATTTTTCAATGAAACACAAAATTTTGATTAAATATTTTAAATTCAATACAAATCTAAAATATTGCTATATTGGATTCGTTCAATGAAAATTCTTAAATTAAAATGAATCGATTACCGATTATTTTAAATAACAAAACTGCGATCAGATCGGTTATCGATTAGTCAGCGATCATTCAATCAGCAGAAATATTTGCGCCGATCAGTTTAGAAATTGAATGAGCGTATTGATTTTCATGATTTTCAGACTAATATTTGCAGAATCTTTGAACTGAACATTTTTGCATGTCACAGAATACAAATATACCAATTATATTGAAAGTTCAAATTTTGATATGCTATAGATGTAATTCAAGGGGTATCCTCTCATCATCAGCAATACAATCAAATACAGAAGAACAAGGAATTATATAGCTATGGGGAAACGGAACAATTGAACCAGAGTATAACCTAAATACAACGTAGTAACCATTTTCGGAGATCACCAAGTGTAATTACACCTAATTCAGCCCTGGAAGGCCCTACAACAAAGAGATAAAATCCGGGGTAAGAGGAAGATGACAAATCCTTATTACTAAAACTATCAACATAGAAAGCCAGACCCATCACCAAAAAGTTCTATCAAAGCAATACAAGGAATTATGCCTTATAATTTAGGTTTTAAATTTGCAATGTTGCAAAATTTGACAACTATAATATGATATAGTTCGCGGTTACTCAAGTCTGACTTTGGGTTGGTGAATACCATCGAAGACATTTGGTCCACCAGCAGTGGCATCGACCAAGGGCTATATTTTATTTATTATTAAGATTGGTATTTTTGTAGCCAAGGTCATGTACAGCATATTTTGGAGTTTCTCTGCTTTTATCCATTTCATAGCATTTATATTTTTTGCAGTGAGCTCGCTTTCCTTCACAATTTCATAAAATACACCTTTAAATATTATTTTGAATTCTTTAGAAAATTCTTGTTACTTATTAAATGTTTTAATAGATAAAACCTGATAAGACAAAAACTATCGAAAATCAAGAGAAGTTCTTTTCCCGCCAAAATTTCAAATCCTTATCTCTCAAAAACGAGCACACTGATCCATCATTGCTTTTTTTTATTATGTATTGTTCTAGCGTGAAAGAATCCCCCCAATGAATTTATCATTTACTAGTTGTAGTAAATATACAAGTTCAAATCATTGATTGATTTATTCATGTTTAAGCCAAAGCAACACTATTTTGGGGTATCCGGCCGATTGACATAAAATGGATAATAAAATGAACATGATATGAAGAAAAGAAAAATGGGATGGGACGCAAGGATAACAAGGTTAACGAATTTCGATTGCCATTGGGGATTTGGGTATGGTATGGCAATTGAGGATTCTGTAGTGAAGCCAAGGCTCCTATCCCTATTGATTACCACAACAGGTTCTCTAACGCACAAGAAATGTCGTGGCGTTTCACATAAATTGGTATACTACTACAGTTTGCAGTCAGGTTTTCAGTATTAAAATTTAAAAAAAAACAAAAAATCAATAATACATTATAAAATACACACTAAAATACATTAACACAAACATATCAAATCTGTTTCCTGAGTAAATAGAATCTAAATCAAAGTTTTATTGAATTTGATTTTATTTCATAATTTGTCACTTTTTGGAATTTCTTTCTGTTGTTGGAAGGTTGTTCCACTGAGTTGTACGATAGTAATAAATAGATCTTTTGTCATCATAAACTCGCGGATCGTTACGGTGTATTCATCTGCACCATGACAACTGACTTGTTCAATGTAACATAGTTTTTCTTGCCTCTTTCGTCTCACCGGACTGGAATTTTTATGAGCAACTCGGCGGGTGTTTCTAGAAAAATAGAGGACGCTTACCCTACCGATGCACCTGGTCCAAGTTTTTAGTGGAATCCAAGGTGTTTATTTACTTTTGTTTCTTTGTAATATTTTGGTTATTTTATGTCTTTCTTGTGTTTGTCTGATCTCCATGTATGGTCTTTGTCCCTGGATTACATTCTTTTGATTTCGGCAAGAATCTTAATTCCTTTGATTACTCTTAGTAGAGTTGATTTTGGCTCATCTGGCAATAGGCCACAGGAGCTATTGTCATCAGTTGGCGTCCGCCGACGTTCGTTATCGTCTTCGTCGTTGACAAGTAACTCTTCTCAGAAATGACTGGACCAATAAGAACCAAACTTGGTATAAATGTTTCTTGGAATATTTTGCATAGAGCTACTGTATTTAAAATTTGATCGGTGAAAAAAAAACCTAGCCGCCGTTCCTAAGAATTAGAACCTAGGGGTTAGACAGATTTTTTTCTACATTTATCTTCAAAACCTTTAGGTTTTATCAGATTTCTGAATTGCCGAACTGGTCCTTCTGATAAGGTCCACAAAAGTCTGCTTTGGATTAACGGAGTTGGACGACTCCTTGTTAGAGTGATTGTCCATGAAAGGCAAAAATGACGCTTTTCTAAGGTTTTAGCCAATATCTTAAAACATATGATAGATAGAGAGAAACTTTCATTTGCTGAAATGATCATTACGATATAGCCTACGGAAGTCCGTTTTGGATAAAAAATGTCGGACTACTCCTTGTCAGAGTTATTGCCCTTGAAAGGTGAAACATGATATTTACTTTATATAATCACTGCTACTACTCATAGAACGCGGTATATCGAAGTATTATTGACAACTGATTGGTTAGGAGCCAGAATTATTTGTTCTCGTGTTGTGATCTGCGGGTCGTTACGTTTTTGAGCTGGTACATTGATATTTTGGCTTAGCGTGAAGGACAAGTACAGCCACGTCAAAAAAAATGGAAACTACAAAATGACTGACCTTAAAATTCACCATGCAGAAAAACCCGGTAAATTAGAAGCAAGCGTAATGGTCCCGTGTTCGTAGAAGAATTGAAATGGTAAATGAGTCCACGTTTTATAATGCGCTATAAAATATTTTTTTTTATGTATATCGAAGCATTTTATCTATTTTCATTAAAGTTCTAAATTACGTTGCACAAAATCATTTTCACCTTTATAACCTATATAGCTTTTATCAACAGAAAATATACAAATGTACTTAATATTGCATTGAAAATGATTAATGTTGAAATAAAAATATTGTCCTTGAACTACTTGTTGTGCGTTTGTATTTTAGTTACTCTTAATTAAAAAGATATCATCTACTCATGTATATAACTAACTCTCATACAAATGCATATGTTCAAACAATAAAAATCATTTTCAATTAACTTGAAGGCTACTTACACAATGAACGCATACCATTGGTAAAATGGAGTATATGGTCCCGCGATCCTTTTTAAACTTTTTTTATCTTAAAATCAGAGATCGTACAAAATTATGATTTAATTTGATTTTAACATGTCATTTGATTTATTTTCCCAGGTTATTCCTGGAGTGGAATATAACCTAATTTGGTATTGTGAAACAAGTAGCATAGATCAATCCCCGATTTAAGAAATCTGACAGAAAATACCGTTTTTATGAAAAATAAAATCTTAATTTGGACTGAAAGTCATTAAAATAAAATGATTCTTTTTTTGAAAATTTTGCATTCTGTACCATATAATATAAGATAACTTGAATTTTGGAAGTTTACATATTAAACATGTTAAAATTTGTTAATCGTTTAACACTAGTATATTCCGGACAACATGTTATTAAAGTAGAAACATTCCTCAAAAACGTATCATTTCTGTGGTGGATGGGGACACGCATTTTTCATCATATATTTGTTCGATAAGTCATCTAATATCGACACGTCAGTATTGAAATATTTAATATACTCAAATAACTTCACAAATCCAAAATCAAAGACGATGTACATACATAATGTAGTAAACAAAATGAATAGATTACTCACAAAAAGATAAAGGAAAACACAAAACAAAATAACTACGGCACTAGCAGTCTAGTCTTGTGTTACATGCCTTTATTTATTGTTTCGAAACCGCGTGAACACCTTTTTCTCAAAAAATATTTCTACCAGAAAATAAAGACACAATCTGATCTCTCACGTGATATATTCTCGTGTATAAATTCTACCGGACAATAAAGACACAATCTGGTCTATCATGTGCTTTAGTCTTGGATATAGATTGGACAATTTTCCTGTCAATGTCATCGACAAAAAATCAGAAATTTCTCGTCTGAACAAAAAATCGATCACTTGATGCTCATGCTAAATCGTAAGAGACAGGAACTAATTTCAGTGCTTAAATGACGTCGTGCACATAATAAATATAATAATCACCGGAAATTTTAATATGCAATTAAATTCGTCATAAACATAAAAAAAACAAGACAAAAACAAACAAACAAACAACAAAACATACATACACACAAAACCGGCAATTTACATATAAAATTGATCACGTTGTGCACTTGTTCTAAATGAAAATTTGTAATGAATGCGGCATAGACAATGAAATATGTTGCCTATATAAACTCCAAGAAAATAACGTGTACACAGACATTTATGCGTCTCTTATCGGACTTTTGATTTATTTCATTTCATAAATGGCCACGATTTCAATATAAAAATTACTTTGTGTTTTTTTAACTGCTTCTTGAATTTAGATGTCAAATGTTATGACAACTAATCAAACTAAATGTTTATAGTGGCATTCAAAGCACAAAGCACACCCATCCTTCCCTCGTTAGACATTCTAATTGAAAAAAAAATAAAATTGAAAACGCATTTTTTATACAAGAACAGTCGTTCTGCGAAATGGACCAGAAAACCAAGCAAAAGTGGAATTACATCAAAAGAGGTACGTGTTTAGTAAATCTAATCGATAGCTTTGTGGTACAATGAAATTGACATATATTTATTGAAATAAAAAATAAACAAATAACTCCAATTAAAGTTGGTAGGTATTTGCATGAATATATTGGTAAATCTGATGCTTTGACAGCTGAGACAATTATACGTTACCATAGCTACAATAGTTTACAATTGCCATGTGACAAGTCTTACGGTCGTCATCATATTGCTGACTTAAACTTGAAAGTGCACCGGACTACATGAATGTTTTATTACGATAACTTTTGAGTCTTACATTAAAATCATAGTGCGGTTTACAAATTTCGTGCTTATTTCTAAATGAGATCGCAAATGTAAAAGAAATATTCGGAAGTGTAAAGTTAAAGTAATTACGAAAGGAAACATTAATTGTGAAAGTACTTGTCTTTAGAAATTCTAAGGTTCTACCGGAAACCAAAAGAAAGTAATCAAGGAACAAAGACCATACATGAAGGAGTAATCAAGGGAACCAAGGCTATAGCGGTAATCAAAAGAATGTAATCCACGGACAAAGACCAGACATGGAAAACAGACATACACACACACAAAAAAAGAACTACAATCATAGATACAAAGTAACAAAAGCAAATGAGCAACTCGGACTCCACTAAAAACTGGGAGCATGGACCAGGTGCATCGGTAGGGCGAGCGTCTCCTGCTTTTCTAGAAACACCCGCCGAGCTGCTCTTGAAAAGTCAAGTCCGTGGTAAACGAAAGATGAAAGGAAAATCATGACACGTTGAACAAATAAGTTTTTAATGATTGATTCTTTCACTTTTACCTGTTTTTTTTTGATAAATAACTATCAAATACAAAGTGCACATTGCATGACTCGAAAATGATTATGATACATCTGATTAAATTTACATATCTTTAAGTGATCCTGGCATGAGTTTATGTTCTTAATGATTTTGCTTTTCGTTTGGCCTTGATTAGTTTCATTTTTGATTACCTTTGGTAAATACGGGAACCAAGGTTATATCGGTAATCAAAAAAATGCAATCCAGGGACAAAGACCAGACATGAAAAAAGACATACACAACAAAGAACATAAAGTAACTAAAATCATACATACAAAGTAATAAAAGCAAATGAGCAACTTGGACTCCACTAACACCTGGGAGAATGGACCAGGCGCACCAGTAGGGTAAGAGTCCTCTGCTTTTCTAACAAAACCCGCCGAGTTGCTCAAATACGTCCTCAATATGCTTATACCCTTTGATAAATGATTTTCACAAGAATTATTTATCCGGGGCCTTACAAAACCGGTCAATGACCTCTTAAATGTTATATTTATATAGCTTTATATCCATCTGCACTATGAAAACTGATTTATTCAATGGATCATAGTTTTCTTTTTCTCGTTTGTCTACCCCGGACTTGACTTTTTATGAGCAACTCGGCAGGTGTGTCTAGGAAAGCAAAAGACTCTTACCCTACAAGTGCACCTGGTCCATGCTCCCAGTTTTTAGTGGAGTCCAAGTTGCTCATTTGCTTTTGTTACTTTGTATGCATGATTTTAGTTACTTTATGTTCTTTGTTGTGTACGTCTGTTTTCCATGTCTGCTCTTTGTCCCTGGATTACATTCTTTTGATTACCGCTATAACCTTGGTTCCCTTGATTACTCTTTCTAGTTTGCATAAATAAAAATATAGATATATAATTTAATTTCAGATGTTACATGGATTCTGATTGGATATAACAATTTCGTCCATCATCTCATAGACCAAATTTTGTAATGACTGTGACGTCAGCAGTTTTTAAAATTATTTATTCGTTGAATTAAAATACTTAAATTAAACTTTCAGGAATGATTGTTATATTGTTTTTAATATATTTAAAATAAACTCAATGCTCGTGGTGTACACTTAAAAATAACCTGTGATTCTTCTGTGCACCACGTGATTAATATTATTTCTTCATAGACCAAAAAATATATATATATAACTATCATTCATTTAACATCGAATTTTTTTTTTTAACGGAATGATTTTATTGTACTATAGGGAAAGTGCCGTCTGACTTTTTCCCAAAGACACTATGATAAGTTTGTTATTAACCCAGTTTTTCCGAATAAATTATCTTTAAAAAATGTATTTAACCTTGATTTCATATTTTGTTTTCAATTTAATGGGTGTTTTACTTCTAAACCGATACGCGTTTATAGTTATAAAATACTAATATAAGCAGCACGTAAAATTATAAAAAAAACGGAGATGCAGTAACCATCAAATATTGAATATCATATTGGACAATAAGAAATGTATCTTATCAACAACAATCTAAGGTTTGCTTTTGAAAATGAAACAGAAATCACTTAGAAAAGCTATAACAATTGAAACACGCCAAACAAATCGATGAGTAATCTGTCATGTTGAGTAATGATTTTATTTCTTTTATTCTGCACCATAGCAGCGAGGATAAACATTTTTCATATTTTCTTGTAATTCCGATATACACGATAACATTGTTGGGCTAACTAGACTAGATTCCAAGAATATATACTTCCATTGAAGTATTGAGTTTTTTCATATACATCGAGAGAGTATTGGAGTTTGAAGTCATCTGTTATCTGCGCAAACTTACGGTTCAATTTGGATTGTAGCATACACAAGTCTGTGTCATTCATTAAAGTGAAATAATTGGAACTTCAGGACTATCAATGGATTTTTGTTCAATACATTTGAATAGAAAACTATCAGATTGAAGGTAAGCTTGCATGTCATGTGTTTTAAATGTATTTTAATATGATTTTTATGCATGCAATAATAATGTAATTGAAAAATTATAAATACATACGTAACATTGTAAAACAAATCTTCATCATTTGCTAATGCGGAACTTTATCTTTAGAATTATGAATATAAAACAATTAAAGATTTGTAAGTTTCAATTCCATACATAAAATTTACTTATAGCTTTCTTTTATTGGTAACGAAGTGTGAACAACTCAACTACTCAATAAGCTACATGCCTGAAATTAGAAATGGTACTGCAATTATTTTTTTTTATCATATATACGATAATACTGAGAAAAAGTTTTACTTAAATGAGATTCCTGTATAAATGTGAAATGTGTTTCGAGTTTCTAAACGGCTCAATATTTATCATTATGTGCATTGTAAGTGATTTGATATTTCAAATTGAAAAACCGAATATCAAATCCAGTGTGCTGCTGCAAGGTATATTTAACAGGTTACAAATAAATAAAAAATAATACCAAATAAGAAGTCGGTATATTGGCATTAGTTTTCACCTCAATCAAATAACTGTTGGTTTTCTTTTTTTCAAATTACATTAATACAAATTAGTGAGGCCGCAATAAATGTATAATTATCTATGGCAATATCCTTTCAGCACCTGCGTATAGAGTTTTCATATCACAACTCATACGTTATGCCAGAGCTGGCTGTAACTACGCATACTTTTTGTTTATATCGCGCTAGACTTCTTACATTTATGCTTCTTGAACAGGGTAATCACTATAGATATTTCATGGTCGTCATGAAATCGTGGATCGTTACGGTTGATCCATCAACACCATGAAAACTGATTTGTTCAACGTGTCATAGTTTTCCTTTCATCTTCCGTCTACCCTGGACTTGACCTTTTATGAGCAATTCGTCGGGTTTTTGTAGGAAATCAGAGGATGCTTACCCTGCCGGTGCACCTAGTCCATGCTTCCAGTTTTAAGTGGAGTCAGAGTTGCTCATTTACTTTTGTTACTTTGTATGTATTATTTTGGTTTTTTTTTATGTTCTTTGTCGACTGTGTCTTTTTTCTATGCCTGATCTATGTCCCTGGATTACATTATTCTGATTTTCGCTAGAATCTTGGTTCCCGTGGTTACTCTTACACATGGACGCAACAAACAAAAGATAAGAAGGTTGCGTATGTCGCATTAAATGTCGAGCCGAATACTGCCAATTGACCAGCCGTCAATTTGACTGAAAGTCTAAACAAAACCAGGCGGAAGTAATGACGTCAGTAAAATTTATATTGAGATTTTAGTTTTCCTTTCATCTTCCATCTACCCTGGACTTGACCTTTTATGAGCAACTCGGCGGGTTTTTGTAGGAAATCAGAGGATGCTTACCCTGCCGGTGCACCTAGTCCATGCTTCCAGTTTTAAGTGGAGTCAGAGTTGCTCATTTACTTTTGTTACTTTGTATGTATGATTTTAGTTATTTTATGTTCTTTGTTTTCCAAATATTGAGATTTGCTATGTCAATTGGGGTGTCAAATTTCCGCGGTCTCCATTTTTGGCGTTTTCAGCTTGAGTAGAATTGAAGTTGTATATACAGTGTCTAGAATTAAATTAGGCAAGCTTTTTTTCGCGCTTTCCTGGACTTCGCATATAGCTAAAAGTTAGAAACCCGCGAAAATATCTAGCTTTCCTTATATTATGCCTACTTAAGTTTATAACTGATAGTCTTTAGTGGTTAACTTGATTGAGATAGTGACGTAATACATGAAATAAATTGCAACTATATTCGACAACGCAAAACGATCCTGTATATAAAAAAGAACTTTACCTATTAGGTTGTCACAAATGTTGTTTTTTTTTTCAGCTACACTTTAATACAATAAAGCGATGTTAAATAAATTTTAGATTATCCAAAAATGGCTACATTTGCGTTTTCATAATGTCTTGAAAATAGAAAAAGTCTAAATAAGTAACTGCTAAACAACTGGGCAGTTGCCAACATTAAGATTAACATTGGATGTATGATCCTTACAACTAGACGAATGGACGCAAAACGGCAAAAAACCAAATAACGAATAAACAAACATGCGCAACGGTTTTTATTCGGTACATGGTTAATCTTCAATTAATACATACATACATGCGTTCGAATTTTTTCTTTTATTTAATTGGTGAGAGACAAGAGCTTATGAACTCACTTGTACTAGAAATTTGGCAAGCATGTCAATTATTGGTTTATCCCCTTCATGCATCTTTACAAGTGCAATTAATCTTATGTAACGGATCTCCTTGTTGCATTAAGAGTGTTACCGATTTAAATCAATCTGCACTTTCAGGAATATACTGTTGATAGGTGTAAGCTTCCATTTCCATCATCTTTAGATTGGAGCTATATTTAATACTAAAGTTAAATGTCAAATAATGATCTAAATTCAATATTTGAAAATGAATTAGTTTTCTTTTGTAGAGCAGACATGCTACAAATCATTCAAATTACTTTGGACACTTTTGTTGGATTATTCTTTATTTCTGTTCATTTTCTGATTCATCTGTAAATATATATAAAAAATAACGAATATTCGTCGTATCCAATGCATTTGTTATATAGCTAAAATGTGTGATATCTAGAGAGGGCGATTTTTTTATAGCTTTAAAAAAGTGCAAAGGAATTCAATTGCATATGTAAATCAAGATTGTGAAATATTCATCCACGGAATGTATATTTGTTACGCATATTTTTAAGCTCAATCAAAAATTAGTTTCTTTTTAATAAACTATTCATGAAATCTGCTTTGTCTGATAGTCAATACTAATGACCTCAGTGATATTCTAATGTCATTGGGTATGCACCATCAATGCTTTGTTTGATTTTAGACAGTTTGTTCGACAATATCATATATTCTTTTAAAACTTTTGACTTGGTAAATTTAATACGTTTCATCAGTAGAACCTAATTACTTTACTATTTTAATGTATTTCAATGTACTTTTTATACTCCCCGCTTAAATATTTATAGATCATGCAGGTTCATTCGTCCCACTCTACCAGCTGTTTGATTGAGTCAAAATGTATTTTCTAATTAATATATATAAAGCACAATATATATATTGATATCCGGTGCACCTTATTGAGAAATGTGGGTGGCTGAAGTTTAAAGTACATAGTATTGTTTATGATATAAGTAGAACGTTATATTAATTTAACAAAAATGTATTTTAATGTACTATTCATACTCCCCTCTTAAATATTAAGAGATCTTGCAGTTCATTCGTCCCACTCTACCAGCTGTTTGATTGACTCAAAATGTATTTTCTAACAAATATGTATAAAGCATAATATATATAAATATATTGATATCCGGTTGCACCTTATCGAGCAACCGGGTTCGTTGTTTTGTAATCTTTTAGTTCTTTTATGTTGTCTATTCAGTGAATATATAAAGCTTGTGTTATTTTATTGAAGGATTTATCATCGTTTCCTCAGAATTGTTTTTTTTTCATATACCGATCTAATCATCGGGCCGTTAAACCTTATTAATGTGTCCTCCAAATTATTTTTGTCCTGTCCGTTTGTTTGTTCATCACACATTTGAAAGCACAACTCCTCTGAATTAACTGCACCAAATTAAATGAAACTTTGTCGGTAGTTAGGACATGATGTGTTATTGTACATATTACTAGAAAATCTCGATTCTACTGAAATTTGTAGCAATTGTACCCCTCAATACTTAGGAAAACGACATATACATTTTTGAAGGCAAAAAAAATTAATTTTGCTGTTCACATGTCAAACAGATAAAGAATATAGATACCCTCTTTGTTAATTATAATCATGTAAAACGGCGCATTTTATTAATCAGAGAACGAGAACTGTTTTAATTATCATTAAAGTCGTAATGGTAGAATGATCACACAAGATTCGAAAATTCAAAGGATGGCTCTATAGTGATGCGATGAGGAAAATTGATTCTGAAAGAAATAAATTTAAAAAAAAAACCAATATTGATTCGACCTCCATTCAGTACAAATCCCTTACTAACTTATAAAGTTTGAATGAAGCTTTAAAATCTGGTAGCAGTAACTGAAATTGATCGTTGTAAAGGTAAATCACTCATGTTTTCATTATGCAGCTTTCCTTGAGGCCAAGAGTAACCAAGGAAACCAAGATTCTAGCGGAAATCAAACGAATGTAATTCAAGAACAAAGATCAGAAATGGAAAGCAGAGACACACAACAAAGAACATAAAATTACCAAAATAATACATACAAAGTAACAAAAAAATGAGAAACTCAGACTCCACCAAAAACTGGAGCATGGGCCAGGTGCACCGGAAGGGTAAGCACCCTCTGCTTTTCTAGAAAAAAAAACGACCAATCTTTCAGGATGGATATATAAAAGTACCTTATAGTTTTGTGTCGACCAGCTTCTCTTATAAACACCACTGACAATGTTTAGTATCTGTTAGGATAAAACACGCACTGTCACAAAATGTGGGCTACACTATAATTTACGAGTAAGAAAAGAAGTAAAATATATCCAAATAGAACAATTCCGACACCATAAGGTCTGATTTCAAAACACCATATCACGGCAGAGTATCGTAAGAGACCTTCTGCTGTGCCTTTGTTTAAGTCGTATCGTTGTACAAGTTATATATTTATATGTATTTTCAGCATAATCATGATACCCTGTATGATATATAAATGCATGTATACATATATAATTTTATTTCAGAAGTAAAACGCTTTCCGATTGGATACAAAATGTTGTCAACGTCCTCATATGATTTACTCCATGAACTTTGCACCACAATTAAATTATAAGGAATGATTGTTATACTTTTGAAATAACCTCAATGCACGTGGTGTACACATGCAAATACGCTGGTTATTCAGTATGCAACACGTGATTAAAGTCATTTCTTCATAGCCCGAAAAAATATAACAGTCATTCTTTCAATAATCTGCATTTATAAAAAGACGTACAAATTGCAGGCGTAATATATTATCATTAGGTTGTTCATCCTTCAATACTACCGATTGCACATGGCTAAATCTTTTTTTCTAAATTAATGTTAACACAAGACTCAAAATGTGGTTTTCCGTAGCCTTTGTTCATTGACACTGTAAATCACTGTTAACACAAAACACGAAAGCGCAGAATTTGACATGTTTCATTCATTGGAACTGTAAATTACTGTGCATTGCGTAATAATCATGTTATTGAATTGACATTATTTGATTTTTGAATCACAGTAGGATTACATCACCACTGACAGATATTAAATTGATATTGCGGCAAAAACAAGTTTATAAGAAATGATCAGATAACGGAGATGCAGCCGAGTTTTCATGTCACTGCAATGGCAGATGGTTCAATATTACTTAGATAATACTTACGTTACACTGCAGTTGTAGATGGTGTGATGACCTGTTGTATTACGTAGGTAACAGTGCAATAGCACATGGTATGGTGTAACTGCGGTAATACGTACGTTACACTGAAAAAACAGCTGGAGTGGTGTTACTATGGTAATACGTAAATTACGCTGAATTTGCAAATGGTGTAATGTTCTTGTGTTAATACACACGTTACAATACAAACGTGACGATGCAAGATGATGTATTGTTATTGTGTCAATACTTACGTAACGCTACAATGTCAGCTAATGTAATGTTCCCGTTGTAATACGTACGTTACAGTGTAATGGTAGACGCTATAATGTGTCTTGTATACGTACGTTACACTGCAATGGCATGTAGTGTAACGTTGTTGTTTTAACATGTACTATACACTATAATGGCAGATAGTGTAATGTTCCTTTTGTAATACGTACTCTACACTGCAATGGCAGACAGTATAATATTTCTGTGGTAATACGTACGTACTCTACACTCTAATGGCAGACAGTATGTTTTTGTTAAAATACGCACGATGCATGGGTGATAAGGATAAATAAACACTATAGATAGAAGATAGAAGATGCATTGAGAATAGTTTTCAAATGCCCTTTTTGACAAGATCATATATAAATTATCGAGAATGACCAAGTGCATGACAATTTTTCTTACTAAGATAACAATTATATGCATAATATGCAATATTTGCCCTACAACAAAAAAAAAAAAAGATCATGCTTTTTTTTCATTCTTCTTCCAAGATCTATAAAACCTTCCTGATGTTAAACAATTTCTTTACGCTATCTTATAAGCATATAATAAACAAAAAAGAAATGCAAAAAAAACAGCACAAATATTTACTATGTATATTTTGTAAGTGAGCACGATATTTTTCTCGTAGACAATATAAGTTGAGTACATACAAATATATAAAATGCAGTGATTTGCAAAAGTAAAAAAATGGACATCGTGTTTTCGCTCACCTCTCTCAAGATCGTATTGTTTTTTTACATTTCATGGAAAAGAAATCTAGGAATCCAAGATCCGAACTGTAATCTGAAAGTAATATCATCGTTGAATTTCGACTCAACAAGGAAACCATACAAACATGTACACACAAAACAAAAAAACAAAACAAAACAAAAACAAACAAAAAAAAACAAAACAAAACAAAACAAAACAAAAAAAAACAACCAAAATAACACATATATACATAGAAACAAAGGTCAATGAGCACCTCGTGCAACATAGATAATTTGAAGCATTGATCAGGTGCACCGGTAAGGGTAGCGTCATCTGCTTTTCTTGGAAACCTGTTGGGTTGCTAATAAATTTTCACGTTCGTGTAGAATAAAGAGGAAAACTATGATACGGTGAATAAGTTGGTTATTGTGGTGCAGATGGCTATAACAATTAATGCAATCACAATAAAAACTATTAAAAAAATGCGCAGTATAATCATGACTTTAATCCTGTAGTTACATAACACTTTTGTAGATGCATTATTTTGAGATGTATAGTAAAGTACAAAAAACTCCGACTAGCTTCAGAACGATCGACAAAACGTATGAAAAATAATACAACAATCAAAAGTCCGGCGGTAGGTGCTTAAGTGACCAGGAAACCCCATCCTACATCTTGAATAGGGACATCCCTATCTAACATTCTATCATGTAAAATTATCTACTCCATACAAAAACACTTAAAATAAATATCATTTCTTGCATTTTCTTGTATATCCAACAAAATTGATATCGCAGTGAGAATAAGCAAGCTTGAATGATATGCATGGATATGTATAAATTCAGTTTCATTTAATTGATGGTACATTTAAAGAGCATTGGATTTGTCATGTTATATTCCCTTCTTCAATATTAAAATACTGTTAATTAATAGTATTTCTTACAATATCTTGTATATCCAATAAAACGATACCGCAGTGAGGATAAAAAGCCTTGAATGCTATGGATATAAACTTACAGTTTAATTTAATTGTTTACATTGAGACAGCATCGGATATTAAATGAAAGCAATATGCTGTTTTATTTCATCGGCAGAAAGGATTTCCAGACTGACATTGTATGTGTTAATAATACCAAATGCAATAGTTTATTACTATCATAACATGTTGGAACTTTATCAATCCTTATTATTATAAAGAAGCTGAATTTAAGGTAAGGTATATTGAAACTTTTATATTTAAAAAAAATGTTCATTTTCTAATAAAGAAAATGTAAGTGTTCATTTATTTCATCATGCATTATCTTTTCCTTACGTATAGTCTTGCAAGGAAATGAATTAGTTTGATTTCGTGTATTTTTGTAACAGGTCGATTGGAGGAATATATAGATAACCTAAAAACGAATGGTTCATGATACTAAATTTGCAACCCTTCCGGTGGTGCCCTTGTTTTGTTACTCTCAGTGTTTTATCAATCGGTTTGTATTCCTAGTTTTGTTTTGTTATTTATAATTTATCTTGTAGTTTGGTTTAGAACCACACACAAATAAAACTAAAAACAATCCCAGACATCGCAAGGGAACATTTTGAATGAATGAGGCTTATTTCTATGTAAATTGAATTTTCAGTTTTTGTAATCATATGATGAGCAATTATGTATTTATCTTATACTTCTATAAATCAATAAGAGACATTCGTGTCGGTTCCTCGATGCATTACAGGATATTGCATGCAGTATTACAGCCGTTTCAGATTTCACTAAATATTGAGAGAAAAAAACCGCTACCAACGTAATCCATGAGTTTGATTTTGTTTTGTTTATGCTGTCAATAATCATCAACAAACAAACAAGCTAACAAAATCACGACATACGCTCTTCTGTAGTTTTGATCATGTAAGACCACACATGGACTCATTTTCAAACGAACAATGTGATCGTCATGTCTCGAAAATATGTCAAAATAAAACAGCTATTTCTACATTATTCTGTTGACAGTTCTGTTTCCTTCGCAGAAAAAAAAATCGTCCAAACATATCAAGTTATAATAATTGATTATTTGTTTTTAGTAAAAAAAAAATACAATTAGATCATATTTTCAACAAATTATCAATAGAACGAACCTTAGATTGAATAGATAAATGTTCTGTATTTTGTGTTTATCTTCAAGGTTGAATAATAATCAAATAGTAAAATGTCGTCAGAAATTTCATATTGACGTCAACTATATTGCAATGTGTTTCTATTAAGTAAATGGTAAGTTTTTTTTCTGTTTTATCGACCAAGATGTATATCTAATTTTATTAGAGAAAGTTTGAACCAATCAGCTGTGTTCAATCATACCTAGATTTTGCTGTACATGTACGAGTCGTACTCTATGCTTACTTCCAGTCTATGTTTGTTTTTTTTAATTCCGACGCCGTCGGTGTACTTTCGCTTTTTACCCTTTGACCTTAAAGACGCTCTGTCGTGGAAACGCAAGTCACCTAATAGCAATTCTATTTCCCGATAGGCCAAACATTGTGGATCAATGATCTTAGTTGATTTAAAAAAATACATTGAAAATTAAAAGTAAAAAAACAAATTTTACTGCGTCGGCTATATTTTGTTTTGAAAGATAGTACTTGTTTACAAGTAAAAGAGTCTTTTATATTTAACTAGTGAAAAGGAAACAATCTTGTATATAAGCTGATGTAATTTGTTTTTACTGTACAAGTATGTATTATTTATATATCATTTTTATAAAACACTCAAACATACGTAGTGAACCCTGCACACTCAAAATGGTTTTCGTACATCAAAAAGTGTGTTCCCCATTGACTCCAACTTACACTGTTATCCCATGAATCCAACTCACACTGGTTCCTTTTGGCTCGACCTACACTGGTTCCCCATAACAAGTCTTTCATGAATTCATCATAGTTCCACCATACAATTTTTAACTATGACTCCAACTTACACTGGTATATCAAACCTCCAACTCACACATGCTACAAATATATCCAACTCACATTGTTTCTCACAACTTAATTTATAAATCACTTTTCACTTTATACAGAGTTGAATAAGTATACATTTACTTTGATATTAACATGATTCAAAAGGCGTAAAATATTGCATTCAGATTAGTCGGAATCGAATAATTCTTTAGAGTTTCTATTATTTTCAAGACAGAATTGGAAGTGTAAAGGATATGGTGCGTACAATATCAGAATATGCAAATCGATGTTTCTCAGAAAGCAGATCAAATGGAATGAAATTAAGTCTATGTTTTTTGTAACAATTAACATTTACAATTATGTCGTGTTTAATAATCAGATTTTTTAGTATTAAAGTAGCAGTCTTTTCAAGAATCATGCAAATTATGTTATATGTAATACACACCAAAAAGGCTACAAATTTTTTTTTACTTTTGTTTTTAATTTGCTTTACTGGTATATATAATAAAAAAGTATCATTATTCAATCAAATCTGTCGGCTCTTTCGGGATAATCCGCATTGACAATTCAACAGTTTCTTTCGTATTCAAGTGTCATTTACAGAGTTATATCCCTTAAATTTGAATTCTAAATACGTTCTATTATTTTTTTTATCTCCCAAGAACAAGCGTTATATGTCATTTATTTATTTTCTTTATTCAGAAAATCGTAATATAATGTAACTTTGTTTGCAAATAATGACGTCACAATACTTGTTACTGCCATGACGTCATAACGTTTCACTAATTTTTCACATAAGTGTTTTTGTGATAACGGCTATATAATTTTCCATGTAAGTCTTCATAAAAACGGAAAGCCCTAAATAAATTGAGATATTTGCAGTATTCACCAATTTTCATAATTTATTAGAAATCCAAGCAGCTTTTGATTGCGCATACACAGTACCTATGGTAAAATTTTCAAGGCAATATAGTTTAATTTTACCTTAAATTTGGCAAACCCACACAATTCACTGATAAACGAACAGCCTTGTCATGCAGCACTAAATGTGTAATACATCTTAAGTGATAGATCTCTTTGTTGATAGAAAGGTGTGAATGATAAAATCGACCTCCAATCTTTGAAGCATTCTGATAAAAAATTACGTAATCAAGTAATTTAGAAGGCCTCTTTTACTATCACACTCTCAGTTCAGTTTTATGTTCTATACAAACGCGTTATTGTTTATTTGTATGTATCAAATAAAAAAGGAAAAATGTCTAACCGTATCCATCTCTGACATTTACTTCTTAGCGGAAATGTGTTCATTCGATTTAAATGTTAAACTTAACTGTAGTTATGTTCTTTTTTATTTTGAATTTTTTAAGAGATTGCTGCTTTTGTGTATCCAGGGTCTTAACCATGTTTGGAACAGGACACCAAATACAAAAAATGTTTGTACCGTTTTTTTTTTCAGCAGGTGTGTGTGTTTTTTCAAATCACTATACACTATACACAGCCAACAAAGGTCACAAATAGGAATTATATGTAGATCAATACAAATTATTTGTCATACATTCCCATCTACATATGATTCCAGCTTGATTATAAAACAAAAATCATTTCCTGTTATACGATAATTATTTGTTTTTCACTAACGTATGATTCACATATGTAAATAGCTAATATTTACATAAGAGAACCATGAGATTATGTATGTGATTCATTATCTAACTTTTATATTATCATCATATGTTTAAAAATTAATGTCTATGTACTTTCCATACAAATATGGAAACATTATAAAACATCAATGCTATTTTCGTCAGTTTTGACCTTTAAACGAAGTGGTGATATTGACAAAATCAAAGCTGTGTACAGTCTTGAATGACATAATCTTCCCATTTACCCAATTTACCACACCAGCCCAAACCATTTTCCATCGGCCCCATCCCAATGTTCCCACTGAATTGATTTTTCTTTATCACACTTTCTCATTATTAAATTGAAATATCTATATTTGAATTTTAAAAAATTCAACTATTATTACTTATTAATTTTGATTCATTTTTCATATAAATTAAAACTAAAATTTCCCATATTCCACGTTCAAAATCCCTATTCTCCCACCCCATTCTAAACCTTTATATTCCTTATACTCACCTTATACAAGTGCTGTAAAACATCTAAAGATAGGTTGGTTTATTAATAATTCTTATATGACGTCTTCATATCGTCAAACAGTATTTCAGTAAAAACCCCACCTTTAGCACCTGCGCACTGTCTCTTTTCTTTCGCTGTCTCTTCGAGAACAAACACTCATTTAAAAACGTTTACGCGATGATTTAACGGCTGAGAGGTTATCTAATACTATACTATACTGATACTGATACTTATTCAATAAATGGTTTACTTGAATATGTTGTATATTTCCTAATTAATCCAACTTCCACACGGGGGAGTTTAACCGGAGCAGTAGTTGTTTTGTATACGCCTAGGGAATTTTTTGTCACAAAAATTATCGTATATGTCATATTAGAAAAGAAATAATTCCTTCAGGAGGTAGATTTGTACTCATTCTAACATGGGTTTGGCATTTATATTCCCATTTAACACCTCGCAGTCGCTCGGTGTTAAATAATCGAATATAAATGCCGTACCCATGTTAAACAAATCTACCCCCTCCATGAATTATTCTTTTAATTGATAGATCACGGCATTTGTTGAGGATAACACTTTTCGATTACGTCAGCTAACTTTGATGTCCCGTACTGCACAACAATCGACGTATTATGGGATGTCAAAACCGCTAACTGAGTTCTACTATATTCGGGTGCAGACTTGAATGTCTGCATTATGTCAATATGTTTTTTTTTCTTTTGTTTTGTTTTTTTTTTTTTTTTTGAATTACTTCATCTAACCTTTACTACTCAGAGTTTAGAATATTTACAATATATCTACAGTTACTGACTGCGTTGCAATATATTCTTTTCACAGTAATGGGCACTTTATCATCCGCAATTTGGTACAACATCTCAAGAACAAGAATGCTATATTTGGATAAAGAACCAATCCTTTATAGTCTAATCAAGCACACAAACCCATTGATATAGAAGGTTTTCCGAACTGTTTCGCCTTGGTATTACGACTGGTTATTCATTAAACGTGATTTATGCTCTGGTCACTAAGGATTTGCAGGAATCTGACCTCTTGATTAAATGTTATTGACCGATTGGGCTGAGAAGAGCTTAATCAAAGATTGAGGTAAAAGTATCACAACGATAGAGTAAAATTAGATTAAATTATCTTATTTTCTTTGATGTGATTGCCAAAACATGTTTCTTTTCTTCAGACATCATTGAAATATAATAGAAAAGCTCGACTTTGCAAGTAAAAACATTAACTGGAAGACCTTGTACTATATTTAAAACATATTATTGGCATATCAATGTTTCTTTGGAATTCTCTCATATCATCTAAAGTAATTCTGTAAATTTTTTGCACAAACTTGTTCATTTAGGAACGGTTTTAGCACTGAATATATTTTAATTACATCATTCTTAGTCGAAATATTTTTTCACGAGTACGCTTGTCCAATTGGTTTATATTTTTATTGACCGTCATTTTTTGACATTCTGGTGTGGTGTGAACAGTTTCCTCATAAATGTGATAAAACTGTTCGAACTACGAGAAGCTATAACAGTCAAACAATTTCTTAAACTATAATAGTTGATTGGTAAGACCCGAAATCTTTAATATATAGTTTCATAACTAGTCGCAATCAGATATCTTGTTTATGTTTGTAATATGAAAGGGTGAAACTTTGAATGGCAATTAAAATTGATAAGCATACCGTATGACATTTACATGGTTTGACAATCATATTGAAAATCCTGGAAAACGGAAGAAATATATGATTGGTTTGTTTTTAAAACATTCATTGGATGCAACAACTACTGAAATACTGTCATCAATGGGACTTCATCATTTCTAAGAGACGCTTAATAAACTTGCCAAAACATTCGATATGCATGATTCAGTTGAACGTAAACATTAAATTTTATAATTACATTCGTTTTCGTCTATTTATAAACGATACTAAATGGTTAAGGTGTTCTTTCATTACTTACTCTCATGTTTAATTCATTTACATTTATTTGTTTGCACTTTGTTCAATAAATCAAAACTGCAAAACCAAAAACAAATTAATGCCATAAGACACATGATCCTTTACTATTACTGTGCCATAGAATCAGGAACCAACTGTACTTCCGAAGAGTAACACAACAAAGAACATAAAGTAACTAAAATCATACATACAAAGTAACAAAAGCAAATGAGCAACTCGGACTCCACTAAAAACATAGACCAGGTGCGCTGGAAGAGTAAGCTCATAAAAAGTCAACTCCGGGGTAGACAAACGAGGAAAGGAAAACTATGACCCGTTGAATAAATCAGTTTTCATGGTGCAGATGGATACACCGTAATGATCCACGAACTATATGCACCATTGTGGTGAACAAACGAACGCGTTAAAGTAACATTCTTATTACCAATTATTTAACGATAAAACGATCTGAATTGTTTCTACTTGAGTTTCTATCACTAACAGACTTCCTGGCGTGAATCAGTCTAAAAACCAGTAAGCTAACTATCAAAACATGTTTAGACTGCCGTTGCAGATAGTAGTGTTATTATTTACAATAGACAGAAACAGGTTTTATGCTCAACTATTAGTTTTGTTACTATGACACAATAGTTTACCGCTACAATATTGTTTCTTTCGAAGTCAAGAAGGATCTGTCAATTTTTTTATATCGTTTTCTTTTAATATTTTATTTGATTGAAGGGAATAGTTTTTGTCCCATCTTTATTGTGTTTATAGTTTTTTACTTGACTACAAAACAAGTGAGTACTGTTCTAAAATGGTATAATTTTCTATTTAACCATATATCGTCCTCCATTTCTCATTGTCTCAATTTCTATTTCCCATGAAGAATTCTGGAATAATCACTATGCCAAAGACTCAACCCCCTTGCATTTTTCTTTAGCATACATTTACATTATCAAAATAAGTGGCATATTTTTTTTGAATTTTACAACATTTAAACTGGTATTTGTATTTTGGTGTCTTAGAAAAACATTTTCAAATATAAGCCCTTACGATTTATAGATATATAATGTATTTTCAGAAATAACACGGTTTCTGATTGGATACCAAAATTCGGTTATCATCTCATAGACCAAATTTTGTAATGACTGTGACTTCATCGAACTTTTTTAATGATTTACTCTTTCAATTTTGGTACTTAAGTTAAATTATAAGAAATGACTGTTATAGATTTTTTGTCTATTTGAAATAACTTCAATGTCCGTTGTGCAACTTTTAAATTACCTGCTACCCAGGTTATTTAGCGTGAACCACGTGATTGACATTATTTCTTCATAAACCGAAAAAATAAAACAATCATTCCTTAACTAAAACAATAAAGTTGCTTTTAAGACATATAATGAATATGCATTTAAAACAAAACCTTCAATCATATAAATCACATTGCATATTTGAGTAAATTTTAAATTCCTTTCATTCACCATTGGAACCAAAAACGTAGATAGTTCAAGATTATATAAAAAAAGTACTCAAAACCAAAAATGTCCAAAAAGGAAGCCAAATACACTCTAATGTGTTATTATCAAAGTATGTCAAGAAGCTGCAAAACGATAGCAACATATTAAGGAGGTAGACCTAGGGCAAGGGACATAATTCATGAAATCAGTGATATGTTTGTGTTATATTCAATTTCACCAAAGCCTCTCAAGCATTTGGTTGAAGCAGATTAAAATAAATCCAAGTTAATAAGATGCTTAAATAAGATTAATGTAAAATGCTGAATACAAACGTTTGAATGATTTTTAAGACTTGTGGTCATTACTCTAGGTCTACCTCCTTCAGGCAAGTGAAATATAATACATAAATTCGAATCCGACAAAATTGACTACAGGATTGGTGAATTCTCTCGGGAATCTTCATTGACATCGGCCCAGTGGTTTCTGAATATACAAATTTCAGTCATATAAATATTGCAAATTTCATTTTGCTGTGCATTTGTTTCAAGGAGTTAACTCAGCATACTTAAGTAGCTCAAGATAGGATGATTAGTTTTATACAAGTGCTAAAATTTGACACCTATGAGTTCTACCAAAGTATTCAAAAGAGCTATAACATTGTATAAAATTGTCAAAGTCTTTACAATTCCTGTATAAACAGAAGTATAAAGAGTACACTACTAACACTTTTGTACACCAGTAGAGTAAAAGATTATAAAAAAAACATTTTATTTGTCAATTTATATTGGATATTGTACCATTATTCTATTTGAAACAATCATCTATTATTGAAACCAATTATCCTCTAAACCATAACAATTTGCTTTTAATAATTAGATCCTTTTTAAGCTTTCAAATCGTCATAAGTGTTAATTTATCTTTGTAACCATTACAAACTTGATGTATCATCTTATTACCTTATTCAAATTATACAATGGCAATATTTGATATACCTATAATCGATGCCGGGTCTGTTAACTTTCATTTCATTCTGAATTTATGTTCTGTTGTAATATTTGAGATAAGTGACATTCATGATCAATATGAAAATGCCTTAATCAATGTGACACTTGTCATTAATTTACAATTAGCAAAGTCTTGCTTAAAAAGGCATTTTTCGCCATCAAGCAGCGCCAGACAGCGACAAACATTCGTATCATCTCTTGCTGTAGCCTTTCAAAATTCTTAGAAATTATTCATACCAAACGTCGCCTCAGAATTATGAGAGGTTCAAAAAATCATTCATCTTCCCAAAAGTTTGCAGATTCTTGCATCGTTTGCGAGTTATCTACAGTGTAAAGAATGCGTTTCAAAATTCAGGCGACGCTGTTTTAAGCGTGTTGTGCCATATAATTTTTCGAACCTGATTTCCTTTTCAAACCAAAATTATTACAATAGAGAAGTATCTCTCTCTCTCACTCTCTCTCTCTCTCTCTCTCTCTCTCTCTACTGGCACGTTTCCTTTCTGTGCGATGCCTTGTTTCCTTTGTCTTCAATTTTATCTGAAATTGTATTGAATTGTTTTCATATTCAGGACATGTGCTTGAATTTAAATATATCCGAACTTTCCGGTTATTGACGCTTTGTTATTTTTGACCGACATTGAGCGGAAATAAAGAAAAGTACAATCAGATTAAAATGATTCACAAACTTTTGACTACAAAAATATTGAAATTGTATTTATGCTAAAATAAATCGATTTTGGAAGTGTTTGTCTGCGGCACATTAATTTACAACTAAGAAAAGTAACACACAGTGAAAATCAATTTTCCGATTGAAGGAGTTAATTTTGAGTTGATTGGTTTATGTCTGCTAATATGTACAGTTCAATGAATAGACCTATAGAGTCTTTGTTGTTTTGTCAACTCTTTCTACTAATTACACTCGATAAAACTTATCTTATTCATTTTTGCGTAAAGCAAGGACGCATATCTTCCATCTTGTATGCAATTTAAGTATTAACTATTGAGTAAAAAATTAAATGAACTGATGTGCATGTGAATTGGGGAAAACGCGTCTTGTCTTCTACATTAGTAATGTGTTAAATATTGTAGCACCTGTCAATGCATCATTTTTATCAGTAGGTAAATATCAAAACCAATTAAAAGGTATCACTTGAAATATAATGTTTATTAAGTATTGAAATATGTGGGTCATTTACCGCTATTAAGCGTTATTCGAAAGTCAGTAAAATCTAGCATAACCAAACTCTAGATAAACCGAAACCTGTCTAAATAAAACAATTTTATAGTTCATTTACCTCATTTTGAATGTATGTTGAACCTTGATACACCACAAACCAGTGTCTAAACAAAACACTTTGAAAGCCCCTTCCTCATTTTGAATGTATTTTGAACCTGGATACACCGAACACAAGTCTAAACAAAAACTTTGAAAGCCTCCTTCCTCATTTTGAATGTATGTTGAACCTTAATACACCGAAAACCTGTCTAAACAAAGCACATTTTAAAAGTCAAGGACATATCCGGGATAGGCAGGTTTCAATGTACAATATTTTGGTCGTAATATCATTCGACATTAGAATGTTGAAATTAGTATTTTTTTCTCTTATATACCACATCTGTCATCTTTTTTGCATTCTTCCGTGTGCAATTCTACTGCTGGCTGCAATAATAACTGTAGTGACCATGCATAGTCAAACTTTAACTGAGGAAAACACATACTATCTACTGAAATGGTCATTTCGTTTTACCTAGTCAAAATATGTATACATAAACATTTCATTTTGTTTAAATTGACAAAAAAATGACATGCAACATTTGTTTCTGTTTTGTTATACAAATTTAATTTCTCAAAAACAGATAATGCATTGATTGATACATTGTGAGTTTTCATCAGTCAAAAAATGTCTGTGAATGGTCATGTCAGTCATTAGTTTTTGTCTAGAAGTATTCTGTCTAATTCTGTTTGCCATTTCTCCATCTTTTACCCTTTTGAGTACCACTTCCGCCTAGTTGGGTACATTGTACGAATTTATCTATTTTTGTCGTATTGAGTATCAATTTTGCCTGCTTTAATTTTACCATGGTTCGAATCAACTGCCTAATGCAATAAACTTGGAGCTGTCGCTCTTGACTGTTCATTTCAATATTATGATTTCATGTTAAGTTCACTAGTTCATGCAATACGTACGTATTTTGATATGCTACTTTAGCAGCATTACCCCCCTCGGGATTTCAGACATTATCAAGGTCTTTCTTATTTATTGCGAATACTAACAAATTATAGTCAGACCCCGTTGTACCTAGATTAATATTGTATGCTCTTCCTTGTTTACTGGATAATATACACAGTTTAATGCAATAGATGAGAGTTAATATTAAATTTTGACAATTATATTTCATGTAGATTTGATTACCATTCTTTAGAAGAGCAATAATAAATGTTTGGGACACCTCATGGGAAAAAAATTGGAATAAAGGAGACTGAGTATATGTAAATTTGGTTTCTGGTTTCTCTTTACCAATTTGTACAAACATTTATTGTCACAGCAATCAATAAGTAAATTGTTTGTTTTATTTTATTGAGTTATGTAAAATTGAAATTATGGACATTGTAAACTTCAAAACAGAAAGTACTTTTTTTCAATCTAAAAGTAATATATCTAGTTATTGCATCAGAGATATGTTTGTATCATATTCATATTCACCTAAGCCTATCAAGCTTTCATTTGAAACACAATGAAATCAATCCAAGTTACTCTAATGCTTTCATAAGATCGAAGTAGAATATTTAAGGGAACTAGCGGGAACAAGGTTCTAGCGGTAATCTAAAGTATGTAATCATGGGACAAAGACCAGACATGGAAAACAGACTGTAAATGATGAATATAAAAGTTTCAATGATTTATAAGGGCTGCGTCCCTTATCCTTAAGTCTACATCCTTAATTCTTATTGTCTCCATACCTTCCAACGTTTCCTTATTTTGTTTTTTTTTGTATTTCGTTACCGTGCTTCATTAGTTTTCCAGGTACACGAATCTCAAAAATGCAGTGAGTCCAAGTTTGATCTTGAAATCTTGTTCTGGATATGTAATCAATATATTTATGGTGAATGTTTTTTTTTTCAATTTTCATCTAAACATCAATAAGCTGATTTAGGAGGTAGACCTGGGATAAGGGTATAACTCTTAAAATTAGTGATAGTTTGTATCATATTCAATTTTACCTAAGCCTTTCAAGCTTTCATTTGAAACAGAATGAAATCAATCCAAGTTACTTTGATGCTTCGTGAGATTGATATAAAGATCCTGAATACAAACGTTCTAATGATTTTAAAGAGTTGTGTCCCTTACCTTAGGTCTACCTCCTTAAGTTGATGCGAGTAAGTTATTATCATTAACTTTAACATAAAATGTTATTAGGTTTAACTTATGATGGAATTCTTTTTGTTGATGGTGCTTCACAATCTTGTTTTAGATGAATAATAGGAGTATATATGAACTCATCAATTCATTCGCTTTAATGTGGCCGTCTTTGTAGGAATCATGCAAATTCTGTATCATGTGATACACCCGAAAAAAAAGGCTTCTCATTTTTATTTCTGTTATTAAGTTGCTTTATAGGTCTATATGATGAAATATATAATGATTCATTCCAATTTGTCTGCTCTTAGGAGATAATTCACATTTAAACCAATGGTTGCTATTGTATTTTAGTATCATTAACAGAGTTATCACCCTTTATTTTTAATTTTTACAGTACATTCTATAAAATTTATATCTCTTATGAATAGGGGTTATATGAAAAACGAAATGTTAATTTATTTTTACTATGACGTTTTAAACAAAATATCAAAAATAAAAATATATAGGCTTTCCAATCATGAATTACATTTTTATGCTTCTTTGCTAGAGTAATGCTTATTAGTTTTTTTTTACTTACTGTTTTCACTGAAAAAAAACTTTTTGCTTATAATTTTAAATTAACAAACAATAAAACAAAAATGCTCAAAAAATATCGAACAAAATGAGGTGTTCATAATTGTTTTATCGTGCTGTGAAATATAACGAGAATGGAAATGGTGAATATGTCATAGAGACAACATTCCCACCGAGTTGAAAAATGTCAGCTCAAGGTCACCAAGGGCTCTTCAATTCTTCAATGAATGCCGAGGAAACCATAACACCACAGGACTGACTGCAACTGGCCATATAACAACAATATATACAGGTACAACGAATTAGTTATCCCCATATTCTCCAGCAACATAAAGGTAAACTTTAAGTGGAAACAAAACAAAACATAAAGAGACCAGAAATTGAAACAGGCACAAATAATGTTGCGAGTTGATGTACTTTGACGTACTCACAACCCTCTACATTTTAAATCTGACCACTTTGAAAAATATAACAAAATTAAACACCGATAAAAACAGTTCAAACATGTATGAATCCCTTCTTAAAACAGAAATAAAGAAACAACGTTACACAAATGTACATACAAAAGTCTTAACATTAAATTGCCCGGAACAATGGAGTCATAATATAACAAATTCATTTCAAATCGTGATACCTATCTGCAATTGTTTTTATTTTTGAAATTGTATATCCGTGTATTTCTACTGAATATCTGGAAATTTGGTTCCCTTGTATTATACACCATGTCCTTATAACAAAATCGGACAAAATGGAAAATGCAGGTCAAAATCAAACTCCTAACAACGTAACTTTCTTACCCTACCGATGCACCTGGTCAATACTCCCAGTTTTTAGTGGAGTCCTAGTTGCTCATTTTTTTGTTACTATGTAGGCATGATTTTAGTTTCTTTGTTGTGTATGTCGGTTTTCCATGTCTAGTCTTTGTCCCTGGATTACATCCTTTTGACTACCCTATAACCTTGGTTCCCTTAATTACTCTCTCCTCATATAACACAAATAAGTCTTCTCTTCTTTAAATGACCATTTTTGTCATAGTTTTGTATTTTTTATCCCGTAGGCTTCTACAGTATTTAAACTTCAATTTTCATACAAATGGAAATGTCAAAAATCATTTTAAGGTGCAATTCTTTTTTAAAAAGGCACGAACTATGAAACACCAGAATAGATCAGACTTAAAATAGACTTTTTCTACTTTCCCTTATTTTAGTTCATAAAATACAATAATTTGCTTGAAGCATTATGTCCCCTCAAAATCAAATCTGTAGTATCGTATCTTGATATGTACCTTATTCTATAAATAAAAAATAATAATAATCATTTACACAAAAGAAAAGAAAAACAGCAAAAAAGCAAAAAAAAGAAGCGCAGTATTTTTGAAAGCCTCCAAGTACACCCGCTCAGGAATATGCAATACAAACCTGATATCCTTTGGGTATATTAGACATTTTTCATTAGTGTGTAAGGGAATGTGATGTATTTTAGTTGTCGGCCCTTGAAATGTTCATTTCACAGTGCATTGCAATGGGCCGAGATGATAACATATTTTTACCAAAATAGTGTGGAAGGTCTTGCTTTTTTCCTTTATTCAGACGACACATATAGCCAAATTACACTGTTACATGTATGGATTATTTCATTCAATGTTTCGCTCACTGCCTAATTCTTACAAATAATGACACTTGGCGGGTGTTTCTAGAAAAGCAGAGGACATTTACCCTACCGGTGTACCTGGTCCATGACCCAAGTTTTAGTGGAGTCCGAGTTGCTCATTTGCTTTTGTTACTTTGTATGTATTATTTTAGTTACTCTATGTTCTTTGTTGTGTTTGTCTGTTTGTCATGCCTGGTCTTTGTCCCTGGATTACATTCTTTTGATTTTCGCTAGAATCTTGGTTCCCTTGATTACTCCTTAATTCAAAACAGCCTAACCAACCAGCTATCTCATCAATCATATCCAATTTCTAATGATAAATGAATTTATTTCTCCAACACAATCTATCTTCATTCAGTTTCATTACAATTTCGCATCCTTTGAATAATAATTGATCAAGGAAAACAGATTTAGCATGTTTGACTTGACCTAGTATAAATATAGCTGTGGATGCTTGTTTGTGTGTATGTTTGATTTGGTCTTTTCCATGGAAAATGTAATGAATAACTTCATTGTAACCTGATTTGTCATGTTTTTTTAATTTATTTTACTATATGCTTGAAGAAATATTAAAGATAAAATGTAAAACTTGTTTTGCTCAGTGTGTAGTCATCAATTCACTAATAAAAATCGCTCATTTTGTAAAAAAATAAGAAAGAATATCATTATTTCATTTGCACTCGATCTTCACCTGTCGTCCTTTCCTTGATAACAGGTTTTGTTTTTGCTTGATAAATTGGAGAAATAGGATCCCCATAAACAATAGCAGTCTCATAAATCTTGAGGTTTGAAATGAACAAAAAATCTGAGCATATGCGGCACACGAAATTCGGAATCTCACGAGACTACATGAGCATATATGGCACACGAGATTTGAAATCTTGCGAAACTACACTGGTAAACATCATGGTTGAATTATAAACTTAAGTCCACGTCGCAGTTAATCAAGTTTCGATAGCACGCTATACGACCATGATAAATTCAGAATTTTTGTAAATCAGTAAATATTTTGAAAATATTATCAAACGATTCTGTTTTCAGTAGTGTCATAGCCTTTATTGTATATATCTAGCTTATGATTTCGTGCCTTTAAAAGTACATGTAACATCTGTTACAAGTTATTGTTTATACTAAAGAACTGTTATATAATCTCCAGTAAATGTTATGACTTCATTGTTATAATTACTTTGTCATATTTATGACATACAATAATTGTACATATCTTCTTTACAATAAACAAAACAATTAAAACATAGTATGAATTATGGCATAAATACAATGGAGGAAAGATAATGCATTAACAGATACTTAAGGGGGTAGACTTAGGGTAAGGGAAAGAACTCTTACAAATCATTGGAACGTTTGTAATCAGCATTTTACATCAATGTCATGTAAGTATCAAAGTAACTTGACATTTCATTCTGTTTCAAATGGAAGCTTGATATTGTTATGTCCCTTACCCAAAGTCTACCTCCTTAAGTCAATTTACTTTTTTTTCTCAGCAGTTAATTTATATATGTTTCCTGTTGTTTTTAGCGTTTATAACTTTATCGTTACTTATATTTTATGTAAATAATATCTAAATCCTTTAATTTCTTGTTTTCATTTCAAGCATTAAGTAGAAACTATTAAATATTTAGGTTATAGTTTGATGTCAAACTCATCTTTTTTTAAGCATTAAATTATTTCTTTGCGATGATTCCTCACACAGTCTGAACATCCAAAATATATCTTTTTCTTGTCGGTGTCAAAATAATGCCAGATGTTTTTGTTTGAATTGTGTCAATGGTGTCATATGAATTTCATTATCGTGAGCATATAGACTATTCATGAATTAGTATATGCATGCATATTTAGGAATGCCCCTTATTATTTGCAAATGAATTTATAAATAATAAAACAAATCATAAAATGTAAACATACTGAAGCAGGATTCTAAGCGGGATTATTTTTGTTGCAAACATAACATATATATATATTACTTCTGGTAAAAAATGCTAAAAACCCAATTTACTGCAAAAAACAATGTATAATTATTTCTGGAATAGTAATATTTACTGAATTATCTGTTCTTGCTTTTATATTCGTTCCATACTTCAAATTTATCTACTAGAAGTGTAAGGAAGAACTTAAAATTGTTACTTTTACCCAATTTCCAATCAGGAGGAAAATCTTCCTGATTTTATTATACCAGCATTTGTGATTTAATTATGCACTTAAATGAAGGACTGTAAAAGCTACTCTGGACATGAATGGTAATATTAACGCCTACTAAAATGCTCTTATATTATTATCTTAACAGTATCAAACGCTAATGCACAGAGTGACGTTTTTGACACAATAAAACTTGACATGCCATAAACATATTTTTAAAAAATAAATATATCGATATACTGTGTTTATGTTGAACGGTAGCATTTTATGCTTTTCATGTGTCTTTTCAACCTTCTGATATTAGAAATATAGTGCCATAATGATTTTCATTCTATATATAGATCCAGATTTACGGTTTGAGAATTGGTAGAACGATACCATTTTTCCCACAGACGACAATAGTTACAGTCTTTAAAAATACACTTTTAAACAACAATGAAGCTATAAATTGATTTTTATCAATTAAACCACTTTTTTGAAAAACAAAATAGGAAAACTGTTGATTGTATTTCTATTTCAAGCGGGTGATTTTATCTACATGATCTTTCCTTGTCTAGCTAATGACATACAAATGTCAAAGTGTCATCAAATTTCTACAAAATGACATTTATTTAAAAAATACAATGCATTTTCTGTAAAGGAAAAATGATTATTAGTCTGGAACTATTTAAAAACAAATTGGTATCAATGCAATTTGTTCAATAACAAATCCAGAATTATTTACTGCAGTACGGTACGCACAAGACAAGGAAACATAGTACCGCTCATTCAAAAGCAACCGTTATTCCGGAAGTAATTTACTTTATTCATATTTTGCCTCAATTAATCTGAAAATAAGGTTTTTTTCTGCGTTTGGTGCTAGGACATCTATCAAATTAAAGGTTGCTGTAAGAAAGTTACATCACGATTTGAGATTAGAAACTTAGTCTAAGATATCTTTGAAATTTATCAAGACAAAACGTATTTATCCTTATAATAAAAAGGCAGTTTGGTGGTGGTCGTAATTTTGTGTTCAATGTGGACAATAGGAAATTGTATAGTGTTTAGAGTGCAAATCAAGATCCTGACTTCTATAGTAATTGTTGAAATTCTTCAGATGAAGTCATGATAACCGATATTGTTTTAGCTCATAACAGAAACAAATGAAAAAAAAGAAGGAAAATGAATAATTGACTCTGTTACAATATTAATCATATTTATGTGTCGATTCATAATTCTTTATATTGTTTTAGTGTGATCAATCTTCTCAAGGTTTCAAGTTGGAATCAACACTAGGTTATTTCTGTTCAATATTTTACATTTAACTTTTTTCGCTATTATGTCTCGATGATAATAACACGCTCTCCGATTGTATCATCCCTTGTTTTGATGTGTTCTTTAAGCAACATGTTTATATTTAATGTACATAGTAATTGCGAATTGTTTCATCATCCAGAACGGTCCGGATTGAGCTTGAAGACACCGGAAGTCGATCAACTAAAATTTGATTTTATTTTAGGGAATTGAAAAAAAAATAGTAAAAATAATCAGATTGGTCGAATTTAGAGAGAGCGGGGAATAAACAGAATAAAAAAAAACCAAATACTTCACATTTATAGAATAAGAAAACACACAAATCATTCAAAATACTAGCAAAGAATATGTTAAAAAAAGTGCATTGAATGTCAATTATCTGAAAGATGGTATTGCCGACATTTGTTACGACATTATTAGCAGTCATTGTACTAATTGGTTATTAATGCATAACACCATGCAATATTACATATGTATTTGATGAATGTACTTTTACGATCAAAACGGCATTCGAAACGTTCAGCTTCTGCAGGTAATTATACATCGAAAAAGTCAATTTTACGGTTTCAATTTTGCGGAATACCGCAAAGTTTAGATTGTCGGAAAAAGGTCCTGTTATATGGAATTTGTATTTAATTCATAGGCTGCAAACAATTATACAATCCTTCATATGAATAAATAGCAAAAAAAACCTAATATATATAAAATCAAAATATTACATAAAAAAAAATGAAGTGAAACTTGTCAAAACCGGACATATTTCCGATTCGTACGGATTACGGATTACACAGGATCAAGCATAAAACGACACATATTTTTAGCGTTTTAGCACTGTGGAAGATGGCAGCGAATTTGTTTTTCCAATCAATTTTGATAGGTATAATTGTATACAGTAAAATGCATCACAATTATAGATACTCCTCCTGAGCCTTAAAAATAATAACGCATTAGACAGGTGATTAAGACGCAGCTTGACCTTAATCGTATAATAGTATTGTAATTTTACTGATTCTCAATGATGTACATTGAATCGCTCAAGGGTTTACATCGTTTAATCATTTTTGAATATATATTACTGGTGTCAATGTGCACTTCAGTTAATCAACGTTTACAGTAATCAATTAATTGTCTAGACTCGTGCATCACGTTGTGCACTTTATTCAACTTATTTACATAAAAACATCGTAAATGTGAAATTGAAATCAGGGGTGAATCACATGATTTTGTTAATCTTTTTCTCTCATTTTCCTTTCCTCTTTCGTTTACCCAAGACTTAACTTTTTATAGGCAGCTCCGCGGCTTTTTTTCTAGAAAAGCAGAGGACGCTTACATGTACCTTACCGGTGTACCTGGTCCATGTTCTCAGCTTTTATTGGAGTCCGAGTTACTCATTTACTTTTGTTCCTATGTATGTATTGCGTTGGTTAGTTTATGTTCTTTGTTGTGTGTGTCTGTTTTCAATTTCTGATCTTTATCCCTGGAATACGTTCTTTTGATTTCCACTAGAATCTAAGTTCCCTTGATTACTCTTTTAAATAAAGAGGTTCCGACCAAAAAATGCATGAAGGCCTTTAGGGTTGGTATGGGCTCAATTTTTATTTTTACCAAAGTTTGTACAATAAGAACCGCATTTTCTAGTATTTTCTAGTAGAATGAATATGTTCTTTTGCCCAGAATCCTCCCGTAGATCTGCCACTATAAGCTTCTTCAGTTAAAACAAAAATAATTCTACGATGAAACGTGTTAAAAAATTTAAAAAGTTGAAAAGTGTCAGTTTAGTCTGGTGTTTGGATTATAAATAAATCGAACAATAATCCAAATACCTATCTGAACCAGGCACTCAAAATGTATTTTGAACCTTGGTAATCCGAACTGCTGTCTTTACCAAACCAAATCAGAAGCCTAAAAAGTTTCTGTTTAGACAGGTTCCACTGTATATTAACATGTATTCAGTATCAGAGGCTAAACAAACGCAAAATTTCTCTTGATTGAGTGAGACCTCCTACCAACAATCATGCAATGACCAGATGTCCCAACAGAGTTTAGACGTCCTTTGAGTGTATCACTTACACATGAAGCGATTTCTGTACAACATGTACTTTAAGAATTAATTGAACTTCAAATTGATTGTTGATTATCTGACGAATGAACAAAATCAATTTAGAAATCTTTAGTGCTTTTTAGCAATTGTTACCACATGTTGATGTTTCAGTTGAAACTTCGTAAGTAAAAAAGATTTGCATATGCATAAAAAAGCACATGTACTAGAATATTTAGACACGCAGAAAGTGCGAACGAAAATTAAGTACAACTTGAAATGTTTTTGTACGTGTTTGTACCATTAACATTTTTTTTAAATTTCAACCATTAACGACACATGCAATGATTTGTTGTGCAATATTTTATTTAACACTTTTAAGCAGACAATCGCAGGTCAATTATTTAAAGGATAGATGATTTAGCTATGTAACAATTCCTTGAAAACCGATAGCAAATTTTCAGTGACAACTGTTCTGGTTTCTTTATAATCTGTTGTTTCTGCATCCTTCATACGAAAAAAAAACAAGCCTTTCAAAGAAGAGGTCAAGAGGTGTTCAGTTCTGTTTTAGGTTTTAATGATGAAGGGGTATATATTTAAATGAAGTAATGAAAAGTATCCGAATAGTTATTGCATTTATTTAAACAAATGATTAAACGAGCTTGTTCGTTACAAGTTACATTTGAATAAAAAGTTGTGAATGGGAGACGAGAAGTATGTATTTTATCGGGAAGAATTTTAGGTAGTGGGTGACAAGAACGACTAGTTTTACATGATAGGTCGTGCAAAATCGAACATATATATATATATATATATATATATATATAAAGGTCTGCAAAATTCCCAACGATGTTAGAAGTGTCAAATTTGCATCTGCAAATGTTTGGTCGTTCCCTCCGCGGGACTCGAACTCGTACTGCTGTGCTATGCTGTGGTAAAAATATATCATTATTCATCTTTCAAGTATTTATTATACTTCTATATATTTTTACTAATTTATTTTCAAGTGTTAAAATGTCGGTTAAGTTTCGAATAAACAATGTTTCTTCATTAACACGTTCTTGTTCCGTTATTTCATCCGGAAATATATAAAACGGAAATGTTATATCGTTCTTATTTCTACAGTTCTCTACATGTCCACTTAATTGTATTTTGCGATATTCTGGAATTTTGATTTGTTGTCGATGGACTTTAAATCTTTTCCAGTGTGATGTTTCCGTTTGTCCAACATAGTTTTCTCACTGCAAGTTACAATGTACAAAAGATTCTCTGAGGTAGACGTAAAACTGCTCTTTATATCAAATACATCTCCTGATTTAAATGTAAAAGATTTACCTTCTAAAAGGTAGGCACAAATACCACACCTTATGTGTTTGCATTTTTGAACTTTAGTTTCCGATATGCTGGTATCAAATCTTGCCGAAGTTAGTAGTTTCTTTGACGATTTTGGTGTCTCTTACTTTTAATTATCTTAAAATTGTTTATAATATTGTTCATCCGTTGATCTTGCATTAATATTTGCATGAATTATATTTAAATATTCAGCATTCTGCGGGTTGTACGTTGAGACATGTGGGATGCTATCTTTGCTTTACATATATTTTTCGTCCTCCGTAGATCTTCAATTTTAATTTTCAATGCTTTCTTTATTCCCAAATCAATTATTGCTTCTGGATATTTCCTTTTGCTTAATGTTTCTTTTAATTCCAACAACCGCCTGTCTTTGGTATTTTTATCGGATATTATTGTGCACAATCGTCTCGCTAAATTGTATGGAATGCTCAATGTTTGTTCTCATGATAACTACAGCACTGCCTTTGTCAGCCTCCTTTATAATTATTTCGGGGTCCTGTTTCAAATTTGTAATAATTTTCCATTGTGTAGACGTAAAATTTGACTTGACTTTATATTTGTTATTACTTGTATAACGGAATTCAGAAATATACTCACAATATTTATCCAGGCTTTTATTTTCCTTTTGATGAAGGATAATTGCTTGGGTTGCGGACAAGTGATCCGTCATCTAAAGTTTTATCAAAGAATCCTCCGTTAACCTCAACCTCCTTATAAATTTTGAAAAATCATCTTTTATTTCTTGATGGTTGGATTTTTGAGGGGTCGAAGTAAATTTTAAACCTTTAGATAAAATTTGTATTTGTTCCTCTGTCAAAGGTTTTTCTGATACATTAAATATTTCCGGTTTCTCAATCTCGAAAGGTTCCATCTCGTGTCCCTGTTTCTGTGGCTTACTTCTAAAAAAGGTTGTTTCCAATTTCCGTTTGGTTGATTTAGTTCTCTTCGGGGCGAATCTGATCTTAAATGTGATTGATTTTGAAATATGTTATCTGAATGGTTTGTCGAAGCCTTCATTATACAAATTGTCAGTAAACGGTTCATTGTATATTTTTCTTTCTCCATATATATGTTGTTTTTGATTTCGTTTGTACCTGCTTTGACTATTTCTGTTTCTTTGATTACTTCTATTTCCATTAAATGTTTTATTGTTAGTGTGATAGTAGTAATTTCTGTTATTAGCGTTTTCCCTCTGGTAATGCATGTAGTATTTACTTTTTCTTGGGCGTTCTTTTAGTACCTGTGCATATGTTCTCTCTCTGGCTTGCTTTATAAATGGGTTTTGTGAATTATAGTCTCTTTTAATCCAACAGTGTATTTCCGACTTCTTGTTGTTGTTATAGGTCTGAAAATTCCCAACGAAGTTAACACTCATTTTTGTCGTTCCCTCGCCCCGTGCTGGTCCGGGTGTTAAAGGAATAGGCCTGCAGCAGCGCTAAGCTTGTCGTAAAAGGCGACTAAATAGTGCTCAGAACCCTAGCCGGGGGCTAGGGCGGTCTGCCCACAGAGCAACTGGGATGTGTGCCCTAGGTGGTGGAATGGGGTACCCCTGGCGTGTTGCATGCTGGGGTTGTCAGGCTATAATACGGAAAATCTGACCGCAAACCATAGTGGTGCACCGTGTTGGGAAAGATGCCACGTTCCTCGCACGTTAAAGAACCCTACTGTGGTATTCTCCCGGAGTAGGAACCATAGGGCCCCGCCACAGGAGGCTAAATTGCCCGACCCTACCCACATCTCCCTATTTCCAGTGGCAATCAAAATTTGTCGACTCCATTGTCCTTGTGTCCCATCCCTTTTTCATTTCATCATTTCATGTTCATTTTATCATCAATTTCATGTTCATCGTCTGAATGTAGCTGAAATCTTGCTGTTCGGACGTTAAACCCCAACAAACAAACAAAACAAATTGTCGTTCCCTCCGCGGGACTCGAACTCGTACCGCTGTGACATCTATGGCAACACCCCTAGCACAAAGTCCAGCGCTCTACATCACTCGACCAGCTAGGCTATATAGCCTTTTATATAATTGTTTGCTATTCATGACTAGATTTTTTTCTTTGAGTTTTATTAACTTGATTTTGATCTCTATTTAATGTCATTGTCAAGATACAAAGCGGTTTAAAAAGTATTTGGAAGAAATGATTTTCAAAAAAGCCATGAGAAACAGCATACTGGGAAACAGGTACGAAACATAGTTTACAACATAAGAATAACATAACAAATTTTAAAACACAAATGAACCCCAAAAACAGAATAAACCAAACGCAAAACAAAACAAACAAAACAAAAAACAAAAACTGTCAAAAAAAGTATTTGGAATCTTCTGATATGATATAAACAGAACTGGACAAAGGGTTCCGAAACCTTCAGAAATCCAATAAGTGAACGACCTGTTCAAATGTTTCTAACAACCTTAAGTAGTGAAAGGAGTAAAAAAGGACTCAAGAACTGCTAAAGAACATATTGTAAAATGAAATCTAGAACTGTCTAAATTGAACTATAATAAGATATAAAGATGTCGAGATCTATAAATGAAATGTCAAAAAAACTTCAACTGTTCCTTTCACTTAAATTTGAAGTCTACTGCTGTCCATTACTATAATTTGACAGAAACCAGTCTGTCAGATGACAAATTTGTAAAAAGATACCCCATTCCTGAAAATCTTAAATAAAACGAAGCCAAAGTCAAGAATATGAAAAAGGACTATTCCATGCCTTTTCAGTACATTGAACCACACATTGTAAATTTGTGTAAATGTGCAAGTACAAAATGTACATTTGTACTTTTTTTCAGTAGTAATCGAAATGTGCGTTTTGATTTGTTATTTTCCAAAATAATGATTATATCCGTACATTCGTAACTGATTAGAAGATCCCAACTGCAGTGTCATCGTCAGATAACGCGTACGTGCGAACGAATTGGGTACACTTATCTAGAATCTCTGACAGCTTTAACATTTCGGAAATAATTTAATTATCAAGTTGTTCAATCAAGCGAATGATATCTGGTTGATCAAAAACAGTTTGTGCAGAGGGATTGTAATTATACTGAAACGCCCATGTTACTGATGGAGTCGATAACTGCATTAAAGAATATCTGTAATCTGTCTTCGTAAGGATCAAGCACAATATTTAGAAATCCTTATCTGAATCACGCAAATAAAATCGGTATCATTTCGATAAAAGTTCGCAAATATTTTCGTCTGAACTTTACATGATTTTTACCTGAATCGATCATATACATAAAATGTTATTTCATCATGCAATTTGCGTGAAATTCTGTTCACATGTGAACAAGAAGGAGTCCAAGTATTGATTGATTGTTGGGGTTTAACGCCCGAGCATCAATATTTCAGCTATATTCAGGCGATGAACATGAAATGGATGATAAAATGAACATGAATGATGATGAAATGAAACAAGGGATGGGACACAAGGACAATAGGGTCGACAAATTTTGGTCGCCACTAGCAAAAAGGGGTTGGGTAGGGTCGGGCAATTTAGCATCCTGTGGCGGAGCGCAACGACCAAAAATGTGCATGACAAATTTGACAGTTCTAACATCGTTGGGTATTTTTCAGACCTTTCTATATATATATATAATAACGTAATAATTAATCCTGCAATATATTTACTTTGCACCACCAAGTACCCGAAAAAAATCTAACACCCTAAAATTAGCCCGCCATACGGTAGCATATTCGTAAAATGTATTTAAAAAAGGGGGTTACATTATTTATATTACTGCATATTCACTTGACCTTACATCATCAAATGATAAACTTCACCAATGTAAACAAAATTCCATTCGATATACTTTCTTTTAGACTAATAACACGAATATGTTTTTGTTAAAAAGAAAATAGAAAAATTATGGAGTTATTTCACGAAATAATTTTACAACGTCATTGTGACTTGGGATATTTCGAATACATTAACTGCATAAACAGATGGTAAAATATGTTCCTAAAACCGGTCCTCAGAATGTTTAAAGCCCACATTTATACCGTGATATTAACGAATAAATACCAGCTTTACCCCATCTTGTCGGTAATATGAGTTATTATTCAAAGTCAGAAAACGTTGTCAGAAAGCAGAATTGTCCAGCATTCAAATTGCATTATATTCAGGTTGTGTAAAGGTCAAGCAAATGTCGGTATTTGAGACACTGGTGTGAAAACAATATTTAGTATTAGTATAGTAATTGTGTTAGGTTAGTGTAGTGTGTTAGGTTGTTAGCTGATAGAACGAATTTTTCCCCATTTCAGAATAATTATTAACTAAATCAAGATTTTCTTATCTCCCAAAGCACACAATGCCATTCATATATTTTGTTTTGTTTTGTTTTGTTTTTTGTTTTTGTTTTTTTTTTTTTGTGATTTGTTTTTATTTTGTTTTGTTTTGTTTTGTTTGTTCTACACTGCAGTATGTAGTGATATTCCATTCTATTGTCTTCATTAAGTATATGGATCTATTCTGTTTCCTATTTTCACGTTTTTACCATGTGACTCTGATGTTTACGGAAAGTACATATGTTTTGTTGCTTCTGTATTTGTGCCGATATTTTCCTTTTTGATTCAAATATTTATTTTTATCAGAGGTTTGTGTCAATTCAAACAAATGTGTTAGAAGATTGAACTGAATGAATTGTCTTCGAAGTTAAGATTAAGCGTACTTCATACAATGTACAGTAGTAATTGTTGCATAATGCTTCCAAAATGTGGGAGTAAAAATAATTCTTAATTGTCTGTCTACTATTACATCACCAAAACAATATAAACTAACGTTTTATGGCCATTTCGCGAGTGTAAAATAATTCACTCAGTACATGCATCTAGGTTTCTGTAACGAAACACCGCCCCAAAACAGTTATCAATATAATATGATGAATTACCAAAAATGTTGTTACGAAAATTTTCCCTTTTCCTTCATGGCATTAACTTATCTATTCAAGATATTGTATCTCTACAGAGACGAATGTGTACATCAACATTTCTCTTCGTCCGGACAATATCGTCAATAACTCATGTTATCAGAAATTTGCATCAATTTCAATTGTCATTGTTAGGTTATACTAATTGGAGCATTGGAACGGATAGCAAAAGGTTGGATAAGATGCGTTTATGACGTTAAACCTGTCTAACCACACAAACTATAAATTGGAATTAAGACTGTCTGGTTAAGACAGGTGTTCGGTTTATCAATGGTCAAAATATTAATTTAAACTTTCAAAAGTGCAGAAGTTTAAGATAGGTTGTAGGACTATTCAGTGTTTGAATTAAACAGGTTTCCAGGTTATTCAGGGTTTGGTTATGACGGGTTTTTGGACTATTCAGGTTTTGGTTTAGACAGGTTTCTGGACTATTCAGGGTTTGGTTTAGACAGGTTTTCAGGTTACTCAGGGTTCGGTTTAGACAGGTATCACTGTAGTGAGATATGAGAGTGATAATATGGCAATAGTTTGGTTTTTTCTATGATTTGGTTGTTTTTTCTACTTCTTGGACGTCTAGTTATTTGCTATATTACATCATTTAACGATGTGATATGAAAACTTGTCATATGTTGTTAGGTTGTTGTGTATCATTTCTACAAAACTTGACGTTGTGACATTCCTACCTTGTTCTCCCGAAACAACTGATGACGTCATAGACGGTCGATTGCTTCAATTTCCGCAAAGGAATCATTGGGAAAGATGTTTCATAACTCGTGAAAATTGAATATTGCAATAAACAACTCACATAATCTTATTTCAACATCATAACAACTGGCCGAGTTGTAGAATTTTTGGAAATTAAATGAGAAATTTCCTTTCGACTGTTTCTTTTGACAATAGTCTTCAGTTTATCAGTGCTGTAATTTTGTTATTTCATTTTATCTAAGTACCACTCTGTGTAAGAATCAGGCAATGAGTGGCACATCATTTTTTTCTAAATTGATCTTTTTCGCCTCAAACATAATGAAATACATCCAGAAAATAATTGAAAAGCTATTTAAATTTATCCTGAAGCATTGGTGACGTAGATATAAATTGACTGCTTATATAAGGAAAAAGTTTGGGAAAATATTTCCGCCATTTTTCCATGGTGCATTACAACTAATTTTGACCTATCAATATCTTAACAAACACTTTGACAGTAATGAGGTATAAATTCTTGGATAATGCAATAAAATCTTTCCGTATTTTTCCTTCATGTGCCACACATTATACACATTTTGCCTGATTCTATGATGGAGAAGTACTTAATTCACACTATGAATTTCACGTTAACTCTGTCACAACATGTGCATTTCATGTAAAATATGTACTTTGAATAGCATTACTACTGTACAATGGTAGGTCATTATCGACATTTATATATTAAACAGCAGGTATCTGTTGTCCTAGGCCTGATATTAAGATTTTGTTCAGGAACATAATTAATTTCATTTGGAATTGATCGATGAAACATTAAAAAGCAAAACAATAAAACTTATTTTACACGAAACAAATCAATTGACTTGAAATGTTTATGAGAAAGTTCGTTCAGCTTATTGATTCGAGCTCGAACAAGAAATGATCATTAAAATTTGCCATTGTAGTATTCTATTCAGTGGAAATTAAAAACTTGATATCAAAATTTAATTTATATTCATATACATATCGTCTTAACAAGCAGTTTTCTAAACAATAGTAAAAAAAAACTATAAAAATCTATTAAAGAAAATATGTTGATAATAAATATATATTTTACTGTCCCTTTGTACTATACATTTTTATTGCAAGGAAAAAAAGAAATTGACATATTGGACACGGTCTGTTGAGTCCAAACAACTGTAATTCATGACGACGTCGCCTTCTAATCATATCTCTCAAACTTGAAAAAAAAAACTGCGTCCAAATGTCAACACCCATGTTCGATGGCAATAAATTAGACTCACCGGTAAAATATAGGATAAAACAGGAGAATATTAAAAATAGAAAAAAAAGAACGGATATGGTGAAATGTAACACATGCAGCAGCGTATAACCTAAATACCAAAAAGGTAAACACAGAAGTCACCGAAAAGTCATCAGCAAGTGTAAACACGCCTTTAAATAAGCTCAGAAAGGCTCCGACAACAAATGTATTAAAATTCCACTGTAACAGGACGGTGGTATATCTTCAAAATCACACAAAAAATGTAATATAGGCACCCAGACACCAACACCTCCTGACTATGGACAGGCGCGTAAAATCTGCGGTGGGGTTAAAATAGTTTTATTAGGCTCTATCCATCCCCTTTAATGTAAGGTCATAAATAAACAGAAACAACAAATAAACACGCCATAGAATTTACTCAATAATACATCCAAATATCTCCATTGAATACTACATATACAATATAGACAAATGATATCCATAATTTAAAGAACGCTCACAGTAACCGAAAGCTAGCTTAACTTATGAAAGAATGCAATAGACCCTTTTGTGGTAAAGTGGTGAGCATGCTCAATTTAAACTTCCGCGAGGTAGGGCTTGGGTAGTGGACAAAGAATTTTCCGCGCGGAAGTGTATATTGAGCATGATCTCAGTTAGCACTAAAGAGTCTATAAAAATCAAAACTGACAACATTGAAATCATCAGTCATTACAATTCCAGTCGACGAGTTTAGGTAGTACATGTAACCTAAAATACTAAATAGGCAAGATTCGAAATAAAATACTAACAATGGTTAGTGTACATGTATGTGTATAAGTGTGCGTCCTACATGTAGATCTTGACTTTGAAAGAACCTTAAATCACCAGAAAACCTGCAAAAGTTAGTAGTTAAAGTGGTATCAGTTCATTGCCTTAACAATCATGTTCATTATCAAGTTGTATAGATTTCTACTAATTGTATGTTAAGTGGATAATTGTAAATTATTGATAACTAATTAACCTCTTTACATTGCATGTCACGATGCGCTCTAGATAGATACTTTTTGAATCTCTGTTAAATAATTGAGTTATGATTGCTTTTTGGATTTTTGTCCTTACTTGTCTAATACAGGTATGTTAGCATATCTAATTTTCATTAATGGTGAATGTGTTTTTTTTTAGTTGTTGTTGTAGTTTCTTTGTTTTACATTGTATTGTCTGTTATGTGGGCTATTTCATCTAATTTTTAACTGACAATGTCATGTGAATGTTGTTATTTGACTTTTTACTTTTATTTCCTCCTTTGAATTGATATATATTGATACTCTAGAAAAAAAAGCGGTTTACCGGATGTGATGTATTTCGGATTTAAATGAGGTATGAAGTTAAAATGTTAGAGGTGATCCTCTGAAACGTTGACGAAGATGAATATTGTGTTTTTTAAGTACTTCTGTTTACTACTGTTGGTTGAGTCATCATCGATTGATGAACTATTAACATCGCAAATAGCCTCGTCCCTCATAAGAAAGACCAGCTAAAATATTGCAATACAAATAAAAAATAATGAATAAGTCAGAAATCACAATCATCTTTTGTTTCTATTTTCAGCAAAGAATATCCTACTACAGTGAACGGTGTCCCGGACACATGTATACACAAAATACCGATGTTCCCTAGTTTCGGAGCGTCTTTAAATGGTCACACACCTGATGGCGCTGCTCATAAAGTTAGGTGTGGTAAAAGGAAGGATAGTGCTATTAGGGTAATTATATTTTTCCTTAGAAAACTTAGTATTTATATTCCTATTATAATATTTCTTGTTTGTGTTTTTTTTTTTGTTTTTTGTTTTTTGTTTTTGTTTTTGTTTTTTTTGTTTTGTTTTTTTTTTGTTTTGTTTTTTGTTTTGTTTTTGTTTTTCGACTTTCCTTGACAAGACATGACCTCCATTTGTTTCTTTTATAACTGAACTTGATACATAAATATACTCATGTAAAAACATCAATTATCTCCCTGGAATCTTCTGACAGGAGCTATATTCCTTCCTACAGATCTGCATATCAACCTTTCTTCAAATTTCACCAAAATCCCTTGAGCGGTGTTTGAGGGCGTGTGCTGACAAGTTTTAAACACATGTAAAACCTTTAAGTTAGATGATCTCCCTTTGGATTCCTCTGACAATGATATTATAGTAATAATATTCTTTCATGCTCATTCACATATGATGCCCAACCTTCCTATAAAATTTCATCAAAATCCCTTGAGCGGTTTTGAATTAATTTCGCTGGCAAGGTTTCTACATGTAAAACCCTTATATTGGATTATTTCCTTTTAGAGTCCTCCGATAGTAACTATATTCATTCAAGCACATCTACATATGATGCAAAAATTTCCTATAAAACTTCATCAAAATTCCTTGAGCGGTTCGGGGGAGTTGCGCTGACGAGGTTTTAACATATAAAACCCTCAAGTTCGAATTTCTCCCTTTAGTGTCCTTCGACAATGACTATATTCCTTCACGAGTTGCCCTGACAAGAAATATGGACAGACAGACGAACGGACGGGCAGACAGACGGACAGAGAGACGGGGATATTCCTATATACCCCTACGTTGTTTGCAGAGGTAATAATAAGCAACGACAACAGAATAAAAAGTAACCATTCTTAGATTAAAACAGTAATGTACATGTAAGTTACTATATATAGCACAAAACACGGGACTTCTTATTATATAATTATCATTTATTGATATATCTATCTGGATAGAAAAAAAAACAGTTCTAAATATCATTATAAAACGACTAGGTCAACTTTGTAATATTTTCGTCTTATGTTAACGTATTATTATAAGCACGCACACGCTCCTTGCACAAACATGAACGTTTATTTCGTCTAAATGCAAAACGATCAGTAAATGCACGACAAACGATGCACATATTCAATGAGAAACCTACACGTTTCAAGGACTGTGTAAAGATACACATAACACAAGTTACAAAAAATGTGACCAAAAAAAAAAAAAGAATAAAGAACATGAACTTAAAGAAAGACTTCCGGCAAGAGGCAAGATATTCCCAGTGATTGAAAGTTTGTAGTTCTCTTGAAATGTCTACGGAGTAAGTTGGGTATGTTGAGTCTGGTGTTAGGCGATTTTTAACGGCACTTCTAAAGTACTAACAAAATAGATTTGTTAGGAATGAAACAAAGATCTAGAATTCGAAAATGAAACTAAGCATTAATGGTTGTCCTTTTTTTCAGACTTTAGTTGCAGAAACACTAGTGTTGGCAAAAACTCATGGTTATGTAGAAAAGATTGAAAATGAACTCGAAGAAGAACTACAGCAAGATTCAATACACATTCAGGAACATTTTGGAAAGTAGGTTCCTTTCAATACACATTCAGGAACATTTTGGAAAGTAGGTTACTTTCAATTCACACTCAGGAAAATTGGAAAATAAATTTCTTTCAAAACACATTCAGGAACATTCTGGAAAGAATGTTTCTTTCAATTCACACTCAAAAACATTGAAAAGTAGGTTTCTTTCAACACACACTCAGGAAAATTGGAAAATAAATTTCTTTCAATACACACTCAGGAACATTGGAAAGTAGGTTATTTTTCAATACACACTCAGGAATATTGGAAAGTAGGTTTCGTTCAGTTCACACTCAGGAACGTTTTGGAAAGTAGGTTTCTATTATCTAATACAATTCTCATATATTATCATGAAAACGAACATTTTATCCAATGCCATTCTCATATATATTCTCGTTTATGAAAACGGACATAAACCACATGGCGATGCTGATATTTCATTGCTAATTTATAGCAGAGAAGATCCAACATTTGTGGTCGACTAGAGCATAACAGTTTTAAAATGTAAGGTAGAGAGGATAAAATATCTTTGTCCAAAAATAAATGTAATGGTTTGTCTGCTCGCATGTTACATGTACCTAATTAGCATAAAGATTTTCTGGGACAGATACAGCAGTATTCAAAAGAGGGGGTCAGACCTTGAAATGTATATGGAAAAGGAAGTACCAGTTACTTTTTTACTTATTTTTTGCCGCAAAATGACCTCAACATTTTCCAACAAAAGGGATGCCTAACCTTTGGAAAACTCCAAAGAGACTCGTCATTGATATTAAATATTAAGCAACAAATAAGCCTCGCTACTAATGAGAAATTCGAAAGAAAAATAATATTTTTTCAAGCTGTAAATTAAAAATGAAGGATACGGCAGCTCTTAAGCAATTAAACTTAAAAGTCTTCAAAATAAATAATTCAACCATTTCGACAGGAAACCGTATTGGAATTTTAATTTAATGAGTGCCAATTCCGTATAATTTAGTTTTAACGAATTTGACTTAAAAATAAGTTATTTATCAAATTAATTTTATGTTCTTCGTGAACTTAAAAAATGTTTCTCGCAGTGTGAAATTATTGCAAAAACTGTCATTTATGTGAACTGCATGCTGTACATACAGAAAATGTACTAAAAAGAACTCCATGATATCGAATTCACTTCCAATAATATAAATTCAAGCGACAACTATGTCATGCACACTTTTCGAATGAACAGAAAATATTGCTTAGTATCTCAGGATATTTGCTCTCACCCTTAATTTGAGTACAAGCGACAACTATGTCAATACTTAATGCATGAAAAAAAGTATTGTTTAGTAGTTAAGAACAGTTTGTATAATACTATAGTTTAACACGAATTGTATATTGAAATTACAACTAAGTGAAAGTTGTTCAAAGAGTCATGCAAGTAGTGTGTACATCCACAACTTTGAAGGTCTACGTATGCAAAATGCACCTTCTAAACTATAAAAAAGATCGAATTGTTTTTACCTTTTTTTTTTAATGATTTCATTTTAATTTCATTCAAATACCCTGGAAATAAACATGATGGCATATCCATGTAACTCTGTCAGAAAGCATGATCAACTGACCTTCCATGCAGCGGCATGCTCCTATTATCAATTACACTGCCCGACTACTATATAAACCGATCTTGGGCCGGTTTCATGAAAACAATTGAGATTTTCCTGAGTTTTTCATGAAATATCCAAATTCAAACAATCTAACAGGTCAAAATTTTTGAGATTTTTTTATGAAACCTAGGCCTGTTTTTGGACATATTGCCTGATTCTTACGTAATACTTGTACTGAACTGGCTTCTCCTTTGTAAAGAGAGAATTTTGTATCATTGGTAATAGGCATAATAATTACAAATAACCCGTTCTAAAAAAATAAATACAATCATTGAACAAACAATAAATCTTTATATAACACCGTGCCTGGGAAATACAAATAGCCATTCTCAAAATACGTAATAACCAGAAACGTAATGAATTGAAACGCAGAGATGAATGAATCTATCAGCTATCGTAATTACAGTGCCAATTTAATGATGGTGATGGAAATGGCCATCTTAACCTTATCTCACTAAACAAGAAATTCATCAATGCAGAAAGTACAATGAAATCCTCAAATATCGGGGTTGAGGGGTGGGGAGGGGTTCAAACATATCGAGGGTATGGTGTGTGTTTATTTTTTTCAGGTTCCCAATACCTGTATGTATTAGCTGTTAGTGGTATGTGGTTAATTCATTTTATTATCCTATTCCCGCAAAGAAAGTTTGGAGTTAATAGGACACGTCCTGTATGTTTGTCTGCTCGTTCTGTCTACCTAAAGTCTGTCTGTCTGACTACCTCTCTGTCCGTCCTGTCTTCCGAAAGTTCGTCTGTCTGTCTGTATGTTTGTATGTCTATATGACTGACTCTCTGTTCGTCTTATCTTCCCTTTGTCCGTCATTCTGTCTGTCAGGGTCTCTGTCTTGTAAGCGAGACTTTTATTTGACTGCTCAAGAGGTTTTAATGAGCATAATAAGTAAATTTGTATAAAGTAGGATAACAATGATCGATGTGTATATACTAATAAAGGTAATTAACATGAAAAAATAACAGTGTTGGGTTTGGGAAGGGAGTTTAAGAGCTCAGAGTAGTTATAACGTACATGTAAGAAACCGTATAAAACATGAAACTTATGCTTCCTAAAAAATCTATCAATGTTATGCATTCTGTTTTAGGCAATCAATTTTTCATTCAATATCGTGAAACATTTATCACTTACTGTACAATTTACCATGAGTTTATCGTGATCTTCTAATCCCGTGGTTGTTCAGGACTTTTGACGAAATTTATTAGGTTTTACTCAAATGAATTCACGAGTACTTTTAACAAGTGTTATCATGGGAAAAGATAGCCGATGCAGTAATATTGTATTCGTTTTACAATATATATCATAACTTTCCACACTAGACGCGACTTCAGTTTTCGAAACAGTTTATCGAACGCCACAGAGTTATCAGTATTTGATAGAGAACCAAATTACGATCAGGTACATGACTCGCCTTTCCATTGAAGTGCGTCTCTAAGGACAAATGATAGAAAACGAAACTATACTGATATCCCTTGTTCCATTTATGTGAAATGCTAAAGGCATATTTTTCTCTGTTTACGTTTTAACGTGTTGACATATACCATACCCTAGTGTACTTGGAACACGTAAAAATGTTTTGTAATATAAATGCTACACAGTTATAAACAACTTATTTAATACTAAAACGTTCTCATAAATCAAAATGTTCTACAGAATTAACCGTTTCCTTAATTGCAGAGACAGGCAAAAATAAAAAAATAAATAAATAAATAAATAAAACACCGATTGCCAGCCCGTTTCACTTTTCCCCTATTAAAGTAGCCATTGATTAAAACAAATATGATTGTTTTCTTTCTGTTTTCAGAATTCGCCGAAAAGGATATGAATTTTTCAAAAGCAAATACATGCTTTTAACTTTAGTAATACTATGCATTGTTGACTGTGCACTTGTGCTAGGGGAGCTAACTCTAGACCTCTACAAAGTGAAAGGTAAGATTATATTTATTTATTTTTCATTTAAATACTTCGCACTTTTATTACTATCACAAACTTAAACTCAAAATATGAAAAAGGTGACAGTCCCCATTTTTCATTTACGATGAATTAATTTGTTGTCCATTGGGATAAAACCGTTCCTAAGAGAGATAAGTGGTTACTCCTTTAAACAGGAGTACCGCATATCGAAATTTGCAAGATAAACATGATTGGTAATTTTGTATTCCTTGAAAGCTTCGGCGGGTGTTTCTAAAAAAGCAGAGGACGCTTACCCTACCGGTGCACCTGGTCCATGCTCACAGTTTTTAGTGGAGTCCGAGTTGCTCATTTACTTTTGTAATTTTGTACGTATTTTGGTTATTTTACGTTTTTTGTTGTGTGTCTGTTTGTCATGTCTGATTTTTGTCCTTGGGTTAAATCTTTTGATTTCCGCTATAATCTTTGTTACATTGATTACTCTTCTTCACAAACATGCCTTATCATGAGAAACGGACTATATGTGAAAAGGGGCTAGTAAGTCTCGTTTTGCGACTTTTTTTCTGAATTTTGACTTTACTCTAGACTGATTTGTATTTAATTTGCATTAGTGTGTTGCACAATTTTCTGTTGAATTATATTAAACTTATTTAGAGTCTTGAATTTGAGCAACCTAGTTATATCATCATATATACGTATACAGTTGGTGAGAAAATTTATGTCTACGCTCTTTGAACAACCATGCTTTTGAAGAGGAGTAAGGGCTGATCACATTCTCATGATTTTACGGAGTCATGTAAGGAGACTTGTTCCTATTTTACTGAGCATTTTTTTTCTATCCTCTTAAAAAATCAAACAGAAATATTATATATTTTCATTGAATTAATAATTTTTAAAATGTTGTTAAAACAGTAATAACTATGTTAAAAATATTCAGACTTTGCGTACGATGTTGGTGTCACGTTCGACTGAACCGGGGCTAGTTACGAAAACTTAAATATTGCTATTAGAATGTGGAGTTATCAAAGGCAATATAGATATTAAAATGTTCGAAAATGGTTGTTGTTTTAGGATTATAATCATAAATATTTGAAAGATGCCATTAATTGCGGAGGGAAAGCACTGTTCGATCACAAGAACGTCCATTTTCATATGTGGACGGGTAACATTAAGAAATGCTTGCTTCCCATTTCACCAATATATCTAAGTTGTTTCTTGGCGTATTTTGATAAAACAAACTTTTTTGTGGAGAACATGTTGTGCTGCAGATGATGTCATATTTTTCATGACGTAATGATAAGATCAAAGCGTATTACAATATCACAAATATCTCCCCTTTGATGTGGACATTGTAAAAATGGAGGAAAGAAATCGATTTGAAGACAAAATGTTAGACATTTTGTTAGAGTTATGCGAAGAGCTTTTTTTAATCGGGACTTTTATTAACTATATTGACAATTTATGACATAACCCCAATGAAAATATATATAAAATGTACAATCAGGCTTTTTGTTAAAAGCCTTTTTGTCCGTACTTCAATAATGTCACAAATCTTGATTTTTTTCTATATTGGCCATTGGCTACTTTCTTGCTTACCGTTGTAAAATATAACAACGAATAGTATCTTTTACCAAAGTATATTCACGCTTAAAGGACTGTATAAATATTCAGAATATAATGATTATTTTAAAAAAGATAATGAGTTTTATTGCCTAAAAGTAGATAAATACGCACGTATGTTGTGATGTCACGTTGTCTTTTTCCCGCCGTTTTCTACACGTAGCGTGCTACCCGGTCTTTATCAAAAGCTTTTTTCGTTAGCTTTCAGTGAACTATTAACTATGAAATTTTGAGTTTTACATGTATATATGCTACAGATAGTATATTCTAAAAATAATGGTATTTGGTTGAACGTGTATCTCAGCGCAGCATTTTGTCTGTGTCTAACCAAAATGTCACAACATCTAAAATTTGTATTTTTTATTTATTCACGCGTACACCATGCGAAATTCGAACGGATTGTTCAAAAAGGCAATTGGTGTTGAGTCGATTTCTTCATATACTTAAAATGTATTCATCCTGCTCCATGGTTTTATCATTCCATTTTTCTTTGGCTTAACATATACATATTGGGTTATATATATAATGTAAAACCATGTCGAACAAAAATGTCACTAAAGCGCAATTTTGACGTTTCCAAAGCAACGTTCTGTTTTGCGACGTAAAAACTCTTTTAACATCAATTTTAAAAACAATAAAAAGTATTAAAAAGTTAGATACTAGATTGAATTAATACGACTGTGGATGTAATGAATTAAAAAAAAAACGATTTTAGCAAATCTGATAAAATAAAGAAAGAAATGTTGAAAAGAAAACAGGAAAAAGAAATATGAAAATGTTGCCCAACTTTGAACCCCCCTCCCCCCGTAACTTGAAAACGGTCCAAAAAACATAAAATCTGCTGTACATTTGTTTACCTGAATTAAATAAAGAACACATTTAAAATAGAATAATTAAAAATCGAAAAACACGTTTTTTCACCCTTCTTGGCCCTTTTTTTCTAAAGCGGCAAGGGCAACAAAGTCCAAATTAAATAGGAATCTTCTCAATTGTTGGTAAAATCATATCAACATTTCAGAGCAATTAGTCAATCACAACATTTCAGAACAATTCAACATTTAAAGTTATCGCACGGAAACGAAGTGTCCCCAGACGACGACGTCGCCGCCAACCACGATGACTGCGCCATAACATTATACAACCATAACATTATTTCGTCGTATAATAAAAACGGGAGATTTCGCTCTCAAATTTTCTCAAAGAGGGATCGTTGCCAAGGTTTTGTTTTCTCGAAATGTTTAACAGTGTTTTATGTTTAGACCTTAGAATTCCGAAACGAGTACATGTATTCGGAAATTTCAACATACAATGTACATCTACATTAGAGATATAAAACCAAATAGGAAAGAAATAAATTCACTTTATACGCTTCCACAACTTGATTTCCGGGGGTGGGGGGGGGGGCGGGGTTACTGACTTTTTTGCTTGTAGGTTTGTTGGCTTTCTGTTTTAGTGAGGGTGTTTTACTTTTGTTCGAATCACGAAAAATGTTTTCATGATTCCTAACATTTGTCTCATAGGATAAAATTTCCTTCAAATCATTTCTAAATGGTTGATGTCAAACTATTTACCATATCAGGATGTAATCATTTCAATTGACCAAAACGTACGAAAAAATAATATCAAATCGGACAATTAAATAATAAAACATGTCGTGTGTGTTATTTTATGTAAAAAAAATAAATAAGCACACTTCTTTTTACACGTTACAATTATAGAACGATGTATGTCGCAATACAAAAAAGACGTCGAAATTTTGCCGATTTCGACGTTACCAAATATGACACCAACACCGTACGCTACGTCTTATTAAAAAAAAATGTCATAAAAATGACACGGTAAAACTCCAAACCTCTTTTAGGGAAAAAATTGGCGAGAAAATGTTCTATAGAAGTGTAATAGAAATTTTAGGGTTTTTTTTAATGTCATGAGAAAAAAAAAGATGACCACTGTACTAAAGAATGTCAGTTATGTGTTCATTGTATTAAGTTAGAAGAAATTTAATCTACCAGTTTTTGACAGTTTGCGAAATAATGAAATTCCTCACGGAATCTATCTTTAAGGTTCAATTATCTCGAAATCAAGATTCTAAAGTATGTTCATTCAATATCATATTCCAGAAAAAAACTAGGAAAACTTATCTACTTAAAATATAAGGTATGACAAAACTTAACTACAATAGTCGTTTTTCATATTTACGGAATGCAAGCCAATTTAGCATGTTTTTCAAAGGGACGTAACCCACCAACACCCGACAACCTCTTTGGCTGTCTCATTGGGGAAAGGAAGAACAGTAAACATTTTTCTTTGAAACCTAAACTATTTACACTTCGGTAAGTAGCTGAATGGTCTGAAACTATGTATTCAAAAGTAACCAAGTACTTACAACAGCTACAATAAATCAAATATTTGAATTTGAAATCTACTGCTGTCCATTACTCCAGTCGGACAGTAAACCAGTCTGTCGGGTTGGAAGTTTAGTTCCCTTAGCTCAAAATTTCAAAAAAAATCAAGCCAAAGTCGGGAATGTGAAAAAGGTCTATTTTCAAATGATGGTATTAGTGTCTACGTATAGGCTAATTCTATGTTATGTTATTTTAAATAATCTCTGCAATGTCTTGTAATGTAAAAGGTAATACCATTAAGATAATTTTACATATTAAGATTCAACGTGTCTATGATAAGGCAAGCGAGGCATGCTATTTATACAAGCATTAGTGAAGTATGCTGTCCCCTTTTTTTCAAAGAATAATAAACCTCACATCTGCAACTTTTGAACCAAGTGTTTAGGCAGACCTAAATCCGAAAATAAATCAAGAAGTACTGAAAATGAAAAAAATATCGAAATAAGAAGCCAAATCCAGCCAGCACCGTGAGGTTCTACATTTTGTTAACATGGAATGAAGACTCAGTGTTTTATGGGTTTGTGATACTACAAATCTGGATGAAATATAACGATAGTGGATATGGTGAACATGTCAAAGAGACAACATCTTCACCGGTGTGAAAAATATCAGGTCAAGGCCACCCATGGACCTTCTTGGAACGACGAGGGAAATTTCAATCCTTACACCACAAGGTAGGCTGCAACTGGTCCCAAATCAATCACAAACACAGGTACAGCGAAATAGTTGCCCCAATATACATTTGAACTTCAGAAACACAAAAGTTAACTGAAAGTGAAAATGAAATAAATATACAGAGGCAAGAAACTTCTGACTTGGAACAGGCACAAAAAATGAGGCGGGGTTTAAATCTTTGATTTTTTTTCAGTTACTCTAGAAGATACAGAAACTTTCACCAACAGTACTAAGCATTTTTTATCAGATATAAAAAGACAAAATGAGTACACCTTAAAAGGAAAACAAACTCAGGAAATATACGATATGTTACTTCAAGCAACGATAGTGTGGAATGTTTCAGAATACGAAATAGACTATAACTCCACTAACGGTTCTTCTCTGGTTGTACGGACGAAACGAAATCTTCGGTTTTCAACCGAAACACCTGTAATTCAGCAAGAGAAAGTTACCGAAAATAGCATAGAAACTGTGATACACGAAGAAGAATATAGCATAGAAGAACACATAGCTCATATTTTCCATTTTGCAAGTGTTGCTATTTTAGGAATAGTTTCGATTGAGGTAAGGATGGAGATGCGGCTTCTGAAGATTATTTTTTTAAAAATGGAGGGGGTTGAATGCTTTCGCATGACTTCGTTGACTATAGCCCAAAGATTGTATTAATAATACTTTTAACAAAATGTTAGTGAGTTCCAACATCCAAAAACTACCCTCGGATCATCCTCCCAAGTCAGGGTTTTGAGTCCACCCTCGCTCCCTCAAACCCCTGACATCACTCATTCATATCTAGCGGGTATCATCCAGTGCCATCTAGTGAGTTACCTAAATTTAACCCGGATCCAAAATCCAATCAAATGGGTACACATAACGTCATTTTTTTCAGTAAAGACTCAAAGCAGAATCTATAGTTATCATTTTTGCTCATATTGCATAATTTGTGACATCATACAACTGTCAGTTACTATATCGGATCGTCCATTACCTCGTATTATTGTTTACCTTTCCAGGCACGAGACCGCAACTAATTTTCAAGTGCATTTCAATATACACATTTGAGCAGATTAAAAAAATTCCACCGGCGCAAACTGAATAAAACTTCTCTGGCCTAAAGATATGTACAAACAGGATTTTATATATAAATTGTAGAAAATTTTACCATCATTTTCTGAAATTAATACACATAATTTGGAGTTGGGGTAAACATGACAAATGAACTGAGTTAAAAGTCCTAAATTTTAAAATCGGAGAAGCAACCAATCGGAATTGGCTGGACGATACCCGCTAAATATGAATGAGTGATGTCAGGGGTTTGAGGGAGCGAGGGTGGACTCAAAACCCTGACTTGGGAGGATGCCCTCGGATCTGCAACTGGGATTTTATTTAGACTCGCAATAGCATTAGAACGCTTCTATTTTTTCCAGTTCGAACATTTTGTCTAATTTCTAGAAATTATATGCAAATAAAAGAGAAATAACTCATGCAAAATGGTTGGTTGCCTCCTGAAAAATTGGAAAGATAGAACTGTTTTACTTGGAAAAGGCAACTTGTACCGCCTAGAAATACAGTGTACCTGAGTGAATTATATAAAACAATACAAGTAATTTCAAGGTAACTACCAATTCATAAGTTTGTTTTGTGCTTAGCATCTCCTGTAGGAGAGAGTAAATCGGTCAGCCTGGTATGCGAGTTATTTCCCTTCGTATAAAATTGTCTAAGAATGAGCCTAAACAGACAAATACTGAAAATTATAAAACAATCCAAGACAAGTGTTCGGTTGATATTACAAAAATAAATACTTAGGACAAGAATAAATAAATTTGAAATAAAATTAAACTTTGATAGATACAATTCCACCCGACTCACACCTGTACAGGGATAGTGATCCGTCATATCATATCTGTAACGTACTTTTACGGTGTAGTCGCGGCATGTTAGTCCATAATCTCCATAATAGCATTAAAACATCAATCAAAAGTATTCTTTCTGCTTTCTCCATTTAAATACACAATCAATAAAGTTATATAATTTCAGCAACGTACTGTTGTATCATTATAAAATGAAAAATCTGGAAGATACTGGAGGATCCGACATAACCAGATATAAAAATGTCAAGGACAAATTTGAACTGACATATTTTATTGAAGGAACGGACCATTTAACAACCATTCTGTGTGAGAATCAGGCAAAAGATGGCACATCATTCTTTGCTCTATTTGCTCTTTTCTGTGTCCTATATATTTATTACATCTAAGATAAAGCGAAACACATTTTTTTAAATTAATCCTTAATCTTCTGTAACACAGATATTTTTGACTGCATATATCGGTAAAAAGGCCGGGAAAATTCCGCTATTTTTCAATTTGGACATAAAATATTTTCAAAAGGCAAACATTTTGATGGTTACATTGAATTCTGAAGTTTATGAAATATAAATAATTTGATAATGCAATAAATCTTTCTTCATGTGCTACACATTATACACATTTTGCCTGATTCTTAGACAGAAAAATACTTAAAAATATATGTGTTACAAATTGTAATTAAAATCAAAAGGGGCTCCGCACATGTACATTTTGTATGTGTTCTACAATCTACCTTGTACATGAAATAATATAAATGTACTACGAAATGCAATGCTCAAGAAAAGTACTAGGTTAACAAAGGAATGAATTAGATAGAAAAAAAACATGACTAAGCGTCTTTAAAAAAAGGAAAGTAAGCAAAAAATGTAATCAAGATAAAAAATATAAATCATCAGTCAATGGCTAGAAAGAGAAAAAAAACCTCTAGAAGATTAGAGGTTGTGATATAACTTTGTTTTCTACTATTTTAACCGATAGCCATTAAATTCTGTAAAACAGGAAATTTTCGCGCTGTATTTTTTTTCGCAGTTTCTTCTGTAAATCTGCTTTCGCGCAGTTTTAAATTCGCGATCGTTCATTAAATTGTACTGTAATGTTCTTCGAAGAAAATATTCGATAGTTTATTTTTTGCGTAACGAGTCTTGGCGCGAAAATAAAACTGCCGCAAAATTTCGCGGTTTACATTAGTAACTGACGTTCTGTCAATTCTGCATAAGTACAGAGATTATAATACCCTTTTTTAGCTTTTAGGCGTGGAATATTTTTCAGTAGTGTAGTACGTTCGGTACTTTTGTACAAATATCACCACCTGCCTCCTATAACAATATAAGATACTTTGTTTTTCTTTATTTCAGACAATTCTTAAAGCATTGTGCGCTGGTTCATTATTTTTCAACAGAAAACTTGAGGTAAATGTTTATAACTTTCACCCATTTGATAAAAATTCCGAAACTTGATACATATACATATATGTATATCATAAATTCAGATTTTTCTATGCATGGAATTACTTTTAGCAGTGTGTTGTTGAAGACAAAATGAAATGCACATAAAATTCAGACACTACCATTGGTAAAGTCATTCATGGTGTAGAAAAACCCACCAAACAAACGATGCTTTTTCAGTCTACATATGCTGTAATTTCACATAACGGTTATAATTTCTACATTCAGATCTGCACTTTGTAGAAAATCATACATTTATCTCGGACCAAAATCAACCAAAATCGAACAGAATAATGAACGATAACTCTAGCAAAGTGCTAATTTCATGTACAATCTCCATAGATTTTCATCTCAAAAGCGTAACAATCAAGTGAAAAGCAAAGACTGGTTATAAGATTAGTACCTGTTTCTGTACATGGCATAAAACTGAATTCGATGGGTTTTGATAATTATGAATCGCCGTCTTTATGATTTTAAAAAAAGGACTGCTACATAAAAAAAATGTGAGTCCTATATACACTGCGATCGCCGTCATTTCATAGTTTTTTATACCCCACAACACTAAGTGGCGGGGAATTATATGATACCTTCCGAAAAGTTGCATATCCGTGCTAAGGTTACATGTAAGTATAATCTTTAGCAAAATCCAAAGTGTAGATCTTGATTAGGCCAATATGAACAGTTGGCTGTCACCCTTTTTACAACATCACGCGGTGGAGTATTACTTAATATTCCACCAATGCACTATTTTTTCGATGATAATTTAACATTGCAAAAAATGTGTGATTTTTAGTATATGCCACTACTACAGGATCAGTTCTGAAATGATAGTATAAATGTAATTTATTGCGCAAGACTTTCCATTTTCTGTTCCAATGTTAGGAAGTGAAAAACAACCTCAAAAAGTTCTTCCTTATATATCAGAAGTCTATTACACAAGATGCATCACTGTGAATACAGCATATGATATTGAGTCTGGCATCTTAATAATTGACATTTAATGACATGTTTCTCTTTTCATAAAACACAACAGCACGTGTCCTGACGTCGATATTATGTCGTCCTAGTACAGTATGTAGGGCCTTGATAAACAAAATCCAATTTGGTTGACCACATATTGATCACGTGACAGACAAAAATATCAATTATTGGCATACTATATGCAGTCATTCACCGGTACAAGTACATGTATTATTGGTATTGCCTTTCTTATAATATGATTTTATTTACAGGTATTTGATGCTTTCATTGTCATCGTGTCTTTTGTTGCTGATACTGTTTTGTTGGTTGCGTTTCCCTCGTATAGCACCAGAGATTTTGTCTTCATATTAGCGTTTCTCCTGCCATGGAGGGTTATACGTGTAGTTGATAGTAAGTTAGTTATATTTATACGCCTGTCTGTCTGTCTGTCTGTCTGTCCGTTCGTCAAAACGTGGTACGATAACTAAGACACATTAATGGATTTGAATTACTTTTTGTTCAATGTTCGTCTTCATCATAAGCAATGACCCTATTATTCTCATTACTTTCTATTTTTCGTTCCAGAGTTAAAACCTTTGGCTCCCCTTTTTCCACTGAAAAACAATTGATAACGCCATGTCTTTGATCTATAAGGAGGATATCGTTTTTTTACCTTCCTGTCTATAGAATGTGCTCCATGATTGGTTGTGCATGCATTTTGTAAAAGTTTTAATGATTTTTTACACAACGATTGCAAAGTGAACAAAGCCAGTTTTAGTCTACAGTAGAATTTTTTTTAAAGTAAAATGTTTAGTTGACTTTTAAAATAATGACAATAGAAATAATTGAATAATCACGCAGGAGCAAAATGTATCGGCTATCGTCTGTTAGATAATTGTTGGCTTTCAAGTATATTTCGAGCATACTGTTCTAAAATTGGTTTACTAATTTAATAAAAAAGTACTTAGTGTTGAAAACGGAACATAATGTTAAAAGTTTTTTTTATCTATTCGGTTGAAATGAAGAGAAAAGTCGGAAGACAAACAAACAGATGTATATATTTTCTTGTTGCATAAAGCGATGCGTTTACATATGGCATATTTGATGAATATATTTTCTTGGTGCATAAAACGCTTTAAAATACATTTAATATTTGAGTAAGCCAAGGTTAATTTGATCATCAAAGCCTTCCTCGAGTTCCCAGTTTATCAAAATGATAAACTAGAACACCTCTGTTTTCATGTACTGTGGACACGGGAATATCAAATGCCGGTATACTGCATGTCTACCGATATGGAATCGTAGACGATGAGTAATCTTTTGCTTAACTTGGACCAGCTTCTTTGTAAATTATTTGGCATTTAAAGAGGTTTATTCGTTTTAAATATTAGTATAAAAACAAAGAAAGTAATAATAAAGTAATGGAGTCAGTATTTCACCATAATACAAGTAACTCAGGTAACAAAAATTAAAAAAAACAATCACATTTTAACATTTTCTCTTAATCAAACTTTTCAATAATGACTTCCAAAGCTGTATGAAATTGTATGTGAATATCATAAAGAACTAAGAAATCGGTCAAGTGTAGATCTAAGATTTTACACGTTAAACGAGTTCACCTGCGGTCGTTACTGAGGGAATATTACATAATATATTTTTACTAGGAAGTTAGTGCACCATCCGTGACAAAAACAATTGCCGTAACGACTTAAATAACGAAGACCGTTTTAGCACTCACTAGACTTGCAAACTTGCGATGGTTTACATGTACCAAAAAACCATAAAAATGTCATGGCGCTGTAATACGGACATTAATATGGAACAGTTTCCACATTATTAGCAACAGAAAGTGTCGAAATGAAATCAAATTCAAAACTAACCTTCGTTCAGTGGTTTCATTTCATTGGTGAGGCTTGTTGGACATCAAATGTCTTCAGTATTTCAGTACACGGGCAAAATTATTTCACATGATTTTCACATGAATTTAACATGATTTTCACTTGAATTGAGCAAATAAACTAAGTTACAGAGTTCACGTGAAATTCGGGTGAATGGAGCCTTCACGTAAAATTCACACGAAATGTTCACATGAAATTTGTGTTTAGTGAATTTCACATGGAAATCACGTTAATTTCATGTGAATTTCACATGAATTTCACGTGAAAAATATTTGCCTGTGTATATGCCTATCGTGGTCACTTTTCTTCCAACAGTTTTAGCATAATTTACAAAGTTTGAACTTGTATATGTTTTGCCATACACGTAAAAAATCTCGCCGATCATAAAACCTTGCAAGATTAAACTGGCTACTCGCTACCTAAAAAGTAATTTTGTTTGCCACTTTTACAATTCCACTTGTGAATAAAATCATGACTGTTTAAGCGAATTATCAGACAAATGCATATAAAATTATTATCAAACGAATGTCAAATGAATATCGACCGAATGTCAAATCAATATCAAACGAATGCCATATCAATATCAAACTAATGTCAAACCAATATCAAACGAATGGCAAATCAATATCAAGCGAATGTCAAATCAAACAAATGTCAAATCAATATCAAACGAATGTCAAATCAATATCAAACGAATGCCTAATCAATATCAAACAAATGTCAAATCAATATCAAACGAATGCCAAATCAATATAAAAAAATGTCAAATCAATATCAAACGAATGTCAAATAAAACGAATGTCAAATCAATATCAAACAAACGTCAAATCAATATCAAACGAATGGTAAATCAAACGAATGTCAAATCAATATCAAACAAATGTCAAATCAATATCAAACGAATGGTAAATCAAACGAATGTCAAATCAATATCAAACAAATGTCAAATCAAGATCAAATCAATATCAAACAAATGTCAAATCAAGATCAAATCAATATCAAACGAATGTCAAATCGATATCAAGCGAATGTCAAATCAAACAAATGTCAAATCACTATCAAACGAATATCAAATAAATATCAAACAAATGTCAAATCAATATCAAACGAATGCCAAATCAATATCAAACGAATGCCAAATCAAACGAATGTCAAATCAATATCAAACGAATGTCAAAGAAAACGAATGCCAAATCAAACGAATGTCAAATCAAACGAATGTCAAATCAATATCAAACAAATGTCAAATCAATATCAAACGAATGCCAAATCAAACGAATGTCAAATCAATATCAAACAAATGTCAAATCAATATCAAACTAATGCCAAATCAATATCAAACGAATGTGATATCAAACAAATGTCAAATCAATATCAAACGAATGTCAACTCAATATCAAACTAATGTCAAATCAATATCAAACGAATGTCAAATCAAACAAATGTCAAATCAATATCAGTATCCTTCTAAAGTGTAGTGAAAACACCAAATAGCCTAATTCAAAATAGACACTATATACAGTAACTACATGTAAAATAGACACCACTACATGTAAAATAGACGCCACTACATGTAAAATGGGCATTAATATGGAACTGTATCCACATTATTGGTAATAGTGTCAAAATGAAATCAAATTCAATCTTGGTTCCCTTGATTTCTGTTTTAGGATATATGTTCAATGGTTTTGTTTTTGTTGTTGACATCGTTATGCGTAAAAGTTTTACATGTATTTCTTGATAGCTCCAAAACTTTTTGATGAAATATATCTTGCTGATCAACCTTTCTTTAAGTTACATCTAAATCTTATAAATCAAAACTGATTTCAATTCCTTATACACGTATTTCACTTTGTAAAAACTGCTCACCTACGAGATTAATCAAATAGGTAAAACTCACCAAAATGGTATTATCTATTTAAAGCATTTTATGACAAGGTCGATTAATTGATCGTTAACCAAACGCTTACGTACTTCTCCGCCTAAGAATCAGGTAAAATGTATATAAAGGTGTGGCACATGAAGACAAAAAAACGCAGAGATTTTATGGCATAATCCAAGTATTTATACATTATTACCGCCAGAAATAATCATCAAAGTGTTTGTAAAGTTTGCCTTTTTAAGATATTGATAGGTCAAATTTAGTTGAAATGCACTATGGAAAAGTGGCGGGAAAATGTTTTAACTTTTTTTCCCCATTATAACCAGTAAAAAATATATACGTGACAGATGCTTTAGGATAATTTAAACAGCTTTTCAGTTGTTAACTAGATGTGCGTGTATTGAATATATCTGAGGTAAAAAAGACCAAATTGAGAAAATGGTGTGCCACCCATTGCCTGGTTCTTACACAGATGGATACTTAAATGTGTTTATGCTAAAAGATTTTTTATTATTTTTTTTGGGGGGGGCTTATTTTGTACAAATTGTAATTAGCATTGATTTCACTTTCTTTCTTTCAAACATAATTTGTAATAACTGAAAATATAAACAATGATTTGCAAAACATGTTCATACAAATTACAATGCGTACAAAAATCCTTATAAATTGTACACAACATACATGTATATAAGATTCGGAATACGATGGGGATGCCGCGCTGATCTGCATTGGTTAACTTTGAAGTACGTTGGATGTTTACAGAATGCATAGAAGTGCGTTGATTGATATAGAGCGAAGACGCAAAAGTGTCCCATTCATTGTTGCCACGAAATTTTACGTAGGTAGGCGTACCAGTTTTAGTATTCCTTAGTTTAAACTTAATAAAAGATCAGGAGAAAACTAACAGAAGTCATGAAAGTAAGATGTTTAGTACAAATGCTGATATCATTTTATATACAGGTCATGAGGAAATTCGAGCTACATTAACCGTCCCAAATTTTGAAAATATGTTGAAAAATAAGGTAAAATTTAAAATAGTGTTCGAAGCAATGTTTTAAATAACTTGTGGGGCTTATTGAAGTTTCAAGTGTTTATTTTACCAGAGTTGCTTGTATTTCACCTATTTTTTTTATTTAAACAATATTGTAACTAAATCAATGTTGCGCTCTTTCTTGTGCAAAACCTGTGGTCCTTTTCACAAAAAATTGTAAGTGTAAAATTAGTCGTAAGTTATGACGTCACAATACTTTGATTTACTATGACGTCATAACTTAAGACTAATTTTACACTTATTTCTTTTTTCTTTTTCTTTTTTTTTTTTTTATTTTTGTGAAAAGGACTACTCAACCACTTAATGACACTACTTCTACTTTACTTCACAGCTACAGTTTATTTTAAATGAATGAACGAAAAACCCTTGTATGTGGTTTGCAGTACATTACGATTTACATGTAATTGATATATTTAACAAATATAACGGAAAATAATTAAAAGCTAAAACAATCTAGTAATTATACCTTGTATCTAAAGTAATGTTTAGCAAAGCTTCAACTTGTTTTTTCTTACAGTTAGGATAATTTTGCCTTTATAAACAAACGTAGCATGCATCATTACTACATTGTGATTTTGAGTGTAAGCAGTACCTGTTTTTCATGTTTATGCTGTGTCAAAACTTTGAAAATACATAACGGCGCTCAAGGTATTTTGAGAAACCTAAACCTTTCAAGATTCGATAAAACATATCTTAAGAGAATAATAATTGATGTTTGGATAAAAGACTAAGATATATGTCTACATTTAAAAAGTATGACTGAAACATTCGTGAAGGTCAAAAAATATTTTATGCGACAGATTTTATATTTTGTTCTCCAGTGCGTACAAGTTACGTATATTTTTTTCAATTTGAATATGTTACTTTTATTTAAACTGTATTAGATATATAGAGTAACCAGGACCACTTTGTTATCGTTGTATTAAAAAATCAGATTTGTTTTATTGGATAATTATGGTGAATATGGAACACCTCACCGGGATGAAAAAAATCTAAATGTCAGCTCAAATTTGGTATCATGAGTTTTTACCTTTTGAAAAAGTAAGACATGCTTTCAAAATGAATCATGGAGCGTACTCTTTAGCGATATACATGTACGAAATGTTCAATTGGTGTATTAGAATGTCAAAAACAATTATTAAGTTCTAGGGGACTGGTTTGACACATTTCTTTCCTTGTTACGTATAATCCGTTCATCCTCTGTAGCATCAATCATTCTTTGTTAACCTTAGCAGCAGTGTATATAGTAACACGCAGAAAAGAAGGCACTGTCTTATACTACATTTCATTTGTATTTAAAAAAATCTAAAGGGTACTATGATAGAGTACGTGTAGTGTATACGCTAATACAAAAGAGTTATCCACAGCTGTTCTGTGGCTACATATAAGTTATTGTATATTTGCACTTAAATGGGTCTTCCCGTCATTTTCCTCAGGTTATAGGAAAACGTGAAAGTAAAAAGTACATGTATTAACGGAAGTAGTCGTCATGAGTGTCAAAACATTTCAGCGAAGTACAAAAAAAACAAAGAAAAACGCACCTTCCTGTACGCATTGTTGCTATAAGCATTCAAAATCACGTCAGGGTATTACCATCGTACTTCCGCGCGACCATTGAACTTCTGCATCCCATTCCGAGTCTACCATATTTATATACATGTGACATGTAGTATTATATATTTTATTTAACAGGTTTAGTTGTGGCTGTAAAGGATCATGAGCATTTCAGACTTAAATTGTTATATGGTCGGAAAAAGAAAATTCAAAACAATCTAAGAGAAACAGAAGTTCGGTTACAGATTTTTAAGGTTAGATGTTCAGAGATTATGTTAAAGATCATTGCAATACACAATGATTGCTTTACTTGATTCTTGTACCATTGTATATATAGTGAGACATGTCTAAACTGAACCCCCTTAGCAATGAATTATGTACGGTTTCCACAGGTTCAAAGGCATTAAAACTGAAAAATAGCCTCTAAAGATATTCAGTTTTGGCATATGGTATCGTCAGAAGTTCCAGTTAGATAGACTTCACTGATCATTAAGATTGGAGTAATAAAAACTTAATCGAAATGACGTGGATTTTAAATATGCTTATTAAAATCAACACATTTATGTGCATTTTTATACCTTTGGGTTGTTCAACTCTCAAATGACGCGATATTAATACCACGTTGTTTCTTTAATTATAGTTGTTGTCGCTGTAGGTTTTCGTATTTTTAAGTCTCTACGGGCTCCATCATAATGTAGTACATGTACATGTTCCATAAAAGACGTACCACATTGCGATAATTGCCCTATCTTACTATTGTTTTCAAACTCCACTGTTGACTTGACTGAGTCTTTGCTTCGAATTTATTGAAAAAAAAACAATTATTTATATACTTTTTCTTTGTATTGTCCTTTCGTTGCAATACGCCTTTGCTTAAAATTATTTCAATTTTGAGATTTTTTGCAACAATATTGTGAAAGAAAGATTGTTTTTATTTGACAGTATCAATGCAACGCTTTAAGAAGACTCTGTATATCAGAGAATATTGATGAATGGAAGATAGACCAGTGTCTAAAAGCCGAACAGAAATACCAGTGTAAGTTTCAATTTATATACAGTAGCTATAATTATGAATCCGGAATATGGATTATTCCGTCTCCGTCTTTGTTATACACAAATATAATGAACTAGTACAAATGTTACTTGTTTTTACTCAATATATTGATAATCAATGTTCTTCGATATTCTTGTGATACATTGTACCGTGCTCGCCTTGCCAATGGGAGGTCGTGGCTTCATTTCTTGGCGACTGAGTCACACGTAAGACTTTGAAATGTGTAGTCATTCCATTTTCGCCAAACAAGCGGCATATATATTTTTGTAGGAGAAAGATAAACTGATTGTTACGTGCCCGAGTGAAACGACATGCCTACCTACGGGTTTTTGCGTCTGCAAACTAGCACAATTAAGACCTGGCGTGTCAGGCTAGTACAGAGTAGGCTCTGTCTAACGTTCTGCATGAAATATCTCATAAAACAATAATCCATCATTCAATCGGAGCACAATGTTATAACTATAAGGGCGTATAATGAGCATTACATGCAAGTGGAGAAGCGTTTTAATTGTTATTTTCGACATTATAAGATACATTTGTGCCTACATTATCAGATAATGTTAAGAAGAAAAGAGATTAAATGGCTTCCCATCAATTCCTGATTTAGAGAGAAACGTTAAATGGGGCCCTTTTTTTTCTTTCTTTTTTTTTTAACTTTGAGGTCCGATGTTCGCATGTGGCATTTTTTTTATTACAGCTACACTTGGGAAAAGGAAACACAAGATGAAGATAGAAAATTCATCATTGACCCTGATAAATGAGAACGAGGTTCTAGCCTCGCCTTCGACATCTGCACGTTCATCTCCAAGACCTTCTCTTCCGTCTTTGGACTTTAAAGGTTTGAGGTTCATGAATGGAAACTCACTGAAAAACAACGAAAAATCGGGCTCTGGTGACATAGACGATGTTTAGTGCAATAAGTAAAATGTATTATGTTGGTGAATTGTTTTAATTTTAAGATGTTTTAAGCATTGTGTATTAAGTAGCGATTTTCAATCCCGACCGTCTTTGCACATTAAGTTTTATTTCATGGATTAAACAGTAACTATATTTTAGATTTGAATATTTTGAACTTGAAATACGATAGAAGTTCAAAACTTTGAACACGTGTAAGATCTGTGTGTGAACCTAAATTCAAAGTTGTATTTTGCTGAATTCCCTGAAACTTTGCTATAGGTTTTTACAGTAACATAAGACATAATTTCAATAATCCATCCTTTGAATTTTATGTTTAATTTCACACAGAGACGTTTAATTTCCTCGACATATATTAGAGACATTGATACTTTCGCTTAGTTTGGAGTTGGTATTTCATACGTTATTTTTTTGAATGTTAATATCATAAGATGATTCAAACAAGAAGATGTCGTTAACTGTATTTAATTATCATTCTGTGTAAGAATCGGGCTGTGGGTGGCACATCATTTTCCTCAATTTAATCATTTTTGCCTAAAATATTACATTCAGTACATCTAGAAAAACAACCAAAAAGCTATTTCAGTTTATCCTGAAGCATCTGTGACGTAGATATTTTTTGACTGCTGATAAAGGTAAAGTGTGCAGGAAAATTTTTCCCGTCATTTTTCCGTAGTGCATTTCAACTAAATTTGACCTATCAATATCTTAAAAGGTAATTTTACAAACACTTTGACGGTTATTTCTGGAGGTTATCAGTTGTAAATACTTGGTTAATGCAATAAATTCTCTGCGTTTTTTCCTTCATGTGCCACACCTTACACATACATATATATTGCCTGATTCTTAGACGGTGAAGTACTTAAATAAATTCTTAACTTTTTCATATTTTACATACATGTCTTAAGTAAACTTACATATCGCACATTTCCATTCCATTTTCATTAAGTTCTTCTTGTTTGAAGTTTAAATGTACCTGGATCTTTGCATTACCAGGACGCATTCGTTACACAGGCGGCCTTGTCTAATAATGGGGTTGGGGGCGGGGGTTCGTTAAGCATCAAGTATTTAATTGATTTGCATGAACAATCCTCCTCCAAAAGGATAATAAATCGTAACATATAAAACAAGAATTTCATAAAAAGGTTTCGTATTATGGGTGTGAGTTTCAAGAAGGGCTCAGGGTATGAAAAAATAATGCATGTTCATGGAAAATGCATTAAATGCTGGTCATTTCAATGCATTTTACATATTATTATAATATTATATTGCTGGATATTTGTACGTGAAACCATGCATGCATTTGGAGATAGATCATACCTAATATAGCACAAGATGATCCAGATAGTTTGAATCTAGACGATTACGCGATTATTTTTGCCCACATTTTACACGAAAGTATATATTAATACACAATTTTCCAAAACAAAAGGGTGGGATTCCCCTTGGATCCGCTATTTTGACTAGGCAAGTTTTAGGTAGTGACAATATTCGAAAAAACAAATCAGATCTAACGTTTTTAGAAATCCGTGTTTTACACATTTGAACATGTACCGGACTCAAATTTGTTCTGATTTGAAAGAAGAAACCTGCTGTGGTGTTATCTACGGAACTTCCGCCGTCGATTTTTTTCATGTAAAATGAACTGCATGTACGCATCTGACATTTAACATTTAAAAAAAAAATTATTGAATTCATATTCATTGTATTTTTGTTATGAAAAGTCATATATGAATTATGAAAAAATGGCATGATCGTTTGTAAACATGTAGCTGTTATATTCGTTATCATTTTTCCCTTAATGTATTAGATTATGTATTCAATAACCATATACAACTTTATTATTTTTGATTATTCGTCTATTGTGATTAATTTCATTATCAATATGGAAAAAATAGTATATTCTTGAAATAGCTATGAGTATCTTAACCATTTTCTGTGTTTGAATTATCTACCTTTGATCATGCACACGTGTATGTATTTATATGTGCCTAGAATAAAAATAATTGTTTATGCAAGAGTAAATTTATAAAAAAAAATTTCCAATTTTATGTACGGGTTATTTATTTTTTTCATTACATGTACATGTACGCATGCATACAAATTACGTCACTTTACCCCGAATGTACAACCATGCAATTGCACGCACAGTGCTATTTTTTTCAATAGAGGGAACCCAGAAGTAGAAATATATCGATGTCTTCGTGAATATTTAAATTGGTCATATACAAGACATTGTATGTTTCGCTATCTCGATCTACAAATATGGTGGGTAAGCCTAGTCACGTGACTCCGTGGTTTCGTGAGAACCATTCAAATGTATGGAGATTCGTCATTAACATAGCATTGAGTTCAATATTAAAAGCGAAGTATCTTTTTGGGTAAAAATGCTGATTAGAAATGACAAATATCTAGTTCTAAGGGATAAAAATTTTAAGAATAGCATAAAATAGAAGATTTTGCATTGTGAAGCAGGGTTTGGATTTCCCGGAAGTACACAATAAAATGCAGATCGGTCTTCGGATTTCAATACTTTCTACACCGGAAATTTCGAAAGGAAAACTGAAACTAGAACGAGAATTACAAGCCCTATAATGATTTTGTAACTTTGTAAAATTTGCAATCGTTCGGCCATAAAAAGTAGCTTAAAAATTATTATCATATACTTTTTTTATTACTTTTCTTTGAGCATTTAAATGTTTGTAGTTTTGTGAGCATACATGTACACCATGTTAATTACCAGAAATACCAAGGGGACCGGACAGCAATAAGAAATAGTCTCCGGGACAAGTTTGCAATACCAGTGTGTGCATCACATCTGACCAAAAAAAAAATAGCTGCGACTTAAAATAGAGAAGATCATTTTTGCACTCACCGGAATTGCAATTTTGTCCCGGAGCCTTTTCGGATATAAGTCACGTATGGTGACTCGGATTGTACCATAGATTTAAAACAAATGTGTAGTTTATTATCAAAATACGATTTTGTAGCAATAATTAAGAAAATACATGTACATCATGGATTTTATGCAACCTCGTTTTGGAATTTAAAAGGTACATGAAATGTTATTGTAGACAGTATTCGCAAAATATAAAGTGTTAAATAGGCGCCATTGTTCATGAGTTGGTTGTTCGTCTTTACATTCTAAAGACCTGTTATGGTATAACGCTTTACGTCGGTCGGTGTGTCCGTCAGTCTGTCCACGTGTTGTACATGTATACCATAAGTCAGACACCCTGCTCAGTATTGGAGTACTATGACACTTAATTGGTGAAAAGTTCTTTTATGGAAATTTCGGAATGTCTATCGTTTTCGAATTTTAGAGGGTATATAGCTTTAATCATTGGAAAAAAGAGACGCAGTCGTATCAAATAATTTGTTTTATATGCAGATATATATTATATATAGTCAGCTTAGGATAGTTGTTTATTGAAACACAATTAAATGCTCATGTTTCAGCCATTTTTGCCATATTTTCGGACTTCTCTTGCTTAATCCATTGTATAACATTAAGATATTTTGCCTGGTGATCCCCATAATTTCATTAAACACACCTTAAAATTTTTCATGAAATCCTTGTTACTTCGGTGATTTTGGTAGATAAAGCCTACTAAGAGAAATCCTTGTCCCGCAAAAATTTCAAATGCCTGACCCCTTATTTTTTCCTACTTATATTGTTCTAGCATGAAAGATTTCACAACCCTATGAAATCTTTGTTATTCTTAAACAGAGCAGCGAACATCCTTAAAGTATATGATAACGTGGATAGGCATGCTGTTTCGTTTACTCTGTGTTTAGCAACTTGGGCATAACATGTTTGTGTAATTGCAAAACAAGTATTAAACTGCTTATACGAAAATCATTGCGATGTTTTACTATTGCAAATTATGCATGCAACATCGTAGAACTGTAGAGTTAAAAATTCAAAATTTAACTTTCAAATGAGTTTTCATTAAATTACAGACCAGATATTGCTAAAATTATGAACGCATTTTCAGTCTATGAAATGTTTGATGTACATGTACACTGTATATGAACATGATTGTATACATTCAATAATTTCTAGGTTGACTTTTTGTGATTTGTATGTATTTTTTTTATTATAATTGATCCCTTTGTTGCAGATTTGAGAAAAAATGTTTTACGTACATTAGTTAATCCATATGTATGTTACATGTAAATTGTGTTTGCAATAATGCAAATCGAATCGTATGAATTCGGTCATATCCGTTACTACGTATATGCAACGGAAATGCCCGATTATTCATTATTGACAGTTAATCATATGCAAGTCTTTGTAACTGCTGCGCAGTTACCGTATGTATTTCGAGGGTTCAGGGATATCCGGTATTATTAATTATTATTAGCAAATTTGAATTTGCAGTTTATGCTATTAATGTATTATTAATAAAACATTATTTTTAACATTTTTTGTCAATAAAATATACCAAACAATCTTAATGATAAAGGTAGTGCATTTTTGTAACTTTAAGAACATATGGATTTTTTCTATAAGATAATGAACTACATGTTAAAAAGGACAAACCCGACTTCGTGAGTTTACATGTACATTTGTAAATATACATCTACATATATAATGATTAAAAATCCTGATTCAAACACGTCTAATTAAAATTTCACGAACACCATTACATTTAAAATTCGCTCGTTTTGGTGGAACTTGAGAACCATTGCTAGATTATTTCTAAACTGAAAACTCTCTTTGAAGAATAAATGATTTAGATTTTTAGAACAGCATGACTTTGTTAAATATTTCTGTTACTCAAAGAATATAGGATAATAAAGAAGTATTGAAGACCGAGAATAAAAACTGCAAACAATTAAGCCGAACAGAAACCCTAAGAAAACAAAAAAAAAAACGTTATTTAAAAACCACGATTCAATTGAAAAAATTGAGACCGCGGGTTCATGTACGCACGATTAAACAAATATAAAATAGACTAACGAAACGAAGTTTTCCTCGTAGAAGAAATGGCTGCAGTAAGTTAGAGAAAAATAGAATAAAAAAATCAGATCTAATATGAAATTTCAATGGGAAAAGAGCAAAGAAAAAATAACCATGTATCTCATACACTTAACAAGACGACCTCCCTCAACTGTAGCTATCATCCTCGTTTGTAAGGAAATAAACAAAAAGATCTAATTAAACCGGAAGTTCCATTAGAAAAGTGTAAAGTAAAGAAAAAACATACAAGGGCAGATCTAAAGTGTAAGAACTTGTAAGAAGAAGTTTTACACTACAAATTTAGATAACTTTCACTCAGACTGCTCCTTTGGTCACTTATAACAATACCAACTTTCTTTTTGTAGATTGTAACATTGTGGGTTTATTGCATTCCGAATTACATGTGTACATGTTGACTCTGACAAGTGTCTGGAAGATTTTCCACATTCATGGTTCACCCATAACTTAATGAAAGTTCAAGAATGTCAGTTGATAAATATAATTTGCAGAAGATAAAATTTACCGACGTTTCTTGTCGCCATTTTTCATCCAATGCTAACAATAAAAAGTTCTCAAAGACTAATCAAGAGAACCAAAATTCTAGCTGAAATCAAAAGAACGCAGTCCAAGGACAAAGATCAGTCAGGGAAAACAGACACACACAACAAAGGACATATTAAGGTTACCAGAATAATACTTACAAAGAATTTAAACAAAACTAAATGAGCAACTCGGACTCAACTAAATCTGGGAGTATGGACCAGGTGCACCGGTAGGGTAAGCGTCTTCTGCTTTTCATGAAACATCCGCCAAGTTGCTCATAAAAAAGTCAAGTCTGGGGTAGACGAACGAGGAAAGAAAAACTATGACACATTGAAAAAATCGGTCACCGTAACGATACACGAGCTCATGATGATGAAAATAAAAGGGAATAGAAAAAACTCAACAAGTAATGATATAAACATATGCTATGTTTGTGTACTAAAACTTGCTTTTTCCTTTAAAGTCTTAGAAATATGTTTTTGTTGAAAAAAAGCGATAACTTGTATTTTGAAAGGATTCCCTGCATAAATCTTGAAAAGGTAATAGAATTCAATGTATATCAATTAAGCGTTATGCATATTTTATTACCATGAGATGCTTTGTTAAAAAATGTATAACATTTTACAATGAAATAAATATTTCCTGGGATTTTCTAAAAACATATATACTTGTTTTTTGTATTTTCATGAGTATTTGTGGTAAAGGAAGCCGATATTATAAGTCAAAACTAGCCACCTTTAAGCGACTAAAAGAACAACTATTAGTCGTTTAAAGGATCAAAATGAAGTCATAAAGCTAGATGAATTTATTAAAGCCAAATAAAGAGATTTGTATACGTTCCCTTTTACTATATGTATATACATGCAGCTCTTCAAAAAGGGGTTTCTCATTGAACAGAATTACTAGTTAGTAAATAATACTATGATTATTTCATACCCTTGGCATCGTGCCAATTTCTTTGGTTTTGATTAGAAAAACGCATGTATACACAATTTCAAGAAACTCTAAACTATACACAGCATTATGATTTAAGTAAATATTTCTCTGCAAGTTCGCCAAAATATGGTACTTTATTCAGTATTGAAATACCAATTCTGGGAAAATATATTCAAAAATTAAAAAAAAATAATTTTTAAAAACATAAGCATTGGAGAGATTGTGGTATGTGCCCAATGTGTATTTATATAGATATCTTTAAATAAGTAACTCATAAGGTCACTTTTCGAAAGTTACTTCTGGACAAAATTTTGATTTTTGCATGATTTTCTCATAGACAGGCTCTTAATTCTTTTGCACATAGGAGGCATAAGGGTATCTGAAAATTGGTAGAAACGGGTGCACTGGGTTTATCTCAGTCCAATCAATGGAATCAATCAATCAATCCAAGTTACATGAGATTGACGTAAAATGTTGAATACAAACGTTGCAATGATTTGTACATGTGAGAGTTATGTTCCTTATCCAAGGTCTACATTGCCTCCTGTTGCAGATGTATCGGTAATAGCAGATACGTTTGATAGAGCAGTTGTATCTGTGGTCCATGTGGCTAAAACTCAGAAATGATGTCCCCAACTTCTCATTGAAGCATGCGATTTACCTAAAAAATCTTATTAAGACTGCCTCAACAATTTGTAAGAAGATTGATATCCTCGCACATACGTATATATACAACTTCTGAGTGTCATATACATATACATGTATATAGAAAATGAAGTGATACCTGAAAAAAAACATGCTTTGTAACTGTATTGAGTATTTAAAAACGAATCTCTGCGTAAAATCCTTTCTAAAGGTCCAAAGTTCCGTGAACCACGCTCCATGTATTAGAATTAAAACTTTAAGTTCTTATGGATGCCGTGGAGAACTTCGCCAGAAAATGGATAAAACGACAAGAAGAAGACCTTTATTCTTTGTCAGAGTGGTTAAAGGCCTTGAGGTCTTTAATGTCGAAACGAATGAAGGTTTTAAGTAGGTCAATGAGTGCCAATGTTAGATCAGTTTTCAAAGACCCCGATGTAGCAAAAACAGTGTCTACTATACATGACAAATATATTGTCGTACCAGCAGACAAAGCCCAAAACAACATTTTTTGTATGCAAAACGTTTTATATCCAATATTTATCATCAGAGGTAGACATAGAAAATAATAGCAGTGGTAAGACTTATACTGCTACCACACTCTCCAAAGAAGAGATTGTGGGAAACCATAAATCTGTGCTATCCTCTTTTGGTCTCTCTACCAAGGACGATGATTGTAATTTACCTTCTATGTACTGGATTCCTTAACTCGACAAGAATCCATACAAACAACGTTACATAGCTGGATATGAAACATGTACCACCAAACCTCTTTCAGAACTTTTAACATATATTATCACAACTGTCAAAGAGGGTCTGTATGTAGTCCCATCACAACACTTGTTACTCCCGTAGTGGTATTAATTCAATGTGGATCCTGAAAAAAATCTTTTAGAGACAATCAGTTCAGGACTATTATCAGAATATAATTGCATTAAAATCTATGATTTTTCAACACTGTATACTTCTAATTCCCCATACTCATTTAAAATCCCGACTTAAAAACATTATACATCGTTGCTTATCCAAAAAAGATGGTACACCTAGATAGAAATATATAGTTCTTGGTAGAGATTCCTCACACTTTGTAAGAAATAATTCCAAACCATCTTCCAAATATACAGAAGAAGATGTTTACAAAATGCTGGAATATTTAATCGACAACATATTTGTCTAGTGTGGTGGATGCGTTTTTTAACAAACGGTCGGCATTCCATTGTGCTCCTCTACTTGCTGACCTATTCCTTCACTCTTATGAGGCTAACTTTATAGCTGATCTGATCCAAAAGAAAGAATATCGTTTAGCTAGCTCCTTTAATCTCAGCTTCCGCTATTTAGATGACGTATTATCTTTAAACAATCTTAATTTTGGGGATTTGATACATCGCATCTACCCCAAAGAACATGAGATGAAGGATACTACAGACACGTTATGCCACGTGGATCGTTACGGTGTATCTATCTGCGCCATGAAAGCTGAGTTCAACGTGTCATAGTTTTCATTTCCTCTTTCGTCTACTCTTGACTCGACTTTTCCAAGTAACTCGGCGAATGTTTCTAGAAAAGCAGAGGTCGCTTACCCTACCGGTGAACCTGGTTCATGCTCCCAATTTTTAGAGGAGTTCGAGTTGCTCAATTGCTTTTGCTTTGTGTGTGTAATTTTAGCTGCTTTGTGTTCTTTGTTGTGTGTGTGTCTGTTTTCCATGTCTGGTCTTTGTCCCTGAATTGCATTCTTTTTGATTGCCGCTATAACCTTGGTTTCCTTGATTGCTCTTTAATTTGATAATCATTTTATTCTAATAAACTGTGGGAGGAGATAGCTGGATAAACTATGTATAACCCATTGTAGCTGTGTTCAATTATCCGTAATTTCAGCTATATTTTACGAAAATAAAACTCCTATAATTCTACAGATATAGCTAAGTAAATGCTTCACGAAGCGCAGCTAGGTATGCCCGCAGAGATCGAATCCGGAAAGGATGGGGCATTTGTGGACACAAAATTAAAGTTTAATACAACTCTGAATTTTGACTGTTAATTGTTTCACACAGGATAAGATTTTGACCGAAATGGATTTTTTTCAGACAACTAAAATACCAGCAAAAAGACTTATAAAAGATTACTTAGACAGACAACAGATGACTTACTTTCTATCGATGTATAAATTTGGAGGTTATTATCAATATCATCAGCCCATCCTCCCAAGTCAGGGTTTTGGGTCCATCTTCGCTCTCTCAAACGGAGCGAACGTGGACTCAAAACCCTGACTTGGGGGGATAACATCAGACCACAACAAGGAAAATAAACATGAAAAAAAAAAGGAAATTTGCCCCATTATTTTGGGTGAATAAAGTCCTATAACTCAAACTCAAGATGTATCATCCAAAATATATATAAAAAAAATAATAATAACAAAAGGAAGCTTATATTATAAAAGATAGATAATTCAACAAAGTTTCAGCTAAAATTGTTTGAAATATTTTCAAGTTATTTTGCAAATATTGGAGACTCCCTTTTTAATGAATTATAAGTCACATAACTTGAAAATGGAAAGTCTATGAATTTTATTAAAAAATTCAAAAGAATTTTCTTTATTACTTCAATGTTTGTTTGTAATTGTTCTATTGAGAAAAGACAGAAAATCACCCATATTCGAAACCGTAAGGAAAAACGGCAAAAAGCGACCAAACAAAAGAAATTTCAAACTATATATATATATATCTTTATTTCTCAATAAACCTCTGTACAGTGGTATAGAGAATGTAAATTATACATAATATATAACATTGACAATAATATATTCACAGTTTTCATACATAATTTTTTGGTTACGAAACAGTAATCAAGTACAATAGTAATTTTAACTACATTGATAAACTTACATAATTTGCTAAGCTCTGAAATGTTTTGAGTTTGTAAAAGACCTCACATTCTCAATATATTGGGTCGTGTTCTATATTTCACTTTAAGAAAATTTGTCCTGTCGTTCTGGAATGCCGGGGCAAACAAATAAATAATGAAACTCGTCACCAATTTTGTGAGAGTTACACAAATTGCAATTTCGCTCATTTCTCTCACTGTTTCTCCATCTACCAGATTCAATAGGTAGATTATGATTGGTAGTCCTAAATCTACCAGATTCAATAGGTAGATTATGACTGGTAGTCCTAAATCTACCAGATTCAATAGGTAGATTATGATTGGTAGTCCTAAATCTACAAACACTAATAGCTTGTTTGGTGTCCAATATTTTTCGAATTCAAGATTTTCTTTAAAAATTCTGTAGTTGAGAGCTTTCAGTGAATTTTGCACTAGAGAGACCCAAGACTGGGTAAATTGATCTACCAATTTCTGTTTTACTATCTTATAGAGCCAAATATTACTAATAAAATTTTGTGTATCCCATACATATGACATTCCACAATTGTCTAAAATAGATTTTACATAATGTATCCAAGTTATGGTTTTACCCTCTAAGATTTTTCTTAAACATAAATTGTATAGTATAACAGGCAGTTTCTCTGGTTTTCCTGATATTAGTTTTGACCAGTAATTGATCATTCTCAATTTAATACTAATTTCGAGTGGGTATCTGCCGAGTTCACCATAGATCATATAATCTGGAGTTGAGGTTTTTAAATGTAAAAGCATTTTGCAAAATTTTAAGTGAACTCATTCAATAATACGAACATTTCCTGCTCCCCAAACTTCAGAACCATACAAAAGTCTAGGCTGAACTACCTTGTCAAATAATTGCAATTGGGTTTCAAGTGATAGATTAGGCAATTTGCCCTTTTTCAAAATGTCATACATGGCACTGGTCGCCTTTCTTACATTAACCTGTTTGGCCCGTTTGAAGCTACCTGTTCTTCCAAAAGTAACTCCTAGATAATTAAATTCGTTTACAATTTCTAATTCTAATTCACCATATTTAAATAACAAATTATTTGATAATCTACCTCGAGAAAAAATAACAATTTTATTGTTGTCTGTGTTAACCTTAAGTTTCCAAACATCACAATATTCATATAAGGTATTTAACTAAAATGAAGCTGATCGGAAAACAAGTCCTTAGAACTATCTTTAAAAAAATATAGCCGACTCATTTTCTCGGTTTTTCAGCCTAATTGTAAAAAATATTAAATTCGATAATGCAAGTGATAATGATATTGGTTAACACCATTAATAATTAAACAAATATTAGATTTGCGGGATATTAACTGTCATTCAAACCCCCTTCATACTAATCTCAGTACCAAGCTCAAGCTAGCGAACAGTAAGCCCGATCAAGCTAGCGAACAGTAAGCCCGATCAAGCTAGCGAACAGTAAGCCCGATCAAGCTAGTGAACAACAAGACAGCGATCAATAAGAAAGTGCGGGAAAACTCCAATATCTAAAAGCTATACAATATAAAAACCCACAATGAGCTATCATGCCATTTTATTTCATATTATTTATGTATCATTGGTTACTTTCGTGATAACATTTTTGACACTATTGAATTATGTGTATGCACGTACTTCTAATGCATTTCAAATTGCTTTACAGAAACTGAGATTAAAAACTTTTAAAATCAGATTTTGAATGCCTTCAGACGTAAGACAGTAGTTTGCACACTGATACATTGTATACATGTAATTAATTAATTACTTTTAGACCCTGGTTCAGGTCCCAATTTGTAAATCTCTGGATCTGACGTTGATAAATCTGTCAAGTAATTAATTAACTATTCAACTCAATTCAGTCACATGAAGGCAGAATAATGTTAAAAATAAACAATTCCCCTTTTAGACAGATACAAAAATAAATTATATCCTTTTTTTATAAAACCACACAAACAAATACATACAAAAAAAATTATGACCCACCACTGTTAAATTTCACTCCTCCTCGAAAAAGCATTTCTATAAAAAGTAAATTTGTAACTAGAATGAGAAACAAAATATGAGTTGGGGGAATCCTGATTTTGGGGGAACGATCTACATGTATATGCACATCCTAGAAATGTGATGGTTAACTAACCAATATACAGAAAAATCAGCCCTTAATTGTCCGTAAAAGTTTAAGGTTACGGAATATTTTATACATGTAACTACATAAAATGGTGTCCCGAATGACATTAACTGCAAAACTTGAAACCTGACACCGCAAGGACAGGTTATATATGGATTCTAGTTTCTGGTGAACTAACTGGTAGGGTGATAACCTCACTCATAATGGCATAGAAGATCGCCACCGAATTTCCAGTGTGTGCATATGAACCGTTCTCCAAAACTGAAAATTCAAAGTTGGCAAAAAACGTTATGTGGTCGGATCCCTCTTCTAGGTGTCATAAAAAATGTCCTTTGGGAAAGCTTTATAGGCTATTCAGGGTTAGTAAGTCACCATAACGGCTATTTCACCACCAAATTTCCAGGGTGTACTGTATATGTACCGTTCTCCCAAGTTGAAAATTCCAAGTTGGCAAAAAACGTCACCATAAATACAAAAAATAATCATGAGAATAATATATATATATAAATTTAAAGAATTAATTAGCAACCTAGTCTTAATAAAGAAAAACAAATTGGGGTTCATTGGTAGGATATTAATTCTAATGCCGTTTTGTCTGTTTTTCCCTTAAGCGCCTATCGATCTGTTCGTATATAAATGATGTTATTCCAGATTTAAACGAAGGAGGGAAACTCCGGCATTGCTTAAAAGTCATCTGGTATGTGAAGGTGAAAAAGAACGTTACAACGATTTTTTTTGTAAATGAATTATTTCAAATAAAATCGCCCTTTCCTATCATATAGACTGAGTTATGAGTGGCTTATTTCCGATTCTTAGCTTTTACATCATCTTCGTTAGGAAAGAGTTACATGTACGGTGCCGCCTTTTGCGTGAAGGGAGGGGCGGGATCATAACCAACCTTTGACTAGCGAAGATGCTTTAACAGTATGATTCAGTGTAATTTTTTGGATTTTAGATTATAACCAATCAGAGTTAAAAGTGTCTCACCTTTTGTTTATAAACGTCTTTATCAGACCCCTCCCTTTTTCTAATATTCCAGGGCCGGATCCAATAAGTTTTAAAAGGAGGGGTGCTAGCCGAGGTTCCTCAGAAAAAGGGGGTGCTGGGATATTATTTGCCATAAATAAAAACTACGTTACCATTGTTCCCTATTCATACGGCTAATAAAGACGGAGTCTTATCGAGAGGAAAAAAATCTTAACGACAGTTACATGTATGTACATGTACATTGGATTTTTTACAAGGAAGCTGATTGGTTTTATGCGGTTTATATCAACACGTTTAGTATAAACCGTTCAGAGGATATTACATTATTAATAACAATTAGACTGGCGCACAGACAAAATAATACCGAACAACACTATTAGACATAAATATTGTGACAACATGTATGTACGTGCAAAAGCTCCGAAGTTCAAAGTTCACAGTTACATGTAATGTAACAAAATCCAAACTTGTCACGAACCCTGAGCCGCATTTTTTTCTTTTCAAATCATTGATTGATGGTTGAATCTTTAATGTTTTATTCGAAGTCCAAGCATATAAAAACAAATGCAAAAAAAAAAACTATGTATGCCTTTTTATTTACAAAAATAAATATCAAAACCTTAAGTCCTTAAGTCTATTCGCCAAAATGTAAGGTACACCTGGGGCGGATTCAGGCAGGGGCGTGGCGGGCGTGCGCTCTCCACCTCCCCCCCCCAAAAAAAAAAAATATTGGAAAGCATGGGTTGTCAGAGATAGTTTGGAACTTTAATTTCTCTCTAATTTAACGATAAAAGATATCTACATTGCACCCACTCTAGAAGAATATTTCATAAAATTAACCCCAAAAAATTTTTCGCCTCCTTCCGCTCGGTGAAATTTTAATGTGCGCCTTCTCCCTAATCTAAAAATCCTGGATCCGCCCCTGTACACAGTTACTCGATGCTTTACATGTGTCTTTGTTCATAAAACAGCCTGGAAATTTGAAAAATTGTCCGGAAACGATTCCGCATTATACAATTTTAGTACAATAAAAGTTTTAATGTTAACGCGAATAATTCAGGCCTTTCCTGTCTCCGATTCTCTCCACCCGAATCGTAGATCGGCGGAATTACACGACTGATATTATTCGAGTTGTTTCAATGTAAGAAAATTTGCAACTTCCAACTCATTTGGCAAAACCCGTGCTGCAGATTGAATCGAGAATGTTGTGTTTATTTTATATGATATTCCGTACAGAATTAAGATAAACATCAAGCCCGTAGGCAGGAAGGAATTTTTAGAGGAGGGTTCTTTAGACTCGAGGTGCTATCGACTTTATTAGTCACAAATCAAACAAAATTTCGACTATAATAATGCATATTCGTTTTAAGGGGAGTTCTTTAGAAACCCTAGAACCCCCCCTGGCTACGGATGTGTACATTGTAATAATCTACGGTGTCTTATTATCTCTTTTTCACTGAATATGCACTAAAATGCAACCAAATTTAGGGGCATTTTGTTCAGTGATTAAATAGTCAACTTCTGTCGGAAAAAGTTCTTTTTTTGGACATTTTTGAAATTCTGTACACTTGATCTTTACATGTTACCTGTTTTCCGATACCTACAATGAACAATATGACTTAATTTACTTATCAAAGCGTATTGGGGTCGATTGATCTTTGACCCCTCATCTAATTAATTCAAAATTATAATAGCAGAAAACTTTTACCGCTTTTCAGTCAGAAAAGAGGGACATTCAAAAACTACATTGATTTATCTTTCCATGAATATATAATATAGCCGTATACCCTCCAGGCCCATTAAAGTTCTAAAAATTTTAGCCGTCCACTGGATTACAAGTTTCATTCGAATTTTTTAAGCTTTCGTGATCAATACCAAACTGACAATCGGTAGAAGAACGACAACTCAATTTGAAATACACAAACGTAGCAACAGGGAAGTTTATTACAATTCAAATATTTGATTGAAAAGCACGTGATTCAAACACGATATATAAACATTATAATGGAAAAAGAAGTCGCTGTTCTTTTTATACTCATTATTGCTGGATTATCTTATCAGTATCACAAACTAAAGGAAATGGAAAAGAGGATTAATAAACTATTGGAAGAAGTAGGTATGTGAAATGAAAGGTATAATAACATCGTTCGAGTTTGTAGAATCGGGTTATGTCATTTTACTGCTTTATATATTGTATAGGGGTATCACCCCCCCCCCCTCTTTCAAGTCAACAGTACACTCCATCTTTTGGGTGAAGTCCAAGGTACAATTTTACTTTTTGGTAAAGTGCAAACTCCATGAAATTTGAAGTACAAAGTACGGCTGTTTTGAAATGTTAAGTCCATGGACTTGTGTGCCTAAGTCTAAAGTACACTCTTAAAATGACCAAAGTCCAAAAAGGGGACGATGACCTTATATAAATTTGTGAGAGAAATACACATTTCGCATTGGCGTAGCTAGGTATCTGGGGGTAGTGACAACCCATCATCCCCACCCACAGAAGCTGATCATATTTTGCTAGCAGTACAGCAAGAATTATATAACTTTTATATCAAAATTACAAGTATGTTAGGTCTAGGAGGTGTAAGACCACATCCGGCATTGATTTTGTTGTTTGTTTGTTTCTTTCTTTCTCAGTAAAACAAGGCGACAATGATTAGAACAAGAAACAAATCACTTTTAAATCCTTCATTTTTAACCAACACAAAAAAGGGAAAATTAAAAATTCTAGAAAACAAATTGGAAAGTCCGTGTGTAAAAATACAGGCGGACAAATCACACGTTTTTTTTTCAAGTGATTTGCCATGCACATATTGCGACTGTTAGACGTTTTTACTCACCTGACTGTATTGCATGTCTCTGGAGACAAAGAGTAATCAAGGGAACCAAGATTCTAACGACCAAAGACCAGCCATGGAAAACAGACAAACACAACAAATTATTTGAAAGAATAATCAAGGGAAGCAAAGTTATAGTGGTAATCAAAAGAATGTAATCCAGGGACAAAGACCAGACATGGAAAACAGACATACACAACAAAGAACATCAAGTAACTGAAACAATTCATACAAAGTAACAAAAGTAAATGAGCAACTCGGACTCCACTAAAAACTGGGAGCATGGACCAGGTGCACTGTTAGGGTAAGCGTCCTCTGCTTTTCTAGAAACACCCGCCGAGTTGCTCATAAAATGTCAAGTCCGGGGTAGTAGAAAGAGGAAAGGAAAATTATGACACGTTGAACAAATCAGTTTTCATGGTACAGATGGATACACCGTAACGATTCACGAGTTCTTGGTGACGACCATAAAGCTTCTGTAGTGATGACTTCAATCTTACAGCAACATACCCCTGTTCCAGAAGCCTAATTTGAAGACGTCTAACACGATACAAAAATTCTGCGTAGTTACGGCAAGCTCTTGCATAACGTACGAGTTGTGATATGAAAACTCCATACGCATGTGCTGAAGGGATGTTGCCACAGATGAAAGGAAAGTTGCCAATTCTGAATGAAAAGTTATCATCTTTGTCATAAAGTTTGGTTAATAGTTTTCCATTACCATCAATCTCTAAGTGTAGGTCAAGATATGAGGCTGACTTCACAATGTCAGTAGTATCCTTTATCTCTAGTTCTTTGGGGTAGATGTGATGTACCAAATCCCCGAATCTAGGATTGTTTAATGATAATACGTCATCTATATGGAGGAAACTGAGATTAAAGGATTTAGCTAAACGATGTTCTTTCTTTCGGATCAAATCAGCTATAAAGTCATAAGAGTAAAGGAATAAGTCAACAAGTAGAGGAGCACAGTTACAGGTTTATGGTAGTCTTTATCAAAAGAAAACTATTAGTAGACCTTATCAAAAGAAAACTATAATTCTAGTAAAAGGTGAAACTGAGTTTCAGAAATTAAAACTTTATGAACATTATCATGAATAACCAAAATGTGATCAAAAATTTTAATGCATTCTTGGTATTCTTCGCGCGATTGATTATATTTAGTTTATTTACGATAACTAATCAATTATAATAGGATTATTAATTGGAAGGAGTGAATAACCAAAATATGATCACGAGTGCCGAAGAACTCATAGATTTAACGAGTGTGCAGACTTGTTCCGCACTTTATTATAGTTATTCAATGGTCAATACATAAATATTCCCAAACTAATACTGTCAAGTACCAAGTCAGGACCGTTGCTGTTGTTTCAAACGTTTTTACCTTGCTATATCGTTTGTAAGTCTCGTCATGTGACTCTGTGGTTTTACGAGAATTGGTCCTAATCTACCATTTAAATGCATAGAGAGCGTTTGATTTAGTATATAAAAGAAAAACATAATTATTTTGTTTGTAAAGTACATACATGTATTTGTGTAAAAATACCGATAAAAATTATCTATTTCCACATGATAAAAGCGTAAAATAGAAGATTTTGCATTGTAATATAATAGCGTTTCGATATCCCGGAAGTAAACAATAAAATGCAGACGGGTCTTCGGATTTCAGTACGTTCTACATCAATTCCGGTAAGAAAAATGAAACTAGAACGAGACTTACAGACCCTATAGTAGACTATCTACTGCTTAGATTTTATCAGTTCGTTAATTTCGTTATTACCCTTCCCGTTGTAAAATATCAATAATTTCACCTGAAATGTTACGATCATCAGAGTCCGGTTTCATATAACATCTCAAATTGGGATTTTTCTCAAATCCTTCCTCAACTCAAATTTCAACCAGTCAGATCACTTGAAATTGAATATTTGAGAAAAAATACAGGACTTCAGGAGAGATCCTCAACTTGATATATACATTTTTATGAAACCTAGGACAGGCATGTGTGATCTATTGGTGTAGAAAAAGAAGATATCACCACAATATTTTATTCAGCCAGGGAATGTGTCTTTGAAATAAGGTCCCCGATTCAGCTTAAAACTTTGGCAGATCAATTATGAAATGATAGTAAAGTGTAAAATGTTGCTATAATGCCCCAAAAAGTTGTTGATTTCTATTAAACATTTACCATCTTACAATATTTAGTATTCAGCAGTTCAAAATTTGACAAGACAGAAATCGTCTATCATACCGGTGTATCTGGTTCATGCTTTCGGAATATTGGAAAGGTCCTTGTTCCTCGATAAATTTACTTACAGTTTACTTTGTGTTGTTTTTCATTTGTTTTGTAAGTGTGTGTTTCAATTTCCAACGACGAGGAATGTATTCGCTATATAGACACATGCCACGCCGCATTCAGTACGAAAAAAACAACTTTCAATGTAATTATATGTAGTACTGAGTGAACAGCTTCGTGGATTCGTAATAGAAAGTGCTAATTGCATATCAAATATTTACTGAATGCAATCCATTTTAGCAAGTTTTTTTTTCAAAGAGACGTAACCCAACAACACCCGACATCCTGGTTGGCGGTCTCATTTTGGAAAGGAAGAATAGTAACTATTTGTCCTTGAAACTTGAACTTTTTGCACTTTGGTAAGTAGCGAAATGGTTTGAAATTAATCATTCTAAAGTAACCAAGTACTTATCGCAGGTACAATAAGTGGAATATTTGACTTCGAAGTCCACTGCTGCCCATTGCTCGGACAGTAAAACAGTCTGTCTGGTTGGAAGGTTACTCCCCTTTGCCCGAAATCTTAAATCTGGAATATGAAATAAACCAGGAACTGTTTATAAGTCTGAAAAAGAGGTGGAAAGCGATTATACATAATTTGCACATGTAGTTGTGTTTGTTGTTTTCATCTTCAACCGAACTTGTTTTCATTTTTATGAAAATATGCCTTAAATTAAATTCATGAATTTCGACAAACACTATCATAGACGTACATTGTAGCTGATCTTTTTAAAACCGGAAAAAAGCTGTTTATGAATACGCGTGTCGCACGTCTATTCGAAGGAAAAGGTGTGGGTATTTAAGTTTAATGCCATAGCCACCCCTTACACGACGTTATTTTAATTTTCCTAATTTTCTTGAGTAATATTTTGGTCGTTAAAAACCAGGCGCGGATCCAAGGACTGGCGTACCGGGCGTACGCCTTCCTCCCTTAATCGGTAAAAAAAAATATTCACCACAAGTTTCAGCCATAATATTTTTTGCCTTGCTTTGCACGGCATTTAATTCAAGTTTACGCCCCCTAAACTCAAATCCTGGATCCGCCCATGAAAACGATGGAAGACACAAAGTTGATAACCAGATACAAGTAATTAGAAGTAATTAAAAGAAATATGTCCAACACGAAGTCGAAAACAACCCTGAGCAGAAGATTGTCTTCGAGCAATCAGGTTTATTTCGAGTTACAATCAAAAGTCAGCAATTTTCATGCTTAATCATGAAGTTCGATCGTGATCATGATCCGGAATGATTATTTTTCCGTTAACGAAATAACACTTTTTTAATAAGCAAGTCTTTAAAATATTTGAAGGCAATCACTCATACATGCATTTATTTTCAGCCTTGAAAAATCAACTTAAAGATGTCGAAAACAGTCGAAATTCTTGAGAATCTCTTCAAGAAAACAGGCTAGAAGATTGACTTTATAGACTCATGTTGGTTTCGAGTTACAATTAAAAATCAGCAATTTTCATGTTTAATCTTGAAGTTCGCGATCATGATCCGGAATGATTATTTTCCCTTTAACGAAATAACGTTTTTTTTTTATTAATAAGAAAATCTTTAAAATATTTGAAGGCAATCACACATACATGTATGTACTTTACAAACCTGAAGAATCAACGTAAATATGTCCAAAACGAAGTTTAATAAGTTCGTGATTATGACCCAGAATGATTAATTTCCCTTCAACCAAAAACATTTTTTTTTATTAATAAGAAAGTCTTTAAAATATTTGAACACAACCACATATATATGTATATATTTTTCAGACTTGCAAAATCATCCATCATTTTTTGTCACGTTGGAGAAGCACCCATATACCCTCACCGGAATAGATGACGTATTAAAATTTGACAAGGTAATGGTAAATATCGGGTCAGGGTATGACCTACACTCAGGACATTTTGTCTGCCCTAAGTCTGGAGTTTATCACTTTTCAGCCATGATTCTCAGTGTTCATGATCACCATTACCAGTTAAATAAAAACGACAATCCGTATGTTCTGGGTTTTAGTCATCCCCCCTCCGCAGATTCGAGTACTGTTAGTGTTATTGTTCAGCTTGTGAAAGGCGACAGAGTATATATCAAACATCGACATTCAGCTGCGGAACAAGTTTTTGGATTAAATCACTCATCGTTTTCCGGTTTCTTTTTGCATGAATAAACTATGTTTGTTAAGCTTTTCACACATAGTGCTTATTTACTGCAGGAAGATAAAACTTTACGTTATTTACTTTATTTATGCCAGATTACTTTTTATACCTTTACGCGGTAGACATACAAAAATACTGGTAGCTGAACATATTCTAGCATATCAAGATAACATTTCAATATGCAGTTATTAATATTCAGTAATTTGATCCAATATTCCGACATTTTACATGCATCATGCAATTCAAAATGCATCATGTATTTAGTTGCAGCTCTTTTCACATTATAAGAACTTAAAAAAAAAAAATAAAGAGTTAACGTTTAAATGACTATATATTGCACTATGATGATATCCTCAAATCTCACAATCATAGCTCAAAATAGACAAAACATATGTATCAAATAATGACAATAAGGTTTCTGTATTAAAACAGTCGTCTCATAACTGCATTATTTCTAACGCGCTACATTTTCTAAGTATTACTTCGGCAAAGTAGCGCGATACTTTTGATATGTAACTTGTACTACTAACAAGTAAAGGGGCATTTTTTTCATGTAGTCATCAAGGGGGGTCATTTTTGTAGATAATATACAAAATATAAAAAGGGGCAATTTTTGTAGAGCCCTCCAAATGGAAAATTGAAAGGGGCATTCTTTGTACATGTACAGTAGAGGAAATGTATGTGTGTGGCTTCGAATTTCTTTAAAAGAAGTTATGAGGAGGAAGAGATGTAAATCCTTTTCATAGCGATATAATCTGTATCTTGCGTGTCAGATACCCCTGTGCAAAATCGAAAGAGTGGTTCAAAAAAGAGAAATCCTAGCAGAACATAAAAAAAAAATTGTCATAACAGTTCAAACTCATTGAACGTTTCGACGACATTCAATTTTAGTGGTAGGGGCAGTCAGTGTCGACCGGTGGACATAGTCCTCAGCCAAAGTAAATTTTCATGAAACGATTACATTTGAAATCAAATTTGCATTAAATCCAACATCGTGCTATTGATATTTTAGATGAGTGGAAACGTTTCAGTTTTTATTTAAATATGCAATAAATGTTATTTAAACAAGTAAAGAATGTATTTCATGGAAAGAATATCTACAACAAAATGAGGGATGTATTTTTTTTTCAGGAAGACCAGAGGTTGGGGGATCATTTTTCTTAATCAACTTTAGAGGGATACATATTTTTTTGTATTTTCATTGGTCAGCAATGAAGACCCCCCCCCCCCCACCATCACCTTTTCCAGTAAAAATTATGTCCCTAAGTAGCGCGTTACATATCAAAAATATCGGTCGATGTAAGCCTGGAAGAAAGTAGCGTGTTCGAAATAACGCAATTATGATATGAACGGCCACTCATTTTTGTTGGTGCTCACAAAGGTGTGACGTAGCAGGAAAGTGAACCAGTGTCAACTATTGTTTATTTTCGGTTTCCTGCGCCACCTGGCGTTAAATATAAATTGTGTCCAATAATTTTGCATTGACGTCTGTTTGTTTATTTTTGACTGTTAATTTTTAATTCAGTGTTGTTTGTATTTAAAGTGATTGATTTTTGATTGGCCTTTTAATATCTTTTTTTCTAAATTAATTTGTTTGTTTCGTTTTGATGTCTTTTTTTGCCCTGTCTGCCTCCCATTGTTTATAGCATCACTCATTTTATACTTTCGCGAAGAATCACTGTTTTATCATCGTATATCAGCAAAAAAAAAAGATTGATAAGCCGTTATGCATGAGAGATGCACCCTTGTATTATCGGTTCTATTTCAATATTGTGAACATATAATTAAGCATACAAAAAAGCTGATAAAAATTCACCTTGCGTAAGACCTTTATTACAATGGAAAAAAAAACTCTGACAAACCGCCTTGCCCCGTGCGGGTCCAGGTGTAAAAAAAGAGGTCCACAGCAGCACTAACCTGGTCGTAAAAGGCGACTAAATAGTGCTCGGAACCCTGACCGGGGGCTTAATTACAAATTCATTTTCGAATATTACAAATTCAATTTATAATATTACAAAATGTGTGATATTTTATCATATTACTAAATCAGGACTTTGTAATATTAGAAAATGAATTTTTAATATTACAAAATGAATTTCTAATATTACAAAATGAATTTCTAATATTAAAAAATCTTTTCTAATATTAAAAAATCTTTCTAATATAAAAAAATCTTTTCTAATATTAAAAAATGATTTTGTAATATTAAAAATTCATTTTCTAATATTACAAAATATTGATTTTTGTCCACTTTGGCTTGCCATACGTATCATTTTTAGTCATGTCCTCTATTTCATGCTTTGTTACACAGTTACATGTACACATGTACATTGTATTAAATAGAAGTCTTTATAAGATTCAGCTAGCCAGAAGGTGATTCATGCATGTCAAAACCCCACCCAAGTCACTTTTATTTCTTACTCAGAATAGGTTACAGACCATAGAACCAGTCATAGTTTTTTTTCATTTGGCTGTTGCGCTTTTGAGATAAAATTTATATTGATTGTACATAAAATTAGCTCTTTGCAAGAGTTATCGTTCTTGATTTTGTTCGATTTGGTTGATTTTAGTGGAAGTAAGATTTTTTTTCAAAAATACAGATTTGAACATGAAAAGGACAACTGTTAAGTAAAAATTTAGCATATGTAGAATGAAAAAGCATTGCTTGTCCGGTAGGTTTTTCTTCACCATGAATCACTTTATTATGAATAATGTCTGAATTTTATATTGACTGGTACTTAAACAGACAAGCATGCATGTCGGACGGATACGTATACAGACGGACGAACCGATAAATTATTATGAAGAAAGTATACTTTTGAATATATTCTCAATTATTTTATACATGTTAGTATTATAATATGTATAAATAAAATTCTCAATAGACTTTGTCTTTGATATGTAATGATTTTTCGAAAAATGCCTCAATATTAGCGTTTGATCAGAAAACATTATAGGTGAACTCTTTCTGATTTTTTTTTCGCTTTTTTAGTATCCCTTGTAAGTTTGTTGGTTGTATGTACAGATTTTTTTTGGGGGGAGGGGGGGTTGGCGAGCTTGCGTGACGGGAATGTACCCTCCTTTCAATTGACAAATATGGATTTTCAACTGTAGAAAAGCAGAAGAAAGCAATGCAAAATTGGTTTTAGTAGCAAATGAAGTTAGGAAAGCACGATTAATCATCCTGTTTTCCATTCAGTGGGACAATAATCAAATACAGCACTAAGTTATGGTTTGCATCGCTCGGGGGCATCGCTCTGCTCGGCGTCACGAATAACTTATAACCTTGAATTCTGCATCTGCTCCAAGGTAATTTCGTTGATGTTTGTTCAGCATCCTTACAATTTACTGCTGTACATGTATTACCTGAAGTAGTGGTTGTTTGATTGAATCCAACATAATTCTTTGTTCACTGTTATGGTAATTATATGGTATTTCTGGTTTCATGAAAACCAATTCAATGCATTTTGAAGTTTAGAGTTATTTCCCTTTGGTCATGATTTGTCACTTAAATTAAGCTTAAGCAACCAAACAAAACAACAACAGCTTTAACAAATAAAAAAAAACATACATACAAACAAAAAACGCAAAAAAAAAAACAAAACAAAAAGCACAAAAAAGACCCTAAAAAACTCATGTCCGAAAATCAATTGGCACCAAAAACAATTGCATTCACACTATGCAGGAAAAAAGAACAGTACGTGTTATTTTATGCAGGCAAAAGGACAGAATTGTCAATTTTCGAACAGTATATGTGATTTTAATTTAAAAATGAACAAAGAGTTGCTATGTACATACATGTATAAATATGAAAATGAGTGCTATTAAATAGGTACCTTTTTTAATCCAATTCCATTCCAATCGAAATAATAACAAGCATATGGGTTTGTAAAATTTTACTCTACGTTACCACATTAATTGATAAAAAAGGTCAAATTAATTATGAAAAAGACAAATAAAAAATGAGCATAATTATTAAACCATAACAAATAGACAGAAAAACATTTACCTAACTTGTAAACTTCAGAACAAAGTTTTTTTGAGAAACAACCATTTGAAAGGACTACGGTCAACTTTCATAACCCTAGATTGTCGTACCTTTGCGATCTCTGTTTGTACTTAATAAATTAAACTGATGTTATTATGATACTAAAATGTTTGTATTAAACTTCTATTTATTTCATAAAGAGCATTGGATATGATGTTTAATTTAATATTCTAATTTGTTTATCCTAATCCAGTCTAGCACAAAAAAAAAAACAATAAAATGAAAATTATCACTAGACAGCAAGAGTTAAATGTATACAGAGAACCCCCTTTGGTGGGGTTATGCCTTAAATACCAGTATATGGGATTTGTGTTTTTTTTTCTAGGTAGACATACATGTATATTTGGTGTACATATCTAATGATGCATGACATAAGTATGGATTTTGACTTCAGACTGTAGTTTATATAAAGGTCACATCGATTAAGTTATAATGAATGTGTTTTAATTACATGTATTTGGTCATTGATTTACTTCATCCATAGATTTGGGAATGGTTATCCAGGCTTTGGCTTACATAATATAAGGTTTGGGTAAGGAATTAATTTTGAAAAAAATGTACATCTTGAGTGTCATTAAATAATGGTATAATCATAATCGATATTTTGGCGTCAAACTTCATAAAAAAGTTTAGTAGCATATTCGATGTGGCCTGCAATGGTTCAAATAGCGGCGTGTTTAATGTCTTTAAATGTCAGTCCCTGTAAGAAACACGGTATGAAATAAACCCATCATTTTGATTGTGAAATTTGACTATTTGCACCATCAGAATCAAGGAGAACAGACAAAATTTTCCTTATCATGCTGGACCATTGAGTTATAATTTCATTGAAATGCACTGAAAATGAACAGATAACTTTGTCAAAAATCTCATTTTTCTAACATTTTATTGAAAAATTTCTGAGCAAAGCCAGTGGTGCAGAGATCAAATAATGATCTTTTCAAATAGAGAAAGCATCCTTGAGTGATAATTACATTGTCAGATCGGTGACGTTTTGACATGCATGTTTCCGATTTTTCCCATTTTGCATGATTCTAACAAATGCTTCCACTTAATTGTTTGCGTTTGGTTGTTGAGTAATATTGAGGTACATATGCACGGAAGAAGAGCTTTCTTGTGAACAGGCAATCACTTTAGAATAAGAAAAATGGGGTAAAAGTTTTTAAAAGGGATAAATATATTTAATATAAGTACTTAACCATTCTATCACCCCCCTGTTGTCTTTCGTAGAGGATCTTAAGCTTCTTACTCTAAGAATAGAACGAATCGAAGGCGTAGGTAAATATTGTATGACATATGGGTTAAGAATTGTTTACAGAGCAAAATCCTTTCAGTTAATGGTGTGTTTAGTTCGTTTGTTTTAAGAGTTTAAGCATGGAATCAATGACCATTATTCAATAATTACCAATTGCTTCGTAAACACTTATCCGTATTTTTGCTTTCCTACGGCCACCATTATTCCTGTCAATATAAATATAATGTTTGGTCATTTGAAACAAGCAGATGTTTAATTGGTAACATTCATCATGTAAATTGTTTCTGTTCAAACCTTTAAAATCCTTCAATACAAGACCCATTTTCATGCATGTATATTGCAGGTCCATTGATTAAGTTGTTCTGATGACAACATGGATGATTTCTCTGACAACGGAAGAGCATGTTACAAGTTACAAAATTATATTGTCGCCCGCCACCGAGAATTGAACATTGAATCGCGCGGTGACAGGCCAGTGACAAACAAATTTGGTTAAAGAATAACATTCCTTTGGCCAAATGATTCTTTCTGGCCTATCACCTATCGGTCCATGGTTCGATCCTCGGTGGCGACTTTATCAATTGAACAGATATTTTTTCCATTTAATTTAGTGCTCAACTAAAACATCCAGAGTTCTTCATGGAATGGAGGTTCTTGTGGTGGGAAAGGTATGGCAGAACAGTTTTGGTATATACATTTGTGTAGTCAGATATAAATAACAAGTAAATAGTCCTTTTGGATATTCCCGACTTTGGCTTCGTCTATTTTGAGGTAATGAGAAGTAACTCTCCAACAATAGAGACGTGTTTATTGTTCGTTTTAGCAATGAACAGCAGTGGACTTCGAATTCAAATATTTGATTTATTGGAGCTGCTCTCTTATGATAAATCATACCCACGTAAACAAAAATAAATAACCTTTAATGCAAAATGCGCTTTTATAAAATGCTCAAGGCTATGCAAAGTTCGAAATCCTTGAAATATAAGTGGATAACCATCTTGCAGAACTCTCCTATCTGCAGGAAGACCATAGCCAGAGTTTATTGATTTTTACCGATAGCTTCCGATTGGCTCGTGACGTCACTAAGTCGGTTTGGTACTGATACAAGTAGTGCAAATAATATGTATACAAAGAATATTCCGTAAATATTTCTACGATCATGTTTATCTAATCACCAAAACACGATGACTTGTCAAGCTTACGATTGCACGAATGATAAAAGAGAAATGTTCTGAAAGTTTTTTTTACCAGCTACACGGACATTCTTCGGAAGTAGCCATACGATTTTCCTTACAAATACTAGTCATCTGGCTGCAAATCCCGTTGTTCGTCGATGGTCTGACATTTGCTTATACATTTTGTGCCTCAATCTATCTTCTATTTATTTTGGGTTGAAATTAATGGGGAAAAGTCCCAAGTGTGCGATTTCTTCGGACATCGTAATCAACTACCTATTTACTTTCACTTTACAAACCGACTTCGTCAACTGGTCATGGTGGTGCCCATAGGCGCGGAAAATTCAAATTTCCTAATTATAAATCTCGATTTATTAATTAAGAAAAGGAAATAAATTTGTTTCAATTTATTTTTTATGAATATTTAGCAGATTACTTTCAATATTTATGACGTTCACAACAACATGGTCTTTCCCTTTAATCCTTACATATGCAGCAATATTCCTTCATCTCCTGCATATGGTGCTTATATTTCGAAATTGGTTCTCTACGCTATAGCAAGTACTAACTACTCTGATTTCCTTGAATGCCATATATATCTGCATAACAGACTTCTTTATCAGGGGTATGAGAAAATGCGTCTTTAAAAGATCTCTTACCAAATTCTTTTTAAGATATCTGTCCTTGGTTGAAAAATACTCTTCGAAAACAATGAGTAAGCCCCGTCGAAAGTGCGTATTTTCTCTATGCGAATATCCCAATATACTCTAGGAAAGAAGGTTGGTAAATTGTTTTATATTCTTTAATGTTCATCATAAATATGCATATAAAAAATATAAAACGTGACTTCTTAAAATAAGTTTAGATTTAATTAAGGTAAGAAAGCAGGACAGAAAGATCGAAAGAAAGAAGGTTAGAAAAAAGTCAGTAGGAAAGAAAGAAATAAAGGAAAAAGAAGATGCAATATATTAAAAACAAACAATAGTAATTTCCAAAACTCAGTTTTTCTGCACTAGTACCATTAAATTCTTCTGTGAAATTCTTAAACTTCTTATTGAACTCTCAAATTGCTTTTTATCAAATACATAAACGGCCTTACAGACAGCGCACATACTATACCAATAACTTGACTAAAGAAACTTTCATTTTCTCAAAGATTCGAAACATAATCCGTAAAATTTCAAATTTGAGAGACAAACTAACAATTCAAACTGCTTTTATTGTCTTAATTTGACATTTACTAGGGTCCTTCTATCTAGTTTATAAAATGCCAACATCAATAAACTTGAATTAGCGAGGGAACAATATATATCCAGCGGTCTTTTGACAAATATTGGCTTAGTGTCAGTCGTGAGTAGCTCTGACGGAAGATTGGCTTACTGTCAGAGCGGTAACATATATCCCGTTAAGGTTGTATTATACAGACTGATTTGTTTCGTACAAAATGTATTTGAGATATTCAAAATTTATACGAAACTGACTGCGTCAAATCGGCTTTCGCGTCATTTTTATTTTTCTTGCGTTGTTTCGTATTTTAAAAGAAAGGAATCACCTTATATGAGCTGTAGGTTGTACATTCATACATTTACATGTCATAAATACTGTAATTGTATGTTCATAATTATTTATTTAAACAATATGACTTAAATGTCGCATATTGTAAGGGGAACTACTGTTTGACTTTACGGGGATCGCTAGGGTGAGATTTCATATAAAAAGGCTGTGATAGGACAGTGGTTAGACATTCTTGATTAAGTAATTTTAGTCTTTGAGAAAGGGAGGAGAGTGTATGGACATTTTGAGACTTTATAACTGATATTTTATCATGTGAACTATTGATTATATTAATACGTATAAGGGGTAAAACAACTATACAAAACATGAGAACAGGTACAAAATAACTCCCAATACATAATGAAATTGCAATGTGGACAACAGATAATAAAACCAATTATAACCACATACTTGTACAAATCAAAAAGGTGTTACATGTACACATGACATACCCATATACATAAACAACCATTAAGATGACAAAGGTGCATGAGGGAAATGGTAGTTGTACAGGTTCATTTACAATTAAGAGGGTAATATCAATAAATAAATGACAAATTAAAAGGGATGAAATAAACATAATGAATTAATGATAACATAGACATGAACAGTGGGTTTGACTAATACATAGTTGTTTTACATAATAGTTAGTATATATAGGGAGGTAGGGAACTTAGAAAAGAGGACTAAGAAGGCATTTATTAAAGAGAGAACTAAGTTCAAGAGGGTTCGCCCTCAAGAAGGGAGTCTTCTGACACTTTCTCTCTTCTTTTTGTTTGTACGTTGTTGTTGTATTGTGATTGGTGAATAATAAAATTACCAGTCGTACGTCTGCTTACTGATCACGGCCATGGAAGGTAGCAGTAACAGATAACAGGAACAGATCTTCACACTGTTATAAGGCAGAACCAGAACTTACTTAATGTACGGTTAACCTAAGGTAAAAAGGTACATTTTGATATGCAAATTGACAAACATATACAATATCATGTATTAGATGAAAATAATAAAAAGCGAAAAAAAAAATTATGGAAAATTTTTTTATCCCCCCCCCCAGCAACAACTTTCATTTGTAACTAAAATGGGAATAATTTTGATGCCATTTTGATGGCACATGGTGATTGGTCCAATATCCCTATAACCTAGGTTGTTTATATATACTAGTATTTGATTCTGTCCAATGTTTTATTAATTTTCTTTTGAGCTGGATTTGTAATCAATAATTAATCTTCTGATCATACTTCAAATTTCTTTGATTTATATTAATTGGTGGTAATTAACCAACTGGGATCTAGTTAAATTGACATTCTAGAGTTAGGATTATAGTCACCTAGTTAAAGCAAACCGCATTGTTCAGAAACATGATTACAATTAATTTAATAAAAGCATTTGGATTCGAGATAAATGCGAGGCTCAGAGGAATAAGTCTATGGTTTTTTTCGTAAAATTAAGGTCATTATTAGTTACACGTTGTAGAGTGTATATCATTCGAATAAAGTTAATGTTATTTAATCTAAAAACAATACAGAGTTGATTTTAAATGCATGTAGGTTAACCAGGAGAGAGAGAGATTATTAAGGAACAAAATAAGTTTTGAAACGGAGATCATCCCCAAAGTTAAGCAAGCGGCTGACTGTTTAGCAGATGGAGCGAATGTAGCAAAAATTTTGAAATAGACATTTCAGGAATTTCTTGCCTCTGTATGTATTGATTCGTTTTCACCTTGAGTTTACCTTTATATTGCTGGAGTAAATGGGGGCAAACATTTAGGTGAATCTGTGTATAATGTGGGGCCAGCTACAGCCTGCCTTGTGGTCTGAGGGTTGGGGCCAGCTACAGCCTGCCTTGTGATGTGAGGGTTTCCTCGTTATTCATTGAAAACCAACTGGGCGACCTAGCTTGAACTAATATGTTTTATCCCGGCTGGGTCGTTGTCTCTTTGAAATTTTCAACATATCCATTCTTTTTACATTGCATTGTCGCCAAGCATCATAAATGTACATGCACTTCATGTATTGTACCGAAATACTTATATATTAGATTTTACTATCATGTCGTAAAAGGGAACAAGCGGTATATTTCTTCCTCAGCTGTTACATGAAGTTCTACTTAGATTTAAAAAACACCATGCAGAATAAAATACATGTATATTGTTTTTAGGTACTGACATGTATCGCAATCGGATCTCCTCAATAAAATTTAATTCCGATCCAGTTTTAAAACTGAAATAAGTGGATGTTGAAAAAATGTAATACTATGTTTCATTTTCGACTGTTTAAAGTAGCTTTTTTTACAATCTAAATTTAGTTATACATGTACATGTCTTTTGTGGTGTTTATTCATGCGGACCATTAAGTCTCACCCTAACGTTTTCATACAAGGAGTAATTACTGCCCTTGCTTCACGAAAAATAAGTTATGCATGTTACCTTAATTAACTTCATCTTGACTGCTTTAAAATAAATTCTTGACGTGATTTCAGTTTTCATGCATAATATTTGTGCTATATATGTTATATCCAGATCAAGACCGCCGTGGTTTTTACATTTAATAGAGGACCAAATCCTCGTAACGGTATTTAGTGCAAAATAAAGTCATTGCTTAAAAGCACTGTGACCATGCTTTCAGTCTGACAGAAAGTCTTTTTTTTTCGGAGCTCGGTATTTTCTTTATCACTTCACTAAAATGAGTAATTATTTGGTCTTTAATAATTAATTGTATTCAGTTGTTTTTTTTTTCTCGTTTCGACATACCACAAGAGTAGACCTTTCTGTCTTTTGTCGTAAAGTCTGATGAATACCGATCTTGCTAATTAGCGACAAGAAGTGTAAAGAAACGTCAACAAGTGACATGGACAATCAAGATGTTTAGAAAAAGTGACAAGAGGGGGAAATAGCGACAAGAATATTTAAAAATTTAACTATATATTGGTCTTCTCACAGGTTACATCGGTCTCATAATATACTTGGTATTGTCCCATGCTTTCTGATTTTTTAATTGTCTTCATTTTATTTGTCAATGTTTCCGCATTACCTTATAAACATCATGATACATGTACTCTGTGAATGAAATCGCCGAAATGCGGATTGTTGTTGATAGTACCCTTGCTACTCGCGTTGGAGAGCTGCATTATTGTTGCTCAACTATTACTGTGTTATAATCATCTGCAATTTGACGGGTGCTGGTAGCGGAATAAGACACGCTTACCTTTCCTGAGGACCTGATGTCACTCCCGTTTTTTTTTTTTTGGTTTTTTTTTTGTGGGAGTTCATATTTCCAGTACTTTAGTTTTTTGTATTACGTCTTGTTTTCATTATCCTCTGAATCAGATTTATATGTAATCTATTTCATTCGGTGAGATACATGGTGTTTGTACATAATTATGTAGATCGTCTATTTTTTGTCTTGTTTTCAAGTTCAGGCTAAGACTTTGGATTTTGACGTATTTGAAACGTCCCATTGTTGACGCTTCCGTATTTGTTTTTACCGATATTTAGGATAACATCAAATAAGTTGAAACTTGTTATGGCCTTTTACAATGGTAAATGCCCTGATCTTAATTTAACATTTATGTTGCAAATATAGTGATAAAATCGGAATACATATAATTTGACCACGGTGACCATTATTAAAAACCTCATAATAAACCAAGGGTTTTATTATTACGCTCCAAGTTGTTTCATTCTCCGTTAAATTACAACTTAGCAGGGAAATTATACACTTTACAACACGATCACAAAAATATTCCTGAAGAGTACTGATTCGTCCTGTCTGCATTGAGATAAACGTTTGTTCTTCTACAAAAAACTGCCATCAAGGCCATTGATCAACATCACTTCATTAGCAAAAGGCTGTCAACGTTGAAATTAGCCTTTACATGCTTGTTAATCCGTTAAATATCTGACATTTTTTTGTGTTTTCATGTACTTCTGGTTTAGCAAGCTCCACGCAGCGGTAGCCATTTGTTTCTTCTCTTACCAACTGCTGCATATAAGGCCTTTAGAAATTCTAGGACATCATTCAAGTCAAACGTCGTTTGACAATCGGATAACGTCGCGTAAAATCATTAACTTTTTCACAACTTTTCAAGGTTCTTTAAATTTCTGAGAGGGCTGGCAGCAGCGTCTAGAGTGAACTTCGAACGTCAGACGCTGTTTAGTAGGTTATTATTCATAGAGATATCACGATTCATAACTGTGGAGGAAGAGGAAGAAATACTAAGGAACCAGTACGTTTCGAATGACAAGACAATTCGTGAAGAAGAAGTTTGGAGCTATTAAAGACATCGACGACGAATAAGTCACACAACACAAAATAGAATAAATAGCAGGGACTTCACTTTAAAATAAGGGGTGTTATTTTTGGTGTCCTGGATTCAGTAGAGTTCATGAACATAAAATTCCCCAAACTACACACACACTGAGAAAACTTAAAGCTGCATTAGCTGCCAAATTTGTTCAGTTTTGGTTCCACTGAATTTTGCTGATTCAATGAAGTACGTTTGTAGTAATGCATTTGAAGCAATTAATGTCGGTAATACCTACAGAATATTGTTTTTTAGTCAGAGAATATCGATAGATCTGATCTAATTATTTTTCGCCATTACTTCCGAAGATTGCCGACAAGACATTCACCAGGATTAAAAATACTTTAACCTTGGCAAAAAAAAACAAAACAAAACAAAACAAAACAAACAAAAACAAAGAAAAAACAATAATGGATACACAGGTAAGCACGTGTCTTCTTTTCATTTCATTACACCTATATCTTGATTAGTTTTCAAATAAATAATGACCATATTTCAGCTGCATTATATTACAATATGTAAATTTGAAAAGGATCCTTGCGTTATATTCGAACTTTTTTCTTTTACGGCTTGAGTCTGTCGGTCTTCTTTGTCGTTTAATAACCACTTTCGCTTTGCAATCAGAAGCGACCCTTACAGCACATGCGCGGGTGAAGGTCACCAGACGTCACATGCATACGAACTTATCTAGGTCGATTTTTTGTTTTGCAAGACAATAAATATATAGACACCTATTTCATGTATTTAATACATTTTATTTGCGGATATCAAATGAAATTGTACAAGAAAAGTACTATTTAGTAGAAATAATTCAAAGTTAAGGTATATTTCAAACGAAACAAAGAAATTACGAAAATGACAGGTAATGCAGCTTTAAAGAACATGTAAATAAACAACTCAAACCCCATCAGATTATTATGAACATGTAGAAAAAACATTGGAAGGATTGACCGTTTCTTGCGTTTCTAGAAACCTTACCAAATTACAATAATCAATTTTACATTAAGAGGAACGTCCGCGTTTTAAGTACTATGAAAGTACTATTCTTCGTGTGTAGGCTAAACCACGAAATTTAGTTCCCAACAAAAAAAAAAGAAATTTCAATTTTTGTGTAAACTGTAAACCTAAAAACTACGAATTAAAGAATCCACAAACTTGTATTTCTTCCCTAATCCTCGAAAATTGGTATCCACGAATTATAGTTCTTTCACAGTATGTCCTCTGTGGTATTAACATGTTTCAAAACGTGCATAATTTAGTATCCGTTTTCTATATGTAAAACAATCTAAAGATGGTTCAAATGCATTTTCTTCTGTTTTCTATACTATTCATTTTACTGTTGTTATATCTATCTGCATATTTTCCGAACATGTTAAGGGAAATATATTTTTACATGGATACCTTATCTGCTAAAAAAAAATGAGGTCCGTCAATTTCACATAAACGTTGTCAAGCTCCGAGCAGCTGCAGAAGTTCGGTTCCTATCTACTCTCTAACTAACCGTTGCAAACAAGCTTTACGAAATTCTCCGACATTATCAAAATCAAACGTCGTTTGACAGTTGGATTCATTCACTTAAAATTATTCCCAACTGTATAAGTTTCGTGCATCTTCTTATAGGGCTGCTTGCAGGGTCAAGACTGAATTTCGAACCTCAGACGCTGTTCGGAGTTTGATACACCGCTTGTAATTCTGTCGGTACATGTACACTCATGATAGTTATGGTCATTATCGTTGCTCCACCTTTTTTTTTATTTGGGGGTGGGGGGGGGGGGGGGTTACAGGTGTAGGCACACTAAATTTTTTCGAATTGTCAATCTTTTCATAATTGCAAGCCAATGTGTATTAGGAAAATTAAATTCACATAATCAGTCAGATGACTTTATTAAAGACAGAAGAGAGCAAAGAAAATGTAATAAATCATAATCAATTGGCTTGTTGACCAAATCTTTGTAACGTCGATTTTAATTGGTCGACAATCCTCGTTCAGTTGTAATATTAGCTCAAAAGTTTGGTACATGTGTAGAAATGAGAAAAGTTTATTAAACATGGAAAACTTTATCCACAAGATCTCGCTGGCTAAGGATTGTAGTAGTTCTTTATTACCATAAATGGCCATGGTTTAAAATGGAATTAAATATCACAAGTACATTTAGCAAAACGAAAACATGAGAGAATTTTGTTGATGATGGTATAAAAGTGATCACTTCAAAAGAGAATTTCCTAACATTTCAGAAAATGATGCTTTTAGAAGGTACTTTGTACATGTATATTTATATTGCCTTGGTGATACATGTATTCATCTTCATTCTTGTCGACAAAGCAGAAAAATACTTAAAGTGCGTGTCTCTGGTAATAAAACAACATGGTTTCTATGCAAAATGACACAAAAAACTTACAAAAATAAAGTTCTACATCTAAAAATTAAAGTATTTCGATAACTGAAGTGAAACTGGTTCAAAACACATAACTAAAACGATCATCCTGTCAAAATAAACCATTCCTATAACTCTTTCATACGTGTTACATAAAAGTAACGTATACGTATTGTGAGAATATCGAATTTCAACCATTGGGATGTACAAGGTTGACGTGCTTTGCCGGATGTGATTTCATTTATCATTTATAATGTTGCATTTTTTAAGATTATATAACGAATAATCAAGTAATAAAACACATAATATTGCAATGATGTACACGATGTGTCAGAAGATAATACTCCAAAAGCCGTTTTCTGTACTTTTCCATGGTTGACAATTAGTTTAAAGCACACTATTTAATTTAGACTATGTTTTGAAAAAGAGAGTTATGTTTTGCGGAAGCTCCGCTCATCGATCTAAAAAGATCGTTTTCCCCAGGGAAATTTTGTCCATTGTTGGCGTTTTAACAGTGGGTTTTTAGTAAAATATCCTTCATATGACTGATCCTCATCGTATACTTTGACGGCCTTAGTTGTTGGCATGGCCGCTGCCGTTGTCCCTCTTTTGCCCCACCGTGTCACCCACGCTTGTTGTCGTTTGTTGTCGATGTTGTAATATATTGGAATATCACGTGTTTCCGGTGACTCTGCATATGGAGAAATGTTGGGTTCGTTTCGGTTTGAATTCCGTTTTCCGTATGCTATCCACCGATCTCGTTTACCATATGCAACGGACCATGAATACTTTCCTCGCTTTTCTGCCCCTAGATCATTCATTTGTGGTAAAGTGTCCTGTTTGTTTCTATAATACTCGTCCAATAACTTGTACATCCGTAATTCGCCATCTTTTGAATTAATATGTCTATTGCTAATTGGGACGGCGTAAACACCTAAGAAGAAAGAAAGTATTAATTAATAATAAATAAATTCTTACTTTGCACATGTAAAATCTGAATAGATTCCCAACAAAATAAATCAAAAACAGAACTGCAGTACTGTCCTAGTAGCATACAATGATCCTTAGCTATATAACTGCTATTGCTGTTTTTAGTGGACGTGGAAAACATACAAACACAACAAAGAACATTACGTAACTAAAATAATACATACAAAGTAACAAAAGTAAATGAGCACCTCGGACTACACTAAAAAAAACTGGGAGTATGGACCAGGTGCACCGGTATGGTAAGCGTCCTCCGCTTTTCTAGAAACACCCACCGAGTTGCTAATAAAAAGTCAAGTCCGGGGCAGACGAAAGAGGAAAGGAAAATACAATAAATGATTGCTCTCTTAATCAATTTATAAACATATATATCAAGTGTAAACAATACTTATTTTGTAATGACATACCCAATAGAATGAATAATTGGATTGGAAAACATGTGTCGGCCACTTTTATAAATTCCTCTCGCAGTGTATTTTACGACAATCCTCCTTTGGCATTTTTATCTTTTGATTTTATAATAGTTAATTATATATAGAAGAGCCTCTCGACAAAAAAAAAGAACTTTTATTATTTAACCTTTGATGACGAAGAAGCTGTTTCTTATTTTTTTTATTTATTTTTTTTTATTTTTATTTTTGTCAATTGGTTTTATACCGTGGATATTTTCCCTGCTTCCCTACGAAAATTGAAGTAAATAGGGAAAAGCAACAAGCTGACAAGGATGGCATGTTATCACGTTAATCTGAATTGAAAATCTCATAAATTTTAACAAAATAATGGTAATTACTAAATATCACCCCAACCTTACAAAAAACAAATAGATTTTCAAACTGAAATGTATTAGACTATTGATTGGAAATTGGATTCTAAACTCTAAGCTAAATTTGCCAAGATAAATCATTTGTCTTATAGTCTTAGTGGCTTACAGGGTTTAGAATGGGACATTGTTCACCAGAAAATACTATTAAGTGTATGTCACGTGACAACATTACATTTCCGTATCTTTAAAAGATAAATTTACGACAATTTGGTTGAAACAATAGAAATGTATCATTCTCCCAATTTCGTTCGAAGAGCTCAAATTCGCATTTATCGTGTCATTCAATTTAGAGTCCAGTTTTACAGTAATATTGAATTTTTACATCTGTTAAGTCAATGCCGCGAAACATTAGATTCCACTTACGTCTGTAACATACAGGATAGATAAAAGAGGCAGTTAATGGACTTGAGGTACAATGTACCTTATCCATATCTACTTTTTTTCGAACATGATTGGTATCTTCAAATTTGACGCTATATTTTACTATCTTTGAAGCAATAAATACAATGTAGGACACCGTTTGTTTATTTTTGTATATTTTCCCAAAAACGTTTTTCATACGTTTATTTTTGAGCAAGCTAAAATTGACAGGCAACGTTCAATCATACTACGACCACATGTTTAAACAATTTCATTAATTTTCTATGAAGACATGAAAAGGATCAGTTTTTTTTCTACCTGTTTACATGTAAAATGTATTCTGTATGAGCACATTTTTAATCATGATCGAGATTTACAAAATGTTTTAAACAAATATCAATACACTTTGAACTTGTACATTAATTTGAAACAAGGTTATAACAGTTTCCAGTTTACCATGTTGTTGAATGTATACTCTTTCGGTTTGCTTCAAAATGCTCACCATTAAAATAACGGTTCTATAACATATAGACAATAATACTTATCTTTTCTGGTACCTCATATTGTTGTACCAGTCTAATCTATTTCTTCTTGCATGCACTTGTTGAATTTGAACCATTATCATTTTGACAAAAAAATAAAATTATTCCAAATTTGAAAAAAGAAATGTTTTATCTTTTTTCTCGGCCTAGACAGAAAAAAAAAGAGAAATATCTTTCAATACTCCCCCTTTACTTAACAATGTAAATTTGCAAATATAAAAAGAATTCAACTCCGACTGGGTTAAAATAAATTAAATGTATTTTCGCTCTTGCGCGAAAAAAATAATGTCTTACTCGACATAGAATCACAAACATCCCCATCCTTCCAACCCTCGAGAAGAAAATAGTTTTTGCAATATAAGGGTGGATAATATACCAATGACAATTAATATGTTCACCTATTTTACTACAGACTGTCAATTTGCAAATGGCTTAAGTCGTAGTAAAACTTTAAGTTCCAGTGAATAATTCTGAATCTAATGATAGCTACAACTTTTCTGCATTGTTTTTGGCAGACTCAAAGTTGGTTGCCTAAAAAGTTGGACTTATGATCAATTCGCATAAAAATTAGACGCGACTTGTGTCTCTTTTCAACCCGGAATTCTTTTCGTCAATAGCAGACATACTTGCATTCGGAAATACTTGTAGGAAATTAAACTCTTCAATCATCTTTTTTTTTTTTTCAAATGACCAGCCCGTGGTAAGGAATGAAATAATGTTTATTCATTTTTTTAAATTGATACGCATGTATAAATCTAACATTAAGCAGAAAGAATTGCCCAAAAGTAGGAATACCGAAATCTACATCGGCTTCAAGTGAAATATCTTTGTTACAAAAACCTAATAGACTATACTTCAAGCTCTAACTGAGGAACTGCATCATTATTCATTTTTTGGAAAAAGAAAACATACGAAACACCATAAATAACACAAGTAAACAGAAAACACACAACAACAAAAATAATGTTTTGATTACTAAACACGATTGACTAAATTAACGGCCAAGTGCGGTTGTTTTCAACTTTCCTTTTTTTTTTGCCTTGATAGTACTCTTGTTATATTAACGTTCAATCGTTTGATTACATGTATCTCTTTTGAGTATTGCCTTGAATTTATCTATCAGTTTGATAAATTTGTTATGACCCTTTAGAAAAATAAATATGATACATTTTTCTTATTCAATTCATAATAGCTATAAAGTGTATGTCCCTTAGTCTTTGAAGACTCAGGTACGTCTTATAAGAAAACGTTTATAAGAAAAAAAACTCGGGATTTGGGTTGCTCAGTGGTAGAAAAATACATCTGCAGTCATTCGAGTGTGCTTGTCCATTCAACAGATTATAAAAGATCTAGTCTCTCCACTAAGAATGGACAATATGTCATCCGTTGACACTGACATCTTAATGCTTCTTAAACACCATTTATTTTGGGAAGATAAATATCCTAATGAAGTCTCACTTAACCAGAGAATGATTGTATTCAACGCTTTGTCTTCATTAGCGATCTACCAGACGGACAATCAGTTTGACTATCTATAAAACATCTTGCCACCTTTAAGTCGTTCCCTTAATTGACCATTCGTAAGAGAGACACAATAAATGTAGTCGGCGGACGGCCAGCATATACAGACAGTTTTTTAAAGTCTGTGGTTAATTGATAAGTCTTCCGGTATTTAACATGTTTTCGATTTCACCAAACGTGTCAATATGTTTGACTGCTTTGATTTCTAAATGGGAAATCAATTTTATGTCTGATAAAATACAAACTTTATCCAATTTCTATGCAACAAAAATATATAAAAGAAACCATGAAGATACATAAAGGGAAAGATCAATTTATCAACGTCAATCACCAGTCCGAATGACTACGGTCAGATTATTTGTAGTTATTTTCTAATATTTAGAATTCCATAAAATTGACATTTAGTATCTAAAGGTGGATGCAGAAATTAATTGAAAAGTGGCTTGTTCTGATAAGGACGGCCCAAGGTGATGTTGTGTTTATTTTGCACAAAATGTTGTCGACAAAAAGTGGCTTAATACCCTTGGACCCCCTTTTATTCGCCTCTGGTTTCTTTCTATTAAAATAAATATTTTCAATAAGTTTACACTGTTTTTAATCCCTGTGATAACATTAGATTTATTTCATGGTTATTAGCATATATATACATGTAATGATATTTTAGATGTAGATGTAAACCCACACACTCTTAACATACCACATATACAATAACGTACCTCGCACATTAAGGTGGATTGGTTAAAAGAATAGTTGTCAATATGTTGTTAATGGGTTCGTGAAAAAATATATCTGAGGGTCTATATATTAAATATCGTGTTGAGTTATTTAAGAAGTGTTTCTCATTTTTGAACAGGTCATATATTAAGGAGGTAGGCCTGGGGTAAGGGACATTACTATTGTAATCAGTGATATGTTTGTATCATATTCAATTTCAACAAAGCCTATCAAGCTTTCATTTGAAACAGACTGAAATTATTCCAAGTTACTTTGATGCTTGCATGAGATTGATGTAAGAGAGTAATCAAGGGAACCAAGGTTATAGCGGTAATCAAAAGAATGTAATCCAGGGACAAAGACCAGACATGGAAAACAGACATACACAACAAAGAACATAACATAACTAAAATCATACATACAAAGTAACAAAAGTAAATGAGCAACTCGGACTCCACTAAAAACTGGGAGCATAGACCAGGTGCACCGGTAGGGTAAGCGTCCTCTGTTTTTCTAGAAACACCCGCCGAGTTGCTCATAAAAAGTCAAGTCCGGGGTAGACAAACGAGGAAAGGAAAACTATGACCCGTTGAATAAATCAGTTTTCATGGTGCAGATGGATACACCATAACGATCCACGAGTTCATGATAACGGCCATAAAACGTCTGTAGTGATGACTTCAATCTTGTAGCAACATAACCCTGTTCCAGAAGCCTATTTGTTAGAGTTCTAGCGCGATACAAAAAGTCTGCGTAGTTTCGGCAAGCTCTGGAATAACGTATGAATTGTGATATGAACACTCCATACGCAGGAGCCGAAGGGATGTTACCACAGATGAAAGGGAAGTTGACAATTCTGAATGAAAAGTCATCACGTTTTTCGTAAAGTTTGGTCAATAGTTTTCCTTTACCATCGATTTCTAAGTGTAGGTCAAGATATGAGGCTGACTTCACAGTGTCTGTAGTATCCTTTATCCCAAGTTCTTTTGAGTAGAAGTGATGTATCAAATCCCCGAAATTAGGATTGTTTAAAGATAATACGTCATCTATATAGCGGGAACTGAGATTGAAGGATCTAGCCAAACGATATTCTCTCTTTCTGATAAGATCACCTTTAAAGTTAGCCTTATAAGAGTGAAGGAATAGGTCAGCAAGTAAAGGAGCACAATATGTTCCCATTGGAATGCCGACCGTTTGTTGAAAAACTCGTCCACCACACTGGACATATATGTTGTCAATTAAAAATTCCAGCATTTTGTAAACATCTTCCTCTGTATATTTGGAAGATGATTTGAATTATTTCTTACAAAGTATGAGGAATCTCTACCAAGAACTATATATTTGTATCTAGGTGTACCATTTTTTTAAAAAAAAACAACGATGTATAATGTTTTTAAGACGGGATTTTAACTGAGTATGGGGAATAGAAGTATACAGTGTTGAAAAATCATAGGTTTTAAATTATATATTATAATTATATATTATATTCAGATAATAGTCTTGACCTGATTGTCTCCAAAAGATCTTTCAGAATTTTTCAGGATCCACATTGAATTAATACCACTACGGGAGTAACAAGTGTTGTGGTAGGGCTGTAGACCCTCTTTGACAGTTGTGAGTATAGAAGTTAAAAGTTTTGAAAGTGGTTTGGTGGTACATTTTGCAGATCCAGATATGAAACGTTGTTTGTATGGATTCTTGTGAAGTTTAGGAATCCAGTACATAGACGGTAAATCACAACCATCGTCCTTGGTAGAGAGACCAAACGAGGATAGCACAGATTTATGGTTTTCTACAATCTCTTCTTTGGAGAGAGTGGTAACAGTGTAGGTCTTATCACTGCATTATTTTCTACGTCTACTTCTGATAATAAACATTGGATATAAAACATTTTGCAGACAAAAACAATGTTGTTTTGGGCTTTGTCTGCTGGTACGACAACATATTTGTCATGTATAGTAGACAATGTTTTTGCTACATCGGGGTCGTTGAAAACTGATGTAGCCTTGGCACTCATTGACCGACTTAAAACTTTCATTCGTTTCAAAATTAAAGACCTCAAGGCCTTTAACCACTCTGACAGAGAATCAATGTCTTCTTGTTCTCGTTTTATCCATTTTCTTGCATAGTCGACGGCATCCATAAGAACTTTAAAGTTATAATTCCAATTTATGGAGCGTGGTTCACACGGTACTTGGGACCTTTAGAAAGGATATTACGCAGAGATTCGTTTTCGATAATGGTTAAATCTCCCGTAACGACGTGACGAAAAGGACCATATTTGAATGGTGAGGTTTTGCAAGTCAGGTGGTTTAGCCTTGAAGTCCTCAATCTCGAGGTTCTGCAATAGCCTTTTATAATTGAAAATTTTGGATGCGATGGATGAAGTATAGAAATATGAAATAATTGGTATGGATTTGTCTTTGAAATACAGGGGAATTTTGTTGGTAACGTTTTTGTGATGGAGTATGTTAGCCAAATTAATTGCATCTATACCTTTGTTGACAAACGGTAGTGGAAAAAATGATCGTTTTTCTTCATCTTGACTTTTCACACAAACTGGTTTAAAGAGTCTGTGGAAACCAATGTCCAAAATGATGGCAACAAGTCTGTATAATGATGAGGTGGGGTCAGAAACAGGAGTGTCAAGACTTGTTTTGTAAAGGGAGTGTAGTAGAGTGAGAGGTATAGAATAAAGTTTGGTTCTAATGTGATGAAGTCCAAGAGGTTTTTGTATGAAAGGAAGGAGACCATCTATGGAGACATCATGTAACTTAGGTGACGTATAGTGGCGATGGCCATGACTCATTTCCCGTCTTGGATTTTTGTCAAATAAATTCATCACATTTATGCTATTGTTATATTGGCTTGAAAGGTTTCCTATACTTTTGATGTTGTCATTGTATCCGTAAGGTATTGCAGTACCTAGTCTGGGTATCCAGTACTCCTCTCTTTCCCTACGATAGTTTTTACTTAGAACGGGACTGTTCGTAGGATGGTAGATTTTTTCTAAAATACGAACTTTCATGGAGAGGATTGAATGATCTTGTTGATTAAAGTGTTGATAAATTGTCGGGAATTTGGTGGTGTTAATTCCCGAACGATGACCGCACATTCTTTTATTTAATCGTTCTTGCGTTTCTCCGACATATATTAAACCACATAAGTTGCATTCTAATCCATATATTAAAAATATATGTAAAATGCTGAATACAAACGTTCCAATGATTTTTAAGAGTTGTGTCCCTTACCCTAGGTCTATCTCCTTAATTAAGTTATAAATTTAAGCCTTTCATTGTGCAGACCCATCGACGTTAATGACGTCATAATATTACCAAGCCACATTTTACAAAATAACCTAGTTCGCTTAAAGAGAATCAACCAATTAGGTAGCTGTCTTTGTAAGAATCATGCAAAATCTGAAAAATATGATACACTCCAAAAAAAGGCTAAATATTTTTATTTTTGTAATTACGTTGTTTCATGGGTGTAAATTATGAAATGTGTATTGATTCATTCCGATCTGTCTGCTCTTAGGGGATAATCAACATTGAAAATCCAGTAGATTCTATTGTATTTGAGTGTCATTTACATAGTTATCTCCCTTAATTTTGAAATCTGCAGTGCATTCTATATAATTTTTATCTCCTATGAGCACGGGTTATATGAAAAACCAAATATAAATTTCTGTTTAATTAAGCATTTTAACCAAGATATCAAAAATAAAAATATGTAGGCTTTCCAACCATGTATCACATTTTGCATGATCCTTAGCTGGAGTGCTACTTAAAATGATCGTTAAGATTTAAGTTCAATTATTTGTTAATGAACATCTTGAATTGATCGTTACGTCTATACTATTATGTAATGCATAATTATTATTATCATTTAAATTTTGTCAGATTTTATCATATAAAGCTGTAATCATATATCGTAGCGAACAAATAACAAGTATATGGGTCCTTATTTAAATATGTTACTTCTCAAAATATTGTCTGAGGCGTCGAAAATTAGTTCTTTTTCGAAAAAGGATATGAAGTTTGAATTAACTAAAATTAAGTCGAAGAAAACAAAGTCAAATGAACACTCAAAAAAGAGAAAAAAGAGAAAAACAAAACAAAACAAAACAAAACAAAACAAGACAAAACAAAAATACAAAAACAAAAACAGAAACAAATACAACTAGGTAAAAGACAACAAAAATCAACAAAAAAACTTACCTAATAAGAATAGATTAATAAATAAAACCAAATAAAAATAAAACGAAACGAAACATAACAAAGTACGCCAAATAAGTTTTGATTCGAACTACCAAAAATTGTTACTATTGAAGATAATACGATAGAGCTAATTGGCTTTTGAAGCGATATTCCATCCGTTCAAGTATCCTTGTGTCACACTTTTGTAAAAGTCATATTGTAATTGGAACAAAAAATTAACCAGTAATTGCCTTAAAATCCCTTTTTTTGAAACGTCCCTTCCATAACCTCTGGATCCGCACCATTGTTATTGATTAAAAAGTGAAAAGTACACTGTATTGCTTCCTCCTTACTGGGATCCGCACCATTGTTATTGATTAAAAAGTGTAAAGTACACTGTATTGCTTCCTCCTTACTGTTATTGTAACCGACTCTTTTAATGGAGAAGGCTGAGTCAAATTATCACCACCCACCACCAACCAAAAATGCGGAAGCGCCAAAAAATGGGACAGTTGAAAAACGTCAATACCACGTGGCAAAAATCATGACCTGAACTTGAAAACAAGAAAGACAGTCGATCTAGCGAACCAAATAGTTTAGATTACATATAAAGTCTGAAAAATAAAGAGAAACAATACGTAACATAAACATATCGATCAAAAACTATTTAAATTGTTGATATTGATATGTTTCTAAAATTAAATAGATCTAATAAATGACTACCAAAACACCAAAATAACACACACACACACACACACACACACACACAAGCAAAAACGAAACGAACATAAAACCCTGTAAAAACAAAAAGGAATAATGAAAATAATCAAGGATTGAACACATTTTATTCAGGGTTTTGATTTTGTTAAAACTAAAAAGAACGAATAAAATTAATGAGACGCCCCCGTGATCTGACAAAATGGGTACTGACGAACTCTGAGAATGATAATTAACGTAATGTCTTTAGAAGGCATTCTAATTAGCAGCTGACAAAGAAAACGTATAATGAAATTTTAAAAGAAAAATGTCACTCTGTAATGACTACGGGGTCAAAGGTTTCTGTCAAGTTAATTTATGGCTTAAGATACTGTTATTGTAAACTTCCTGGGCGAGTTCAAATTGATTAAAATTCAAACCTAAAATTGACGGTAAAATAAATCATCTGTTTCAACTGAAATTATCGTTAAAAGAACATTACTTAAAGGGAACGAATCAAACATAACATTGTTTTGTTGTTAGGATTTCCACATTTAATACTCAGTATGTGCACCGTATCTATATATAAATAGAATGATTTCTATAATATACATTTCATATTTATCACCCATTTTGACTTGTGGCAATTTGATGCTACATGTAACCATACAGTATTCAGTTAAAATGCTGTTGATGAGATGTTACTCCCTGAATCACGTGTACAGGAAACAGAAATATGAAATATATACACGTAATTGTTTCATTTTGTATTTTGAAACGATTTGAAAAGGATCCATTTTAAGTACTAAAATTTCTTCTTGCACGATAAATTTGGATATATTCATTAATGATCATATGTTTTTTTATAAGTAATGTGTGCATACTTCTTATTACCCGCAACTTCCCTTCTACAACCATCAACTCCAACATTCATAAAGCTCATATTTTTTACACAAGTGACGTATATATGAGATATATAAATGCTAAGTATGGTAGTATATTATGGCAATAACGAAAACAAATACATTCAATTAACTGAATTAACCAAACAAAACTCTGTTATAGTTGCTAAGTTTTGCTAAATATACTTTAATAAATGCGCCTACGCGGTATGTAAACCTTTTACTTAAATATGGAGCACAAATATCAATTAATTCTTAATAATGTACATTTTAGCGCATATTTAGATATAAACAAAGTTTCCTTGCGACGCCAAAACACAGTTAGACTGATATTGAGTTCATACGCCTGTTCTACAGCTCCATCAAATTAACTGTCCGCCTTCATGTACAGTTGATATTAAGTGATTCACTCGCAACAAAATTATGGATTTTTTTTTTGTATATTTGATGTAATGTAGCTTGAGGTGTTTCATCCGTGAAATGGCCAATGGATTTTTATACGTAGCATTCCAGTAAAATTTATTTGAGTCTAAAGTCAAAAACAGAATATGCTGGCATATCAAGGTACTATTATTTATTCTATTGATTGTTCCCACCAACAAGCTAAAAGATAAAAGCAACAATTGGAGATTTACAATAATCTGATGCAGTTAGAAACAACATATATGTGTAATATTTCGACCAATTACCCCCTTTTTCTCTTTACAAGATTGTATGACGGATTGTTACATAATGATTCGAAAACTACTTGAAGAATTATTTCTTATTGTACTCTATCAGAACAGAAACATGGATATGAAAGTCGTCGTATTTTCATCGTGCTTATAACGAATAAAAAGAAAACGAAAGATTATTTACTGTCATATAAATAGATAGTATATTTAAGTAGCAGTCTTCATAAAAATCAGACAGGAAGTGATTCATGAAAAGACTCTTTACTTTTATTTCCTATTCAGAATCAGTTACAGACCCCATAATCAGTTTTGTTTTTCATTTGGATGTTGCGCTTTTGAGATAAAATTTATATAAGATTGTACATGAAATTCGTAACAGTTGTAGTTCTTGATTTGCTTTGATTTTAGGGAGAGATAAATGTATGATTTTCTCAAAAATCGTTTGTTCGGTGGGTTTTTTTTTCTACACCATGAATCACCTGTACTATAGGTAGTGTCTGAGTTTTGTATGGACAAGAACTTAAAGAGAAGACGTCAAGGACGTGACTGAAAGGGAAAAAAGAAGAAAAGATGCAAAAACACCAACTGTTTACTGTTGACACATTTGAAACCATGAATCATTCTACTCCTTGTTTTGTTCATTTTCCGTTTAATATCAAATAACGAGCTAAAAAATACGATTAATTTCAAATAAATAAATATAATGAGGAGTGTCTTTGATCTTAGAACGCCTTTAACGTGTTTCAGTAATAGAATAGTATTTATGTTCTTCATCAAATACCAGATCAATTCGTTATGCGAACATAATTTTGAATTTCATGTACAAATGTATTGGTCAAAATATAAAATACTAGATGTGAATTATAGCTGTTTTTGAGAAGCGTGAAATGGAATGGTTTTTATTCTGTATTTAACGTTACTCATTGATTAGTATGTATCAAAATCAACATTGTAAAACGATTTCTCATACGAAATGTATGGTTTTTGAAAATGCAAGGAATGATAAAAGCCTGTGTCTAATTAACAGGAACAAAAAGAATAAGAGTATGGTGAAAACCGAAAAAACGTCGAATAAGCAAGTATATGTACTTGACTTGAAGAATTGCATACGAACATTGAAGTAATGGAAATTGGTATGTAATGGGTAGGGAAAAATTACAATGCTTTCAAGTACATAGATCATGAGCATGGGACTCTGAAATCAAAAGTAAATCATAAATGAACAGACTTATCTAGAATATTTGTATTCACATTTGATTTTAAAAATTAAAAAAAAATACCTGTTTATGTATTGTTAATTTTGATATGCTGTTCACTTGTTTCAAGAAGTACCTTCTCATCTGCAGCATTAAAATCAAATATGTAGGAAGATCATAATCAAAATATTAGTTGTATACAAGAAGTACTCATAACCAAATCTATCGAAAGAGGAAGCCAAATCCATCACCGAGAGGTTCTACCATATATAATGCAAGGAATGAAGCTTTGGTGTTTTACGTATTTTTTTAAAAAAAATTTCGAATACTGCGAGATTTCATAAATAGGGTAGATAAAATATGATATATAAAAATAAGGAATTCAAATGATAGCCTAAAAGCCTGATTACGTTATCGAAAGCAGATAGATTAAACCTTTTTTAAATATAAACTTATATTCGTAGATATCAATTTTCATGGATCAGGAAAGAAACACAAGTTCGTTGATTCTTGAATTTGTGGTTATGAGATTTTCAGTATATAAATCAATGGAAATCTCCATTTCGTTTGGAACCGAATAATGTGGTTTGGCATACCAACGAAAACCACGAACATTGATACTCCACGAACAATAGTCCTTTCACAGTATTGTAACATTTTTATAAATCCTGTCGCGGTTCTATTTGATGCTTTAATTTCTATTGTTAATTTAGATACATTTTTATCATGATTAGTGTAACCAAAAATCAATTACAACAACATCATATCTAAGTGAAAATTCAGTAATTACTAAACGGGTTAACAGGTATGTGTGTAATAATTTAAAGGGTTATTTTCTTGTTTATTATTATTTTGCACACCACTTGGGTTATATGACAATTAATATTATATAATTATTTGTTAACTTTATGAAAAGATTGTACTTAAATGATAATATTGTCATATTAATTTGGGTGTTTTCTTTTTTTCTTTTTTGTAGGTGAAATAATATTTGATGGTTGTATTTAGTTGACATTTAGTCTTAATTTGGAATTTTATTGAATGCTAGACTATCCTCATCGGTTGTTGATCTTTTGATTTTATGTCGGCTGTTCTGCTTTTTCCATGACCTTCAAACTATTTCCATCAATCCCATTTTATTGACATTTAAAATACAAAAGAAGGAACGAAGAAAGAGGGACATATTAAAACGGTGTAATCCTTAAACATTTTTTCTATAGTTTATCACTTTTTGCCGGCGTGACAATATTATATAACATGCGTGTAAATACAGCTTTCGATTACAATACATATACCCGTGAATATAACACGTTTTAAATGATTATAGAGGGGTTTAAAGTACCCTTCTGTGTACGAATCAACCAATCGGTGGCACATTTTGGAAATTGGTCTTTTCTGCCTCAAATATAATCTATAATCGTAGTTCCGTATTGTGAAGTATCTATAACGTTGATATATTTTACTGGTCAGGAAAATTATCCCGCCATTTTCCCATAGTACGTTTCATCTAAATTTAACCTAACAATATCGTAAAAAAGGCAAACTTAACAAACGATTTGATGGTTATTTCTAGAGGTAATAAGTTATAAATACAGTGATAATGCACTAAAATCTTCGCGTATTTTCTTCATATGCCAGACCTTATACACATTTTGCCCAATTCTTAGACAGAAAAGTAATTAGATATTTATTATTTGTATGACGTTTACTCAGAAAACTTTATTTTAGTGTATGCAAGGACAAAGTCCATCTTGTTATTCAATATATGCCCAACCATACAACAAAGAGCTTGTAAACATTTTTAATGGATATCTATCAACAGCTTTAAAAATAAAACTATTTACTGAATAAACTCCTTGATTAACTAGCTGTGCGAACAGAAATAGTCGAAGTCAAACCCGGCCCCAATGTTTGACATGTATATTACCGCTATAACATTGGTTCCCTTGATTACACTTTCACTTTATATCAATGGTACACTCCAGATTCACCAAAATCTAAGTATTTGGCCTAGATATGGAAACAAGAAACAGAGGCCGACGATCCACAAACACAATTAATAGAAAACAGAATAAAATAAAATCTGAAAATAAAAAAAAGACGTCTCCCTAATATGACCTTACATACCCCGAAAAAAAAACAAAGCAAAAAAAAAAAAAAAAAACAAAAAACCTCGGAGTAGCAGCAGGTATTCAGGTAGGGTAATCATGTCCTACTCCTTTTGTAATACACGTCATATTGTAGCTGAGTGCAATCCGAAATTAGGTGATGTGAACTGGCAAGTACAATATACTTAAATGAATTAAATCCTCTGAGCATGGATAAAGAAGAAATGATGTTATAAGTTTAAATTTTGAACTGCAATATGCCTTACAGCAACGTCCATGCAGAGGACAAAAGGGTTAGAGATGTCATGTATATAAATTTAACCCCATTCCACATCTTGTTGTCATTTTATTTAATTTAATGTAATATTACCACTAACATTTTTTTTTAAACTTTATTTCATATAAGCATATTTTACTTAAAGATATTTAAAGTGTTCAAAACCATCGTATAAGTTTAGTATGCACGTAAATCTATGTTCTTTTTAACTAAAGTAGAAGTTGTTCATTGCATCAATTAAAAATTTCAAACGCAGTTAAGGCGAAAAGCACACTATACAAACAATGTAGTGCAAAACAAACAAACAAACAAACGACAAGTTAATTAAAAATATAATATTTTTTTCTGTTTTATTAGTGCATAGTTATTAATATAGGAATTATTAAATATAATTTGCAAGTATATACATTGATCAAATTTGAATTTAAAAAAATATTTGTTCTTAAACCCAGTGGTATGTTTTAAAAAATTTCAAATCAATATCACTTTCCATATAAGATTATGCAAATAGGATAAAGAGTTGGGATTTATTTCTGTGTTTCCGGCGGAAATCCCCTATCGAGCATGTCAGTCAACAAGATCAATAGATGATCTAATTTTCCTTAAGTAACAATTGATTGCAAAGATCAGGCAACAACTAGTAATTTTGAAACATTAATGTGCTACATGCAATACTTATATTTGATTTTTTAAAGGTTTGATATCTAGCTTAAAAATGGTATAATTTGGATTAATTTGGATTTTGCATTTCCACATTTATTTGTCTTTACAAAATGATGATTCGAATAATAAACTTAAACTGTCTAAGCAGTGATGTGAATTAGATCATATTTTGCCCTCTGCATTAACATTATAATGACTTGAGTTTAAGTAACTCGCAAATACAAAGTAGAGTATATTTACTCCATTGTGCCCGTGTCAAGAAAACTAACTTTCCATTGTTATATATTTGAAGAATTGTGTGTAGTTGGATTTAGAGTCCAAAAAATACCAATCATATATATGGTAAGAGTAATCAAGGGAACCAAGAAAATCAAAAGAATAAAATCCAGTTTTTTGTTGTGTGTGTCTGTTTTTTAATGACTGGTCTTGGTCCTTGAATAACATTCTTTTGATTTTCACTAGAATCTTGGTTCCCTTGATTACTCTACCATGTGTAGTCGTAGTCCTTGGATTATATTCTTTTTATTTTCGCTCGAGTTATGATTATCTTGATTACTCTTTATAGGGGAGGATATATGTAAATATATAAAATAGCGAATATGTTATTGACTCAAATTAAAAACTAAAACCAAAATTAAATATTTCTATATACGCTTTAAAATTAAGGTCTGAGGGACACTTCATTTTGCAAAATGCAATTTTTAAAAATACTCTATTAGATTAAGTTGTCTTTACAATATTGAATATGAGAGGTCTGGTGAAACCAAGAAGTGCACTTTATTTGAGGAGGTAGACCTAGGAAAAGGGATACAATTCTTACAAATAATTGGAGTGTTTGTGAAGAGCATTTTATATCATTCCCATCTAAGCATCAAAGTAACTTGGATTGATTTCATTCTATTTCAAATGAAAGCTTGATAGGCTTTGGTGAAATTTACTACGCTGCAATCACTGATTTCAAGAGTTATATCCCTTAACCCATGTCTACCTCCTTAAGAGATTATAAAATACGACCATAATCATATGAAAACGTGGAATTCTTCCATGAAGGGAATATACCAATATACGCATTGCACTGAAGCCTTCATTAAGCATAGATTAAAGGTAGAAGTCACTATGTACAAAGCCTATAAACTTTTGGAAAATGTGATACGTGTGTTACTTTATCATCTATAAATAAACTATGTTGTGATTAAGCATTTTTACCCTCATTTATCCTGTAATATGTCTAACTATCTGATTTATTTTCTGCACATAATATTTTTTTTATGAATACCTTTGTTGATACTTTCAATTAAGTCGGCAGAACGCCTGAAATTACAAAAGATCGGTCAAAAATATGGAAGTGTCAGAAGCGGGTTGATTCTAATACGTAAAAATCCATAAGCATGGCCTAAACATAAACTAAAATGCTAGCATAGGAATTCCCACAAAAAAAACCAAAAAAAAAAAAAACAAAACAAAAAAAAAAAACAACAAAAAACAAAAAACAAAAAACAACAGGAGTGACATCAACTAAGCGTAAGCCTGTCCTGGTCCGCCAGCGGAACCCGCCATACTGCAAGTGAGTATGTTCTGGTACAAACCTAACAATTGATTTAAAAATTATATAATTTCAAAGTGTTGTTAAAATATCGATCAAAGTAATCAAGATTAATTTCTATATGCCAAGTAAATATTGCATATTTTTGACAAGGTTCACTGAAGGTACAAATTTCTAATTTCTCACGCAAAATTAAAATAAATGATTTTATGAAAAAAGAAACAACAAATTCCATCAACAATAAAGATAAAATCAAATCTGTCAAAACAAAATAGTCAAAGACATCATACGTATGATTTTTTCTTAATTATTCATTTTTGTCTTTCCAAAGAAGTAATTTTGGGTTGTTTTAATTAGTAGGTGTCCAAGTATTATGTTCTGAAAAGGTGAAAAAAGATATATGTATCAATAAAATTCATTCTTATCCTGCATGGCATCAATCATTCTCAATGTACATAAATCTAACGATTCATTGGAATTCTCATACCATTATCAAGCGAAAGAACTGAATAAGTATGTATTGTTTTACCAGAAAAAAGGCGCAACAAAAGTTTAAGAACCTATAAATTTTCCCAATGAAAACACGAGAATGTCAGATAGAGCTATTCTTTGTCCATGAACCATTGAAAATACCGCATAACAGCACGGAATTGCACAATAGAGAAATAAGGCAATTGTCATATCGTGTTTAAGTTGAATAAGAACACAGATAGAGCACTAATGCTGTTTATCTAACCGCATAATTCGCTTGTTTCGACGCTAAATCGGTATAGCATGGGTGTCCGGGGATCATAGCGGGTTTACATACTGTCCGAAGTAAATTCAAGGCAAAATAGATAATAAACTGAGTAATCCAACTTAACAGTTGACGCCACAAACTAAGCACAATGCAATTGTGGTCTTATGTACATACACATACATGTGTGTATATAATTAGAAAAAGGCCATCCCGTATTAGAGCTGTTTGTGTTCTATTATTTTTAGTTTTGAGAATTATATGTTAAACAAATGGTTTTTTTTTTTTTTTGTTTGTTTTGTTTTTTTGTTTTGCAAAACTGTACGCTTAAAAATCAAATATCTAAGTATACTTCAATCTACCTGAACTGACCCTAAATTAATTAAGAGAACTACTTAAGTTTGAGTCAACTGTTTCCTTTTAATAAAATTGGTAAACGTTTTCACTTATTTTGAACCGAGTAAACAAAATAATCATTCGGTACAAACTGATTCGTCAAAGACACGCTACACTGTACAATACTCCAGAATTCATTTAATTACAAAATTTGGCATAACTAAGAAATTGAAGAAACTACTATGATTCCGAGGGAAAGTGAATGTTGGTAAAATCCTAAAATGATTCTATGTAAAATAACGATTTGACATATTGTGAGTAAATAAATATCTACATGACTCTTGCGATTTTATGATGTCACAACAACGTCTAAATGATCAGAAAGGGCCGTGGTACAAAGATCGTTTCGTAAGTTATACCTTTATTTAGAACACATATATATGATATGATTTCATGTGAATAACACATGACGAATCATATGATATCTAACGAAATTCATCTGAATACCATGCTATTTTAGAAATGTCAAATAAATTCTTTACATAATAAAAAATAATTTGTCCAATATATCGTTAAGACATAGGGTCATTTTACAAACTAATTAATACTTTAAAATATTTTTTTCGTTTTTGAAGCAGTCTTATGATTACTTAAATTATGAGGACTTTCTATAGAGTCGTGACAAGGACACCACAACAGACATCATGTGGACATCGATCTGATTCAAGTTGTCATTAACGACTTTGGAATACTTCAAAAGAGATGTTTATATTGCTTAAAGTAATCATTAAAATGAACAAACATTTCAGCATATATAAACGCGTTTATAAACATAATGCTTTTTGAACGATTGTTCGTGGGTATAACTTTCGAGACTTTTTTGGTTTTTTAAACGAAAGGTTGAATGTAATGAAAAAAAAAAACTAAACGTAAAAAGAAATTTTGATAGTGGCGTAAGGGTTCCTTCCTGTGTTTGTACCTGTTTAATTAGTTTCTAAGAAAAAAAAACCCTGCTATCTTGATTACTTTTGGACAGAAATTGTAGGTGAGGACAGCCTTATCAAAAACAATATCAGTCCAGCAACAGCAGTATCTGCCATACTGCCGCCAATCTAATGTCTACAAAATAACAAATTTCCTTTCACAGAATTTTGACCCAATATTGTTCATACAAATGTATTTAGAGATACCTTAACCATCAATTGTATGGTAAACAATGTATTATTGACTCTTATGTACTATTAAAACCCTTAACAAGCAATTAACGTGTGTGTTTCGCATCATACGTAACTTTTTATTTGGAGTTATGCAAAACGACATTCAAGTTTATTAAGGGTTATATGTAGCTAGGGAAAAGAAGTTTGTCTTTTGGGTTCTGTTCGGTTACTGTAGGCTCTTTTGAAATACGTGTATGTTGCCTCATGTTCAGAATTGTAAATAAGCGAGGTCTTGTTTAGTCAGATATTTATTTAACAATGTTTTGAATATTAATCAGTGTTTTTATCAAATAGGCTACCGTTTACTCAATAGTTTTTATTAAACAGTTTTACAGATTTCAGTTATTTAAAGTTAATTGGTGTTATATGATTTTTAGTATGTTATTAAGTTCAATACTTGTCCTCATCTATTGGTATGTTCGAAAATATCCTTCCTGCACTTTAAAACAAAGCATTACATAATTTTCAATTTGATTGTTAAACATTTTGCAAATAAGGTTTTTGCTCGATTGAAATATTAGATTCATAGCATTCAAAACATATTGACTGAGAAAGGAAAACATAACATAATATCTCTTTAGAATGTCAAGGTTTCATGAAAACCAACTATTTCATGTTTTTAAGGAAGTATAATAAAACACGATGTTGCAACCTCCTTTGTGCTACTTATACCCTCGCTCAACCATTTCTGTCAAACTAAGTCGTACCGTAAACATGAAACAGATCAGTTGGAATCTTAAAAAAGAGACTCCGTACAAAAGCAATATACAAATATCTAAGCATTATTCCAAACAGAGGTTGAGAAACTTTGAATAGAAACGTGTAACGGATTGACGAACGGATAAGACGGTTGTAACTTTAATGTGATTTTGTTAGTTTGCTTATGGTGATGAAATGTTTTTAAGACAATGGTATGAGAAGGGCATGCATTTCCATTGTGTGGCTTTCACAAAAGCATGACAAATTGACAAGGGCAAATGAGAAACTAGAGCGCAAAAATTCACCAAATTCACATCCATAATAAAACACATTAAGTAAAAATTTTGCAAAGGATTCTAGACAATAGAAGCCAATGCTTAGTAATCAACCCAATTGGAACCTCCTTTCAACCCCATGTAAAAGAGGTTTTCCAAATAGTACAGGTCATTATCATTAGGACTTATAATCCCCCAAAATAACCCAATTGAAAAAAAGTGAAAGAAGCAAATTAAAATCTTAAACGAAAATAGATTATTTCTCTTTGAAAATACACATTAATTTAAGATAAGTCGGTTTGAAATTAAGCTAGTTATCATTATTAATCACGACAGTCAGAATATTGGTAAAAGGCAGGTGAAACCGGTAAGAAAACATAATTATAAGCTATAGAGGCCTTATGTCTTCTAAATCCTTGTATATGTGGACTAACGTTTTTGCTAGCTGAGTTGTACCATATGTGCACAATTGGAGTTACTCAGTCATTTATGCTGTACTTTTGTATTACGACAACAGTTAAGTATTTCCGGGTAGCATTGGTCTAAAATGATCGCATACCGTACTCATACGACACCGTATAAATCAATCTTTTTTTATCATTGTGACAGCAAGAAAGTCAAAATTGAAGTCATATAAACATGTTAAATTTTAGTTATCGCTTATAATCCTATGTTAAACAATATTTGCACATTTAAAATGTTAAGTGAAACATATTTCTGTGTTGTTCAGAGGTTTATGATGGCAGCAATGAGAGTTTCCTTAAAGTTCATTTATCAAACTTGCATCCATTGATAAATTTTAAGTGCAACCATACACGAAGATTTTTGATAATACATTCGTTTACATTACTACATCATGTTATTACTGTACATTTTAAACTTTTATGCAAATGATTTTTTGTATTCTCAGTGACATGATGTTCTAAAAAATGTTTTGTTGTTTTACTCGTAAACATACTTATCGATTCAGGTCCAATATTCCTTTGTATCTGTAACTACCAGCCCATTTAAAATTCAGGAGCTGTCTATGGTAAAGTTATTCATGGTGTAGAAAACCCATGGATCAGACAATGCATTTTGGTCTGCATATGATATCTTTTATGTGATAATAGTCCATCCTGTATTTAGATGAGTACTTTTGAGAAAACTACACTTAGACCTCCCACTATAATCACCCGAATCAAACCAAACGAAGACCAATAACTCTAACAAAGTTCTGATTTCATGTACAATCTAAGTATTTTTTTATCTCAAAAGCGGAAACCCAAAATAAAAAAAAAACAAAGACCAGATATGTAATTTATAACTGTTTATGAACAAGAAATAAATTCAATTCGGTGGATTTTTAACATGCATGAATCACCTCGTGCCTTACTTTTATAAAGACTGCTACTTAAGTCATCATTTGTACGATTATTGTGTTTGCATTTTGGCGTTATTTTTATCCAAGACAAACATTTAGAATATGCAATCGTAATAAAAAAAAAATCATAACAAATAGTCAGAGCATTGGATAAAAACAAATTATTACATAATGCCTAATTTTGACAAAGACTTGTACTTTAATTTAATGTACTTTGCTTAGACAGTTACCTTGCTATTTTTCCTCCTATCAAATTATTGTATTGGTGATCTAGCGTGTAATTTCATTGACCATGTAAGCTTATCTAATTAAATCGGACATCAAATTGCTACTCTCTGTCGGAATTATCGGCATATGATAACACATTTGTCATTTTATATCAGGTATGACGTATGGTCTTGGATCAATGGATTAGTGATGGATATCACGGATAAAATGCTATCTGAAATAGCGTAATTTGTCAGGTATTGTTATTAGAGGCAGAAACAAAATATCAATTCATTAAAAAGTCAGGATTAAAATGGTTTTAACTAAAATTAGTATGCCCTTACATAATAAAAAACTGTTTAAATCGACCAAAATGAACGCCTACCTGAGTTGTAGTAGGTAGTGAAATTTAAATGGCCAGGTAATTGATTTGGCTAAGGGATTAATTTTTAAGCCGCATCGATTTGTCACTGGCATGTCATTCAATCCTCGGTGGTGGATATATAATTTTGTGAAGTGTATCACAAGGAATATACTGCACTATTACATTAAAAAAATATTCATTATAAACAACAATGAAACATGTCTAAACCAAACCCAAATAAGCAAAAAAACTGTCTATACCAACACGAATAAACAAAAAAATCTGTCTAAACCAAATCAGAATAAACAATAAACCTTTCTAAACCAAATCCGAATAAACAAAAAACCTCTCTAAACCAAAACCGAATAAACAAAAACCTGTCTAAAACAAAACCCAATAAACGAAAAACCTGTCACAACCAAACCCGAATAAACCAACCTGTCAAAACCAAGCAATTTTTAAACTCTTTCTTCATATATGTAAATAACATTTAATTTTGATAATGACGGTATTTAACACTTTATGTCATTGGCCGACTCGTTACATGAAATACGGTTCAACAATTTGTTCATATATGGACTTTTAAGAATTCAGTTTAAAACTTTATATCGCATTTCAGACATCGTTTCTACAACGAGAAATTTTGTCCCTAATATCTTCTGTCAATCTGTTCGTTTGTTCACATCTCGTATGTTAAGACGTAATTTGAACCCCTTTTTTAGGAATGGGGCAAAAATAGTGAAAAAAAAATACCAAATGTTCTTCATGTGTTGGAGACTCACTCTTCCTTTGTTAGTTTATCGTACTAACAATCGAAAAAGTTTGATAAAAAATAGTATTGAGTTGCAATCATAGTAAAGTTTAACTTCCCGAATATTAAATAGCAAGTAATGTACCACAGCTAGCACGAGTAGAAAATTTATAAAGGCTTAAGTTTGATCTACCATAAAGTGAAAAACTCTCAATATTACAAAGCAAAGATGTCCTAAAGGACTTTAACCAGATATATTGGCAGTATTTTCCCATAGGTTTCCACTATGATAACTGATTATAATTGTCCTTATCACTTGATACTTTCTTAAGACAATATCCAGACGCCACATGTATAAACTAATTACCAAATCAACCATGTAATATGATCAATCGGCAACATAATAGGTTGTCCATTGTGCTTATAAATGCCTAATATTTTCTGTCTCAGGCTACTGTATATCATATCTGCAATTCTAATGAAAATATGACGTCAAATCTACCGTGACGTAACCGGAAAATACTAAATCGGATCAACATGTCTCTTCCATCGAACAGGATATGATATTTTCAGTTTCGATATCAAAACTGGTTTAATTCTATCTTTCCTAATTATGACATCATCGTATTTAAGTTTTCAGCTTTTACTTCGCTTTTACTTTCGTCGTTAAAATGCACGGTTTTATTTGTTTGGTTATATCTTATGCATTGTTTTCAGTTAATGTAGACTTTCTTTTTTTTTCAGTTTATATTTTTTCCTTTTGAATTTCAATTTTACTTTCAAACATTTTAGCAAAACAAATATATTGATGACGTCGTACGTTTTTAATTTTTCGAGCCTGACACCCACGCCACATATACCTTTTTCTTATATCAATATAATATATGATATAAAATAACAAAGTTTAGATGTTGTAAATTACCCAATCCTTCTTTTAGTGCTTTTTCCCCCAAACCAACAATAGTCGCTTGGTAGGGTAAGTGAGATCCTTTATCTCTGTTTTATGTACTGTGTAGCATATTACTTATTTTATGTGTGTAGTACAGGATTACAAACGAAGAAGTCTGATTAACAAACAGCAAAAATATAAATTTAGTCTTCGATCAACCAAATGTAAGGGGTAAATAGTTAAGCAATCACACTTTACCAAAATAGTTCAAATATCCTGTTATGTTCAATGTAATGTAATCAATGTAATCAATGTCTATATTTCACACTATTACCAGATGAAATAGGCAAGTTTTGTTTATATATTACTTAGGTACATGTATTATAGCACATATATGTATAAATTATCTAGATTCATAGCGTGATCTGAAGTCTCTAAATACTTAACAATTAAAACCACTTATTTGATCAAACATTCAGACGAAGTTTAAAATAAACCCATAGAATTTTAAAATGGGTTTAAACTTTTTTATAAAGTTAATTTATCTGCTCTGTGGTTGGATTCAAGTCGTTACCAGTATGATAAACATTTTTACATTAAGACTATTATGATAATTGACCAGATTTTTGGTTTTGTTAAGTTTAAAACGCACAAATTAATTTCCCCGTAACACCACTAGCACTAAGTTTTTATTGAAGCGTTTGAAAACAATTTCCAATGTCTAATTTGCTGTTTCTAGAAAAGCAGAGGACGCTTATCCTACCGGTGCACCTGGTTCATGCTCCAAGCTTTTAGTGGAGTCACTTTTTCTTTCGTTACTTTGTATGTATGATTTTAGTTACTTTATATTCTTTGTTGTGTATGTTTGTTTTCCATGTCTGGTCTTTGTCCCTGAATTACATTCTTTTGATTACCGCTATAACCTCGGTTCCCTTGATTACTCCTACATTATCAATTTACCAAAACTTAAAATTTATTTCACAAAGCAATTTATGAGAAAATGTATATTATAATAAATAAAATCAATTTGTGAACGGTAATTACAATAATGAAGTTACACGTGTTGGAAACACTTGTAAATTTCATTTGTACTCGTAAAAAGTTCTGCTAATAACTCGTTAAATCTTGGCATTCTTTGGACCCGCGAGTTTAGTTAGTCACTCTTTATAATTAATCATCCAATAGTTTATTGATCCCATCTCTACCTTCATGTTTTCAAGCGACAACGATGTCACTCATAATTAAATAACTAAGACTACAAAGCAGGCCTCATATGAAAGCTTCCAATGTCTAAACGTTCTCTGATATACACAAATGTACCCCTTAAAAAGTATGTATTTTTGTCTAAAATTCGGACTTTGTCGAATTATAATGAACATTAAATAATATTTGATATGATATTTCCTCATTTTTTTGTTCATGAAACCGTTTTTTTTTCAGATGATACATGCAAAATGTCGCCTACATTTCAACTGAACTAACAGTTGATTAACTGACGCATTCCGACCTTGAAATGTTGGCCTTTCGCGTCCAAGCCTTTTATTGTTTAAAGATGAAAATTGTTTTGCATTAATTAAAATTTTGTCCAAAATACTTAGCTTTCCATATGCTGGTAATATATCCGCGTAAAAAGTCCTCTGACCTCTTAGTTAATGACGAATAATTGTAAGTTATACAGAGACAAGAAAAGGTGATTGAAAGATTAAACGGAAAATTAGTTTGAGCTAAAGTGCCCTTTAAATATATAGTTCGTCTTAATTGTTTGTAAGCTTAAATATACTATACACAAAAGACATAGTAGAGAAGCGTTATACTTCTTGGAACGAAAAGCCCAGAAGAAAATTACATTTTTGTAAATATCAAATTATACGCAGCACATTTTGGAAAACTTTAGAAAACCCCATCGCCATCCCCTCAACGTTTTGCTATTCAGGAAAATTATAGTTATAAGTATGGTTAGTTAAATTCATATGGGTTTTAAATAAAACAAAGTTCATACATTTTATATTTTATGCATTAATAACTCAGTTAATTTGTTCTTTTAACAATAACATTTATTGAAGGAGTAATCAAGGGAACCAAGATTCAAGCGGAAATCAAAAGAATGCACCAGTAATCCAGGGACAAAGACCACACATGGAAAACAGACACACACAATATAGAACATGAAATAACCTAAATAATACAAAGTAACAAAATTAAATGAGCATCTCGGACTCCACCAACGACTGAGAACATGGACCAAGTGCATCGGTAGGGTAATCGTCCTCTGCTTTTCTAGTAACACCCACCGAGTTGCTCATAAAAAGTCAAGTCCAGGGTAAAAGAAAGAGGAATTGTATTGTTTATCAACAAATTGCAAAACGGAAATCAATTTTGATACTGGCTTTCCTTAAATTTAAGGTTACGAGAACAGATGCCAGAACATATCAAGAACAGAAATGACAATGGAAATGTAATTTCAAAAAGAGTATGTGATATTCAATCATTACAATAGAGAAGAAATAGATATGGTGAAAAACGCAACAGACGAACCATCGTATACCTTTATTAAAAAATATTAAATACTTACAGAGATCACCAGAAGGTCTTCAATACGTATAAATACACTTTTAAGTCAGCTCTAAATAGCTGCGACAAGAAAAGTGATAAAATCCATGATTACAGAACTATGAAACATCTTCAAAATAAACTAAAAAGTCAAATAAATGCATATCTCATTACCATTTGCCTTTAAAAACCTAATACAACTATATTATGTTATGGTAATATTTAACCATTAGTTGTCCATTGCTACTTAATAAGAGTTTTATTATAGCTTACCTTTAATAATTAAGGCCACTGCGTGTAATATAGCCAAACTGATAAGCATTGCTACCCGTGTGTTCTGATCAAGTCAGTGTATTCCCTTTGGTTAATATTGGAGTTCTGAGACTAACGCTGATTTGTGTAGGTCTCCGTTGCTAATGACATCATACAGGTACCAATGACGAGGATTGGGTTGTAAAATTTACTTCCAAACAAGTAATTCTCACTGATGATAGTTAGTCTTAAAGACAATTATGTTCAGTAGAGTTTATGCTGTGTCTTGTGGAAAATTGTTAAAAATTAGCAATTTGTCAATAAATCAACGAAATGTTCTGAGGAGTTAAAGACTATGAAAATATACGATATTGAATTAACGTCTTGTGTTTGACTTCGGTTCAATTATTAATTTTATTACCAAACTTTCTAAACAAGACAAATGCCACACATGAGGATTGCCTATAGAACTATCAACCATCCCCTAGTGATGCTCCTATCAAGTCTTAATTAGTTTACTCGCATCAGCCAATAGAAATGTTTTGATAAACGTTCTAGTAGGGATTTCGCTGAAACAGGATTCTAAGTCGTAAAGAAAAAAGATTTATGGAATAAGATTAAGCCTCATTGTGCGGAAAACTGTTCATGGAAATTTTCTATAGAAAAAAGTTTGAAATACTTCTTAAATGTATGCTTTGTTCAATATATCTTTGTAAATGGTCTCTGTACTTGATGCATATGAAAATTTATTGCAAGAACCTTAGAAAAAAATACGCAAAATAATGGATGCTTTGAACGCGGTTTTGCCTCCAATCATATTAGTTGAAAATAGCTGCACAAGTACGGTTGAATACGGAAGTGTTTCTGGCATTTCTTTCTTTTAACAGTTGATGAAACATTGTTGAATTTCATATAGTTATTACAATCTATCATTCTTATACAAACCCTACGTAAGGAGGTAGGTCTAGGGTAAGGGACATAACTCTTGAAATCAGTAATATACTTGTATTATATTCAATTTCACCAAAGCCTATCAACCTATTATTTGAAACAAAATGACATCATTCCTAGTTACTTTGATGCTTACATGAGATTGATGTAAAGTACTGAATACAAACGTTTCAATAATTTGTAAGAGTTGTGTCCAATACCCTATGTCTACCTACAACAAAACAAATCATTATTTTTGACGGTGGTGATGTAAACAGCTTGACTTAACTTTAACATTACCGTCGTACAAAATGTGTTTAATTATTCTGATGACGGTGCAAGGGCACCAAAGAATATTCATATACAAAACAAGTCCAATGATAACTGTTTCTAGAAAAGCAGAGGACGCTTACCCTACCGGGGCACCTGGTCCATACTCCTAGTTTTTAGTGGAGTCCGAGTTGCTCATTTACTTTTGTTACTTTGTTTGTATGATTTTAGTTACTTTATGTTCTTTGTTGTGTATGTCTGTTTTCCATGTCTCGGTTCCCTTGATTACTCTTTTAATAACCAAATACTGGGGTAAATATTAGATATGCTTCTTGGCGTTCAGACGGCCGATACTACACGAGGTCATACAATATCATTCTAAAAAAATCAAGTAGATTTTATCAGTATTATTTTTGTAATTACCCTATCATTTACATTCGAACTCTTCCTAACCTTCTTTGAAATTCCTTTTTTTTTGCGCGTTGAATAAAATAATATAAGTACAGAAACATATACAGATCAGTTGCCCCATTCCCTAATAATATATCAAAAGAGTAACAAATTTTTCGTGCACGTATTCATTCGTTTTTCAGAATTTTTTCATGATTCACCTGTTTTGAAATATTTGAATCTTTTTGGCAAAAGCTTTTTTTGTAACTCTTATTTTAGCAACCCTTTTATATTCAGGTTTATTTGAGAGAGAGAATGAAAGAGTAAAATTGCTTAGTACTAATCGTGACAATTTGTTAGAGGAAAAAGAACATAACAATTATTTCAAAATAGCTTTTCTGTTCTTGTACGAAAACCACTTTCTAGATAAAAAGTAGGCAGATTAATCACAAAAAATAGTAACAAGGAACATTGTGGTGCTAGTTCTATATCACATTTAGAAAGACTTAAAGACTGTTAATACGTCGGAAATTGTTAATGAAACTCCTAATTAATCAGTACCTAATATTTCTAGTTTTTCTTAAAAATTACCTTAAACGAATATACTTAAGAAATTCAATATAGAAACATAGGTAACCAAACTTGATTTTGAGATAATTGAGCCATATTGAAGGTAATATTTAACTACATTTTATATGGATTATATAGGGAATTTTCAATATTTCGCAAACTTCCCAACAAACTGGTAGATGGAATTTCTCGTAATTTTATAAAAAGTGTTTGTACGAATCAGGCAAAATGGGAAAAATTAGAAACATGCTTGCCAAAACCCCATCGATCTGACAATGTAATACCACTCAAGGATACGTTCTCTATTTGAAAATACCATTATTTGATCTCTGCATCAATGGCTTTGTGCAGACATTTTTCAATAAAATCTTAGAAAAATGAGGTTTTGACAGAGTAATCTGTTTTGAAACGTTCATTTTCAGTGCATTTCAACGAAAATGGTCCAGCATGATATGGAAGATTTTGTCTGTTTTCTTTCATTCTGATGGTGCAAATAGTCATTATACACCATTAAAGTGAAGGTTTTTTTTCATACCATGTTTCACTTACTACCTGAGTCTTACAGGGGCTGACACTTAATAATTTCAAACAGCATTAGTCTATAGCAAATATGTATGTGATTTTGCAAGATGACAGAATGAATGCTCCATGTATTAGGTATGATCTACCTTAACTACTTACAAAATATATTATTTACATGTATCACCATGTATTGAATGTGTCCAATTATTATTCAATTATCGTTTTTTCAGTGTTATAAATTTCAAAGAAAAAAAATCAAACACAAAAACATGACAAAACAAAATACAAAAAAAAAACCAAACAAACAAACAAAGACAAGGAATCTCTCTGCTATATGCTAAGGACTCTGATAGAGTTTAATTTGATTAAAATAATATTACTTGTAACAGTCAGTTATAGTATATAAACTTTTGACTCCGCCTACTTTTCAACTATTGCATGAACTACCTGGTCGGGGGCCACTTATGGGGATGAAATGTAATAAACAAGTCGTATAAAAATTAAATTAGATATAAACAGTTTTTAGCATTACAATATAAAACAATAACAGTATATTGAATAAAAATAGTAATGTTAAACAAATTCGGCACGAAAAAATAAACGTTCGGTGAAACCTCGAGGTTTTACCCCAATTCTAAGCCTCTTAATACTATTTTATTATCTGTATATCTTGCAAAAAAATAAAATTTGATGGAGTCGGCACTGTTATGAAAAATTTTATTTGTTAGATTTTCTATTGCTTCTATATTTAAATGCGTGATAGCAATATTTCATATTTCTCTGCAGAACGTGTATGGAAGTATTAACTATTGATACTTAAAAACGATCATTACCCGATAAGTATTTATTTCCCCACTCAAATCGACTGATTCACCTCATTTTAAAAAAAGTGTAGTAAGCGCCAATTAATAACATTGCCATTTCAGACGACTTAAACAATGTTGGCGTTTTTATCATTTCCCTGGAGGTAAAAGTCAAAGCTTTGATTTTTTTTTCTAGAAATAAATTGATTGCCTTATTTGCAACATTTCCAGACGGAGTTGTTGTCCCCTGGTCACCGACATTTATATGTATTTTATTTATTTAAAGCGCATGAAATGCCAAGCAAAATTTATGAGTTCTAAATAATACTTACTGTTCAAATACAACAAACATTATTCATATATATATAAAAGGTACTACTGCTTCATTAGTATGTTATGTTTTAGGTAACGATTCCACATAATTTACCACTGCAGAACAAGCAAACAAAAAAATAATAATAACAAAAGCTGTCATACCGAGCAACATTTGGTCATTATGCTATAGTTTCTAATTATCACTTGTGTAAGGCACCTTTTCTGCAAATTATTGGCATTTTTGTAGGCACTAATTGAGCCCTTCTCCTGTATGAGCTGTTAAGGTTTACATGTGATGAAGTATATTCAACTTTCCTTGTAAAAAAGGGAAAGTGAAAATAACTTGATCCTTTAATTTTGCATATCGATATATTGACAATATTCTCTCCATTGACAATCCTAAATCTGGAAAATGGCTTCAATATTTTTATTCGCCAGGAATACAAAGATACTATTGGAAAACCTTCGTCAGCGTCATTTTGAGATATATCTCGAAATCGACCAAGTCATTTCAGTGCAAAAATATGACAAATTAGACGATTTTGAATTTTGTGCAGGAATACTCTTTTTCGACTGATTTAAATTTTCCCGAGGAGGGGGAGGGCAGTTTTAAGCTGCCTGATTGTCTTATTATGTACCAAAACCTACTAACCGTAATAAAAACGTGCGCAATAATGCCAGGTTTAACCCACCATTTTATCAGATATGCCTATACAAAATCGGGATCATTGCGGTTGTTTTAAACTTTTTCGGTTTTTTTCGCGAAATTGCAAGTGCTATAGTGACTTTTTTTACTTCCGTTTGAATAGAGTTTACAAGTCCGTTTGTGTGGTTATTTACTGCATATCGCTTTGTTTTTGTTTTTGCATTTCTTTTGTGATGATTTAAATGATTTGGGTAAAGCTCCAGACAAAATGAATTTTTCTGATGAAAAGTTAACGGTTGCACTAAGAACAACTAGTCATTTTGTCATTGCTACTTTTTGCCATAAAATCAACGAAGGATCGAAATTTGATGCCGACAATTAAAAATACATATTTTCTTTTATTTTCAATGTTCGTGACATTATCAGAGGCTAAAACGACATTTAAAGAAATTCAAAACATGATCGTGACATAATCGGAGGCTAAATCGGCATTTAAGGAATTAAAAAAAAATAAAGCATAGAAAACTGAGGAAGAAAAGAAATCTTGACAAATAATTCACTCACTGCAAAAAAAAAAACGCTTCTATATAGCTGAGAAAGGTACCTTGACCTGTAAGCTCCGATGATTTAGTATGTATTTCACCACACATTGCTGAAGATGGTGGTTGAACCCTCATATAGAAAATGTTGATTTACAGATTTCGATTTTCCCGATAAAAGCTGTTAATTTTGGTTGTTAAGATTAAACTGTACAAGTATAACAGAAACTATCTTAAAGATTTTAACAGAAAAATTGAAACCCAATTCATACTTACCTTTTATATTTAGTCGTTCAAAATTCTAGAAGTAAAACTTGCAAATTATATTACCTCAAACACGTCCCTCAACCATTACGTTTCACAAAAAGTGTAAGTTGCTAAAGTGACCTTAGTATTGAAATGTTAGCCCAAAACGCGAAAATGAGTGGGTTAACAGTATAAAGAGTAATTATTTACCCAATTTATATGTTTTACTTGAAAATTCATGTTCCTACCTGAGTTGTAATAGAGCTGGTAGTATTTGTAATAATATGACGACGAATTTTGAATACATTAGCTTTTTTAATGTGTTCTTTGGTTATTTTAAATGAAGTCAAAAACTTACAAATTGATATTCCTGTGGTCTTTTTCACAAAAAGTCGTAAGAATAAAATTAGTCGTAAGTTATGACGTCACAATACATTTATTTACTATGACGTCATAACTTTTTTTGTGAAAAGGACAACTGGTCTATATCAATTTGTAAGCTTTGTTTAATGGTAAGTAAGACTGATAAATGTAAAGGACATTAAGTTCATTCTTAGCAAACATTCTTTCGAAATTGATATGTTAAACATTTGCATATCAGTTTGTAAACAAATTTTTAATAAATCATAGTTTTTTTCATTTTTTTTCAATAATTTTTTGTTTTCATATATTCCCTTTTGGTAGAAAGAAAACTCATCCATCAACTATTTAAGAAATAGTTGTGTTTGTCTCCCCACAGGCGGATTGATGATATCGGAATATTCATGCATGGAGTAAACTTTAAATCCACCTTCAATTTAAATTTATTACATTCTACTAAACTTTATTTGATTAGAAATCATTCGATCTGTTCACTTTCGATATATCTTTTATAAATTTTGATTTTATATAGTAGTAAGTAGAATAGATATGTTGATTATGTCATCGAGACAACAACCCTAACGGGAAGAAAAATATCAGCTCAAGGCCATCTATGAACGATGATGGAACCAGCACACCACCAAGCAAGATGCAACTGGCAAAAAAAAGCAACATTATACGTATGAACAGCGAAATGTTTGCCTCTTTATACTCTAGCAACATAAAGTTAACTAAAAGTGAAAACGAAACAAGATGTACATGTACAGAGGCCAAAAACTCCTGACTTTGGACAGGGACACAAATTGATGCGGGGTGAAAGTACTTTGGCGTGATCATTTTATACTACATTTCTGTAAGAGAACGTTATTGAAACACCATGATGCGTACAGGATTTAATTGTTGAATTAGTTGTAGTGTCTCATGGGCATTTAATGCTGTTGCCATATTTTGTTAAATGGTTTCTTGGCGTGACATTTTTATCATAAGGACAGATCTTTTCCGCCCTCGGAATTGTATATGAAAGATTTTTTTTTTATTTCATTTGTAATAAATGAATTTCATATTGACAAACAATTAGCTTAATATTTCACCAGACATGAAACGTATAATATCATTAAGTTTCATAAAATGATAAAATAAAAGAGGAAACAATCAATTTAAAACGAAATTGATTTTAAACCACACATAATAATCCGCTCGACAATATTTCAAATCTAAGTACTTAACTTTTATGATAATTTCCTTAAAACGACGTAGCTTTTCCTATCAACGCTATAGGCACGTGCATCACATTTCTATCGACATAACAAAAGGGTTTTCAAACCGTGGATGTATTTCATCGTTCATATCGATTAATTTCTGTTCATTTTGCGGTGAATATCTAGTAAAATATTTGCAATATCATGCGAAAAGTACATAAAACATGGGATTAATAAAATAAAAAAAATTACAAATCTTAATAATTCGACGTTGAAAAAAAAGACCTATTAACAAATGGTTTATTATTTACATTTTTTGACTAATGATATACAATACCTGATAATTTACAAACATTTTATGTTTTATATTTGAAGTATTTATAGTTTAAATTCTGCACGAAATATTGAGATTCTTTAATAATTTAAGGAAACATTGTCTGTGACTGCTTCTATCGTAATAGCCTTGTGGCTTTTAGTTCTTTTTTTGTATGCTAAAGTGTGAATATAAAATGTCAGTAATAATTCTGATGTATCAAAGTATCTTTTTTTATTAACGTCTGTGGTCATGTAAAACCTGAAAAAAAAGATATTTTGTAAAATGTATATTAGCTAAAAGCATAAAAGAAGTCATCAGTTCGTGTCTTATCACTTATAATGCCAGGTGAGTGAATAATTACAAATTATCGATATAAAATTGAAACATTATACGTTGTCATTAATGTAATAGAATTAAGCATACATTGATATTAACGGTTTATGGTTCAGAAGATTTGTAAATAGTAAACTGTTGACATGTTTCGCAAAGTTTTTATGTTATAGTATCTTTCGACCTCAGCTGATTGTTTTATCAATTTAGTTTTGTTTATTCAATTAGCTCACATGAGTAAATTAATCTAATTAATATTGAATTAATTTATCATGTGTCTAATTGACTTCGACAGGACATCTCAAATGACATATAAAGTATTACAGCATTGAATCGGAAACGTATAACATGGACTTAATGTTATTGTTAATACCACATAGGTCCCATGAGAAAGGTTACATTGTAGATTTGATATCAAAGTATACCATAGGGTTTGTTTATCTATAATAAGGCTTCCTCTACATCTGGCTTGAAATGCACTTTTAATAAAATTGTTACGAAAATTAGCCATATTCTTAAGTCATAATTATATGCGTTGTTTTTATTCGTTGTTAAGCGTTAAAGGGTCAAGTAGTTGGTACTTTATAGATAGAGGACAATTAAGCTTTAGTCAGTTGTTATCACCTACATATTTTAATACAACAACGTTGAATTCATGGTAGCGCCCTCGTCGGGAGTGTGGAGAGGACCAATGAACAAATAGTATCTATAGTTAAGTTTTATATCACGTGCTGATTTAAAAATAAAACATATATTTGGCTCATTTAAAGGACCGTTGGCTAGAGGGTCTGGATACGATTACCTACTAGTACTGTTTTCAGTTTTGTCGAGTGCATCCCGCCCATGTTTTATTTGTATGGAATTTGGTTTCAAACATTTTACTCCCCTTTCGAGCGAATGGTTGCCAATATACCCATTATTTTACTATAATTCAATTAGATATCTTGACAAGTGATCGTTAAATTTCCAAACATAAATGAGTTTGTTATGTTTTTCATTGACCTTTTCGTACGGAGAGCTAGCTGAAACTTGACAACCGTAAAATTTGTGGATCAATTTTGTCTACCGATGTAAAACACCTATTAGTTTGGTATATGGAAAATTGACATAGTATAAAGGTCTCAGAGTTTTGCTTGTAAGCTTTTTTTTATATACATAACAAAAATTAATAATTAGTTATTGTTTTAAATGCTTTATTCATATCAATATTATATGATTGACTCTTGCTTGTTATATAACTATTTTCTATGTGAAATAAAGTTTTTCTGAACACTAGACCACCAATAAAAAAGTCAATTGAACTAAAAACTTTTCCTGTGCAAAAAGGTTGAAGCAACATACCAAACAAACCAAAAAACAAGAGAAATTAAAATGTCAAAGAAACTGAAATTAAATGTACATCTAATCAAATTTTGTGTCCTGGATTTTTTGTTTCTGTATAATTTCTGACACGACTTTTTTTCACTTCTAGCCTGTTCTGAATTTGTTTTAAACCAGATTTTGATTTTTTTCTAACACTTGCATTTTACCCAGTTGTTTACCCATACATCATCGTCCTGTCTTTTTGTTTCAAATTTAATCCTATAAAATTAAATGGTCGCAACCATAAGCCTTAAACAATTTTAGAACATCAAAATTATGTGAGATTATTGTTTTTACAGCAAATATCAAGCATGTGCAGTATGTATAAACTCATATTTTAGGGGATTCATTGTAACGATCATCGTTGTCAACTACTCTCCACTCCCAAACATTACATGAACGGCCGTCGGCTGTTCATTGAGTTTGGGAGCTCCGAGATCCGTTCATACATGCATGAACGACCGGAAATAGCTGTTCAATCCTATAATAACAACGGTCCAAAAATTTGAAATTGAAGAATATTCTAAAAGTAGTTACAGATATTTTATGACGCGTGTGTTCTGTTGTATTCCTGTATAACACTTTTTTTCCTATTTGCCCCCTCTCCCATAGATCTACCATAGAAAGGTTGGTTAATTAATTTGCAGTTGAGAAAACGTCAGCTGATAAAATATCATTTATAACAATATGTAGGTTTCCATTCATAAAACATAAACAATGAAAGATGATTAAATGCCACCTTAAAGCACTCGACACTTATTTTAAAGTGCGTGTATAGAAATCTAATTGCTTACTATTCATAGTTTCATATAATATTTCAGTATCGAAATAATTAGAATGTTTTCAAGAAACAATGTAACTTTTAATGAACCTGACATTTTCGATTTAAGAAGTGTAATTATAAGTTTTGATAGTACAATGTAGGATTGAATGAAAGACAGATGTAACTTCGAAAAACATGTTTGGTTATTTACAAATATAAAACACAATCTTTGATATTGAGTTGTTCGGCAAATGTTTTGGTAATGAGGCATTGAATAGAATTGTGCTGCATGATACGTGCATTATTCATAATATCTAATGATAAACAAATGATATAGGAATTAACTATTTTGAAATTGTAATATTCAATTATGTAAACTTCCAACTATCCCCATTCCTCATCTGTCCATTCCCCACCTACTATAACCTCTTCACTTAGATCCTCTTTGATATGTTCTATACGTCCTATGGAAAGGAAACTTAAACCAGAACAAACACAGTTTCCATTAATAAATCAACTACATCACCTGATTTGTAATAAACACATATTATACAAGATATATGGACGACATCTTTTTTTTCTATTTGATATATGTTATTTTTACTTTTGTATATCAAATATCAATTATTCCACTGCTGACCCTTTTTTTTCTCTTTTTTTTTAGTTAATAAATGATGCTGACTACTCTAGTGATTTCATATGTCTGTAAAATCTTTTAAGACCTTTTATGATATAACAATGATGGTCTGCTATAAGCATTTGAAATTTTTGCGGGAAAAAACTTTTTTGACTGTCCATAAGTTATGCCAAAGAAGTTTTATCTATTAAAATCCCAAAATGTCCACAAAAGTATATTTGAAATTTTTAATACACGGAATACAATGTAGCCATTTAAATAGTCAAGACTTGTCATTACTAAAAATATTTCCTAATTTACATGATTTTCTTATGAGGCTGACTTTATAGCTGATTTGATCCTAAAGAAAGATTATCGCTTGGCTAGATCCTTTAATCTCAGTTTCTGCTATATAGATGACGTATTATCTTTAAACAATCCCAATTTCGGGGATTTGATACATCGCATCTACCCCAAAGAACTTGAGATAAAGGATACTACAGACACTGTAAGGTCAGACTCATATCTTGACCTACACATAAAAATTGATGGTAAAGGAAAACTATTGACCACACTTTACGACAAACGTGATGACTTTTCATTCAGAATTGTCAACTTTCCTTTCTGTGGCAACATCCCTTCGGCTCCTGCGTATGGAGTGTTCATATCACAACTAATACGTTATGCCCTAGCTTGCCGAAACTACGCAGACTTTTTGTATCGCGCTAGAACTCTAACAAATAGGCTTCTGGAACAGGGTTATGTTGCTACAAGATTGAAGTCATCACTACAGAAGTTTTATGGTCGTCATCATGAACTCGTTGTTCGTTATGGTGTATCCATCTGCACCATGAAAACTGATTTATTCAACGGGTCATAGTTTTCTTTTCCTCGTTTGTCTACCCCGGACTTGACTTTTCATGAGCAACTCGGCGGGTGTTTCTAGAAAAACAGAAGACGCTTACCCTACCAGTGCACCTGGTCCATGTTCCCAGTTTTTAGTGGAGTCCAATTCGCTCATTTGCTTTTGTTACTTTGTATGTGTGATTTTAGTTACTTTATGTTCTTTGTTGTGTATGTCTGTTTTCAATGTCTGGTCTTTGTCGCTGGATTGCATTCATTTGATTACCGCTATAACCTTGGTTCCCTTGATTACTCTTACATAGTCTATATAGAAACAATGTTTTAAAGTTACTTTTGTAAAATCCGAGTTTACTTTTGTTATTTTTTACGTATTATTTTGGTTATTTTACGTTCTTATTTGTATTTGTTTTCATTTCTGGTCTTTGTCACTGGATTACATTCTTTGAATTTCGGCTAGAATCGTGATTCCCTTGATTACTATTTTAAAGTTGTCAAATGTACGTACATTTCAGGTTTATCAAAGTACAAAACAATTTACTGCACATGGATATTAGTAATGTGATTATCATGGTGAATATCATTTGCCAACACATAAAACTTTCACGGGTAAATAACTACGCCATTTTTTTACAATTAGTCAGTAGCTGTTTATTACCACTTGACAAAAGAAAATTGATTTCAGCCTCCATGTGAATGTTGCCTCACCCGACGTAAACCGAGATTAATTGATTACGACACTCCAACGGCTGACACATAAAACTAGTTTAACGGATTCTGAATCGGGTGTATAAAATTACTTTCATTTTATTTATATTTTATTTCTAACTATTTTATCAAAGAATCTAATACCCTATTAATGCACGAAATCTTTAATGTTTTGTGTTTTATGAAATCAATACCGGGTGCTTTACGTATAATTTAGACAAATTAACAAGTTATATCAAATTTACATTGTCTGCTTTTTCAAAACGAGGTCGATATTTTTGTCCTATTCAAGTTTTTATAAGGGGTCGTCTATTGTTCGGTTTCACTCTTAATATGAAAATATAAAAGTTAATGATTACTATGCAGATAGACATCTATTATTGATATTTCCATTATCAAATCAATTATTTTTTATTAAATTATAATTATTCAGAATATTCTTCATTTGTATACTTTTAAGATTAGTTTTTCATTTTTATTGTTAATTTGTCACTCCTGTATCGGTATTAAATTTTAATTTTTTTTTCATTTTGGATTGCATTATTTTTAATAGTTTCAAAAGGATATTTTTTACTATTATGTTTTCATTATCATTATTATTATTATTATTATTATTATTATTTGTGTTGTTGTTTTTATTATCATTATCATTGGGACTTTTAGCAGCAGAATAAAAACATCTACCTTCTTTACAAATTTGGTTTTTGGGTGGGTTGGCATTTCTAAATCACCTTACTTTATATTTCATGTACCTGAACATTTTTTAATGTAAAAACAGGGAAATGCATAAGGAATTTGATGATTTTATTAACTGCATTTGAAACCAATTTTACTCATCAACTGTAATTTTTAACGTTGACTGTTGACAATAACTTAAAGCACATTTATCATAAATGTGCTTACTTCGAGTTGAAGTATCACTGAGCATGTACAACATTGATCTGCACCTGCATTCTCCATAAAGATTGAATAATTTCTTCCAATGTTTTGTGTTTATACATTTAGTGAGTTAATAGAAAGACTTGGTTGGCACGTTATTCATTAGATCTTACTTACACTCAATAAAATGCATATGCGGCGGGTTCGAAGGACATGCGCTAACATTAATGTTTAACTATTTTAATCTTTGTGTATCAATATCAATACTGTGCCGACTTACTGAGACTATGTTATGCTCTGTTAGATAATTGCGGACTACCTTAGTGGTAATCTTTTTTACGACCGGGTACCGCTCTCAGTGATGATTATTTTGAACCAGGTACCCCAATCAGTGGTGATTCTTTTCAACTAGGTACCCCAATCAGTAGTAAGTGATTCTTTTTCAACTAGGTATCTCTCTCAGTGGTGATTCGTTTGAACAAGTTATCGCAATCAGTTCTGAATCAGCTACAGTGGATGCTGCGGTACATGTTTTGTCGATGTATCTTGGGAGTCACTGTATGAGCAACTTCGGTTTTAAAGCAGTTTCATTGTCTGTACATGGGTTTTTAGTTATAATTAGTGTTCGTGATACCTCATGTTGGGACTGTATTGGAGATCGATTGCGGTACTTTAAATTATCGGGTTTACAGTTTCGGTTCCTTTTCTATAGACACTCTGCACATATCGAGAGGAACCTAATTAACAGTCTGGTTCAACTTAAAATCTCCATTATCATTGATTACATTAAACATTAAAATTCTGAAATACAAAAATGTGTTTAAGGTTTAATTTTGGTTTATTTTCATATGGATTTTGTTATTTTTAAAATGCTTAGTACATGAATTTAATAAATGGTTGATGACCTCGTCATGTTATTTATATTTGACATTGTTTCAATTAGTAAAATTAACTTTTACATACTTTAAAGTCATACAACATATAACCCTACGTCCCGTAATTGAAACTTACACAACAAATAACTGTGTTTTTTCCTACAGTTAAAATCTACGTTCAGACATCCTGGTCCAAATATAACAGAAATGTGTTATTTCTCCTACTAAAACAAGATTTTATAATTAAGATTTTAGCAAAGATAGATATTGTTTAAACATTAACCAAGAACGATAGTACTGTAACAACACCGGATGGAAAATCGGTATTGACGCAAGCGCTGACCAAACTTCCGGTCTTATCAATGGTGTCAACAGTACATCACCGTTTGAGCAGTTTATTGTTTCTGTTCGTGGTGATTTATTGAAAAAATCTAGCAGTGGATTCTTTGATCTTAAACGTTATGTGACACGTGTAAAATTAACGACAAGCTTTGTGAACCATTACTGCAAAAGATGAATGGAAACAACGCCATGTAAAAGAAAGAAATCTATTTTATTATATTTAAACATAGAGATGTTTTCTTGAACACCCACATTGATCAATCACATCAAAGTAGGAAGAACTGCTCATTAGGACAGACTTGTAGTTTAACATGACTATCCTGAAATTTGTAAATTACAGAAATGTACACTTAATTTCTCTTTGAGAAATCTCGTGTCCATGAATATATTTTGTACAGTAATTGGTAATAAATCTAACTATTAACTCATCTGTTGCGCTTAATAATCCAAAGAACCTAAATTGAAAATAGAAAAATAAAAAAAGTAGAAAATGAATACAACTGAAAAAAATTATTATGAGGTAACGAAATTGAATGTATTATAATATTGTGTGTTTCATTGAACTTAATGATTTCAGAGTTATCATTAGTTATTATTTATTTATTATTTAAGTTTTTTTTATTAATATGACGGAGAAGTAGGAGAAAGTGGCTTTTGATTGATTGATTTATCTATTTATTGATTATGGTTTATTGTATTATGGTTTATAAATTTGAACTTTAACTGCATACTAACATTGGATATTCTTAAGCTTCTCTTCTTGTATATGTACATGTAATGCTTTGGAATACATTTATATACAATTTCAAAAGGAAAGATCCGCTGGGAGATACGTAGAAAATGGAAACATATCTTTCTTACATGTTTTCTAAACATAACTTTACGTTGTTTGTAATAGGTAAAATACCATTAATAATAAATGTACTAATATGTAATTCCATGTTTCTATTTACGTACCCTAACGTTTTGAAACGTTTGAAAAAATGGATCCCCCCCCTAAAATCGTAAGTCTGAAGTTCATGTATTACAATTTCTATGAATGGCTCATGAATCATGAATTGCAAGCAAACATAGATTTGATAAGAGAAACAAAAAAGACAGTTCTGCGAGTTCTTAAGACTAATTTGAAGTTTGATATTAATACTTTTAATCGTTCTAAGATAATAATAATATCGTTTTCATGTACATCTCTACAATACAATACGCTGAGACACATAGATAGATTGATGCATTCTTTAAATTATGGCTTAATCAGTAAACTAAGAAATATGTCTGCTTCTGACATCACAATTATTAAAACATTATGACACACCAGGTAAAGAGCGATAACCCATGAATTACTCTAGCAGGGAAGTGATTAATATAGTTTTTTATACCGCTCCCATTCCACATTGTCTCCATCCCATGCAACCACCCCATGTCTCCATGGGTTCAACTTTAACAATCGTTTCTTGTTAAGCTTGATGATGCAATGTTTAGCAAATACGTTATTATGCTATGAGTCTTATGGCAATGTATTGACCGGTTGGTCGCCCTAAAAAAAAAAAATTATCTGAAATTTTGCATAGTCCTTTTTTATATTTATGAGTGACCAACCAGTCCATATATTGCAATAAAAAAGAAGTAGATGCTTCAATTTTAAATATAATGGATTTTTCCCTGTGGGAAGAAAAAAATGCGTCCATTTATAAGCACGGTCTAATCTGGAAGGAGAAATGAGCAAAAACGTCTCCTATTCTTGTGCTCACTTCTCCAATTTTGTCTTAGACAGGGAGAAGTTTTTGTAATAGATTACATCGACAAAAATGTCAATATAGATATTTTTAACAGAATGTCTTGATTGGGCTCTGTATAAAATACAATTTCTAAAATATAACTGTTTTTGAAATCATCAATTAGCCATGACTGTTTATTCTGAATTTCCTTTGGTATGGCTTTTCCGTCTTATTGTGTCTTTCGGATTCATGGGACGACAAGACGACGACCTTTAATAGGCAATAGACCTTTTTTTCATATTCCCGACTTTGACATCGTTTTTTTTTTCTTTATTTTTAACAGAGGGAAGTGACTCTCCAACCTGACAGACTGGTTTACTGTCCAATTGGAGCAATGGTCAGCAGTAGACTTCATTTTCAAATGTTTGACTTATTGTAGCTAAGTAAGTAATTGTACACTTTAAAATAATTTATTTTAAACCATTTAGCTAACTTACCGAAGTGTATACAGTTTAAGTTTCCTGTTCTTCCTTTCCCCAATGAGACCGCCAGCCAGGTTGTCATGTGTTGGTGGGTCACGTCCCTTTAAAACAAAACTTGCTAAAATGACTTGCATTCCATAAATATGAAAAACGGCTATTAATTTAATTTTTTTCCACAAGAAATTCACGGGAAAATCATATGAAATTGACACGAAAAACGTTTTTTTTTTTTTTTTTTTTTGTACTAAGAACAGGTTGCTTGTGAACATATAAGAGACCTACTAACGATAACATGATAGGATCATGTATGCAATATAATCACACAAACCATTCATTTCGCATTCCCTTGTTACAATGATAAAAGTATATGCGTGTAAACACAATCAAAGTACTCTTGTACTGAATCAATTTATATCGATCGTTTGAATTTTTACGCCTAAAATAATCGTCAAATTGCAAAAATATGAGATAAATGGATAGTACGGGGATCGAATTCAAACGTGACACATGCTTATTGTTATAAATGGTTAATATTGAACTCTTTGTTTTAATTTTAATTTCAACATTCTGATTACAAAGTACTTTTAAAAACCACACACACCAAAATTCTTGATGCATCATAGCGGTGCGCCAGTTTGCGTAATATTCAAGTTCGATATCGGTTTCCATGGAACACCTAGATGAATAAACACAAAACTCTCCGACATAGTGCATATTTGAAGTACAAACTACTAGTTGGCCATTCCCAGTTTTTTTTTTAATTTTCAGGTCAATATTCAATTTATAGCTCAAGTGCTACAAGTTGTTCAATAGATGCCTGTGTGTCATGTAAAATTGCTGGGCATCTAGTTCCAGAATCACATACTTTAACATTAACGATAACGTTTTAGAATATATTTCACCAATCGTGTCTGGTGCAGGAAACATTTGCCATGCACTTCTAAGGCCCTGGAGCACCTACAGCTGTATTATAGCAGCATACACATGGCTAAAATAGCCAGATAGAATTTTTTTTTTTGGCAAAAACCAATAACACCAGACAAAAAAAAATGACACAATTCCGGAGAAATGCAAAATAGAAATTTCTATGGCATCGCCTGTGTAAAGTTTTATTTTCACTTGTCAGATCAGGGCTTCTGATGTCACGAGGCGGTAATCGTAATAAAATACGTCAGGATCGTTTCAAGGCTTATGCTACCTTTTTGTATAAAAAAGGTACAAAAGATAAGTGGCAAATAATAGCCTGAACCCCCTTTCTTTATACAAGTTTCTTCATCGTAACCACTTTTTATCCGCCAGGGCCTGCATTAAATACCTGAAGGCAGCTCTTCCAATTGGTACTCAGTTCAGCATTGCTCTTTATATTTCAATTATATGATTGGTAACTATTTATAATCTCGCAGGGTTTTCATTTCTAGCAAAGCATAATATGTTTTTTATGCTTCTAAAAATAAATAAGCAACTTGAATATATCGACACTGAACGACTGGTTTATTCGGGTAAATGCATAGAAATAAACAGGTACCGAAAAGAAGATAGAGGTGAACTATTTTTAATTGGATCATGGTTAATACAAACCAAAGTAATCAGCATATTTAATTCGCAGATAAAGTTGTTTATTTGGGTTTGTTTATCGGCGTAAATAACATAGAATTAAATTGTATGTATAAAGTGGGCCTAACTATCTGCATTTGAACATAAGTGGGGTATGCCAATGGGACTAATTTCCTGCGGTAGTGTACGATAACTGCAGATGCTATCAGGCTTTACAAATCTAAAGGCACTGGCGACTGCTATATCAATTCTGATCTTCGACCTAAATTGATAAAAATAGGAAATATAGTCGTGTACCTGACTTTAATGCGATTTTAAAAAAAAGAAATTTAGGTTATCTTTCTTTAAATGTTCATTAGACAATTATTTAGTAAACAAAATATACCTCCAGTTAATTTCTTTAGATATTTAAATCAAATTGATTTTTCATACAGTTAAATTCATACAATCTTCCTATAAATATTAATTTACACTAAAGCGTGTTGTATTCACGGGTTTCGCGTTAACAAGGAGGCTTTAAGAGAATTGATCCTTTTTCACAAATTAGCGAATTCCTGGAGTAATTAATCTCAATATTAGAAAATGTGAGTTAAGTAAATTTAGCTCTGTGCACCAATTGTCATTGTGGTGTTTAGCAATAAACTGTCAAATGACATTCATAAGTGCCGGAAATAAAGATGGAAACATCTATATTTATCACAAATGTATATTTAAGTATTCAATATTTTCAGTATAGAGTAAATCGAGAGTAACATTTAAACTTCTCCGAACAGTTTTTGCTATAATTGGCTGGGGCAACGGTGCCGTAATTATGTTTTGCGTTTTTTTTTTTGTTTTTTTTTTTTGTTTTTTGTTTTTGGTTTTGTTTTGTTTTGTTTTGTTTTTTTTTGTTTTGTTTTTTTGTTTTGTTTTTGTTTTTTGTTTATTATTATTATTTTTTTCTAATCAAGTGTCAGATATGATGTTAGGGGTTTATCAAATTATAGTTTTACTGATTGAAATATTTTGCATTACTCATTTCCTAGCTCCTCGCTTCGCGCCAGAATAAATATTTAACCATTTTTCTAGCGCCACCTGGTGGATAGAACTACTTTGAGCCGCGTATGACTAAAATGCCTGCAAATAGTTCGTGAAAAAATTCTCCTTTCTGCATCAGAGGTTATGTTTTAGTGTAGCGGAAATTGCCGGATATAGTTCCGATTGTGTCGCTCAATTGAAGACATCATTTTGGATTGGTATAAGTAAGCTACGATCATTCTTAACAAATGTATAAAACTGCATCTAAAAATTCAGCATACTTACACTTGAGGACTTTCGTAAAAGCAAATTTATTGAAGGTTTCGAAAAAGTAAAAAGTACGAAACTTCTATGACATTTACAAAAACCTCTTCCAGTTTAAGATATCATGATAAAACCTTGCGTTCTAAACCGAACCGGGAACCTGTTCAACCGATAATTTTACAAAATTTAGAATTTCCTTAACTAGTATTCGGAATTTGCACAATCCGATTTTAAAACGATAAACTGATTGATTTTTTTTTCATTTTTTAAAGCTTCTCTCTACGCTCTCTACTCTCTAGGAGTTAGTGCTCTTTATTTTAAGTCATATCTGACTAGAATTCTTCGCGTCATCTCGTGAATGGAACTACTTTTATCTGCGTGACCGAGAAGTGCAACTTGATCGCAGTATTTTATAACTACAACTATTAAGGTGGTCTTCCGCTTCCCTGCTACAAAAAAAAAAAAAAAAAAAAAAAAAAAAAAAAACATTCACTTATGAAAATATCACGACGTCTAATTTATTGAAAAGAGAACCTAGTACTTTATGCTTCGGACTTCGCTTGCATTTAAGGTCAATGACTTCCTTATATCAAAATATGTAACGACTGTTAATTCGGAAAACAATAAATTAATTATCCCTTGATACCAACTATATATTACTTTTAGCGTTGCTTCGGGAAATGGAAGCTACCTCAATGTACAATGTAAAAGGTACATGTACGGTGCGTCAGCGACAATGGCGAACTAAAAATCTTTCTGTCGGAAGTGACGTGAGCAGTTAGGATGTGATTGTTTATCCTGGTTCCCGTTTCATGTATTAGCTACTAGCCATACACTGTCACGAGGTCCCGGTTATATTTGTATATTTGTTTTATATACTGAATTCTGCGATTGGGAACCAGTCTATGATTGGTTTAACTTTTAACACAGACGTAAAGCGTGCGTTATTGAACGCCTCGCAGATTTCCGTTGGCCGAAATATCGGCGATGTAACAATATCGCGAAGAAGTTATCAACGAAATCATACGTTATTGAGTACAGTCAAATATATATAGGCACAGCCTATCAAGTCTTTATTCATAAATTTACTGAAATCCTCATGAGAATTCTACAACAATATAATAATTATGTAGATCAAAATCATCGTTCTAATACAAGAGAAAAACTCCGTGTGCAATATAAGAAACAGTTAATTATCCGGAATATGTACGATCCGAATCGAAAACTACAAAATTCTTTGCGCCACCTAGTGATTTGAACGACTTTGATACTACAATTTCGGCATCTAGATCAAGAAGTAATTACGTGTATCTTTATTGCATTCGATGCTTTTTTTTATGTTAAGCATTGTTGACCAAGAAGTGCCAATTGATCGCCGTTATTTATAACTACACTTGTTATGGTGGAATTCCTCTTCTGCCCGGTACAAAAACTTTCACGTTCAGATTATTACTTGCAGAATTAATTTTAGCCCATAGTACATCAGATCCGTAATTACATATATTTAATTTCATTTTAACCCATTTGGGTTTCTCTTCTTTCAGGAGCATATCAATGTATTTGTATATATCTTTGACTGTAAAATCAATTTAAGGTTTATGGTTTATAAACGGTAACTATTCTCGCCGAAATATTCTATTTGGACTATCATATTTATCATATCAAAATAAAATCATACAAATTTAGAAAGTTTTTTTTTTTTTGTTACAAAGAGAAATAAAAGAATTTATTGTTCAATTTTGTAACGCAGTACACTGACATTAAAGATGTCACTATTAAATAAATCAAATATTCTCAAGATAGGTCAAATATTATGATATTATAACAATTTGGCATTTAATTTTTTGCTGTGTTTAAAATATGTGTCGCCATAATATAAAAAAGAACGCCCGTTTGGCTTATGTGCTTTTGACTTATGTAAACTTCTCACGTGGTCGCCAGGTTTGTGGAGAAAGTTTAACGCTCGATATTAAGAGATGAAAATTGGGTGAAACCTAGACATATGTAGGATTCGAACCAACAGCAGTATCGACCTTGTTACTACAAGGTCGATGAGTTAATCACTCCACCTTTAAAACAAATTTAGGACCAAGACTTGGAATGGCGGATGTTTCAGATTTACTGTTTTCAGATTAATTCTCCAGTGTAGAGGTAAAAATTAGTATTTCAAATCTATTACAGAAGAATACTCCGTAAACAAAGAATTCAATTGTTATGAGTAGTTCTTAGATGTACTGTGATTTTTGTTCATATCCTGTATACATGGAGCGGGAGATTGATTCCGACCACTTCGCAAAAGTATAAGCTCAGTTGTCAAGGATGTGTAGCAATTTACATGTAATATAGCACCACTCATTTTTTACGACGTTGTTTCCGACCTGTAATATTGAATTACTTTACAGAACGATGCGTGGTTGTGCGCTGAGTGCGATTGACATACATGTATTTTGTCATAGGCGCAACAGAAAACCTTCCTCCGTGCAGGAAGAATGAAAACTATGACCTACTTACAATGATATGTGTCACGTGATGTCGATGTTTCATTTCAGATATTGATATAAAGGCTAAAAACCACTAATTCCACTTCCCATAGGCTTCTATGCTAATTTCACAATATTCAATGGCTTCTCTGGACTTAACCGTAACTTTAACCTACATAGGACTGTATATCAGCATGATTCTACATATGTCAGCTCACAATCCTCAGAATGGCATGTGGGGTTAGCAGACTTGCAGTGCAGTACTGGTCAACGGAAGTGAAGTGTCTATAAATAGCATGGGAAATCCCAGTGTTTTCGCAAGATAGAGGTATATTTAGAAATTATTATGGAGATTAGGCTTCACATCACAAGAAGCAAAATGCACCTATAAAATGTTTAGAAATGTTTTTCCTTTCAGAAACTGTTTAAATTTTTTAAATGAGATGAGAACTTTTTTCACAGCACTATGAGGAACAGGGGTAATTTCTGCGTAGGACTATTTTTGAGTACGTTCCAAATGCTCATTGGTTGAATTGTTGGTCTGTAACCTAAATGCATAAGTCATGTGGTTTGTTATATACATATAGATTGCAAAGATTTACGGAACGCTCAATTTGTAAATAAATTCGATATTTCACACTGGTAAATAAATTCTGTAATTTCATTCACGGACATTCTCCTGCCAAAACGTCACAAAACGTCACGATACGAATATCAATCCGCCGTTCAAAAATTTACGTTGAAAGTTACAAAGAATAAAGGAGGAAATCTATATAATAAATAGGATAATCAATCGGTTATCGTGAATAACCAAAGTTTGACCACTTGTGCCACGAACGCATTGAAATTTAACTCGTGCGCGGTACACTTTTTCCATTGATTTACATCATGTACCTCAAAACACAAATAATGCCAGAGCTGTACCGGCTAGTTGCAAAGAAGACATGCTTTTTTGCTTGTAAACTCAGTAGATAAATTATATGCATCTAACGTATTTCGTAATTTACTGTTCTTATTTGTAATTAATATCTAAGGTACACACTTCATAGACCTTATACACTACCCCAAATCCTCTATGTACAGACGCAGATTCATAGAGGATTAAGGAAAACTTATTTTGAACTGTATTTTATCTTATAAAATTATATCCCAATAAATTGACTGGTCTCGCTTTGCTGGGCCTTTATAATTTACAACCCTAACCCTAACATGAAATCCTAAATCAATCATACCCAGAACACACTGAAGCCTTAATTGTAGTTTACCAGAAGCGTCAACCACAAAACAGCGCGATCAATGTGTATTTGAGTTAGTATGTCGACTTTCGTTATGTATCGTTGACACGGGGTCAATACCCAAAATATGGGTCTTCTTCAGACGTAATTGAATTTTGCATCACTATAAATGGGAAGTGACGGTGAAAGTAACAAGCTTCATTAATTAAAATCGATCCCAGTGTACATTACCAGCGAGATATTGAATAATTTTGTATTTACTTTAAAATTCGTCCGTTGTTTAATCGGCATCGAGTAATCAAAATTATTTGAATGAGATACAAAAGGACAACGCGATTTGACAGTTTCCATTAGATAAATCCAATAAACTGGCACTAGATGGACATTTAGGATGAAAACACTTCAAGTTATATACATTGGTATTTATTTCTATGCGCCATGGAGAAAAGAACTTTTTAGTTTGATGTCGAGTTAGCCGTCCATCTATCTTTAATAAAGGGTGAATAACTGTAATACAAGGTAAGTGTTGTAATTATCAAAGTAAAACCTGTCTTAATTGAAACTTTGATAAATTGACTCCCGCTTTTCACATATAAAAGGAGAGAATTATGTTTTTCAGTATTTCATTATAACTGTCTTTTAAATCTGTGTTAAACAATCGAACAAACAATTCCCTGGCGCTTAAGACAGGTGTCGTTATGATAAATATATGAATATTTTTGTTCGTGTTACATGTTTATAGTAAAACATTACGGACTTCTAAAAATATAGAGCAAAACTGATTGAAAGTGGATATGAACACAATCTGAAATTATATGCAAGGAATAGTAAAACAAATATCTAGGGTACTAGATACTCCGCAGACCTAATAACCGTTCTCACTCCACTATACTAGTACTTAAGAATATCTAACATCATCTCTTAAATTTATTTGGCTCATTTACATTTTTTAAAATTTCATTCAGTGTTAAACGTTGGTAAAAAAAAAAAAGCAAAATATGTAAATTTTAAGACATTTTAAGCACAATTTATCATATGTTTCATCGGAATAATTTCAATCAATATACAGCACCTTCCTCTACAAAACTTTTGATCACTTAGATGCTTTAAGTTTGATATCAGAATGTCACAAAATAAAACGTTTTAAACAGCGTTATTTCCCTTAGCTGTCGTGTACCCGCTTAAGCTTTACATTACACAAAGCGAAACATTTCACGGCACGAAAATGCATGTATTCCATTCTGTGATGTTGCTTCCGATCTATTGTGTACGAATTTCCATAAATATCGGTTACTAGTACTGATAGTGTGACAGATGTGAAGTCTTTAGGCTAGAAACCACTAATTCCACTTCCCATAGGCTTCTATGCTAATTTCACAACATTCAATGGCTTCTCTGGACTTAACCGTAACTTTAACCTGCAGAGGACTATATATCAGCATGATTCTACATATGTCAGCTCACAATCCTCAGAATGGCATGTGGGGTTAGCAGACTTGCAGTGCAGTACTGGTCACCGGAAGTGAAGGGTCTATAAATAGCATGGGAAATCTCAGTGTTTTCACAAGATAGGGGTATATTAAGAAACCATTATGGAGATTAGGCTTCACATCACAAGAAACAAAATGCTCCTATAAAATGTACAGACATGTTTTTCCTTTCAGAAACTGTTTAATTTTTTTAAATAAGATGAGAACTTTTTTCACAGCACTATGAGGAACTGGTAATTTCTGCGTAGGACTATTTTTGCGTACGTTCCAAATGCTCATTGGTTGAATTGGTGGTCTGTAACCTTTATACATGTAATTTGCGGGGAATATTGAATGGTGAAGTATTCCTATCACTATAAGGTTAAAGGTCAGGACAGAATTTACATTAGAAATATCTCATTAAGGAAAGTTAATGCCTCCTCATCGTATACATGTACCCTTTCCTTAAGGAAAGTTAATGCCTCCTCATCGTATACATGTACCCTTTCCTTAAGGAAAGTTAATGCCTCCTCATCGTATACATGTACCCTTTCCATATCACATTAAGGAAAGTTAATGCCTCCTCATCGTATACATGTACCCTTTCCATATCACATTAAGGAAAGTTAATGCCTCCTCATCGTATACATGTACCCTTTCCATATCACATTAAGGAAAGTTAATGCCTCCTCATCGTATACATGTACCCTTTCCATATCATCTGAACAATTTTTTTACATAAGTTCACCAGTGATTTTTTGTCAAGTTGTCAGAACATGTTCCAGAAGCAGTTTTACAACGGAAACAGATATTGGTCAAATTAAATATAACATAATTTGCAAATGATTGTGAATCGTTATATGATGTATGTTAAAAATTTCAGAATTCCACTTTCTACTGTAACACCTTTTGATGGATATTCTAATGTAAATTCAATATGTTTTGAAAAAGCATTGAAAATGGCTCTTTTTCGAGTAAAGACTACAACCTCTTATTTGTAAATACTATTATAAAAGCAGGAGGCTTAAGTTTGATAATAACATAAAATGGAGAATGTTGTTACACTGTATAGTATCTATGCGTTACTTGTTGTTGCCGGAAGTAGCAACGAAATTGAAAATTGATATTCAGTTTTGAATGCCTTCAACAGTAAAATTTCAGATCAAAAATAAAAACGAAACTGAGAGGCATTTGTTCCCTGGATAGACTATGTCATGCTTTTTTAATGACTTCGAAGTAAATTTTTCTCTCTTTCATCCACTTTCATCGTATCATGTCGTGTTTTGTTTGTTTGTTTGTTTGTTTGTTTGTTTGTTTTTATGTGTGTTTCATTTCATTTCGTTTTATAGTATAAAATAATTGCGATGATAAACAAAAGAGTCTAGAACAGACCTTTTGTATTGTAGCTTCAAAGACAACAGATATTTCTATTATAAATATTTAAGATGCATTTTATAGAAAATCAGAAATCTAATAAAGGAAGAGGTATAACATGCTCAATAAACGTTTGAGTCTTGTACATGAATTTATTTGCGCACGAAGCAGACCGTTGCCAAAATTCTAATACGCATGCACTCCATTTTTTTTTTATTTTTTATTTATTTATTTTTTTTTTGGAGGGGGGGGGACTCACATGCCCTTTATTCTTGAGCTAAGAGAAAAGAGGTAAGTTACCCTCAGCTTATTTCTCAAAACCTTAATTCATGCGTGAATGCTGATACACGGAGAATCCATAAAAAAAACACATTCGGAATAATTTTTATATAACTGTAACTACGGAAACGCAATCTTACTGACATTTCATATTAAAATATTTTAAATTATACGGCACGTCTGAAAAAAAAACGAATGAGGCTGTGTGCATATGCATAATTCTTGATTCAAATTAAAGTAACAAAAATCAACATCAAACAACAACAAAGAACAACAAAAAATTTCACTGGCTTACGTACGGTCCTGTCCCCCGGAACCCTCGGCTAGCGAAGATGGAAAATGCCCAAATAAAATAAAAAGAATATTAAATAAAAAAAAAATAATAAGACATGAACAAACACAATGTAGCTTAAACCATCTCATTTTTTTTTTTTTTTTTTTTGGAATTCCCATAAAAAATCTCTGGACCCATCACTGGGATTGACATATCAGAAACTGTTTTAGAGTAGAATTTTCCACAATTATCGTTAAGGGTAGAACTGATAGAATTTTTCGTTAATTTGTTAATAGCTGTTTTGAGTCTTCACAACCTTTATCAGAAAGCTCTTGAATCGTTGTCAGTTGAACGTTTCTCTAAATATCTTGCTGACAATTGAATAGATATTAGTACATATCCAATCTACATCGTTTGTCTATAAGATCAAAAATATGCATTCTTGTTTCGATTTACCGGTACAACATATATAATAAACCTTTTGGAATGCCCATTTTATTTTGAGACACGAGAACAATTGAAAAATAATACTGCCTTTTTACCAGAATTAACAATAGAAACTTTGCTTATTGGAAATGAAACCTTATCTGATGATTTAAACAAAGATATTTTAAATCAGTTCAATTATTCATCAAACAATCAAAGCGTTTGGACATATGATGATCACAGCAAGCCATTTTAACTTCATCCTGTTAATATTTCCCATATTTTCTCTCTTTTTTACTGTTTTTTCAGTTCAGATAACTATTGCCACACATATTGAAATGACAAGTTTATTACATATGATAACATATATACTGTCCTTGATTCAGTTTTGTCACAATTAGTTGTTTAATTTATTGCTGACGTATGTTCACAAAATATTTGTAATCGATTATGTGGAAAGGACCTTTGTAAGTTGGTGTAACTTATGTCCAATGCAATTGCCTGTAAATTTTAGCAATTAATTATGTTTCAACTCAACTTTAGACTAAACTAACATATAGAATTTGCAAATTACGTCCAACTGCGCTATCCGTGCTTCATGTGCTCCTGTGTGGTTAAAAAATGTGACATATCTATCAGCATTTCATCGAATTTATCTTTAATGCAAATTCGAAACTGTTCTGCTGTTAAGATGTGTTGTATTACTTTGATTTCTCTTCTTTTAATCAATACTCTGCTTTATTCGATCCAGCAATTACGCATATACTTGCATAAGAATTGAATAAAACAATTTGGTTATTTTTTGTTTTTGTGTTGTTGTATTGAGTGTCTTACGAAATGTAGTAAAAAATATGATATCCCACCATGGAAACAATTTAGAAACAGCGGAAATTAATGGTCCGGTTTTCATTTTCATAAATCGCAGTCGGTGATGGCATCGATATTTTTCAGTAATATGAACTTTATCAGAGGTTGTGATCGTTTTATTAAAATAATATTCGCACTTGACCTTAGGGAGTAAGTCGTGATCAAATACAGGCGAATTAAAATACATAAAAAATATAATTCTTTAATGTCATGTCGTACAGAAATTATAACCCCACTCAATGTATGAGTGGAATATTAAAGACGCCTTGTCCGACCGTATGTCATTCCGTTGGTCCAAAACTCGTTTTAATAGCATTTATTTATATTCCAAATGGATAGATTTATTTCAAAATCTGGTATGTTACTTTGTATAGAAGGTGCTTACGTTATGATCACGCCAAAGTACTTTCACCCCGCCGCATTTTTGCCCCTGTCCAAAGTCAGAATGTTGTGGCCTGAGTATACATGTACTGTTTCATTTTTACTCACAGTTTACTTCTTGCCGCTGGATGTGTATAATGTTTTTAAAGGGCAAGCTGAAGTCTGTCCTGTGGTGTGAGGGTTCCTTCGTCGTTCATTAAAAACCAATGGTGGGGGTGAGGGCCTTGAGCTAGCATTTTCATTCTGGTTGGACTGTTGTCTCTTTGACATATTCACCATTTCCATTCTCGTTATATATAGTGCATACATGCACGTTGTATATTGTAGGCGATTTTTGGTTGTTGTTGATAGAATGAAGATAAATCTAGCATGACAACGCGTGTGAATTCATGTTATTTGTTTTTGTAATAAATAAAAACTGTGGAAATAGCACAATGTTGTATATAGAGATAGAGATAGAGATGTCAAGTATATTTTACCACAGTCATAAAGACATTTTAGAAACGGCTATTAGGCCGTCTGATTTGTATTCTAAAATTAACAGCTCATTTTTTCGACGGGTAGACAGAGGACCTTAAAAGCACGAAATTTTGGACTAAAAATATATTATATATCTGTTTTTTTGCTACGCTATCTATCCTAGTTTTTTGTCCCTACCCCAATAATTGTATGGCCATTTTGTTCAAGCACCATTACAGTCTAGATTGTTTCCCCGTCAATAGAAAATGTTATCAAAAAATGAAATAATTTCCCAACCTACCTAAGCTATTTTTTCTCATGCTGGTAGCAGGAAACAAGACTATTTTTTGATTCGCCTTATGACTTTAATACGAGCGAAGCATCTACAATTCGTCAACTTTACAACCAATTCCCCTTTTAATGTAAAACTATTAATTTTGATAATGAAGGACTGTCAAATAACAGTAATGTCAATAATAAGTTTTAATATAATTCAAAATATTTCGCTCAAAACAGATTAGATTCGGTTGACATCATGATCATGGATTACTAAGATAAGTGTAGTTTTACTGTTGAAAATAGGAAGATATCGATTTAATGTAAAAAAAAAAAAAAAAAAATTCTAAATACGTTGTTATGTAATGGCGGAATTTTTTTCGATGATTAGCGTTGAATAACAAAAATACGTATTACAGAAGCAGGAACTGATCAGTGTATGATGTTTCAGAAAAAAAGGGGTTCCTGGCTATAATTGGCTTATTTAAGAACATATTTCAATAAAATGGTAGGAGTCTCAATTCCGGAGCCGGCTACTTCATATGGATCCAACAAATAAATCCCTGAACTATGGTTAGTTACAACATTGTATAGTATTTCATTCATTCGCTTCGATTTACGCTTTCTTTATTATGCCAATTTTTGCTTGAATCCATTATGCCGTTAGTTTCCTTTTCTGCCTTTTTTATTTCGTTTTTTTTAATCGACGGTTCGATATTTAGCTGCGATACCATCTGTGACAAGGTCATGCACGATGATGACTTTTGATTCGAGCGTAATGCTTTCATGACAAAAAAAACTATATAAAGCTGTGCGAGACAGAGACAGAACACATGCGCTTTACAAAAATGGCACAACCGAATAACGAGTTAAGCACGATAACGTCTTACCGATATTTGTTTGAAAATTCTTTAAAATTATATTGTTTCGAGAATAATCGATAATTTCTTATGTCTACTGTTTGATGTGACCTATATTTACATCTGACCGTGGCGTATCACTTGACGCCACAATCAGTTCCTTTGAATACAATCGGCAAACCTCGGGTGACTCCGCTACTCTACGGATTCGGCCGAAGTTACGACGAGTGCTTTGAATAATATTTAATCGTGAGAAAAAGAATCAAACACCCGCTGTTTTCATGCAAGATTGGAAAGTCTTAGGCACCCTTTGGTAACATTTTATAACTCTCTTACTCGACGAAGTCTCGTTAGGGAACGATTACATCTTACCCTCGGATATACGAGATTTCCCTATTTTGCACTCGTTCAGGTTTAAGATTCTTAATTTCTTTTTTGTAAGACACAAGAGGACACAAGGACCCTGACATGAGAGGATACACATGTATAAGGAGTAATCAAGGGAACAAATATTCGAGCAAAAATCAGAATATATAATTGGCCTGACATCTTCGTTCCGGTGGAGTTATTGTCTTTGACATATTTCCCATACCTATTCTCATTATATTCCAAGGATTAAGACTGGACGAGGTACATGTAAACAGACACATATTCTAAACGAAAGTATAAATAAAGTAAATGAGCAATTCGGACTCCACTAAAAACAGGGCTCATGGACCCGATAAACCGTATCAATAGAAACTGTCGAAAATGACGTATGTTATTACGGACGTGATTGTTTGAAGTAAATAAGGTATACTCATGGCGGATATTTCTAGGAATACACGATTAGGGAACGACCATTTGAATTTTTTTTTTTGGGAGGAGGGCTAGTAGGATAAAGGCAAGACGAAGATGCATCATGGCTAAAAAAAACATTCCGGGATGAAGTATTGGACAAAATAAAAAGCCTGGATGCAAGTGTTAGGGGGAAAGCCAGGATCTGGATTGAAAAAAAATTCAGGACAGACTAGAGTAAAAAAAATAAAAGTTAGGTCAGAAAAAACCTCATATTACAAAATAACATCAAAGGATTGTTTCCGACAACTTCAATCGCGACAACTTCAATCACGACAACTTTCTTTCCATTCAGCGAAAATAGTTTTAAAAAAGTATTACAGACCACTGACAGTGAACCAGTCCAACCATTCCCATGTTTTCTTGGGTACACGTATGATGCAATTAACACCTGACTGACGTTTCTTTACTGAAAAGTACATCGCACGCTGTTCTATTTCCATGGAGGACGATGTCGTCTGCTGAATATCTCATCTCAAAATGTGTATTCATTTCATGGAACATGGAAAATTTACATTTTGAAAGCATTCGGTAATTAATATCCTGTTTAGAAACAGCATGAAAATAGAATCTTTATATCAGTTAAAATACAAATATTGCTGATTAGATAGCAGCTTATTACCCAATACAAGTTCTGAAAGCAACATCGCGTTTTCTTGTTTGAAGTACACATTCTTTGTATTTTTATCCACCCCAATATCATACCTTATTTTCTATTAGATTAATTGACCGTGACTTGATATGCTGATGATTGTGCGTGATTTTTTGATTTGCAGAGTTTTACATTTTCAGAAATTCGCAGTAAAGATCTGTATATTCCAAGACATCGATTAAAAGTTGAAGATTGTAGCTTGTCACGATTTGGACATACTGACTAAACGATCATTGATCTGGTTATCGATATATTTATTTTTGGGGTTTTTTTTATATACATTTCCCTCAAATTGTTTCGATTCGTTTGTTTGTTTGTTTTTGTTTTTGTTTTTGTTTTTGTTGTTTTGTTTTGTTTTGTTTTGTTTTGTTTTTATTTTTATTTAACAAAACATGGTGCCCGTTAAACAAACCCTTCGACTTATGTCCCACTGGCTAAGCCAATTGATTATGGCACGGTTTATAGATCTTGTAAATTGAGGGACAATTGTCTTCCCCTTATCATTTTATATGTTCAATATGTGGTTACTACAAATAATGGGATGTTCGATAACGTGTTATAATAAACGAATGGACCCTGTTTTGTCCTAGACTGACGCGCTATCTTCTACATTTTGTAGCTCCAATAAGTAAAACCACAACCCGACTACAACAAATGTTCTGATATATACAGTAGCCGGCTAGTTTCCAATATGTATGACCCCGTTCTTGGTGAAAGTGCAGTGACTACCAAAGATCTTTTTCTTATTCCCGACTTTGATTTTGATACATATAGACAGGTTTACTGTCCGAATGGAGCAATGGACAGCAGTATAATTCAGTATCAAATATTTGACTTATTGTAGCTGTGGTAAGGACTTTGATACTTTCAAATATTTTTTTTAAACATTTAGCTACTTACTGTAGTGTAAATAGTTCAGTTTCAAAGAAAAATGTCAACTGTTCATCCTTTCCCAAACGAGACCATTGTCGTGGTTGTTGGATTATGTCCCTTTTATGTTTTATCTATTAATATAAAAAAAAATGTATAAGTGTTGAAGAATTTAAAAAACATAAAATTCCATTTGATAAACTAAGTATTTGATAAAGAAATATGCCATGGGGATTCTATTGGGATGGGAATTTTTCTATGAGAATGAGAAATTTTAAATAGGGAAGGGAGGGACTGAATATGATGTAATTAAGAAGTAATTTACGGAAACTCCATTTTATCTTTGTTTTACCAATTATGTCGCATTGTTTTACTCCAAGCGACAGCGAGGGTTAAATAACAAAATGAATTGCCAGTCCGTGGTTAAACAATGATAAAATGGAGTTTCCATTATTTATTTCAATGCTAATAGAACTAGTTTCTTCATATTTTGGAATGAGTTGCACTAAATTAAGTCACGTGTTTATCACTTTGTTTTACCATGACTGTAGTCTAAAGAGCTTTGGAGCACGTCATATTAGAAATAGGAGATTTATACCATTCAATAGCTGCACTATATTCGAGATTAACATGCTACGCTGCCTTCCTGGTGACCAACTTGCACATGTATTATATCTACCCACCTCTCCCTATTTCCAGTGGCAATCAAAATTTGTCGACCCCATTGTCCTTGTGTCCCATCCCTTTTTCATTTTACGTTCATTTTATCATCCATATCATGTTCATCGTCTGAATATAGCTGAAATATTGCTGCTCGGACGTTAAACCCCAACAAACAAACAAACAAACTAATATGCGTTTCTAAATCAAATTTTAAAATCAAATAACTTGTCCTTGTGGATTGCAATTCTTTTTGAATTGACAGATATGTACTATTATTTTGTAAAGCAGTATATTTCATCCATAGAAAAAAGGTAAAAACTTTTAACTTCTATACTCACAGCCGTCGAAGAGGGTCTCCAGTCTTACTACAAAACTTGTTACTCTTGTAGTGGTATTAGTTCAATTTGAATCCTGAAAAATTCGGGAGACCTTTTGGAGACCCTGAATTTAAGATTATTATCAGAATATAATAGCATTAAAAAACCTATGATTTTTCAAGACTGTATACTTCTATTCCTCGTACTCAGTTAAAACCCCGACTCAAAACATCATACATCGCTGTTTCTCCAAAAAAGATGGTACACCTAGATACGATTATACAGTTCTTGGCAGAGATTCCTCATACTTAGTAAAAAAATAGTTCCAATTCGTCTTCCAAATATACAGAAGAAGATGTTTTCAAAATGCTAGAATGTTTTATCGACAACATATTTGTTGTGTGGTGGACGCGTTTTTCAACAATCGGTTGGCATTCCAATGCGAACATCTTATGCTCCTCTACTTATTGACTTAGTCCTACACTCTTATGAGGCTAACTTCATGCCTGATTTGATCCGAAAGAAAGACCATCGTTTAGCTAAATCCTTTAATCTTAGTTTCCCTATATGGATGACCTACTGTCGTTAAACAGTCCTAGTTTCGGGGACTTGACAAATCGCATCTATCCCGAAGAGATAAAGGATACTACAGACACTGTGAAGTCAGCCTCATATCTTGACCTACACTTAGAGATCGATGGTGAAGGAAAACTAATGACCAAACTTTACGACAAACGTGATGACTTTTCATTCACAAATTTCCACTTTCCTTTCATCTGTGGCCACATCCCTTCAGCACCTGCGTAATGAGTTTTCATATCACTACTCATACGATATGCCAGAGCTTGCTGTAACTACACAGACTTTTTGTATTGCGCTAGACTCCTTACAGTTAGGCTTTTGGAACAGGTTTATGTTGTTTCAAAATTGAAGTCATCACTACAAAAGTGGATCGTTACAATGTATCTATCTGCACCATGAAAACTGATTTGTTCAAGTGTCATCGTTTTCCTTTCCTCTTTTGTCTACCCCGGACTTGACTTTTTATGAGCAACTCGGCGGGTGTTATAGAAAAGCAGAGAACACTTACCCTACCAGTGTACCTGGTCCATGCTCCCAGTTTTTAGTGGAGTCTGAGTTGCTCATTTGCTTTTGTTACTTTGTATGTATCATTTTAGTTACTTAATGTTCTTTGTTGTGTATGTCTGTTTTCCATGTTTGGTCTTCGTCTTTGGATTGCTTTCTTTTGATTTCCGCTAGAGCCTTGGTTATTCTTACTTATTTCATGTCACATTCAAATGCATCCTTTCATCACGTTGAATGTTGGTTTTTGATCTACTGCTACGATTGAAGAGAAATAAATTACACAGAAAGCACTAAAATTCATCGACAAAAAGGATATAACTTTTTTATTATGTTCAAAATTTGGTTGTTTTTTATGGAACTATAAAATCATTTTTTGAGCCATTCATATTCGATTTTTAAAAAAATCTCAGTACTATTGAACATACATAACATGAAAGCGCCTGTTCATGATAAGCTTTCAGGTGCAGGTTATGTCACGAAAACACAACAATGTAAATGGATTTTTCAATGCAAAAAATTGTTTGTTACATGTACATTAGTCAATGTAGAATATCATTTTACCCTCCCTAATGTTAATATTTATCCAACTTTACAGTCACATCTCCATAATGCAGTGTATGTATGTAACAGATATAACCTTCGCATAGACTTGTGTAATTGAGCATCAAAAGTCGTCTATTATTTTCCATTTTTTGTTGAATTAAATTCATAACACTGCAAATGGGGAGATTAGCAACGGTAGAAAAGTACTTATTCCATTAATGGGAAACTGATACGAGCATTTTATTGTAAATTATTGCTGAGTTAGAATTTGTTTTACTTAAATTGCATCCCTTATGCGTTTTGTAAATCAAATGTTAAAATCAAATAACTCTTCCTTGTATTTTTTAATATATTACCCTTATTTACGAAGTTTTTTGCAATACTGCAAATTGCTTCATGAAGCAAAAACTATGTTTTTTTTCCATTTGAATTGACATATTTGCAATATATCATATTGTATTTCCCCCATAGTTAACACGCAATATCTTCCCATATACCTTAAAGGTATGACATCATCAACTACAAAAACATTTTGAACAAGTTTTTAGGTTCTGCCATACAATGCAAGTGTTATTGCATGAATATTTGGGAATATTATCCCTAGTACGCTCGTGCAATGTGAAATTTACCTCGGGACAATATTTCAAACATTCATCTATTTGTCTGATAGTATTTTGAGGCACGTTTCTATTTGAATATCAGCTCTGTCAAATTGCACCATACTGTTAAAGATTTTAGAAGATTCTAGTTGATTTCATGCTAACTTTTTGTGGAGGAAATATATTGCTATACTATAATATAGGGTTATTGCATGAATATTGGTTAATATTGACCTGATATTGTATTGCCCGAAAATTTGTCAGACTCATCTTAAATCTAGAATCTTCTTGGTTCCTTTGATAAATGTACTTATACTTTATGTAGATACACTCGTTGTAACCCCTCCGCTCCCCCCCTAAAAAAAGGAAAACGGAAATTTTTACAATAAATACGGCCAATTAACAGTCACGTTCCAATAAAGCATACGGCCTTCTTTTGTCTTATATGCATTGCAGATATTCTTTATTCTCCTTCAACCGGAAAACGGAAATGTTTCTGCAAGTAGCAGGAAACTTCTCATATTTCCGGAGCTGTGCGATTCTAAAATGGATATTTTGTTTTGCGTATGCCATGTTTCTTTTCTGTTTTCTTTTCAATGTTTTCGGTTCTGTATGATCCACAAATTTTTATGAATCTTTTTAGTATTCATACCTTTCCTCCTCACACTCGATTTGGTTATTATTCAAATTGTAAAATAATCAAATTGTGAAAATCAAACTCCCAGTAACATGGCCTGTAATCAAGCAGGATCGCTTTGAAATAGACTATTTTCTATAGCTTTTACAAAGAATAAACTTTATCTTAACGGCATAAACATTCACATTGTTTTATTTCCGTTATTCCCTATCTAAAATTCCATTTCCCATTGAAACCCCATACTAGAGTTTTAAATGGTATACATTTTTGTATTTTCACATTCTCCACTGACATTAGATCTATACTCTTCAATTGTTAAACTATAATTTGTAATTTTGTATTATTTTGATATAAATATAAACTTTAAATCCGATGTCTTTATTTTCCTCATAATTATTATATGAATTTTAGTTGTTCATGTAGCAAATAATAAATTCATTTTTAAATTGCCTGTATTTTATAACTGGAAAAAAAGTTCGAAATAAGCTGGTCGCCCGTTTTGTAACATCTTTTCAAAGAACATTTACTTACTGAAAAGGCAGAGAACGCTTACCCTACCTTAGCACCTGGTTCATGCTCCAAAATTGTAGTGGAGTCCGAGTTGCTCGTTCCCTTTGTTTATTTTGTACGTGTAATTTTGTTGAGTTCGTCTTCTTTGTTGTATGTGTCTATTTTTCCTATCTAGTCGTTATTCTTTTGAATATATTCCAAGGATTACATTACTGCTCGAATCGTGGTTCCCTTTTTACCTTTTCACTTGAACAAACTGACTCCTCAACAAATAAGGTGTCATTAAAAAAAATAATGTATATATATAGAAGGGTCTGAAAAATTCCCAACGATGTTAGAACTGTCAAATTTGCGAAGCAAATTTTTGGTCGTTCCCTCCGCGGGACTCGAACTCGTTCCGCTGTGACATCTTTGACAACACCGCCTGCACTAAGTCCAGCGCCCAAGACCACTCGGCCAGCTAGGCTATGACAACACCGCCTGAACTAAATCCAGCGCCCTAGACCACTCGGCCAGCTAGGCTATATCTTAGTGCAGGCGGTGTTGTCATAGATGTCACAGCGGAACGAGTTCGAGTCCCGCGGAGGGAACAACCAAAAATTTGCTTCGCAAATTTGACAGTTCTAACATCGTTGGGAATTTTTCAGACCCTTCTATAAGTTTACGTTATCTTCCCTGTATCAATTTGATCCAATGGAGCAGTGTAGCGAATAGAGTCGTCACATTCTGAGACGTTATTTGTTAAACAAAAAAAAACAATAAAACTGATACTATTTGTACAACAACATTATGTCACGACAAGGTCTATAACACGTATTTATCAATTAAGCCATCTCCGAGCAACAAATTCTTTTAAGAAGACATCTTGGTCTTGGAACAATACTTCTACATTGATATTTTAGCTGTTGAAAAGGACACATTGCAATATGCTTTGCTCAAATAGACAAATCTGTAATGTTGTATATACACATATTAGTCACACAATGAAAACTATTATTGTTAATTTTATGGTGTTTTCCGTGAAGGGGTACAAGCACGTGAAATGTAGTTCTGGTTCTATCAATATATGTTGCCACAAATGTACCAGACGAACCGGAAGTAGAATTAGTCGATGCGAACGTAAGTACTGGATAATGGAAAACGAATCTGGTTCGCTAGTTTATGGTTCTGGTTCTATTAACAATATTTGTCACAAATGTACTTGACGAACTGGAAGTAGAAAAAGTCAGTGCATACATTGAAAATTAACCTGGTTCTACAATGTTAAGCCAATTTGATAGATTCCCGACAAACAATTTGTTTAAACAATGGATTCATACTTAATGTATATTGAGTGGTAGAAATCTTTTTATTTTTTCCTTGAACCTGGAAATGTGACATCGTTGAGCATGCTGCACACATTTATAATGGGTTTCGAGCATGAGAGAAATAACGTCTTACATTATACCCAATAAATAGATGTTTATAGAATATATCAAATCGCTATATTTTCAAATCACGGCGATTTAAACCATTTTACAAACAGCTTTAACTTCAGCAATTCAACCATATCACGTAAGTGAAATATGGTGATGCGATAACAATGAGATAAGCAACATGATATATCTTATTAAATTTAGATCGATCAATCGTTCCATCCAGTCACAGCATGTAGGATCTAACAACACTGCACTAGAGTTTCTGTTCAGATAACCTTTTTAAACTCCTTGGTGTGACTCAATAATGATTTCAAAATCATAAATATGAAATCTGAATGGCTGATGAGAATGGTCACCAGAACAGAAAGTAGAGTTTGTAAACCATAAATACAGTGACAAGATGGAGCAGTTGATAGGTTTAATTTTGATAGGTCTAAGATTAATATATACATATTATATATATCAACCAAACCCTAAACTAACCCGATAAATAGTGAAACCATGTCATTAGGTCTCTTTTAAGTGTTCACATATTTCATATTTCATGACTTGTGTTATAATTGATGATTAAAGGACATCAAGGGAACTGGAATTAGAATTTTAGTTAAACAAACACAATTGGAGGACAACGACCAGACAAAAAACACAAAGTAGGGACAACTACTAAACAAAAAACATAATCTATGGGGAACGACCGGAATGAGAAAACAATCCATGGACAATGACCAGAGAAATAACACAATCCAGGCACAACGAGTAGACAAAGAATACAATGCAGAGACAATTACAAGACAAAGAACACAATCCATGGACAACGACCGGACAGAGAAAACAATCCAGGGGCAACAACTAGACAAAGAACACAATCCATGGACAACGACCAGACAGAGAAAACAATCAAGGGGCAATGACCAGACAAAGAACACAGTTCAGGGACAACGAAATGACAAAGAGTAGATTGCAGGGGCAATGTCCAAACAAAAAAAAACCAAAATCCATGGTCAATGACTAGAGAAATAACACCAACCAGGGACAACGACCAGACAAAGAATAGAATGCAGGGATAATGACAAGACATTAAACACAATCCAAGGACAACGACCAGACAAAAAAAACAATGCAGGGACAATGACCAGGCAAATAACACAATCCATGAACAACGACTGGACAGAGAAAACAATGCAGGGACCACGACCAGACAAAGAACACAATACAGGGACAACGACCGGACAGAGGAAACAATCCAGAGGCAACGACCAGACAAATGTAACGGGAGAGCATGATTTGACTCCCAAAATTATACTCCGCTACCGAGGATCGAACCCTAGACCGCTCGGGGACAACCCACCGACAAAGCGATTCGGCTGAAGAATTAATCCTTTAGCCAAGTCAATTTTCTGGCTATTTAAATCTCACTACCTACTACAAGGCAGGTAGACCGTCCTGCCACACACACACAGTATAATCCATGGACAACGACCGGGCAGAGAAAATAATCCAGGGGTTACGACCATACAAAGAACACAGTCCAGGGACAACGAAATGACAAAGAGTAGATTCTAGAGACAACGTCCAGACAAAAAAAAATCCAGAGACAATGACAGAGAAAAAAACACAATCCAGGGACAGCGACCAGACAAAGAATACAATGCAAGGACAATGTCAAGACAAAGAACACAATCCAGGGACAACGACCAGACAAAGAATACAATGCAGGGACAATGACCAGACATAGAACACAATCCGTGGGACAAATATCAAACAAAGAACACAATTTGGATACAACGACCAGACAAAAACCACAATCCAGTGACAAATACCAGAAAGAGAACACAATCTAGCGACAACGACCTGACAAAGAACAAAATCCAGGGACAAATCCCAATCAGAGAACACAATTCAGGAGACAATTACCGAACAAAGAACGAAATCCATGGACCAGCTAAAGAAAATACACATTCAAATCAATGATCATGAAGTACCTAAGATAACACGTATATACATTCTTATACAACGTTAAAAAGCTAATTCATTTTAATGGTAATTCAAGTGTTATTCAAACTTGGATGCCGACACTACTTGATGAATTTTACAATTAAAGTTTTTCTAACATCTATCAAAACGAGGCTTCTTTGTGAATGTTCACGATTGATTAGATTAACACTGTGCAGAAATCATAGACAGATTACTTTATCAAGAATAAGCCATTATGATCTGTTGCTCTTGTACCATTTAGTCTTATTTTAAATTAACTGTTGCAACCTGAAATAATTCATTTTAGCTGTCTAGAAGCGCTTGATTATGTCTGAGTAGAAAACTCGAATTAATTCTGAATTAAAAATTCTATTTTACTTCATCTTTTTTTATGCATTTTTACGCTTAACCCATGCAGGGATTTTAGTGATCAATTATAATTGTTTATTCTAAACATGTAGAGGTTTATGAAGGGATTTCGGGACGAATGTCTGAACTACGCCAGTCGGTTTGATTCGATACCCGTTCGTCCTACAGTTTGCTAAGTTTGTTTAGTAACTCATCATCTGAATTGGAACTTTCTCATTAAAGACTTAAAGTCTTTTAGATCTTTAAGGAGAAAATCAATAATTAATAAATAAAAAAGGCATGGCTGTCAATTCTACCCATGCATCTTGTTTGGGTAAATAAATTATACGCCGAAACGTTAACTGTACAATTTACAGTAGATGATCGCATTCATTGCTATTTGGCAACCACATCAATCACCGAAACGACGACCTGTCAATCAAAGCAAGATAAACTTCGAATTCTTTGAAATGTAAATTTTAAATTTCTTTTGACCAAAGCAGTCGTCAAATGCATTGGAATTCAATAATATTTTCTTTTGATACTAAATAATTTAAAAACAATAGTTTGTTATTTCAAACTTATGGAAACAGAATAAATAATGATTTATATGTATTGTCGTTGGGAATTTATCTGCAAAATGTGTGTATCTATAAATGTAAAGATGAATAATTTATACCTAAACGTAATGTTATATGATAATTTCCAACTCACTAACAATATTATATATGTACTTAGTATGAATATACAACTATTTTTATTCTCTGTCAATACCGGATGTTTTAGAGACTTATTTGTGAGATTTGTTTTAAATTTTCAAACTTAGTTATCACAGTGTACGATCCGTGAAATTAAATCAAACTAGTAAAGTTTTGGGTCAATACATTTTGATTTGGTTTTAAGTAGATATATTAGCGTTTAAAAGACTTCAAAACAAATTCACGAAAGACCGACAGTGCCTTCACATCTTTCACAGTTACCGATTGATGCGAGACGGTTCTCAGTTCCAAGTTGACATTTTCCACTTCCAAGTTGACATTTCGCGGTTCCAAGTTAGAAGTAAGAGACGTTAACTTTGAACTGAGAACTATTGTACAAATTCCATTTATATATAAAATCCGCTTTGTCTGATTTTGACCTGCTATTTTATAGAATTCATTTTTAGATACATAATTGCACTTTCGTTAACATGTCATTAGTCCATGCCACCGGGACTTACCAGTATCACATCTTCTTTCAGTTCCTGTATATGGAGTTTATATATCACAACTCATAAATTTTAGCAGAGCCAGCCAATGTAATGAGAATTTTTTGTACGTCCAATTCATCTTTGATGCGTAAACTATCCATCATTTTACTTTTTCGTTTGACTTTGAAGAATTGTCAGTGTTCAGTTACCGTTGATTTTGTTGCTTGATGTCGTGGCCTTCTAAGGCTTACTTAAGGAAGTAGATCTAGGGTAAGGAACACAACTCTTGCAAATCATTGGAATGTTTGTATTCAGCATTTTTCAACAATCTTATGTAAGCATCAAAGTAACTTGGATTCATTTCATTCTGTTTCATATGAAAGCTTGATAGACTTAGATAAAAATAAATATATATACAAAAATATCACTGACTTCAAGGGTTATGTCCCTTACCCTAGGTTTGTTCCCTTAAATGCGTTTTTTCAATTATCGAAGACCTTTTGGTGATCAAGGGAACCACAATTCTAGCGGAAATCAAAAGGATGTAGTCCAAGACAAAGACCAGACATGGAAGAGTAATCAAGGGAACCAAGGTTATAGCGGTAATCAAAGGAATGTAACCCAGGGAAAAAGACCACACATGGAAAACAGACATACACAACAAAGAACAAAGTAACTAAAATCATGATTTCACGAGTTCATGATGACGATCATAAAACTTTTGCCGAAACTATGCAGACTTTTTGTATCGCGCTAGAACTCTAACAAATAGGCTTCTGGAACAGGGTTATGTTGCTACAAGATTGAAGTCATCACTACAGAAGTTTTATTGTCGTCATTATGAACTCGTGGATCGTTATGGTGTATCCATCAGCAACATGAAAACTGATTTATTCAACGCGTCATAGTTTTCCTTTCTTCGTTTGTCTACCCCGAACTTGACTTTTTATGAGCAACTCGGCGGATGTTTCTACAAAAGCAGAGGACGCTTACCCTACCGGTGCACCTGGTCCATGCTCCCAGTTTTTAGTGGAGTCTGAGTCGCTCATTTACTTTTGTTACTTTGTATGTATGATTTTAGTTACTTTATTTTCTTTGTTGTGTATGTCTATTTTCCATGTCTGGTCTTTGTCACTGGATTACGTTTTTTTGATTACCGCAATAACCTTGGTTCCCTTGATTACTCTTTCAAACAATCACTTCCTAACTGCATACAAAACGTCACTTCCGACAGAATGATTTTGAAATATTCATGTTTCAGAGTATCTACATATATAAGACGTCGCTGACGCTACGTCCATATTCCATGTATTTTCGGGTTTTTCAGGGGTTTTTTTGTTTTGTTTTGTTTTTTGTTTTGTTTTGTTTCGTTTTTTTTTTTTTTTTTTTTTTTTGTTTTTTTTTTTGTTTATTTTTTTTGTTTTTGTTTTTCGTTTTTGTTTTTGCCTAGTCTTCCCTGGATCAAAATATCCCGTTCTTCCATTCTAATCCTATCCCGAATCCATTACTTTCTTCCAGTATGTATGTCTACATGTTTTATTCGTATGTTCTTATATGACATGCTTCAAAGCTATTCATAGGTAAAAAAGTGATAAACACATGACTAACATTTCGTGCAACTCATAGAACTACTCCAATTCGAATCGAAATAAATCACGGAAACTCAATGTTATCATTGTTTTACCGCGGGCTGACCATTTATTTAAGCCCTCGCTATCGCTCGGAGTAAAACAATGGCCTGCTCGTGGTACAACAATACTAAAGTGAAGTTTCCGTGATTTATTTCTTAATTTGTATTTCATTATAGTTTTCTTTTACTTTTTATACCAGTTGCAACTGTGCTAAATATATGACATGCTAGAGTTCATTCTTTGTTGTGTCATGTGGTTAACCAATTACAGAAAAGTAACTTTCAGTGAAATTTTGCCATTCTGTATTATTGTGAATATGGGACTGACTTCAATTTGTAATTATTAAGATTTACATAATGAAATATCTGACAGTATTGATGTGAAATACATGTATATCTCAAAATCTAATAGATTTTAGAGTAATTGTACTCCAAGTAATTCACGTGTAAATGTATTGAATTTAGGTAAAGATTTTACAATATTAAATAGAACATTCAAGCAAACAATTAAACAGAGTAAAACAGACAAATGATCATTAATAAGTTTTTTTATTAAAAAAGTAAAGGAAAAAAACAATCAAAAATACACAAAATAAAGAAAACAAAGAATAAACACAAAACAAAAAAAGTGCATTATAATTTTTTATTGTTATTGTCTCTGCGTCTTACAATAATTCTGAATAATCTACAGTTTGATTATAGGCCATTACAATAACTTATATAGATGCACCCAGACAAAAATAACATTTCCAAGCCTAATCACCTAATGCAATTACTGGTACATTAACGCTGTCTTACTCTTTCGTTTACCCCAGATTTCACATTTCTAGCAACTCTTCGAATGTTTCTTTAAAAGCACAGGACGCTTCCCCAACGGTGCACTTGGTCTTACGTGTTATTTTGATTATTTCTCGTTCTTTGCTGTGTACGTTTATCTTCCCTGTCTAGTCGTCATATTTAGGTAATATCATTTTGACTACCGAGGGAATCCTTGTTCCCTTCATATCCCGACATCCATCAAACGTCAAACTGAAGTTTATTAAGGATTTAGTTTGTCATTAGTTGGTCAAAATAAGGTTTCGTATCATTTTATATAGAATAACTCTTGGCAATGAATACATTTCATGTCACTGCAAAAACAGTCTTATAAAACTAAATTATAATCAATGCTTGTTTTTTCAATGCCTTTTAAAGTGAAAATTCTCGATTACAAAACAACCTTAATTAAGTACAGATCCATGTAAGAATTGGTCAGGTTGTGTTGCACCTCTCATTTTGTTGTCAAAGTTTAAGTTGATGATAAACACTCAATATACGAAAGCACGTTCGACTAGACAGGGAAAGCAGACACACACAAGTAATCAAATATAATAAATAGAACAACACCGGTAGTTTAAGCATCTTCTGCTTTTCTCAGAACACCCACCGAGTTGCTCATAAAATGTCAAGACCGGGGTAGACGAAAGAGGAGAAGAAAACTTTGACACGGTAAAGAAATCGGTTCTCGTGGTGCAGATGGATACACCGTATATGTAACTATCCAGAAGTTAATGATTGCGACCATAAAACCTCTCTGTAGTGATGACTTCAATGTTGTAGCAAAAAAAAAAAACCTTACACAGTTAGAAAATATTTTCTTACCGTCCAGGGACTACTGTATGACGTTTTTACCATGGTTGGTTTAAAAAAGGAACAATCATAATCACTTTCATTTGATCTATTTTTACTTGACCGCGCATGCGTCTTTTGTTCAGCTATATTTTATTTGTACATTGCTCAGCCATAACTTATCACAATACAACAAATTTATTATCATGCTTTTTTTTCGTAGTTTTTAACAGAAGGTTGGATTTGATATTTAAAATAAAAATCAATTGCTATTAAAGTGCTCATGTATTACGCCAGTCAATTTACAAACACAACAATTTTAGAATAATAACATTTTATATTCCAATGTGCAAAAAATCTGCAAAATATCTATTCAACTTTTCCTTTCAATTTAATGATAATTTTATGGGATGGATTTGGAATCTGATCCAGCAAGTCGATAATTCAGTTTTAATTCAAATTGGGTCGTTTTATCGGTTATTAAGACCGTATATGTTTGATGTAAATTAGTACCAAAACATATCTAAATAATTGATATACTTAATTTGGTGAATCTCATTTATTTTCAATTTGGATGTTTAAGGACACCATTAGGTTTTTAATGAAGGTTTTGCATTTTTCGAAAATGCTAACATTTGCATTGTTATTAGACTTGAGATTAAATCATATCAGTTGATGTATCTAGACGATTCTTACCATAAGCATGTGATCCTTCCTACCATTTAACTCTATATGGTTTTGTTGTTTTTTTTTAGGTTCTTTGCTTCCCAATGTTCCTAGAATTTTAATTTTTGTTTTGTTTTGTTTTGTTTTTTTGGTTTGGTGTTTGGGTTATCCGTAATTTGGCTTCCGTATACCGAATTTGGTTTAGTTTTACTTTGAACCTGTTTTAACTTGTCCTTGGGAATGATCAAAAAACAAGACTTAACGACAATATGTTCTGTATTCTATATATCACAAATAGGTGTCAAATGATGCAGTAGTATCAAAAATTAAATTTCCTTTTTCGTCTATCCCAGACTTGACTTTTTATGAGCAAGTCGCCGGGTGTTTCTAGAAAAGCAGAGGACGCTTACCTTAACGGTTCACCTGGTCCTTGCTCCCAGTTTTGAATGGAGTCCGAGTTGCTCCTTTGCGTTTCTTACTTTGTGTGTATTATTTTAGTTACTTAATGGTCTTTGTTTTGTATGTATGTTTTCCATGTTTGGTCTTTGTTCCTGGATTACTTCCTTTTGATTTCCGCGAGAATCTTCCCTTATTTATTCTTGCAATAGGGACACACTTTTCAATAGTACCACACATTGAAAACGTCAATAACACCACACGCGTGAAATTATAGTAGCATCACACGTTTAAAACGTCAATAGTGCATATTTGTCTAAAAAATCAATAGCGCCACATATTTTAACCGTCAATGACGCCCTACCTTTAAACCGTCAATTGCACCACACTTGTAAATCGTCAGAGGCCTCATACTTTTAAAGCGTTAATAGCGCACATATTTAAACTGTCAAGGGCGCCACACCCTTATTTTTTTAACTCCACCCCCTCCACAAAAAAAAATGAAGACTAATACGTTAGTTGATGTCGGATGCATGTATGTCGGTTATTTATTTTGTTTCAAACTTTATGCATTAGTCATAATGAACAAAATAAAAAAGCTATTTCGGTCAAGCTTCAAATCAAAATATACATGCGCTTCCAATCTCTTCTGATGCATGGTAAATTTTTATATAAATGAATTAGTTGTTGCATCTCTAAAAGTTAATTGGTTGGTTAGAGAATGGTTAGTCTTATTTAAAACTTAATAGTTTTAATTCTGATAAATCAAAAGTAAAAAAAAATAGTCAATTAGAAATACATTAAGATGAAAGACTATTAACGACAATTTCATAATTATTCTTCTAATAATGAATTGTAAATTGGTTATATTCTAATAAATTATTTGAAAATGGATTATAAATTTTCGATAGTGCTTGTGGTACTTCTTCCAGGGTTAATTATACATTTATTCAGTAATTTAAAGTAAACATTTATTGAGAATCGTGTAAACCTCTGCGATAAAGATATTTTTCCAGTGGCGACATCGGTATTATGGTCGGTACAGTTGTATTTACTCGCTCTTCACGGCTCCAATGAATAACAATAACTGAACCCGAGAACACTTATGTAATGATTGTAACACTTTAAATTATTTTGATTGAGATTTTGTTTCAAAGTGAATAAACGAATTGGAAAACGTAGACTTTATAGTCATGGTGCATTCGTCAAATTGATGAAAAAAAAGGTAACTGTGCATTAATCAAATTTTAATCAGAGGATAAAATGATAAAAAGCAAAACAGCAATTTTAGAAAAAAATTTAATAACATTTGTTGGTGGTTACAATTGAAAAAAAATTTCCTATGCTGTGTCAGCAATGACATATTAACTGGTTTTGGTTTGAGTCGTTTTTGAAGATCCTGGTTTTCAACGAACGTAAATTCCATCTTTGGAAAATAAAGCTGAGCTAATTGTTAATGCACTGGAAATTCCCGAAGTTTCTTTATTTAAGACTTTAAATACTTACACCTAAAAACCCAACTGAACTCAGTACTCTATCAATTATTCAGACAAAAAATCGCTAAAGGATTACAATACGTTCGGAAAATGATTAACAAAAATAAAAATCACCTCCGATGTCGTCGTTGTCATGGACAATTAAGTTTGTAAATCTTGTTTTAGTTTCATTTTCCATACTGGAAACTTCGTTATATATCATATTGAAGTATAAATACCGATCTATATTTAATTATTTACTTTCAAAAATATAACGCTTTTATATACTAGTAGTCTTTGAACCTGTCAGTTTTATGTAGTGCTCAATCTTGTCAGTTTATCTAGATAGTCCTTAATCTTGTCAGTTTATATAGATAACCCTCAATCTTGTCAGTTTACATAGATAGTTCTCGGTCCTGGCAGTTTTAAATAGTCCTTAATCCTGTCAGTTTATTCTTGACCAGTTTAATGAAGTTCTTTACCTCCATCCGTTTCCAATAATCTGTAGTCTTAGTTCGTTTTATGTAGTCATATATCAATCAAATTCAAGCAGTTCATATTTATCAGTTTCAAAAAGAAACAAATTTTCTAACGTTTCACAAGATCTTTGATCTCTATCATTTTTGCATGATCCTTCATCTTTAAATCGTAACAAGTTTAATAAAATCTTATATTTACCTGAATTCCATCGTAGTAATAAATTTGGAATTTGTGTTATACTTCACATGAAGATGATTTAAACAAAATAGATTAAATTTCATGATAGAACCAATTAGTTACGTAACTTATATTTTTATTCATTTTCAAGGAGAGATATATCGGATACATTCATTAATTCAAATGATATTTTCAAACATCCTGTATGCTCATTTTTAATGTTAAAATTGCATGTTACCATGCAATGATTCTAGGCAGATATTCGATGGCTTGTTCATCCATATTCGAAATCTTTCAAAGCCCATTTTGAAGTGTTTACTTTGAAAAGTATAATTCTTTGATCATTAGATTTCAGTCTTAATTAGACGTTTATATAGTATAGGAAATCCAATCAAATTTTCATTACTTGTTAGAATTGAAAAGATATTATTTGACCTCAGAAGCAGCGAGTTTACATCATTATGTATTATTGATTGTGATCAGAAGCAGCCGTCTTCTATGGAACTATTCCCATGACTCGAAACATGAACTTTATGAGAAATCTATGTTTGTTACAGATTGTTATTTTTATTTAATCACGATATGTATTGTACCATTTCTGGTCGGACTTCTGTCCGATTTTTCTTCTTTGTTTCTGTGTACACGATAATGAATTCACTTGCCTTATCAATCTTGTAGAACAAACATATTTAGGCGTTAGTTGATATTGTGATCATATATTGAAAAAGAGTCGTTTTCCCTTAACTGTCGCATTGGATTTTCTTTAATAACTCACTTTGACTGTCAGATCCAGAACAATGCTAACTTTGTTATAGAATTTTGTAGAAAGAGATAAACACTAACTTATCGACGGCATCAAATGGTTTTAAAAATCATCATTAAGAAATAAATAGCATTCCGAGGAAAACCCCTTACCTTTGCTGCTGGTTTTATCCAACACAATAAAATAAGTCCAAAGTTTGAATTGCGGCCCCATTTACTTATTATAATATTTTTGTCTTACTTTTTGTCCAGACATTTGCACAACAGTTGTGCTCTTTTTGACAGTTTATATACAGACAAGCGCTAATCCAGGTGGAAATATTACATGAGTTATATAAAATTATATAAGTGTTTAATCCGTTATTGCGCACCAGTTTTTTAATGCATCCCTCAAACCTTAATGTAACTCGGGTTTGACTTTTATTTGCAGCACGTCGGGTGCACTTGGTCTATACTCTCAATTTTCATGGGAGTCCGAGTTGCTCATTTATTTTGTTTCTCCGTATTTTTAATCTTGGTTATTTTATGTTCTTTATTAAGTGTGTTATGAATTAAAGCAACAGATATGTTATATGAGTTGCTCATTTACTTTTGATACTTTGTATGTACGAATTTAGTTAGTTTGTGTTCTTTGTTGTATTTGTCTGTTTGCTTTGTCTGATCTTTGTCCCTGGATTACATTCTTTTGATTTCCGCTAGAATATTGGTTCCCTTGATTATTCTTTATTTAGTTTCATGAATTAATTACGTTTTTGTTTATTTCTAAACATAAAAGATCTACAAAGGGGATATGAATAAGTAACCAGCACGTTACGAATGTTATTGTTAGTACTCATGCACATGTAGAGTGAAGTTTGTTACTACGATTGATAGCCTTAAAGTGGTATCACTTGTGTTCTATGTATTTTATCAGAAAGGGTATTTTGGAAATAACAAATATGATAAAAAAGTAATATTTATATTGTGATATCAATAATAGCTTGAAAGTTATATTTCGCGAGGTGGAGTTCACAAAATTACAGACATTCAAAATTCTAAACGGTATGGCGATCAGAAGACGGCCCCTATGTCTTGAAGAGGTAAAGTTTGTATGTACAGAGTTACAAATGAATTACCTTAATGTATTACTTTAACTTTGAATACTGCTTACTTCCATATTGTTTTACAAATAATGTTACGTACAAATGTAGATAAAGTTTCACTACAACGGATTAATCTCCGAAGAAATTTCAAACAAGAACGAGCCATGTGTGATTCGAGTTTCATTGGATACCCCAAAAAGTAGAATTGTTTAATTGTCGATGGCACTTTCGATTATTTACACGATTTTGCATTAAATTATCATAAAACTTTTTTTAATCAATCTCTTTTTAAACAGAGAAACAGAGACTAAATATACATGTCGGCAATACATAAATGAAATACTGTGGAGCATCTAATTAGAATTGGAATTGGAACTTTGGAAGATTCATCGTTCCTGAAGTTGTATGATTTTGTTAATTTTAGTGGTAGATGAATGTATGGTTTTCTCAAAAACGCAGATCTAAATGCAGAGAAGACTCGTTACGTAAAAATATATTATCTATAGAAGGCAAAAGCAACGTTTGTATTGTGGGTTTTAATCACATTTCTATAGGCAGTGTCTGAATTTTATATAGACTGGTACTTTAGTGTCAGTAATTATAAAAGTCTTTATAAATGTCTACCGCGGACTTGACTTTTTTATGAGCAACTCGGCAGATGTTTCTAGAACAGCAGAGGACACTTATCCAACCAGTGCACCTGGTCCCTGCTTCCAGTTTTTAGTGGAGTCCGAGTTGCTCATTTGCTTTTGTTAATTTGTATGTATGATTTTCTTTACTTTATGTTGTGTGTGTCTGTTTTCATGTCTGGTCTTTGTCTCTGGATTGCGTTCTTTTGATTGCCACCATAATCTTGGTTCCCTTGATTATTATTCTACTCCTTGAATCACATCTCTATAGGCAGTGTATGAATTTTATATGGAGTGGTACTTAAGTGTCAGTCCTTATAAAAGTCAGACAGGAGGTGATTCATGCATGTCTATACAGAACCTAATTCTCCTTTGTTTCTTTTTTTTTTTATCAGAAACAGTTACATATCTTATAACCAGTCCCAGCTTTCATTTGATTGTTGCATTTTTTACGATAAAATTATATAATAATATAAAATGAATTTTGCACTTTGCAAGTGGTATCATTTTTAAAATGGTTGATTTATGTGATTAACAGGATGGACATAGTAACATTCAACATGTAGATGAAAAGCATTGTTAAAAGAATTTTTGTGGTGTTTTTTCTGCACTATAACGACTTCTATAATTTGCACTGTTTGAATTTTATATGGACTTGTACTTAAATGGTTTTCAATGTGGGTTATATAATAATGAATATTGTTTATTTCGTGTTAAAAATAATAATAAATTATGATTCTCAAAACGGTTTAATGGAAACCCGAGAACTCTTTCATCTTATTTCCCTTTGCACATTTATTGTATCTTTTTTCGTCTTTCTTTTCCAAAATTGTTGATAATTTCTTCATCAAAAGTTACATTTTGTTCTTTTATTATCGTCTGATATTTTATTTTGGCCGGAATAATGAAAGTATGGATAACGAAACTGAAATGATAAGAATTAGTTGCGATTTGAAAGGACGGTATTTTTGACGGAAGTGTGGTATTTATGTTCGTATACCCAAGTATAACCAAAATATGCCACAAATGATCAACATACACAATGTAGAGAACCAAATAAAAAGATTACACATAAAAAGGGAAGATAAGGGAAACATGATGTCGCCCAAAAAAACGGGAAGTGACATCAGGTGGTTCGAAAGGATAATCATGTCCCTGCTAGTGGCACCTGCCATTATGCAAGTGAGAAAAAGTCGGTAATAATCTAACAATAATAATGCAATTCCGCGCAATGTTACAAACTCTATTAACATTAGGGTGTAATCATTCATTTCGAAGTAAGTATCATGTTGTAAGCGTAGTAGGTAACTTGTAAATAGTGGATAAATATCCGAAATTGACAAAAAATAGATTAAGGTAACGAAAAATCAACATACGCCATTATTATTTTTATTTTAATTATTTGTCTAATGTAAGTAATGAAAAAAGTAGAATTGTATATGAAGAATAATTAAAATTACTCAGAAATCATGTTAACATTTAACAGGCTGTCTCTTAGAAAATCATCGTCCAAGAGGGATTTCAGCAATTACTAATAATTAATTGTGCTTTGGGAAGGACCTCATGTTGAACTAAAAACTGCAAATATTTTTTCCGTAAAATCCAAGATGGCCGAGATATGGCCGCCGTTTTATTTTCTGAGAATTTCCTAGGAAAATGGCAATTTTTAGGTAATAACATTCAAAATTAAGAACTATTTATTTACAAAAGTTTTAATATATGATCAATGAACCTAATTGAACTTAACTCAACAGGCAGATTGTTATAATCAGTGACCAAAAAAACTATAAAAAGGTTTTAAAAGTCAGCATCATATCTTCACCTACCTCTTTGAGATCAATGGTAAAGTAAACCTATTAACTAAATTATAAGACAAACGCGATCACTTTTCCTTCCGTGTTGTGAACTTTCCTTTCATATGCGGCAATATCCCTTCACTCCCTACGTATAGAGATTTCATATCGCAACTCACAAGTTATGCCAGAGCTTGCGGTAACTAAACAGAACTTTGTACCGCTCTCGACTACTTACATTAAGGCTTCTGGAATAGGGTCATGCTGCTACAAGGTTGAAGTCATCACTACAGAAGTTTTATGGTCGTCATCATGAACTCATGGTTCGTTATGGTGTATTCATCTGTACCATGAAAACTGATTTGTTCAACATGTTTTTCAACAAGGAAAACTATGACCCGTTGAATAAATCAGTTTTCAAGGTACAGATGGATACACCATAACGATCCACGAGTTCATGATGACGACCATATAACTTCTGTAGTGATGACTTCAATCTTGTAGCAACATAACCCTGTTCCAGAAGCCTATTTGTTAGAGTTCTAGCGCGATACAAAAAGTCTGCGTAGTTTCGGCAAGCTCTGGCATAATGTATGAGTTGTAATAAGAAAACTCCATACGCAGATGCCGAAGGGATGTTGCAACAGATGAATGGAAAGTTGACAATTCTGAATGAAAAGTCATCACGTTTGTGGTAAAGTTTTGTCGATAGTTTTCCTTTACCATCGATTTCTAAGTGTAGGTCAAGATATGAAGCTGACTTCACAGTGTCTGTAGTATCCTTTATCGCACGTTCTTTTGGGTTGATGCGATGTATCAAATGCCCAAAATTAGGATTGTTTAAAGATAATACGTCATCTATATAGCGGAAACTGAGATTGAAGGATCTAGCCAAACGATATTCTTCTTTTCTGATCAGATCAGATATAAAGATAGGAATATGTCAAATATAATCTGAAAAAAACGATGCTTAACAGATTTTCACGAAAAATACCTTGTTTTAAAGGCATGGACAGTTATGAAAATTTAAATCCTAGCTCGACATTTACATTAAGATAATTTAAAGCAACAGCGATCTTTTAAAAGTAACTATGGTTAATTTTAAGCGTTACGTCGAGTTTGGCATGGTTCCGAGTTACCCATATCAAAACCCCACAGTATTCATTCACTTGGCAGGGTGCCAATTTTTTCAATTAAATATTAAAACTAACTTTTTTTAAACTTAAAGGAATGTTGTTATTACACTTTTTAAAACAAATTATTTTGTATTTAACACTTTCATTTTATATCAATGAAAGGAGTTCGAATTAAATCATGAGAAATGGAGTAAAAAATATGTAAATACTTAAAAATGACTGTTACTATAAATAAAACAATGTTTGGCAAGAATAATTAGCATTTTTGGGGACTCTTCAATTACTACCTTCCAACCTTAATATGAATTTTGAGTTAATGCAAAAATGACTTTTGAACAAAAAATTAGTTTTTACACGGTTTTCTCAAAGACAGCCTCTTTATAACTAATTGATGTGTTATGTATATTATAATTACAGTTATATTTTATTTCCAACTGTCTGTACTACCAAATAAAATTAGCCATAAATGGCCTTCAAATCTGAAAATAGATCGTTGTGCAATGAATTTTATCCAAATAGTAATTATTTACTCTTGTTTAGACATCTTTTGAACTCGGGTGTGAACCAACGATAAAAAATCAATAAGACGTGATAGCATCTAGACAAAAATTTTAATTGTTCAGAATTGATCTCGACTAATAGATTTCCATTTATTTAGCACTTCTCGCCCGATTAATGTAAACATAATCGTCAAGTTTTGTTTTGACTATCTTTTGAATACAACACGACTTGCCAAGCCCGATGGCTCATCCACAACGTGTCAAATTTCAATGAAATCAAAAAATTAATTAACTGATATAATCATTGTAATGCATATTAAATCAGCTCTAAATTATTATCATTGGAAGTCCATAGACTGTTTTGTTACGCATGAATTTGAGCTTTGTGGTTATAAATGGACAATGATGGGAATAGAGAACTAATACATGTGTTTCATGCTGATAAAGATGTCACAAAAGTGCTGTAGTTAATATTTATACCAGAAATTGCCCTACAAATATAAATGAGTTTTGTTTTTACTTGCTTGGACAATAATAACTTATTATTGGATATTGTTTACGTGATATGAACACCTTTCTAATAAAAAAAAGATTGACTTTCTACATTTAATAACAGCGTTGTAGTCAGACTCGTAAATTATTTCTCTAGATATCAAGTAGCGGATTTACGCAATCTTAAATATCAAAATAGTAGATTTTGTCTGATTACCAATCAGACAACCATCCCCAAATACCAAGTAACAAATAATTTTAACAGGTCACAATATGATTTTCAATGATGAGGAAATACATACCATAAAATAAGCAGTAAAAATTCCAAATCCAATGAAATGAAACTATTCACAAAAGACGAAATTCGACATACTTTATACAGTAAAAACGCAACACGAAAAACAAAAAAAACATAAATAAACAACAACGAGAACCACTTGATTACAGATTTTTTTTTGTTGTGACAGGCACATAAATTATGGGACGAGGTTAATTATTACTTTGTTTGTTAGCGCTAAATCTTCCCAAACCTTGGACATTGTTGGAAAAATACTACAAAAAAGCTGAGCTATAAAAATCTGTCGAATTTGGATTTAACACTTGAGATCGATATAGAAAACAAAAATCTTAACAAATAGGTCAAAAACGATAGGCTGTACGTATCAAGATCGAAAGAGTACTCACTTTTTCTGTAAGCTAGTTCAAAATAAAGAAACAACATACAGGGCACCCCAAGTTCACTCAAACAAGAAAATCGTTCAGTTGCCAGGAACGGCAACATGAATATATCAATTCTTCTTGTTAGTTTTTACAGATGTATGCGTATACAAAGCATTACCATTCTACTGCAACCCATTTGTGTTTCTTCAAATATATTTGGTGTGCATTTTTCGGAAACAATACAGTACGTGTGCGCACTTTGCAAGTCGGGAGTGCATCTTGAAATATCTGAATGCACGTCATTCTAAATACTGAATTGCGTAGAACTACTGAATAAACATACAGAAGGCATATAAGGAACTGAATACAACTGACTTTTTTTAATTGTTTTAGCTTATAAATACATCTGAATTACTGAATATATTTTAAATACTGAATAATCCATACCGAGTCAATACATTTAAGGAACATGAATACACAACAACACAGAATTGTACTAGACATTGGAATACCTTGCAAATTCTTAATAATACACTTTTACTATTTTACACTTGAAATACTCTTATTCATACAGTATATAAAGTAGGTGCTGTTTTAGACAATGAGTATTTTTTTTGTTGTTGTTGTTTTTGTTTTTATGTTTTGTTCTTTTTCTTGTTTTTTGTTTTTTTTTTTGGTTTTGTTTTTTGTTTTAGTTTTTTGTTTGTTTGTTTGTTTTTTGTTTTTTGTTGTTTTATTAAAGTCTTAGACAATTGTGGTCTGAAGCAAGTAGTATATTCTGAATGATTTTTATTTGAATTCATACGTGTCGTTAAATCGATATTGGAACACATATCCTAGGTTGAGAAAAATACTACATAAAATACACCATTTGTAATATGAAAGAAGTCTTGTCACAAAGGGTGAATACATGCAATAGTCTGGGCAAGATCGGTTTATTTTTTACAAACTAACTTGGTACTATGATGCCTTTAACGTCAATCGGTCCGCAGTCGGCAATTTAAATAATTACAAAATAAGGCTTTACTTTAATCAATTAGAAATTATTTCATCAGGATTGTTTTTAATTTTTGACCAAGCTATGTTCGCAAACCCAACTTTGAGGCAACATTGGCACTTATTAATAAATCTGCATCAAAGTTAATTATTTAGCATAAACTGGACACAAATTAAGACATTCCTTAAATAATGTAATGTACGTGATATCGGTGACAATTCACGCTAAAAGGTCAGCTATTATAAAACTGTAAGCGGCTTCCCTTCCTGACAACTTGTGCAAAAAGCTGGTCATTTAACGGAATGGATGTCAACAGTTTGCTTGTCTCCTCGAAAATAGATAATTTTAATGCAGTTGAATTGAAGTTACGTAAATCAAATTCATGCATTTACATAAATCTAATTAAATGCTCAGTTTGACTAAGAAATATCATAACTGTATCGTTTAGTAAAAAAAAACAGAGGGAATCCAATGTTTCATAAATGACGCAAATTATTGGAAAATTCTCATAGGCATAGTGATTAAAACAAAGTGATTAAACGGTAGATTTTGACACTCGTTACAGACAGGATTTCGTTTATCATTGCACTACTTTTTTCCTGTGCGTTAATTTTGTATTTTCGTTCCTTTCTTTTCTAGTATCCTAAAACTGTATCATTTTAGAGCTCGTAAAAAGCTCTTTTTCCTTGTTTAATGTTTCGATTAACAATCGAAGCATTTCATTTTTTTAAACAATCTTGATGTGCAAAGTAACGGCAAAACATGCAAATTATTTGAATGATTAAGAGAACTAGAATATTTTTTTATTATTATTGGTTTAGGTGATGCTACTAAAGACTCTGGGATTGTCATGGATAGTTTGTGTGCTACAGATTTGTGAACAAGCCGAATGTAAGTTGTTAAATTTATATTTTTAATAATTAGAAAACATTCGTTTCTTGAATTTGTGATAATTATTTCAAGTGCAGAACGGTAAACTTTAACCTACTTTACAATACAAATTTATTTGTACGTGCTTTTGTGTAAACTGAATTGATGACATTAAATCTATGAATAAGGCCTCTAAAAATTCAAAATATAGTTTTCCGTTAACTCTTATTTAGAGTGGTTTACGTTTAAATCATTTTCATCGTTTGTCTACCCCGGACTTGACTTTTTATGAGCAACTCGGCGGGTGTTTTAGAAAAGCAGAGGACGCTTACCCAACGGTGCACATGGTCCATGATCCCAGTTTTTAGTGGAGCCTGAGTTGCTCATTTGCTTTCGTTACTTTGTATGTATGATTTTAGTTACTTAATGTTCTTTGTTGTGTATGTCTGTTTTCCATGTTTGATCTTGGTCCCTGGATTACATTCTTTTGATTACCCTATAACCTTGGTTCCCTTGATTACTCTTTGAATAGCAAAATGTACCTTTGTTCTGTTATTTGAATCCAATAAAAAATAAAAATAATAAAAACAAAAATAAAAATAATACTGATATATGAATTGATGGTTAAAAAGTGATTGGAAATAGGTCATAATACCATCACTCGGAACCAAACAAATGCAAATGACCGATAAATATAAAATCAATATTCGATCATTTTTACCTGAGTTGTATATGTTCGTACAAGTTACCGACAGTTTTTTTATTCTGAAGGTAATGGAACGAGGCTTGGAAATGATGCCATATAAGAAACATTTTCGAACAAGCGCAAATATTTTATTTATATTTCAGAAATATTTTTATTTGGAAATCTGCTTGTAAAGTAATGGGGAAAATGTATCTTCACTATTTTTTTTTCAACGGATGAGTAAAACACATTTTTTTGCATGATTTGGAACATTTTTTTTCAAAAATATCCTAGCCCCTCACTTATAAAATGGTCGGTGTCTAATACAGTGTTCTTGCCAAATGTCTAGAAAGCAAACACTGCCGAATGAACAAATAGGCAAATATCATGATGACTGTATATATACCGCCGTGCAGTGGTGTGGTACTTGAAACTAATTCCTAACGAATACGTCAAAAACGTTACTTTTACTTAACTCATATATGGTAGCAAAACTATTCAATACGGTAAAGGTATTTGAGTAAGTGAAACTTCAGATGATGACAATATTCTGCCTGTTACGCAACATCTGGCCAATCGAGGGGATTCTCGTTAGTAACAAGATTTGAATACTCGAAAAAAGTACATGTAAACGAATACATTTCGTTAGATTAAAGATTCAAAAATAATCTGTTCTGGCATATATGACAATCATTTTAGTGAGAAAAGAATAATACATTTAAAGCAAAAACAATCTTTGCATTCAGTTAGGCTCTTATGAAAAGTCATACACATGTAATTAAAAATCAATAACCTTTAATGCAAAATGAGCTTTTGTAAAATGCACAAGGCCATGCAGAAATTCGAAATGTTTGATATATATGCGAATATGCATCTTGCAAAACTCTTTTATATACGCTAAGCGATAGTGTTGATCAGACTTTATTGATTTTTACCGATAGCTACTGATTAGCTCGTGAAGTCACTAAGTCGGTTTGGTACTGATACAAGTACTGCATACTTAATTTTAAACAAAGAATGTTTTTAATCACCGAAACATGCTGTCTTGTCAAGCTTATGATTGCAAAAATGATAAAAGAGAAATATTCAAACAGCTTTTTGACCGGCAACACGAACCCTGTTCAAACAAAGCTATGAATGTTTCCTCAGAAATATCAGTTTCTAGCTGCACCATCGTTCGTCAATGTTGTCTGACATCTGCTTACATGTTGTACCAAAATTTTGTTCTGTGTATTTTGGATGGAATTTATAGAGGGAAAGTCTTAAATATAACTACGCGTAAAGATAACATATAAATGTTTAACATGGAAGGCTAAGTTCTGTTCACTTGCTTAATCTTGGCGTTTTACCATATTTTCGATCATGTTCAGGTTATTGACTTCTTCCACTTGATATTAATCTTAATCTATGTTTTTTTTTTCAAGTAGTAGCAGTAGAAGTAAAAAACTGATTAAGGCAAACATTTTTGTCTTCTTTTTGTTTGCTTTTTAAAAAGCAGAAGACGCTTATCCTACCTATGCACCTGGTCCATGCTACCAGTGTTTTTTTATGGATTTCAAGTTGCTCATTTACTTTTGTTACTTTGTATGTATTATTTTAGTTACTTTATGTTCTTTGTTCTGTATGTCTTTTTTTCATATCTGGTCTTTGTCCCTGGATAACATTGTTTTGATTACCGCTAGAATCTTGGTTTCCTTGATTACTCTAAGGATGTAGACCTAGGATAAAGGAGATTACTCTTGGAAACCAGTGATATGTTTGTATCATATTCAATTTCACCAAAGCCTTTCAAGCTTTCATATGACACAGAATGAAATCAATCCTATGTACTTTGATGCTTACATGAAGTTGGTGTAAAATATGCTTAATACAAACATTCAAATGATTTGTAAGAGTTGTGTCCCTTGTCTTTGATCTACCGCCTTCATACAGTTCTTGTATCATTAATACTTCCCATTCTATGGTATATGGGAATTGGGGATGTTGTATGGGAGATGTGGATTGGAAATATGAGGATGAGAGTTTTATTTTTAAAGTGTTCTTTTATATAAAACACAAAAATAACAATCATGTATTCTCTTACTTTTTGTCTGTTTTCCATGTCTGGTCTTTGTACCTGGATTACATTCTTTTGATTACCGCTATAACCTTGGTTCCCTTGATTACTCTTTGAACAGTATATTGAATTTAATCAAAAATAACATTTTAAATGTTATGGGGTGTAAAAATATATTATTGTATTTGATAATGACAAAAATAATTAAAGACAAATGCTATGGAAATTCTATGGAGGATAGGGATATTTATGGGGAATAGGGTTTGGGACAATAGGAAATGGTGGATGATGTGAATGTTAATTTTATACCGTTCAAGAATTGTACTTGTACTGATTACATTTTAGATAAGAACCACCTGTGCAGATACCACTACCATTATACCGCCACGACATGGGCTGGTGCACGAGAGATATGTGAAAAAACGAACAGGACACTACTAATCGTTGATAGTAATGACGAAATGAGCAACATTACCAATGTAGTTATTCCTCAGGTAACAGAAATTGCTGCTGGGAAAACATCCTATATTTCGGATATCAGGTAAACAAATTGATCATTTTATAAATTGAATGAACAGTAAAATGAAAAAAAATCTTAAGCTGATAGACTTGTAACAGTAATCAGGAGTCATTGATTACTAATTGGCTTTAAAATGCCTATTTGGTACTCGCGTCAGTTGTAGTTAAGAACAGTGTAGGTAAGAGTACGTATTGTTATTTCATACGAGTTCTTATTTGAACGTATCAGTCAGATTTGATCACTTGGGCTTAGAATTAGGATTTGATCATATTTACAATTCAAGATGACTTTACATATTGTTTTAATAGTTGTCACGTTCCATTTATGTTGACATTGTCAAATTGACATTATGAAATGTATGACAGTTATGATTACCAATGAAACGATTGCTGCAGAATTATTCTTAGAGATGTGATATCGCTTCTATTGGACATATAGTCTGTCCTTTTATCATGGAGATTTTTGACCACATTTTCTATCTCACTCTACACATAAATTTATCAACCAATCATGCTACTCAATCTTTTGCAACAGCTTACTTATGTCTTCATTTTGAGGCACTGCTTTAAAGTATTTAATGGTTTGTTATTCGGCATCTTCCATGGCGTAAAAAAATGAAGAGCAATCCTAATTTCGGGGATTTGATACATCGCATCTACCCAAAAGAACTTGAGATAAAGGATACTACAGACACTGTGAAGTCAGCTTCATATCTTGACCTACACTTAGAAATCGATGGTAAAGGAAAACTATTGACAAAACTTTACGAAAAACGTGATGACTTTTCATTCAGAATTGTCAACTTTCCTTTCATCTGTGGCAACATCCCTTCGGCTCCTGCGTACGGAGTATTCATATCACAACTCATACGTTATGCCAGAGCTTGCCGAAACTACGCGGACTTTTTGTATCGTGCTAGAACTCTAACAAATAGGCTTCTGGAACAGGGTTATGTTGCTACAGGAGTGAAGTCATCATTACAGATGTTTTATGGTCGTTATCATGAACTCGTGGATCGTTATGGTGTATCCATCTGCACCATGAAAACTGATTTATTCAACGGGTCATAGTTTTCCTTCCCTCGTTTGTCTACCCCGGACTTGACTTTTTATGAGCAACTCGGCGGGAGTTTCTAGAAAAGCAGAGGACGCTTACCCTACCGGTGCACCTGGTCCATGCTCCCAGTGTTTAGTGGAGTCCGAGTTGCTCATTTACTTTTGTTACTTTGTATGTATGATTTTAGTTACTTTATGTTCTTTGTTGTGTATGTCTGTTTTCCATGTCTGGTCTTTGTCCCTGGATTACATTGTTTTGATTACCGCTATAACCTTGGTTCCCTTGATTACTCTTTATGACGTCACCTAGTGTTATGGGAGACAATAATACAAAAATCATTCGCAACGGCGAATGTTTTCATTCAATTATTAGTATCTCATTGTTCACAGTATGATATCGCATAATATCAAACCGTTCAAGAGATAGATTAGGTGACCAAAGTCATATAAAACTATATTGCAACAATTTGGAGTTTGATTTTTTGTTTTTATTTCAGATACGATATTTCGTATGAGGATCTGTACCTTATAAAAAATATAACAACCTGTTTTTTTACAGTTCATTATTGTGGATTGGCTTACATCAAGAGACGAACCCTGTTCGGCTGCTGCTGGATAACTGCACCCAGTACACAATGCAACTCGGCGTTTGGAACCCTGGGTCTATGGAAGGTTGTGTCATACTGAATACAACAGACCAAACATACGTGTTAAATAACTGTGATGACACTCAGTCTTTTATTTGCGAGGATAATACAGAAGGTTTGTTTTTTTTGCGTATTATATTTTCTTTAATTCAGCCATTTCATTTAATTTATCAAAGGAGATATACTTATAAAACATGCCCCTCTGATTTCATGCTCTTGTCAACAGTCATGAGATGTTGGTCATTCATGTGTCTATGTGTCGTAAAATTACCTTTTAGTTTGAATTTTTAACATTGCCATCATCGTTATGATGACGTGAATTTTATTACTTTTGTTGTTGTGGCCTTTCAGAGCCTTCTGTTGAAAGCCTCTTGGTGATCTAAGAAAGTATTTACTATATTGTAATTAAGTTATACGCCAGTGCATTTGTTACGCTTCACCATATTTATCCGTGTGTTTTTTTTTCTATAGAAATTATGAAATACAGATTTTTCTATCATTTTTATTATTTTGTTTTTATTCAATTGCAATATTTTGCACTTTTTCTCTTGTGATTTTTGTTTGCATAATCATTTTTAAGCTAAAAGGATTTCTTGTTTAACAGCAAAACGTCACCAATAGTTTGAGACTTTTATTTTATAAAAAATAATTCCATTTACTGTATTAAGCAGGAAAAATATATGGCAACTAAACCTTAGGCAAGTAAATGCATTTTGCAAAGCCCCTATGCAAAAATTCTCTTTGATATTAATTAATTTCTTGCGAATAATACATGATTTCTGAAACTTGCTTAGGTAAATATTTCAATAAATTTCTTTTCAGTAAAACGTAATAAAAATGAAGAAAATGAAGAAATTGAATGCTCTAAGTTTGATATTGAAAGTGGATTTAAAACCCCATGGTTATGATAAAAAAAAGTTGTCAATTTTTTTCAGACAAGCAACCACAAGTTTTATACCTTTTATAAATTTATTTAAACTGTTGGACGGCAAAGTTCAGAGTCGTGAAAAGTGAAGAAAATAATTCTGGACAAAACTAACTGAATTATTAGTTTAATAATAATTTCAATTTTAAAATAAGAGAATCATGGACTACTGTATTACCTGTATGTACTTGGAGGTTAACAGTTGAAATCGGCTCTTTTGTTCATTTAGTATGAGTTTGTCTGCGTTATGTCATTTAAGTCTAGTTTACAAAGAACATCACTCTTGGTTTCAATGGTTTTACGAGAACAAACGAAACTCAACTTTGTGTTTCTTTTAGATGATGGTGATTGCTTCGATGTAATTAACATCCCGGATGCAGTAGCACCTATTGATATAGGTCATGATGACACTGTGGACATTATTACTGGAGACACAAGTTGTGAAAAAATTTGCATGGATGACCCAGAATGTGCAGCTTTTCAATCAGAAATATCCACAACTAAATGTTACAAACATTTTTATGGAAGTAATTTGGGCCTTAAAAATGGACGACCACCAACTCAAGTATACATGAAAAGTATGTGTCATAAATAAATAAAAAAATCGTAGAAACTACTGCAGAGTTTTCATTCACGACATTAATACTAACTAGTATTTCGCATGGCATTAATGATGCATATTGGTTGAATCTTGTAAATTAACAAAAGTATGAAAAAAGGATTGCATGATATTTTACCGTTATCAACAAAACAGATCTTCAATTTCTTGTCTAAAATCTTTGGCATTAGGTTTTATTGAAACGTTTAATCTATGATATTTTCTCCCATACTATATATGTCCATTTTAAATATTCATCAAATCCTGCTAATGGTTAAACAAGGGTTTTCATGACATGTTTTACGTTTTTTTTTCTATAAATTTGGTCAATTTTCGTCTACTATGATAGCTTCACTTCATACATTTTTGGGGCTTTTACAGCTTGCTTTATGGTATGGGTTTTGCCCATCATTGAAGACCATATTGTGTCTTTTAAAGTCTATAAAAGTTTAATTTTTCGTTGCTTGGCTTTTTGCGAATGCAAAACCCAGAGAAATTATTTTTATTTCTTATTTGGAATCAGTTACAGACCACATAACAAGTCATAGTTTTTCAATTTGGTGTTGCGCTTGAGATAAAATTAATTTAGACTGTATATGAAATTAGCACTTTGCAAGATTGATTTTTCGTGATTTTGTTCGATTTTATTGACTTTCAAGGGATATCAATGTAGGATTTCTCAAAATAATATCTGAATTTAAAAAAGAAGACTGTTACGTAAAAATATAGCATATGTAGATTTTAAAAAAAACCGTTTCTTGGTGGGTTTTTCTTCACCATCAATCACTGCAATATCGACAGTTTCTCAATTTTTTTATGGACTGTTATTCAATTATCGTTATATTGTTCGAAATCTTTTCATACATGATTAGATCAATTCTTTCGAATAGGTTAAGTAGATTTCTTGGATTTATCACGTGTTAATGACATTTGCTTACTATATCTAGTGCATTAGAATCCGAAACTTCACTTATAAGAGTACAGTCACATAAGCGTGTTAATCTAACACGATTTTTCGGCATAAGGTCAATATTTGTCAATTTACTGTTATAGTTACCACACACATTTACAAACATTGCTTATGTATAAAACGGCATATTAAAAATGGCTGCCTTTAATCACAATATTCATCATTGTCCATTTATGTTTGGCAGATTTATTCATCCGGAGTGATACACCTTTAACTATTGCACCAGTGATATCCGACTACTATTGTCCTGAGCCTTCGTCCTCAAGTGTTGTCCTCTCATCCACAGTATACAGTAGTGACATACCATCGACATCACCCTCTGCAATGACTGTGTATCATTTTTCTTCAAATAACATTGAATCATCGACGGTGGTGGAGTCGTCAAGTGGCATTTTACCCACAACTGGTAATTAATTGAGGTTTCTGTAAACCTTTATTGTCACTAATTTCCTAGTTTTCACATGATAATTTCCCTTGTTATTCAAGAAAGAGTAATCAAGGGAGCCAAGGTTCAAGCGGTAATCAAAAGAATGTAATCCAGGGACAAAGACCAGACATGGAAAACAGACATACACAACAAAGAACAAAAAGTAACTAAAACCATATACACAAAACAACAAAAGCAAATGGGCAAATCGAACTCCACAACAAACTGGGAGCATGGACCAGGTGCACCGGTAGGGTAAGCGTCCTCTAAGAAAAGTGTGAATTAGTCTACAATCAAAATACGAAAACTACTTATATAAACCTTTGACGCCTTCATCTTAAAATCTGTAAAATTATCTTTCTAAACCGCTCTTTGCATGATTTTATTAGGTCGCTGTTACAATTTAAGCGGTTGATTAGTCTGAGACAGTCTCCCGCCTTGTGCATATAAATGTAACAACATTTTTCAAAATGTTTGATATTAAAAAAAATAGATGGGTATATGCGTATATAGAATACAAATATTTGTAATAGGAACTGTAATGTCAAATATATATTTTACAATGTACTGGTTATTTCACCAAAGAATGAATAGAACATTACTGAAAACTAAAACTAAGTTTGCCTTAAAAAATTAAGTATGTTCAATAATATTAGGTGTAGTTGTTTTATGGAGTCTGAAAGATGAAGGAAGTAGACTTATGTTAAGGGCATGACTCTTGCGTATCATTGGTACGTGTGTTTAAACCATTTTAGATGAATTTCAACTAAGCATATAAGTAACTTAAATTGATTTTATTCTGCTTCAAATGAATGTTTGGCATGCTAGGATGAAACTGAATATGATACACACATGTAGATGATTTACAGAGTTATGCTTCTTATCATAGGTCTAACTCCTAAAGGTGGATAAAAATTTACACAATTCGGAATATTGAATCATCTTATTTGGTGTTCCATACTTATTGTGTAAATATACAGAGTAAGATTTCTTCTCATTCTTTACAGTTCAGTTTATTAGATTTTTTAGATATACAAACATATTTTTCAAAGATTTAAAGACCTTTCAATATGTTCAGGTTTTTGCAGGGAAGCTGTACAATCGTTTTTTTTTGCGAGGCGATCCGGAATTTGACTCTAATAAAATTGCATTTAGGTCAAATAATAACACAAGAAGCATTCCAAAATGCATTTGATTTATTGCTAAGTTTTCAGTTGGAAAATTCGCCATTTAAGTTACATTCTCTCAGCGACATATCACTTTCGGACGATAAATTTGTATTTTCATCATTCTTCACCCCGCTAATCAATGGCGAATGTTATTCGGATTAGGTGTTATATAGTTCAAGCTTTCCTTTGCAATATTATACAGTACCTGAACCGATCCTCGCAACAAAAATTGCGATCTGTCATCGATCAACGATCAGTTTCCGATCAGACATCGATCCGTCAAACCGATCCATTAAATCGGTGATCGCATCACGTGACCACAGAGCGGTCATTGTATTCCGTTGTTTCGTTTGTGAATATTTACACATATTTACATAATGATATTTTTTTTATTTTCCATTTGTATTATTTTTAACAAAATACAATTTGTATATTTAATATTTTTAATTTAAGGGAAATTCAATATAGATGTATATTTGATTCGTTCCAATGGAAACTCATTTTACATAACAAAACTGCGATCAGATTAGTCACCATTCATCGGTCATCGATCCGTCATATAGTTTCCCGGATCGGTTCAAGGACTGTACTTTACAAGGGATAGCACTCACCAATATAAATGCAATGTATTATATTAGATAGCACAACTCAAGCTGTGGCTAAGCCACACCGAGAGCAACCAGCTCGACAGAATATGCACGTGCAAGTTACCTGGTTGCAGAATTATGAGAACAATTATTATATAAAAACTACTACTACGGGTAGTTGTAATGTCCGAATAAATTGAAGCTCTGGATATAAACACATTATTCGCAGAAATCATCTCGTGAGTTTAGATAAGCGGGAATATGTTGAAAAACTCAATGACATGATCAAAGAGATAAGTTATCAGTGTATCCAACTGCAGAAACATGATAATATTAAAAACACCTACGAATTACGCTTATGTAAAAATATAACGATATAAGTTCTGATCCACTCACTCTAGAATAAAAACTCTTTCGAAAAGTGACGTTTTTAAAAAAAATATATATACAAATATGTGTTCCATTTAAGGTTGGAAGGTAATAGAATTCTATAGAACATATCCCACTTCTTGCGTTCTCTATATAAATATATACACTTAACAACCAGTCATTTTTGCTCAAACACCCTTTTATAGGTACATCAAAAATACAAAAAGGGCAATAAGGATGAACTTACACTATTTCGAAAGAAAAATATGGAGTTATCTTCCTTTGTCTTAAAATTATTTTGGTTGTTAAACCAGAGGTTAAATTCAGGTCAAATTATTTTGATTTAACCTTTTTACAGTATCAAGTTCAGGCTTAGTGACAACTAGTGACGTGGATGCTGGTTCAACCTCCTCCTCCTGTTACTGCCCTTGTACGCTTTCGCTAGCAAGTAGTACTATCACAACCGAAGAACTTCAGGCAAAGATTGAACAAATGCAGACAGAACTGACTGTGAACAGGAAGGAAACATCGTCGTATAAAAGAAAACTAACTAGCGCACCTGACGATCGCGTTTCAGCCAAGAGCATCGGATACGTTGGTGTAGTAATATTAACAGTCGTAACGGGACTTCTTGTTTGCATAGATTTACCGACAATTATGAAAGACTCCTTAGCATTTTTCAAGAGATGTCATAGTTACTGTTGTAAAAAGTGATACTTTACCGGAAGTCGTCATGCTGAACTTTTTTTTTATAAAATCATCTTTTGTCAATACTAAAAACGAAATTTTCCGAAATAGACGTAACTCGAAATAAGTTTATCGAACTATTATTATAACAACTGCAAGGAAGACATATATGGAATGTATCAACTAATGTGGCATTGATTTAACGTGACGATCGGTGACATCAAATGAATTTATATGAAAGTGGAGTGAGTTATGTTGATATGAAATGTTTACTGTTCTTTTTTGGTGCAAGTTTTTATTATTATTTACAAGAACAAACCTATCAGAATAAAATATTGTTTTAAACGTTGTTAAGATCAGGTATTATACATAATGGTAGGCAAGGTATATGTGTCTTTTGTACGAACGACGCTTGACGTGAAACAAGAAGCTTGATCACGCAACTCGACTTATAAAATGGCAGCTGTATGTTGTTGGTTGTGTGGAAGACGGTCAAGAAACAATTTTTCTCAGCAACTATAAATTACAGCCACTATATATGTTATACGCAACTTTAGTATGGGGTAACATATTGTGGGGTGCAGTTGCAGGTCTGTCGCGCGTCTACGGCCTGTTACCGGTGCATTTTGCGGAAACCGGTCATTTCTGTATTTAAATCTTTTTTTATTTTGTTATTATTTAATGAAATTTGATTTTTTTGATGATTTGAAAAGGAAGTATATCACAAAAGATAAAACTCAAGTCACCAGGGGATTTTCAGAGATGTATACTGTACGGATCTAGTTATGAAATTGTACACATCACAAATAGTTTCAATGTGTCGCCTAGACGAATCAAAATGATATGCTTTAATATTACGTTCATATTTATGAAATAAAAATATACTAATCTGCTATATAAAAGTATAATGCCAATAGACAAACCTGAGATGATGTAGAAAACTAACTGAAACAAGCCAAATTCCTATGGTCACAGTGATGATAACGGGGGCAAATTTTAGAAAATCTCCTTTTACCATTTGAGTAAATAGGCTTTTGTCAAGTTTTTGCTTTAAATAGCAACATTTAATAAATTTTCAAAAATGTTTAGGAAGAGAGGCGACAAAATCATATGTGTAATTTTTATGTTTGAAATGTTTCCCTACCCATGATTTCTTTTTATTCAAAACACAAACTTCTTTTTGTTTTGTTCATAAAATCGGTATGTTTAAATGAAAATCAAAGTACAAGCAGTCCTTATAGTTATAGTTATAGTCTAAAAAGAAAAAAAAATGTTTAAGCTGCTCAATTGAAATGTAATTGGAATTGATGTAATATTTTACAGGAAAGGGAGTTAAGTTACCTCAAATTTTCTTTCTTGAAATATGAAATAATGTCCAATAAGTGTCATGTACATACAATTCTAGGCAATTGTATTTACCAGATTCTGTATTCATTGTTGTGAAACATTGCCAACATTAAGACTCAATTATCTCGAAATCAATATGGTAAGATTTGAACGAGCTGCAGTTGTCGCACTTTGTATTTCTACTATATTACACTATGTAATTGACTGAAAGTATCCGCTCCGGAATATTCAATTCAGCCGAATATGTATCCGAATTTAGGATGTCCTTTGTTATGACATATAATGTGTACTCAATTGTTCAATGGTAGACGAAGTCGGCATAGTTCATGTGATGTTTAAAAATAAATGATCGGTAGGTGTAATCAAGGGAACCAATATTCTAGTGGATACCAAACGAATGCTATCCAGGTACTAAGACCAAACATGAAAGAGTAATCAAGGGAACCAAGATTCTAGCGAAAATCAAAAGAATGTATAATCCAGTGACAAATACCAGACATGGAAAACAGACACACAAAAAAAAAACAAAGAACATAGAATAACCAAAATAATAATGCGATGTTACGGCAAGCTCTAGCATAACGTATGATATGAAAACTCCATACGCAGGTGCTGAAGAGATGTTACCACAGGTGAGTGGACAATTCAGAATGAAAAGTCATCATGTTTATCGTAAAATTTGGTCAGTAGTTTTCACCTACCATCGATCTTTAAGTGTAGGTCAAGATATGTATTTATCCTGAAGTATCTGTGACGTATGTACTTTTTTACTTGTTATATAGGAAAAAAGTGCGGGAAAATTTTCCCGCTATTTTTCCATGGTACATTTCAACTAATTTGACCTATCAATATCAAATGAAGGTAAATTTTACTAACACTTTTTGATGGATATCTCTGGAATTATAAGGTCTAAATACTTGGATAATGCAATGATTTTTTTAATATGCCACACCTTATATATATATAAAATATGTAAAAAATATGTAAAATTTTCCTTCAGGGTCTGGCCAAGTGGTCTAGGGCGCTGGACTTAGTGCAGACGGTGTTGCCATAGATGTCACAGCGGTACGAGTTCGAGTCCCGCGGAGGGAACGACCAAACATTTGCTTTGCAAATTTGACAGTTCTAACATCGTTGGGAATTTTTCAGACCCTTCTATAAGTTTACGTTAACTTCCCTGTATCAATTTGATCCGGTGGAGCAGTGTAGCGAATAAAGTCGTCACATTCTGAGACGTTGTATATATATATATATATATATATATATTGCCTGATTCTTAGACAGAGAAATAATTAAATCCACATTACGGTAGTCAAAATACATAAAAAGTATAGCGATTGAAGCACTGAGAGCCGTTTGACAGGAATCCCTCTTTGGTATTTTGTATACCCTAAAGAAAACAATGGTACAAAATTAAAAAATTTGGTACCTTCTTCACTAAAAATTGAAAGTTTATAACTTTTGAAATGTGTATCTTTGATAAAATATTTAAATATAGAAGCGTCAAAGAGTAATCAAGGGAACCAAGGTTACAGCGGTAATCAAAAGAATGTAATCCAGGGACAAAGACCAGACATGGAAAACAGACATACACAACAAAGAACATAAAGTAACTAAAATCATACATACAAAGTAACAAAAGCTAATGAGCAACTCGGACTCCACTAAAAACTAGGAGCAAGGACCAGGTGCACCGGTAGGGTAAGCGTCCACTGCTTTTCTAGAAACACCCGCCGAGTTGCTCATAAAAAGTCAAGTCCGGGGTAGACAAACGAGGAAAGGAAAACTATGACCCGTTGAATAAATCAGTTTTCATGGTGCAGATGGATACACCATAACGATCCACGAGTTCATGATGACGACCATAAAACTTCTGTAATGATGACTTCAATCTTGTACAACATAACCCTGTTCCAGAAGCCTATTTGTCAGAGTTCTAGCGCGATACAAAAAGTCTGCGTAGTTTTGGCAAGCTCTGGCATAACGTATGAGTTGTGATATGAACACTCCATACGGAGGAGCCGAAGGAATGTTGCCACAGATGAAAGGAAAGTTGACAATTCTGAATGAAAAGTCATCACTTTTGTCGTAAAGTTTGGTCAATAGTTTTCCTTTACCATCGATTTTTAAGTGTAGGTCAAGATATGAGGCTGACTTCACAGTGTCTGTAGTATCTTTTATCTCAAGTTGTTTTGGATAGATGCGATGTATCAAATTCCCGAAATTAAGATTGTTTATAAAGATAACACGTCATCTATATAGCGGAAACTGAGATATGCCATATAAACCAACTATATACCTAGGGTTCTTTAGAATTTCTGACTGATAGATTACACACCCTATAACGTATAAACCACAAAGTTAGACATGTACAACAGACAGGGACAGTACACATAGCATACAATTCGCATACAAAGGTAGATAACTCTGAATGTCTCTTGTTACTTAAAAGAAAATATAAATCATTCTGTATAGTCAGTTCAATTGAAATTAACTATTTATCTCTAACTATATCAGACTAGTATTAAATGTACAATATAAACATTTCATATCATTGATCAATTCATAGGTAACTCACATAGACAATTACAATTAAATCTCAGGACGATCAAAAACCGGAGATGATACAAACAAAAGACACAAGTTAACGAACATAAACAAATTGAACTTAGCATATAATGGAACAGACCTTAACTGACTTCCTCTAAGTAAGTCTTTATTCTCTAAATGGACAAACTAAATTCATATGAATATCATTGACCAGAACATAACATAATAATTCGGGTTGAAGACCACCTTCAAAATTAAAACAATATAGATATAAATATTTGATTTCTGTCATCAACTGAGTAAAACAAGGTCCAACCATTGGAGTGAAATGCCTTATCAAAAAAGTGATGAAAGATTTCTACTCAATGTATAGTTTGGTTATGGAATCACTTGATGGAAACAATAAAACAAAATTAACAAAATCAAAATCAAAAAAAAATATACCATTTTTATTTGGTTTACATGTAGGTCAAGGACAGGAGTAAAATATTGAGAAGTTAATTTTAGTTTCAACGCCGCTATTAAATGCAGTTAACGTTTGATAAAAGCAACATCTTTCTATTACAAAAATAAAACAAACTACAATATGAACCTGATTCAAATGATGAGGGTTACAACAAAATTACCGAACACTAATTCGTTTCATAATTAAGTCAAGTCCAAAATTAATCTGGCAAAATAGAAATTACATTACCGGAGCACTGGTAATGCAATGGTCCTGACTTACTAAAGACATTTCAAACAGAATGATGGGTTATGTATTAGTTTTACAGCGCCTTAAACCACCTCTTCCATTAGGTCGTGAATATACCAGTGGTGATTAAAAAGCATTTGCTTGCTATTGTAATAATCGGTAAATCAGCGGTCATGTCAGCACAAAGAACAATTTACAAAAATCAATCATTACTCACTGTTTAAGAAGAAAGTGAGTATTTCATAAACTAAGGATTTTCTTACTTAAAAAGAATTAGGTAAGAGGACTTTTAAGACGCATTTTTTCTTACTCCTAATTCAGTAGTCTGTTACGGAGTCATTTAGGGCGTTCAATGAAATAAGAGTAGTTAGTACTTGCTCTAGCGTAGCGAATCAATTGTGAAATATAAGCACCATATGCAGGAGATGAAGGTATATTGCTGCACAGGTTAGGAAAATTATGATATAAAATTAGTTGTCTCTTTTATCACCAATCTAAGATGTAAGTCCCCTGTATCTCAAGCCCTGGTGGATATATTGAAGGTAACCATTTACCAAAAGAAGTGTTGTTGATGAACAATACATCATCAATATATAAGAAAGATTTAGCATCTTTTATTTATTTTTATTCCTTATGAAGAACTCCAGTCTCGTATGAATATAAAAACGAATCGGTAAAGAGAGGAACACAGTTTGTGCCCATTGGAGTGCCAACTTATTGTTGAAAAAAAGCTCCTCAAAATGTTACAAATATGTTATCAACGAGGAAATCAGGCATATAACAAACCTGCTTTTCTGTGTAGCACACATTGCCCTTCTGCGATGTTTTAGAAATATATATGGATTTGTAACCAAGAACAATATAATTTTTGAAACAGAAACGATTTGTGAATGAGTCCTTTCAAACGAGATATCAATTTATCATGTGGTAACGATGTGTAAAGAGTTGAGAAGTCAAAAGTTTGGACAGAACTAATTATCGAAAAGCTGCGGGATTTTAGGTTTTTGCAGTAGCTCTTTAGAATTTTTAAGTATCAACATATGATTAATGCTACTATGAGATAAGGTGGTATTGCAAAAACCTTGCTGTCAATCCTTCACTGCGGACAATATCTTTGTAAGATGAATTGACACCTTCATCGTGGAGCAAGATGGAGATCCTGCTATATACCTTTCTTTGTATGGATTCTTAGGAAGTTTATGAAGTTAGGTAAGATTGAACTCATCACTACAGAAGTTTTATGGTCGTCATCATGAACTCGTGGATCGTTATGGTGTATCCATCTGCACCATGAAAACTGATTTATTCAACGGGTCATAGTTTTCCTTTCCTCGTTTGTCTACCCCGGACTTGACTTTTTATGAGCAACTCGGCGGGTGTTTCTAGAAAAGCATAGGACGCTTACCCTACCGGTGCACCTGGTCCATGCTCCCAGTTTTTAGAGGAGTCCGAGTTGCTGATTTGTTTTGATTTTTTGTTTATTTTATTTATTTTTTATTTATTTATTTTTTGTTTTGGTTTTTTTGCGTTTTGTTTTGTTCTACTGCATTTTTAAAGGGTTTCATGCATTATACTCTAGGACAATTTATTTATAGAAGTCATTTCAGGGTACTATTTAATATTCGGTTGCCTTGCCGATAAATTTGTATCCCAATACTTTTTAATGTTCATAAGACCAAATAATGTAAACCTTTGAACTTCTTTTGTCTTGCTGATTATTTTTTTATAATGCTTTTGTGCGTTTGTAGTATTCAAATATTAATCTTTATGCGTTTAAATCAAAAGTCATTATGCTCTAATCATTAAATTTAATAAAACCAATTGAAAGGATAGAATGACATTTAATTATGTCGGAAATATAGCACATGTTCCGTTAAAAAAATTTAGGCATCAATAATGGGATAATGCACGTACATCAAAATCAAAATACACGGCCTAAATGTGATATCATGAAACAAAGACGATCTCAGTGCAGATTGTAGTAAACAGAGCAAAATACAATTATTTATAAGTTCTTTTCAGGAAGAGAAAACAGAAAAAAAGAAATAACAGGAGTTTGCTCTAAATTTATGTCGATGGCAATATACATAAAAGACCTAAATTTTAACACATGTAACAATATATATATATAAGTCTAAAGGATTGTACAACGATACCGATAAAGATGTTAACACACTATAATAAAGTATATAATGGGCACAATTTTCAGTCAACAAATGACCTTCTTCAGTGCCTTAAATAAACTGAGTGTGTATGAAAGTAAATGGTCTGTGAACACATTTCACTACCTAATCAGGTTAATACCTGTGACGTATAAAAATTTTTTACCGACAGTTACAAAGATCTTGAACATTGTGCTATAGACACATGTTGTGTGTAGGTCTTGAATACTGAACTATAAAAATAAAAATATTTACAAATACTGTTATAAGAAACTACACAAATTAGGAAGAACTTAATGTTTTTTGTTAATTCCGTGTGGGTGTAAAACACGGAATTCTTTTATCCAAAGTCCCTCCCGCTTAACTCTCTGTAGATCGCTGTAGATCGTGTTTTGTTCCACGATGAAGATTTTCGTTTTGTTGAAATCATCGAGGCAGTGGTTAGGTAATCTGAAGTGTTGACTGACTGGGAGTAAAGGCTTTTTTGTTAGGTCACTCCTGTGTCCGTTCAAGCGCTTGTAAAAAGGCTGTTTAGATTCACCAACATATTGAAGGCCACAAATGGGACAGTGGAGCAAATATGTTACATTAGCACTCTTGCAGTGCACGTTGCAAAATATTTTGTAGCGCTTCCCCGTGACTGTGCTGGTGAATGATGACGAGTGGTGCATTTGGTTGCAACATTTACACCTTTTGTCACCACAGGAGCGACTCTCGCCTGGAGTCAAGTTGGGCTTAGATATTTCCGCCCTCACAAGTTGACTACGCAAACTGTCTGGCTGTCTGAAAGCAATCATAGATGGTTCGGGAAAGACTTTGGATAATGTTGAGTTTCTCTCGACAGAGGCCCAGTGCTCACGAATGGTGTTGTGGCTGTTTTTAAGGCAGGGGTGGCATGTTAGAACACAAGGGGTTCTTTTACATTTTTTCTTTGCCTTGTATTGTAACAGACTACTTCTTGGGATATTGTGAATTTTTTGGAACCCTTCTTTGATGGTCTTGTATCTATATCCCCTTCTTCTTAAATTGTTCTTCAGTTGACCTAGACGTTTCTTTAAGGATTCGTCATTTGAACAAATGCGTCTTAGCCTAAGAGCTTGACTGAATGGTATACTCTTAGTCAGGTGAGATGGATGACAGCTCTTAGGCATAAGATATTGATGTGTGTCAGTTGGTTTTGAGTATAGGTCCGTGGAGAGCTCTCCCCCCTTCCCGATAAGGTGCTGGAGGTACCGAGGAACGAGATGCTAGTAGCAGATGTTTCGTGAGTGAACTTAATTGAAAGATGTTGATTGTTGGCACGGGCGATAAAATTGTTTAGTTCTTCTTCGTCATGTGTCCACTTTATATCCGCGTCGTCAATAAACCTATACCAGGACAGAGGCTTTTCTATAGAGAATTCAAGTAGTTCTTTTTCAAATTTTCCCATGAAAATGTTGGCATAAGACGGAGCCATTTTGGTACCCATAGCTGTGCCATTTATTTGTAAGTAATGGTCTCCATTAAAAGTAAAATTGTTCTTTTTTAAAACCATTGTGAGTAAAGTGACTAGGCAGTCAGTAGGTGCAACTTTGACCTCCCGAGAGTCACATACTTCTCTGCAAGCCTCGATACCATCAGAGTGAGGAATGTTTGTATGAAGAGATGTAACGTCCATAGTGACCAGAGTGGTGTTTGGTGGAAGGGGATTCATAGCCTGCATCTTCTGTAAGTAATCAGTCGTATCTTTTATAAATGATGGATGTTTTTCAACATGTGGACGTAGATGAAAGTCCACGAATTCCGAAATTTTCTCTGTTGGATGCCCGTTAGCAGAGACTATAGGTCTACCTGGGTTGTTAACTTTATGAATTTTGGGGAGTAGGTGGAATCGACCAGGCTTAGGATTTTAAGGTTTGAGATATTCAAGAGATTCAATGTCAATGTGGTTATTATCGTACATTTTGTTAAACTCAGTGTTTATTTCGTCCGCACTTATATAATTATTTTTGTTTGTGCTGCATCGACATGACTGGACGATCCGATACCCATTACGTTTGCTGGTTGGCAGATTCCTTTAGACTTTATATATATATATATATATATATATATATATATATATATATATATATATATATATATATATATATATATATATATATATATATATATATATATATATATATATATATATATATATATATATATATGAATCAAATTGAATTATTATAGAGCACGTCATTACCTGTTATACGAAGGATTTGTTGTATATCCTTGGTATTTTTTCACATGTTGATATATTAATGTATTTATGGTTATATCGGACAATACACAGCAGCCGATCTCCATTGTTTTTACATGCTTTTGCCCAGAGATCGACGTTATAATTTTCTGATTTTTCAATATTTTTATGACGTCAGTATGAATATTACGTCACTCGGTGCCACTTTTTCTGATGCTACAAAACATTCAAGTCTGTTTTCCTGATTTTCTCGATAGTATTTACGGTTTCAGAATGTCGCAAACTCATCTTACCTCCGCAGTCGCGATGGTAATTATTATTCATTATTTACGCGATTTATAGATTAGATATTCCTTCGTGTTGAATATTAGCGCTGGTTGAGTACTTTATTCATACATGTTCGGTGGTAACACCAAGCACCGTTTCTGGTGCACTTTAGACTAAAACTTTACGATTGCTAAGTTCATTGTAGAAAATGCTGTTTAAAGTTTAACACGAACGGCATACCTAATGAATTGAATATTTTATGGATTATGTTATTGATCGTAATTAAATTTCGGAACTTTTAATTTTTTGCGCCAACAAACCAAGCTTAATTCTTGGCACCACATTTCGTTGCACCAAGCTAAGAGCTGGTGTTGCATCTTTCCGTTTTAAGCACCAAATCTGGTACATACTATTAATTGTGTGTTGCTGTGTTCGGTCCATGAAATGATAAAGTAATTACAAAATATACCTTATGTATTCACACTTGTTATATATTGTGGAAAGTTGTTTCCATTACTAATGATAAATAAACAGGGTGTGAACTTGTAATTGTCTTGGATATGATAGCCTTATTCAGTAACATAAATATATGGAGACCGTATTTATGTACACATGATATCCTAGCTAAGTGCCTATAGAACCCACAAATAATACATTCGGCACATACACTAGTAACTAGAGTAAAATATGATGTGCAGTCACCCTGGTAGTGTTTATGCGCTAATGGGAGATACACACTAGCCAGCAGTGGCGCGACAACGTCACTATTTATTGCTGCTAAAATGTTTTCATTAGCCGATAGTTTGTTGGTATATTTTAGCCAATATCAATCTTAAGTAAGCGTATTCCTTCATTTAAGATACTATATCAGGGATTACTTAAAAGTTCAATCCTTACTGTGCGATCAATTCTTCATATTGTTCTTACACCTGCATGGATTTGATATAACCTGATAGAAAGCTATTGTAGTTCTGATAAAAATTTGAATTGGACCGACCTCGTACATATAAACAACATACAAACAGGAATCATTATATTTAATACGTGGCAATCTGTCATTCCAATTTTAGTGGTGAATAGTAGTAACTGAAGCAATCGGTCATTTGAAAACACTTGAACAAATTATATCGGTTTACTCCTTATTAAGCCATAAATGTACAGTAACATTTTCTGTGTATACTGTAAGGATCAATCTAAAAGACTCTGCCACAAATATATTTAAAACCATTTATACAAATAATGCTACTTGTGTATTGTAGATTCAGATATAAAAGGTTTTGTTTTTTCATTGTGCAGTTTTGTCTGTAAATTACTTCAAAGGGTGGTTTTAGAATGTATTCTAAGTAAGACATCATTTACATTTGACGAGACATCTATAAAGCGGTACAATATGATTCAACTGGCTGTGTAAATGGGTGTGAATATTGTATTGCAAGCCTTCGATTTAAGAGATTTAAGACCACGCCATTCATATCCTTTGAATAAAGGAAAGTTTCATGATTTAAATGATATATAAAAATGAAACAAAGCATAAAAAGAAATGGAGACGATCGTAAATATCTTAATGCATAGCTAACCTTCCTCTCTAGCGCTAAACAACTGATCTTGAACGTGATATATTTCAATATATCAATTAACAATGGAAGAATTAACAACAACCGTTATCAGTAATATGATGCAATGATTATGAAGTGGAATAATCAAGACAATTTGGTCAGGAAGGCTATGTCTGCAACTTTATCTTCCTACTGAAAAATATTCTATACATGAAAAAATATGTGGATGATGCTTTAAACTAAACATGAATAGATTTAAGAAAAATAAACGAAAAAACAATATTGGAAATAGATTGTATTTAATGCAGCTGGTATTTGAAGCAACGGATGGCCAATCATTGTTTAATCGATCCACCTTCCACTTAGAAGAATTTCTATTAACAAAACGAAATTACCAAAACGTTGAAAGCTATTCTGCATGATTTCAGAGGTTATAATTAATTGAGAAGTTAAACATTTGCTTGAAATTTTACGATTTTATTTTTAACGTTTAAGAATTTTTATTTGATATTATTTGAAAATTGTTCAGAAAAAAAAATAGCACAAACTGTGAATAAAATACGAATTTTAAGACAAATCTGTGTGTAAATGAATCTTACACCATTCCTTACATCAAATATTGCTATTATAATGTGACTTCGGCAGCTGTATCGCCAAAAAAAGACATATTTGGTAATATATATGACGCCAAATTCATTTCTTATAATAAAGTTAACTTCGAAATATTCAGTTTTATCTGTACAACGCAGTAATTGCATCAAATAATGTTGCTATAGTTTAAACATGCTCTACGTAATAACATTTATAGAACTTAAAATCATTAAATTATTACAATTTAGTGGGGATTAAATAACCGTAAAAATATGGCATTGATTTAATTAAGGAGGCAGGCTTAGGAGAAGGGACATAACATTTGCAAACAATTTTATGTATTAGCAAGTTTTGGTGAAAAAATGTATACTTGATATATATGGGGTTGGAATTGATAATAGATACAGTTAAATGTAATGTTTCTGTTTTAACAGAATATCAGAAACACCATCCTTAATGTTATACACATTTCCTTAAATACAATTTACTTGAGTTATATAATTGATATAAGCGGTTTGAATGAAGCATATCATCAAATGAAAATGGAAGAGTAATTAAGGGAACCAAGGTTATAGAGGTAATCAAAAGAATGTAATCCAGGGACAAAGACCAGACATGGAAAACAGACATTCTCAACAAAGAACATAAAGTAACTAATATCATACATACAAAGTAACAAAAGTAAATGAGCAACTCGGACTCCACTAAAAACTGGGAGCATGGACCAGGAGCACCGGTAGGGTAACCGTCCTCTGCTTTTCTATAAACACCCGCCGAGTTGCTCATAAAAAGTCAAGTCCGGGGTAGATGTCTTCAGTCAGGTAAATATTACAAAATAACGGCTTATATCTTGAAATATCATAACTACAAACGTATATAAAACTTATATATTGCAAACAGAAAACAGGGAGACATGTAGTATCTGAATGGTATTGTTGTTGTTATTTAGAGAATGCAGTTTGTTTTCATTTGACCACTGTATAATTCATAAACCACACATTTGAATTTTTGAACGTATACCGCACTTACACGATACCACAACTGTCACATATGTAGACGAGTTAGAAACACAGCAAACTCTTTCAAGATAATCTGGCAACAGATGCTATTATTTGTATAACTTAAATGGGCAATCATTATGCTGTCAAATAATAATCGTCGTACACAGATGTTTGGTAACTCTTTATAAATCATGGCATTAAAGAAGGGCACTCTGTTTTCTGTCACAAGTACATGCTATTATAAATCAAATTTGATAAAAAAATATGATCAAGTTATGTTGATGATCTTCGTTTCTTTTAAAGTGAGTATTTAGGAAAGGTGCAATTTTGAAAACCAAACGTAGTTTTTCAGACAATATTTTTTTAGTGTTAACTTTAAGCTAATATCCACCAATTGCATCAAACTCATGCATCTTTATTGACAGCAATGGGTTCAGATGTATAGATTTTGTAACATTTATCAAGCATTTAAGATAGGGATTTCAAATTTCACCGTTTCGTTATGGGATCAGATATACTTGTATTATTTAAAAGCAGTTGAAAAACGTTATTAGTGAAAACAATATTTTTCAACAAGAATTGAACTAGATAAATCGTTATGGGCTTTTGAAACAACATACTATCTTTCCATTTTATAGTTATGCCATCTGTTTTGTTTCTTTGCACGCATGCTTTGAAAAAGATACAAGTAAAAACGGAGGCGTGATGAACTGGCTTTTTTTCGATTTAATAGAATAGGAAAGAGTGGGGTTTTACATGTTATAGAATAACAAAGCAGGAAAAACTAACTAACAATTAAACTAAATATGTGGATACTTATTTCCTTTGTTCGATTAGACTAAGAGTGTCAACGTATCATTTACTTTTTATTCTTTGATACCGAACAGTTTGTTTTTTTTTTCAAAGCTTATAGGGTGTTTGTTTGAAAGACAGTTTAAGTAGATCCTTAGATCAAGGCTTGTTTGGAACTCTTTTGGGTCTGGTTTCGGAGAGCTTTTTATGGATGGACCATCTTCAAATTATTTACACTTAAATTACGACGGGTGTCGCTGGTGGAGTAGAACATGCTTACCCTTTTGCAGCTCCTGACATCATTTCCATTGTATGGGGGATATCATATAGCTAGTGATGAAGTTTTTATGTTACGCTTTTTTAACCATATCTTCAGATTGAAAGTAATCTATTACATTTTGTTTGTTATCTTTTGTTTTTAAATTGTTCTCTTCAGATTTCAGATTTAAGCCTGTTACTTTGCCTTTAAAGCATTTAGACCATGTTGAGCAGTCCATTTTTGACACTTCTGTACATTTTCATGCCGATATTTACACAAATTGAAACATAAGATGCTAAAAACAGTTTTCCATGAGACTTAACGCAAAAAACACAACCCATGTGTCAAAATCAGACTTTAGGTCATTTAAATAACTAATGCCTGTGGTTTGTCAATTGTTTTGATATTTTACAGAATTAGTATACAAGTTTGTATCAAGACTTCTTATTCTTTGATTTGACATCCATATATGGCAAATTATACAAGTACAATATAGTAATCAGAGTAGAGTGTTAAAAGATACGTATATACTTATTGATAACTTATTCAAACACTACACAATTCTCAATCATAGTTTTTAGTATCATCCCCGTCACTTTCATCACTGTTCTCACGTTTACTGCCCTCACTGTCAGAACTAAACTTAATAAAAAAAAACTAATTGTCTCATCTTGGACAGTATCTTTTTCCCAAAACATAGGTTCCACTTTATTTTCTACATGCTCACATGCTTTTTTAAGAGACAAACTTTATCCTGTCACAAATAAATCTAGCATGATTAAGTGGGCCAAAAATGGTAAAGGGCCACCAGAAACATGTTTTTAGATTTAACTCTTTTTTTACAAATTCGATTACAAAATGCAAGCATATAATGGAATTGTAACAAAACAAAGATAAAGTTTATTTACTTTCATTTTTAAAACATTTCTCCATTTATAACAACAGTGTTTAACGAAGAAGTACTTCATGTCTCCCAAAAATACCAACAAAGGAACTACCAAAAGAAATAATGGAAATCCAGCACTGCCTTCCAAGTACAAGAGATAATATTTTATTTATTATATTATATTTTGAGTCGTTTACATCTTCCTTTATAACGATAAAATTCCATGCAATATGTTTTTAGCATATATTTTGTCATGATATAAATTTTCTATTTACAAATGTACTTATGCATAAAAATGTTTTAACGAAATTGGGGCAATCAGCTTTGTTGTGATTCAGCATGTGGGATTCAAAAAGGGGTAGGGAAATCGCGAATGGTTGGTGGTATATGGTGTAAATTGGAAGCTTTTTACCTTTTTCATGAGCTATAACACATATTTGCCATTTCCCCTGTTATTATAGAAATTTCTTAACCTACACTTCATTTTCAGGAGCTCTTTAAAACATATTTGCCAATTTCGCTGCTATTATAGAAATTTCTGAACCTACACTTTAAAGGAAACTCGAAACAGTTAACTGTAAAATCACAATGTGCACATTTAACTTTCACATACAAAAATTAACGTCAGAGCATCGACATAAAATTATTAAACTGTCTGTGCATAACATATGGATATTTTATAATAAAACATGGTATAATCTAAAGTTTTTTTGTGTGTTATTCTGACGATGCAAATTTTCAAGTATATGTGATTTTTTGTGTTGTTATTGCTGGATATCAGAATAGACGTATGTAGGAAAGCTTTTTGTCATCCTAATGGGCCATGGAGTTTGAAGGTTACATGATATACAGCCTATGCTAGGAAGTGTAGAATACTTTGGATAGTAGCCTATGACCTTGAATTTTGACCTCAAGGTCAAATTTCTGCTTACTCGGTGAAAACCGCGTGTCCGGGCAGTCGTATTTTGTTTTTTTTCTTTCGGTGTGGGCTTTTTATATTTTTCATATCGGTGGATCACCTGGTGGGATATGTTGCGTACCATGTATAGTGGCCTATGACACTTAACTTCGACTTCTAGGTCAAATTCTATTATTATTGGTGACACCCTAGTGTCTTGGATGTATTTGTATTTGTCTTTCAATTATGGCGTTAGATATTTTCTGCGTAGGTAGATGACCTAAAGACATTGTTTCGCGTACCATGTATAGTGGCCTATGAACTTTGAACTAAAATATATATGACTTCAATGCCAGAGCGGGGCATAAAGAGATGAATTTTCTCCCAGTCAGACGGAATGCTGATAATCTAATAAAACTTACCTCTTACATTGCGTTCGTCAAGTTGCTGCAAAATATGTTATACAGTTGACTGATGCAAGTTTTCAGACAAAAAATAAAATTTTATTCCCAGTTACAATCAATCATATGGTAAGTCAAAGTGTAAACAAATCTTGTCATAAAATCTCATTCAAATTATTATCTAAAATAAAGACATAGCATTGATCTTTTCATTTTTAGTAATTAGATGTACTTGTATTACTTATATAAAATGCATTGACATTTCATCGCATAACTTTCTAATTCCAGTTATTCTATATTACCTTTAAACTTTTCTGAGTCCCCTGACACACAAAATATCTGCAATTCGTCTTTACTAAATATTCACATTTGTGTTTGTGTGTGTGTTTTTGTTTTTGTTTTTTATGTTTTTGTTTTGTTTTTGTTTTTGTTTTTGTTTTTTTTTATTTTCTTGAAAGATTCATTATTATTCAATTTGCCTGATTTCTAAAGATTCCAGCACTGAATAAAACAAGTTTAATACATTTATAAACATAAGAAAATTGAATATATCTGAATAAAATACAAGGTATAACAAGTCCAGCTGCATTACATTGAAAGAGTAATCAAGGGAACCAAGGTTATAACGGTAATCAAAAGAATGTAATCCAGGGACAAGGACCAGGCATGAAAAACAGACATACACAACAAAGAACATAAAGTAACTAAAATCATACATACAAAGTAACAAAAGCAAATGAGCAACTCGGACTCCACTAAAAACTGGGAGCATGGACCAGGTTAACCAGTAGGATAAGTGTCCTCTGCATTTCTAGAAACACCCGCCGAGGTGCTCATAAAAAGCCAAATCCAGGGTAGACAAACGCGGAAAGGAAAACTATGACCCGTTGAATAAATCAGTTTTCATGGTGCAGATGGATACACCATAACGATCCACGAGTTCATGATGACAACAATAAAACTTCTGTAATGATGACTTCAATCTTGTAGCAACATAACCCTGTTACAGAAGCCTATTTGTTAGCGTTCTAGCGCGATACAAAAAGTCTGCGTAGTTTTGGCAGGCCCTGGCATAACGTATGAGTTGTGATATGAACACTCCATACGCAGGTGCTGAAGGGATGTTGCCAATATGAAAGGAAAGTTGACAATTTTGAATGAAAAAAAACATCACGTTTGTCGTAAAGTTTGGTAAATAATTTTCCTTTACCATCGATTTCTAAGTGTAGGTCAAGATATGAGGCTGACTTCAAAGTGTCTGTAGTATTCCATATCTCAAGTTGTTTTGGATAGATGCGATGTATAAAATCCCCGAAATTAAGATTGTTTAAAGATAATGCGTCATCTATATAGCGGAAACTGAGATTAAAGGATCTAGCGAAACGATATTCTTTCTTCCGCATCAGATCAGCTGTAAAGTCAGCCTATAAGAGTGAGGGGAAAGGTCAGCAAGTAAAGGAGCACAATTTGTTCCCATCGGAATGCCGACCGTTGGTTGAAAAACACGCCCACCACACTGGACAAATATGTTGTCGATTAAAAATTCCAGCATTTTCTAAACATCTTCCTCTGTATATTTGGAAGATGATTTGCAATTATTTCTTACAAAGTATGAGGAATCTCTATCAAGAACTATATATTTGTATCTAGGAGTACCATCTTTTTTTAGAAAAACAACGATGTATTATGTTTTTAAGTCGGGATTTTAACTGAGTATGGGGAATAGAATTATACAGTGTTGAAAAAGGTTTTAATTTTATTATATTCAGATACTAGTCTTGAACTGATTGTCTCCAAAGATCTTTTGAATTTTTCAGGATCCACATTGAATTGATACCACTACGGGAGTAACAAGTATTGTTGTAGGACTGTAGACCCTCTTTGACAGTTTTGAGTATAAAAGTTAAAAGTTTTGAAAGAGTTTTGGTGGTACATTTTGCAGATCCAGCTATGAAATGTTGTTTGTGTGGATTCTTGTGGAGTTTAGGAATCCAGTACATAGATGGTAAATCACATCGTCCGTGGTAGAGAGACCAAAAGAGGAATGCCGTTGCATTGATTTGAATAAGTGTTTATTTTATTATATTTTTGTTTTGGTATATCGCGCCATATTAGGGATGGTTATAGATATTAAGAGGATTGTTTACCTATTTTAACTTATTTTTATTTTAGCAAGGCTCAAGTGATCATTCTGGTAGCGATGAAGAATACTTTATTTTGTTTTTTTAAGTTCGACGTTAGTAAAAATTGATTTTCACCTTTTAATTACGGTACTAGAAACTCAATGGTTGAGATCAACATTTGTCAAAATAGTTTAAAATTCGATTTTGTGAAACCTATCAAGCCGTAGGTCCATGGTAGAACAGCCAAAAGTCGTTTTCCTGTAAAAATGCTACAAATCGTTCTAGAGTAGAATTTTCAAAAACGACTTGTTCAAAACGGTTTTATGGTGAAATCGTGGGTCAGAAATTAAACTTTTAAATTCTATTTTCATATTTGAATAGAAGATCTAACAACCAGCTCAGTGTATTTTCAAAATATTGTTCAAAAAATCAATTCCAGGAGTAACCGTCATACATGGTACTCCTGGAATTGATTTTGAGGAATTGAGTTCAAAGCTCTTTAGACCTCAGCTATGGTAAAAAGAACGTTAAACTCATGACCAACATACCGTGTAACACATAGGTTGAGTCTATTCAAAAGTATCAAGAAGCTAGTCACATTAGAATTGGAATAAATGACGGAAACTCTATTTTATCATAGCTTTACCACGGGCTGGTCGTTTATGTGGGACGTTTTACCCTCAGCGATTTCTTAAATATAACACTTTCAATGAGATTTCCAATTGTTATGACTACATTTTATATGTTCTGCTTGTTAAAGTTTTTTCTGTTTCAATGGGGACCCTTCTTCTTCTTCTGATTACAGTCCTTGGATCGATCCGCGCAACTTTTTAACGGATCGATAACCGATGATTGTTGAACGGTCTGATCGCAGTTTTGTTTTATACTAGACGTATGATCATTTCGTGTAAACTTCGGAATTTTTATTGAAACGAATTAAAGAAATGTCATATTTAATTTACTTCGACATTTGAATATAAAATCAGCATTTTATTTTTCTTAAGGAGATAGCAAATTTAAGAGAAAAATTACAAATACAATGTCAAAATTCATATTACGATCATTTAGTAATTTTCTGTAAAAAGTGAAAACCGAAACAAAACAGTCCTTAAAATATATTAACAGCCACCCAGATGATAGTTATATTGACAAATTTAGCATTTCAGTCATTAATTTCATACCCTCATGGAAATTAAAAGTGCTCGCACTCATACATTTTGCAAGAATATGACATTTTTGAAGAATTTTGATTCAAGCTGTGTCGTAGTCCCTATGTGATAGTTATATCAATAAATTTACCATTTTAGTCAATGATGTTATACCATCAAACATATGAACAGTGTGCGCACTCTTACATTTTTTAAGAATATGACAGATTTGAAGAATTTTTACTCAAATTAATGTGTCACAGCCACCACATGATAGTTATATTGAAAATTTTAGCATTTTAGTCAAAGATTTATACCCTCAACATATTAAAAGTGTGTGTGTGCACTCATCCTGTATGAAAATATACGCCCGTAAATAAGACGTAATCCAGGCGTCAAACAATTTTGTATGTAATCTAGTATTATATGACCAAGCGTAAACCAGGCGTCAAGTAGCCGGAATTTGGGTCGAAATATGTAAATTTGGTACGCCTTAAAAATGACGCCTTCATGTAAATTACACCTGAAAGAAATGACGTCTAAAATTACGCCTGTAAAAATGAATGATAAATTATTACGCCTCCGGTAACGACTTCTTAAATATTACGCCTGTAGCAATGACTCTTTAATGTGATTGGTGTTCTTCTGCACAGACCATTTGATCAAGGGATTGGGTTCTGAACCTAAACAAATTTTATATCTGAAATTTGTTCTGAATGATCAAACTGAATGCATAATTATTTTTCAAGCCCAGGTGCTTGACAGCATTCCTAAAAACCCTCAAGCATCGCATGCAGGAAAGGAAATACATGAACAAAATGGCTTCAGCTATATGAATATATACAAGCATATAAATTTCAGATTATTACAATAATTTCTTACTTTTTTATTTATAAAAATATAAAATCAAATAATAGTTAACACTTGCTGCATTATAGAATTTGTTTGTTTACAATCAATGTATTTTGTCTTGACTTTAATGACAGTCAAATGTGGCATATTTAAAGATTAGGCTTTCAAAGTTTATATTAAGTCATTTTTTTCCTGTAAAGTTTCAACAAAATTCCATGGCTTCCACTTTTCCCGTAAAGTCAGCAAATTTCCATAGCTTAATCTTTTCCTATAAAGTTTCAAACGAAATTTCATATAATGGTTTTTGGAGGAGTGTAAAATGGGAAATATGAAATTTGGGTTATCTCCCTTTGCAAGCTGTCAATGACAAAACTCATGTTTTATGCACGTCTACTTGTAGCAGCTATGTGTGTGGCACTGATATATCGCACATCTAAATACATTAAAACTGTAAACACCTGAAATTGAAAGTATAATAAATAGGACACAAAATTCACGCCATTATTCTATCATCGATCCCGCGTAACATATAGGTATATGGACACTACTTCTCCCTGTTGGTGCTTTACTCTATCAGCACACTATCATTTCAGACTTTGACGTTATTACAATTATTATTAGAATAAATTTTAAAGAAAAGAATTATTGTTCTGATATACTAAAGACCCTGCATGATTTTGCAGACTATGAAATGTATATATACATTAAAAAAAATACTTTCCAGAAGAAAAAAAATAACCATTTTGAGACTTTCCGATTTTTTAAAGACAGTGTCATTCTACCCAAGACGAAACGACACGCATTCAACTATTAAAGTACTGAAGAAAAAAAACCCAAAGTTCTTTTTCATGTAGCATATAATTAAACACGAATAGGCTAATGAAATAGAAATTCATGAAAATTGACAAGTTTGAACACTTCCAAATAATTACGCGGTCAGCACGAAAACCACGATTGATGTTTATGTGGTTTTTTTTTTTAAAGAATATTGATTCGACCCTCTGATTATTAAATTGGTATACAACTACTAGTTTAATAATTATAGTTTTTTCGTTTTTTTTTTTTTTTTTGTTACCATGGCAACACCATACATATCGATTCACTTTTTTAGCATGATATTTTGTACATTAACAGATCTGCCCTTGTCGTGATTTACTATCTAGTTATTTTTCAGTGGTATTAAAGGGAGCAAATCTAGATTTTCAAATAAATCACATCGTCTAAATATAGCTGAAATAATGCTGCATGGACGTTAAACCCCAACAATCAATCAATTAATCAATCAAAAAATTACAAAATTAAGACATATATCAGAGGACATATATATTGGGTCGGCTTGAGGCGAACTTTAAAAATGGGGATACCAGAGGGGGTTCCAGGCTATTATTTGCTCATTTTTGAAAATATATATTTACACAAATTTAAAAAAAAAATAGAACATAAGAAAAGGGAATCAGGGGTCGGAACCTCCTCTTTATCCACCACTTATAGATCCAATAAGAAATTTTTAAATAAACAGTTTTTAGAAATATTCAAAACTGGGGATTCCGATCCAGAAAATTATAAGTGGGGAGTATACTATTACTTGCTAATTTGTGCGCCTATGGCCGTTGTTCGTACTCCATTGAATAATTAGCGTATTCGGCTAGAATAATGCCCTATAATCGCCATTTTCGTCCGAAAGAACAACTTTCTTCTGTTTTTAATTTGGATATTCGCGGAAAGACGAAATGTGTCCCGTATTAAAAATGAAACCACCAAACTAATTGTAGGGGCAAAGAACTTAGATTTGAAATCAGTATTAAAAATAAAAAAAATAAAACCACCAAACTAACTGTAGAAGCAACGAATTTAGATTTAAAATTAAGGGTGACCATTCTATGAATAAATACATGTTATTTGCTAAAATTTATGATTATTCAGCAAAATAACCCCAAAGACGCATTGTTTTGAAATATTAGCTATTTTTTTACTGAGGCTTACAGGATTGTCGCACTTCAAATTTTGGTCCGAAATACGAGACAAATTTTAATTTCATGAATTTTCCGAATGTTATTTTTCTCAATTTCAGTAAAACTTATATTTTATCCTTTTTCGATGTATACATGTAAGATTAAAGCATCGCCACTTTTTGTACAAAGTTGTCCCACTAGCTATACAGGTAAAAACGACATTTCCCCCTTATACTTTAGTTTGCGTTGGTGATAATCCTGACGTTCTGTTACCCTTTCAAGTACAAACTTCGCGCGTAAGGTCTGCTCGTTTTTGCACAATTTACGAAATTTCAAACACAATAGCCTTTAATTAATTTGTGTCATTATACTCTACAGCATGGATTTAAATCATTTGTTCTGTAGATCTTTTGACATGCATGCCGGTAAGAAAAGTTCAGCTATAATTAAGCAACAGAGATGTACATACAAGTACATGTTTATTGCCGATAGAAGAAATCGTTTCGTTAGTTTTCATTGACAAACATGTATGGGCGGGAGTAATTAATCGGTTTATAATTTTAGAATATAAACCTTACTGATATACAGATTTAAAAAGAGGGTTACAAAATATATTTTGTCAAATTTTGCCCCAAAAACGCCAGAAATCAAAATAAAATTGATCAAAATAAGGACAGGGTAATGGGAGGGGGTTTGACCATAAACATTGCTGGTCTTGCTTTTGTTATTCAGACTTTTTAATGAAGAAATGTTAGAATAAATATAAAAAATCTTTTTCAATTTGAAGATAGCAAGTTGTATTTTTTCTTTACTCAAATATATATCTTGTTCGACATCTATTTTGCTCTTGGAGAAACGCGCAATTATCAGCTATTTCTTTAAAAAGATCATGTAGAAATTTCAAAACGTACGTATATAAGCCACTGACACTCACATATTTTTCTGAGACAAAAAGGCTAATGTGAGCAATATGTTAAGGTTTATATATACAGTACAACAGCATAAGAAAAAACATAATGAGAAAAATATAATTGAATTTTTTAAATTGAATCAGTTTGCACGAGGTAATAAATTTGTTAACCGTTGAACACTAAAATGTATAATATACACATCAAAAGTGAGACAAATGGAGAGCATGTGCGAAAAAAAAATGTATAATATACACATCAAAAGTGAGACAAATGGAGAGCATGTGCGAAAAAAAAAATGTCTAATATACACATCAAAAGTGAGACAAATGGAGAGCATGTGCGAAAAAAAAATGTCTAATATACACATCAAAAGTGAGACAAATGGAGAGCATGTGCGAAAAAAAAATGTGTAATATACACATCAAAAGTGAGACAAATGGAGAGCATGTGCGAAAAAAAAATTGTATAATATACACATCAAAAATGAGACAAATGGAGAGCATGTGCGAAAAAAAAAATTGTATAATATACACATCAAAAGTGAGACAAATGGAGAGCATGTGCGAAAAAAAAATGTATAATATACACATCAAAAGTGAGACAAATGGAGAGCATGTGCGAAAAAAAAATGTATAATATACACATCAAAAGTGAGACAAATGGAGAGCATGTGCGAAAAAAAAATGTATAATATACACATCAAAAGTGAGACAAATGGAGAGCATGTGCGAAAAAAAAATGTATAATATACACATCAAAAGTGAGACAAATGGAGAGCATGTGCGAAAAAAAAAATGTATAATATACACATCAAAAGTGAGACAAATGGAGAGCATGTGCGAAAAAAAAACTGTTTTGTAACAATGGCTTAATATGCACAATATTCAGCAAAACGCCAATTACTTTATTGTAATCCTTTTTTTTCAGAAAGAAGAGACCATATCGGTCATTAAACTACATGGTGTATACCTGAAAGATGTGCCCATTCGATAAAATTGACAATATCACAAATTGTCATCAATTTAAAAGAACAAGACTCATTTCCTGGCCTGCAAATGACACTGAATGTGAGAAAATAGTCCTGTCACAGGAGATAGAAACTTTAAAAAATGCCACTGAGAAACTGAAGCAAAAACTTGCCAGTTTAACACCAATAGAGGAGAATACCAAAAACGCTAGTATTCCACAAAACAGATTTAAGAGAGATATCATAAGTAGTTGTGAAACGCAGGTTTTGATTTCGGAACTACGAGAAATTAAGTCAGTACTCGAAGAAAGTAACGAAATAGTAAATAAAAACCCAAATCAAGGTAAAGCGATAACCTCGACTGTTAGTGAATGGTTTGAAAAACCATGTGCATCGTTAAATGCAAACGAAAACGCTAAAACCAAGCTTGGAACTATGACTAACAACAAGTTTGGTTCTGTGGTCCTTGATAATCTATTTGTATTGCGGACAATACCAAACATAGCTTTTGATGCTATGCCTGTTTTCCTCTCGTCGTATTTTGATAGTCTTTCTTCCGGGGGCACCATTGGGGTAGCTGAATCAATGTCAAATAACTTGCTACGTCTATCGTCAATTAGTACCTTTCCAGGTTGTGTAAATATATTTTCTAGTCGTTTTACATCAACAGGCTTTTATTTTACTGGACAGTCTGATACTGTGAAATGTTATGCATGTGTAGTAACTCATAGTAATTGGAGATCAGGCGAAGATCCACTCGAAATTCATAAACATGTAAACCCTAATTGTCCACATTTACAAAATATTTATCCTCCAAATGATACTCGAAATACAGCTTCGGTTGATGTAAATAGAGCTTCTTCGGATACTTCTGAACGCAATCTAATAGAGAGGTTAAATGGTGATTAAAATATTGAAACAGGGACTTTACATAACAACTGTACAAGACAGATTCCTATAGGAACCGGAAATACACATAATCCCACGATTACAGTGAATGGAAGGAAAAATGAAATAAAACATAATTCGCAACACAGTTCTACCGATATGAATACAGAAAGACGCAAAATAGCGCTGTAGCTTGTTCTCAAAATAGGAATGCATGGAATGAGAAAACTACAAATAAGTCAAATACATATGTCGGACACAGTGGATATCGCGAGCACAACGAAAGAAGTGAATTCCACCGTACTTCAAACATCAGTGGAAATGAACTACATGTAACGCAGACAAATCAATTTATGGCTGCTACAAATATTGCCAAGCCCGAGGAAGACATGCAAAATTTAGGCATCAATTTAGATAAATCAAAGTATCCAAATTACGCTCCAATTCAGGTGCGAATCAGTTCCTACCAACACTGGCCTGGTTATTTAGACCAGACTCCGAAAACTATGGCTTCAACTGGTTTATGCTGAATATAATGATTACACACGGTGCTTCTTTTGTGGTGGAGATCTTTGCAACTGGGAGGCTGGTGATGATCCGTGGGTAGAACATGCCCGATGGTTTCCGAGATGTGCATATCTACTTCAAAACAAAGGGTCAAAGTTCATCATAGTAGTACAGCAACAAATAATGGTAAGTGTAACATTTATAATAGAAATCTAAAACGAATGTATTTTTAACATTCAAATTGAATGCACACATTTTCCAGTATTACTTATCTTCAATTTTAATTTATAACAGTAGTTAGAGATACAAAAGTAATTCTTCTTTAACCTTTTTTTCTCTTCACATTCAGTTATATTTTGTTTTATTCGTGTAAGCTTTCATAATAATATTGCTGTCATGTGTAAGTGATATTTGTGACTTATGTTTGTTTTTCTTCTTTCCTTTTTAGGCCGAACATAATAATCCAGAAAATACTGGAACCAATTTATCGACGCAAAATGAAAATCAACCAAATCAGACGCACGCAATGATAAACAGTGCAAGCAGCCAAAACCTGTTGGAAACGGTTGCTGCTAGGTCGGTACTTGAGATGGGTTACTCCAATGATCACGTTCTACAAGCTATAGAAAAGCTAAAAACTTTGAAAAAGGATATGTTGACACAACGTAAAAATAATATCTTAAATATACATTTTGTTAAACCGATGTCCACTTGTCCGGAATGAAAACCGAGTACACCTCATAAATATCAAAGCATATGGACTACAAAAGTCTTCAGGGATAAAAACCCGTTAGAAACAGTTGTTTCTATGTCGGTACTTGAGATGGGATACTCCAACGAAAAAGTCCTACAAGCACTGAAAATACTTCTTTTTTGGAGACATTTTGGAAAATTATTATATCAAATTACTTATGAATTATAGGTAATATACATGAATGTATTAAGCAACTTATAAAAATAGACGAATAGCAAATGTTGTGCATAAACAGTATGTCCAGCGGAAGATTACATATGTAAACTTCTTGTCCTTGCCTCGGGTCACACCAACTTTCCTTGGTCTTTATTAAGGGACGACAATTAGATTCTTAGGAGGGCTGGCAGATTGTGAAAATAAATAATCTTTCTCTGATTCTGTAGGAAATAAATAATCTGGTCCAACATATCAAAAAAAAAATAATCTGACTTAGCAAGTTGATAAAAAATACATATTCTGACCTTGGCTTGTGAATTAAAAATAAATATTCTGTCCAGCGTAAAACCTACCCTTGCGAAAGTTTCATAAATTAAAAAAGTATACATGTTTAAATACTCCACAAGTTTTAAACAACACCCTTATAATCCCCAGTGGCAATATCATTAAATACAGATCATTCCTTTTAATCGCATACCCAATTTGTCAGAAGAAAATATGCAATAAACATGAGTATGTCTTTATTTACTCAAACCACGTATTTCTGTGGTAAAGACAACATATTCAGTAAAATTTACATATATTCATAAGAAGTTGATTAGTGTACAAACATTGGATGGAATAATATTGAGTCACATTCATGATGAGTTTCTATATACATAAATGTAGAGAACTACCTTGGAGACAACATCTTGTTATTCATCACATACGTTAACATTTAATGTTAAGAACAGGAGGTAGCCCCCGGCTAGGTTTCTGAGCACTATTTAGTCGCCTTATACGACAAGCTTAGCGCTGCTGCAGGCCTATTCTTTTAACACCCGGACCTGCACGGGGCCTAAATAGTGCTACGAAACCTAGCCGGGGGCTAGACGAGCTGCCCACAGAGCAACTGGAATGTGTGCCCCAGGTGGTGGAATGGGGTACCCCTGGCGTGTTGGGAAAGATGCTACATTCCTCGCACATTAAAGAACCCTACTGTGGTATTCTCCCGGAGTAGGAACCATAGGGCTCTGCTACAAGAGGCTAAATTGCCCGACCCTACCCACCTCTCCCTATTTCCAGTGGCAATCAAAATTTGTCGACCCCATTATCCTTGTGTCCCATCCCTTTTTTCATTTCATTTTCATTTTATCATCCATTTCATGTTCATCGTCTGAATATAGCTGAAATATTGCTGCTCAGACGTTAAACCCCAACAAACAAACAAAAAGCAATTAAATGGAATCCTCTGTATATAAATGACTTTACTATGGTTATGAGTAGTTGAATATTGCCAATTGTCGATTTCAGTCATATACATAGATATGCTAGTTCGCCCACTAAAAAGTTCCTCGCAACATTTCCTGCTAAATTTGGTACATATTTCAAGTCCAGGAATGCAACCTGTCTGATATAGTAGAGATTATGGATTTATAGAAAAAATGAACTTTACATTTTTCCCTTAATTACTCTTTAATAAACATAAAAAAAATGAACACATGCTTTGATAAAGAACCAAAACCCCATAGTTTGGTAACCCGGATATGCACATTAAATTTTCATAGACTCTTTTATGAGTTTGGAAAATAAATAATTTAGCAAAGTTATGAGGAAAATAAATAATCTGACTTGTACCAGGCTGACCTGCAAAAAATGTCAGCATCCCCTTAAGCATCGTCACCTTACAGATACTTGACTTGAAACTGGTGAATAATTTTCAGCGCAGTTATTAAAACATTGGTTTTGCATTTTTTTGTTTTGTTTTGTTTTTGTTTCTATTCTTGTCTTTGCTTTTTTTATTGATTTATTTTTTTTAATTGATTTTTGGTTTTATTTGACAGATAAAGCAGTATCAGCTGAAGAAATTGTGAATGTGTTATTAAAAGAGAATGATGAAGGAAGCAGTTTATCAACTAACTCTAATCATACTACACATGAACTAGTTTTGACAAGAAACTTCGTTAACCAAACTACCCCAAACAGAGACATAGTGGAATCAATACATTCAACTAAAAGGAATATTCCGTCTATGGAAAACCAGACAGGTTCTTCAACAGAAATATCCTCAGGTCACAGAGCTTCAGAGAGAATGTCAACCAGTAATACACTGGCATCAGCACTTAATGGTAAGGCAATGATTTTTCAACACAACAATACCTCAAAATTAGTGTTTATAATTTAACCTCGAGTCCACGTTCATGTTCATGTTCAAGACATATGTTTGTACATGAATGATATGCTCACTGATCCATAAGACCAGTCACTGATGTACATGTATATACCATTGCAGATGCATGTACATGTAGACTAACCAAAATTGAAATATAAGGGTATAATCTTCTGATTCTGACAAGGGGTTGAAACATTTTGTAAGTTGTAATATAATGAATATATCATGAAGTGGTGATACAACAACATTTTTTCAGTAAAAGTTTGTGTAACTTTTTATTGTATTGTGAGTGGTACATTGTAAGCTCTCCTAAACTATCTACAACCGAAAAAAAATACTAAGCATGCGTTGAGGCCATTCTAAAAAAATCCAAAATGTTCAACATTCTCAAATTTGGGGCAGGAGGTGGACTTTATTTTTTTTTCATTTTTGTATTTTTCTAATAGTTCTGAAGAACTTGTTGTTGCAATTTTTTTTCATTTTTGTATTTTTCTAATAGTTCTGAAGAACTTGTTGTTGCAATCATCTGTTTACAATAATTGATCAATTGTACTTCGGCATTCACCACTCACAGTATATTTCTAATGCATTATATTATGTAATTTGTCTTGAGCTATAAAAGTATTGCTGGAAAGAAATCAGCTGATTTATAACTTGTACACTTTGTTCATGTACATTAGATGCATTTCCCGATCGATATATACATGTACAGTATGTAATGCATGTATAAAATGTACATCACTACATGTACAGCCTGACAGGGGGCTATGTTTATACAGTTTATGCTAATAACTTATGTGTTTCAATAAAAAGTACAAATCTATATTGTTTATGCAGGCAAAAATATCATTTAAAGAGGGATCAAGGGAATCGAGGTTCTAGAGGAAATCAAACGAAAGAAATCCAGGGACAAAGACCAAACATGGAAAACAAACATACACAACAAAGAACATAAAGTAACTAAATCATACATATAAAGTAACAAAAACAAATGAGCAACTCGGACTTGTTATAGAAATGTGATTATTATTTAGATGTTTCAAAGTTTTTATTTGAAGAAAAAAACTACAACGTTATCAATTGCTCAAAAAAAAAAGTAAATAGCAAAACATAATGAAAAAGCTGTCATAGCAACTATCGATTTCTCTCTTTCAGTAGCCAAAAAAACGATATACAGTCCTGGTATGGGATAAACTTCCTACTTGTCCTATCCCCCATTCCCCATTGTCCCATACCCAGTACCCCATGCCCCATTCGACATAGCCCCATCCCATATTGCCCCATCCCTAATTGCCCCTAACCCCATTGCCCCATTTCCCAAATGCGTCAAAGTATTTCCTGTTATCCAATACCTATTCGCCATTCAGAAAAGAAAAATTAAAGTAAATGTTTTATCAAACACATATAATGCATAAGGATGCAAAAAGTCTTAGGCAATCAATATTGATTTTAGAATCTCGTCGCAGAATTACCGAAATCACACGATATTTGCATTGTTTACATGTATTATCGCCACTCCCAGCTGCATGAGAAATAATCATGCAAAATATTCTTAAAAGCAGTGTAGAGAATAGAGTCGTGACATTCTGAGACGTTGTATATATATGTATATATAAAGTCTAAAGGAATCTGCCAACCAGCAAACTTAATGGGTATCGGATCGTCCAGTCATGACGATGCAGCACAAACAAAAATAATTATATAAGTCTAAACGATTGTACAACGATACCGATAAAGATGTTAACACACTATAATAAAGTATATAATGGGCAAAATTTTCAGTCAACAAATGACCTTTTTCAGTGCCCTAAATAAACTGAGTGTGTATGAAAGTAAATGGTCTGTGAACACAACTCACTACCTAATCAGGTGAATACCTGTGACGTATAAAATTCATTTTACCGACAGTAACAAAGATCTTGAACATTGTGCTATAGACACACGTTGTGTGTTGATCTTGAATACTGAACTATAAAAATAAAAAATATTTACAAATACTGTTATAAGAAACTATACAAAATAGGAAGAACTTAATCTTTTTTGTTAATTCCGTGTGGGTGTGAAACACGGAGTTCTTTTATTCAAAATCCCTCCCGCTTCACTCTCTGTAGATCGCTCCGGATCGTGTTTTGTTCCACGATGAAGATTTTCATTTTGTTGAAATCATCGAGGCAGTGGTTAGGTAATCTAAAGTGTTGACTCACTGGGAGTAAAGGCTTTTTTGTTAGTCGATCCTGTGTCCGTTCAAGCGCTTGTGAAAAGGCTGTTTAGATTCACCAACATATTGAAGGTCACAAATGGGACAGTGGAGCAAATATATTACATTAGCACTCTTGCAGTGCACGTTGCAAAATATTTTGTAGCGTTTCCCCGTGACTTTGCTGGTGAATGATGACGAGTGGTGCATTTGGTTGCAACATTTACACCTTTTATTTTTCGGAATTGTTTTCCGTTTATACATTTTTGCCGATTTTATTTTCTTTTCCATGGGCTGTACATCTTTATTTCAGGGTTGCTCTCCCCTTTCCGTCCGTTGCACTTTTATACGATTTTAACTTATTTTTTGGTTATTAGTTGTACCAATTCCGGAATTTTCCGGAATTGTTTTCCGTTTAGACATTTTTGGCGTTTTTATTTTCGTTTCCATGGGCTGTACATCTTTATTTCAAAGTTGCTCTCTCCTTATTTTCCGGAAATACCCGTCATTGTTGTAATTTAGTCATCTCCATTACATTACATCATATACGTTGTAGTGCTTCAAAAGCGGCGGTATCTAGTATTACCGAAACCGCCGCTGTTAAAATTGAGTCACTTTTGAGGCACTATGCCTGCGCAACAACATTTACGTGGTAATTGCATATGTTGCAATAAAGAAATGAGGAGATAATCAGAATAAGAAGAAGAAACGTAAACGTGAAGGTAAAGGAACATCATTTTTCTTAACTTTTCAAGTTTTTACCAAATACTGGTTTGCAAAAGTATTTCATTTGAAATTATCTCCTTGGATTTCTGGTGTTTGTGTTGGAAATGAATTTGGAATTGGAAATAAGAAACATTCTCATGCTGCTGTTGTTACTAAGAAGAAAATGTCTTTTAAAGAGTTTAAAGAACGTTTTCCCCGTCGTATAGCTGATATACAACGTTGTAAGAAGTTGAAGGACTCTGTTAGATGTATTTCTAAAAAGGACTATAGATGTATATGCCATGTTATTGATCAGGACTATCTGTCTGTTATTTGCAAAGCATATCTCCACTCCGAAACCTCCGTTGTTAAAATTGAATCACTTTTGAGGCACTATGCCTGCGCAACAACATTTACTTGGTAATTGCATATATTGCAATAAAGAAATGAGGAGAGATTATCTTCAACGTCATTATAGGACTTGTCGAGCTGTTTCTGAGCGAGCTGCCCGTGATTTAGCTTATGTAGACCGTGTAAGGGGTAGGAATAATGCTCAAAATCAGAATAAGAAGAAGAAACGTAGACGTGAAGGTAAAGGAACATTATTTTTCTTAACTTTTCAAGTTTTTACCAAATACTGGTTTGCAAAAGTATTTCATTTGAAATTATCTCCTTGGATTTCTGGTGTTTGTGTTGGAAATGAATTTGGAATTGGAAATAAGAAACATTCTCATACTGTTGTTGTTACTAAGAAGAAAATGTTTTTTAAAGAGTTTAAAGAACGTTTTCCCCGTCGCATAGCTGATATTCAAAGTTGTAAGAAGTTGAAGGACTCTGTTAGATGTATTTCTAAAAAGGACTATAGATGTATATGCCATGTTATTGATCAGGACTATCTGTCTGTTATTTGCAAAGCATATCTCCACTCCGAAACCTCCGTTGTTAAAATTGAATCACTTTTGAGGCACTATGCCTGCGCAACAACATTTACTTGGTAATTGCATATATTGCAATAAAGAAATGAGGAGAGATTATCTTCAACGTCATTATAGGACTTGTCGAGCTGTTTCTGAGCGAGCTGCCCGTGATTTAGCTTATGTAGACCGTGTAAGGGGTAGGAATAATGCTCAAAATCAGAATAAGAAGAAGAAACGTAAACGTGAAGGTAAAGGAACATTATTTTTCTTAACTTTTCAAGTTTTTACCAAATACTGGTTTGCAAAAGTATTTCATTTAAAATTATCTCCTTGGATTTCTGGTGTTTGTGTTGGAAATGAATTTGGAATTGGAAATAAGAAACATTCTCATACTGTTGTTGTTACTAAGAAGAAAATGTTTTTTAAAGAGTTTAAAGAACGTTTTCCCCGTCGCATAGCTGATATTCAAAGTTGTAAGAAGTTGAAGGACTCTGTTAGATGTATTTCTAAAAAGGACTATAGATGTATATGCCATGTTATTGATCAGGACTATCTGTCTGTTATTTGCAAAGCATATCTCCACTCCGAAACCTCCGTTGTTAAAATTGAATCACTTTTGAGGCACTATGCCTGCGCAACAACATTTACTTGGTAATTGCATATATTGCAATAAAGAAATGAGGAGAGATTATCTTCAACGTCATTATAGGACTTGTCGAGCTGTTTCTGAGCGAGCTGCCCGTGATTTAGCTTATGTAGACCGTGTAAGGGGTAGGAATAATGCTCAAAATCAGAATAAGAAGAAGAAACGTAAACGTGAAGGTAAAGGAACATTATTTTTCTTAACTTTTCAAGTTTTTACCAAATACTGGTTTGCAAAAGTATTTCATTTAAAATTAAATCCTTGGATTTCTGGTGTTTGTGTTGGAATTATATTTGGAATTGGAAATAAGTAATATTCTCATGCTGTTGTTTTTACTAAGAAGAAAATGTCTTTTAAAGAGTTTAAGGAACGTTTTCCACGCTGCATAGCTGATATCCAACGTTGTAAAAAGTTGGACTCTGTTAGATATATTTCTAAAGAGAACTATAGATGTATATACCATGGTATTGATAAGGACTATCTGTCTGTTATTTGCAAAGCATATCTCCATTCTCAACGTACATCTCGTTTGATACCTACTTCATATCCATATTGTTCCTTCATTCCTACTCAACAACGTCAATTTAAGGAATTTTTCAGACCCTGATGTATATCTTCAACGTCATTATAGGACTTGTTGAGCTTTTTTTTATTTTTACTATTTTTGGCGTTTTTATTTTCGTTTCCATGGGCTGTACATCTTTATTTCAGAGTTGCTCTCCCCTTTCCTCAAGTTCTTTGCTGTTTTATATGGTTTTAAGTTATATTTTGGTTCTTAGTCGTAGCAATTCCGGAATTTTCCGAAATTGTTTTCCATTTATACATTTTTGGCGTTTTTATTTTCTTTTACTTCATATCCATATTGTTCCTTCATTCCTACTCTACAACGTCAATTTAAGGAATTTTTCAGACCCTTATGTATATCTTCAACGTCATTATAGGACTTCTCGAGCTTATTCTTATTTTTATTATTTTTGGCGTTTTTATTTTCGTTTCCATGGGCTGTACATCCTTATTTCAGAGTTGCTCTCCCCTTTCCTCAAGTACTTTGCTGTTTTATATGATTTTAAGTTATATTTTGGTTCTAGTCGTAGCAATTCCGGAATTTTCCGGAATTGTTTTCCTCTTTTCCATTTTTGGCGTTTTTATTTTCTTTTCCATTGGCTGTACATCTTTATTTCAGAGTTGCTTTCCCCTTTCCGTCCGTTGCACTTTTATATGATTTTAACTTATTTTTTGGTTATTAGTTGTACCAATTCCGGAATTTTCCGGAATTGGTTTTCTGTTCAGACATTTTTGGCATTTTTATTTTCGTTTCCATGGGCTGTACATCTTTATTTCAGAGTTGCTCTCTCCTTATTTTCCGCAAATACCCGTCATTGTTGTAATTTAGTCATCTCCATTACATTACGTCATACACGTTGTTGTGCCTGAAAAGCGGCGGTATCTAGTATTACCGAAACCGCCGCTGTTAAAATTGAGTCACTTTTGAGGCACTATGCCTGCGCAACAACATTTACGTGGTATTTGCATATATTGCAATAAAGAAATGAGGAGAGATAATCTTCAACGTCATTATAGGACTTGTCGAGCTGTTCCTGAGCGAGCTGCCCGTGATTTAGCTTATGTAGACCGTGTAAGGGGTAGCAATAATGCTCAAAATCAGAATAAGAAGAAGAAACGTAAACGTGAAGGTAAAGGAACATCATTTTTCTTAACTTTTCAAGTTTTTACCAAATACTGGTTTGCAAAAGTATTTCATTTGAAATTATCTCCTTGGATTTCTGGTGTTTGTGTTGGAAATGAATTTGGAATTGGAAATAAGAAACATTATCATGCTGTTGCTCTTACTGAGAAGAAAATGTCTTTTAAAGAGTTTAAAGAACGTTTTCCCCGCCGCATAGCTGATATACAACGTTGTAAGAAGTTGAAGGACTCTGTTAGATGTATTTCTAAAGAGGACTATAGATGTATATGCCATGGTATTGATAAGGACTATCTGTCTGTTATTTGCAAAGCATATCTCCACTCCGAAACCTCCGTTGTTAAAATTGGATCACTTTTGAGGCACTATGCCTGCGCAACAACATTTACTTGGTAATTGCATATATTGCAATAAAGAAATGAGGAGAGATAATCTTCAACGTCATTATAGGACTTGTCGAGCTGTTCCTGAGCGAGCTGCCCGTGATTTAGCTTATGTAGACCGTGTAAGGGGTAGGAATAATGCTCAAAATCAGAATAAGAACAAGAAACGTAAACGTGAAGGTAAAGGAACATTATTTTTCTTAACTTTTCAAGTTTTTACCAAATACTAGTTTGCAAAAGTATTTCATTTGAAATTATCTCCTTGGTTTTCTGGTGTTTGTGTTGGAACTGAATTTGGAATTGGAAATAAGAAACATTCTCATGCTGTTGTTACTAAGAAGAAAATGTCTTTTAAAGAGTTTAAAGAACGTATTCCCCGCTGCATAGCTGATATACAGCGTTGTAAGAAGTTGAAGGACTCTGTGAGATGTATTTCTAAAGAGGACTATAGATGTATATGCCATGGTATTGATAAGGACTATCTGTCTGTTATTTGCAAAGCATATCTCCATTCTCAACGTACATCTCGTTTGATACCTACACTTCCTATCCATATTGTTCCTTCATTCCTACTCTACAACGTCAATTTAAAGAATTTTTCAGACCCTTATGTATATCTTCAACGTCATTATAGGACTTGTCGAGCTTTTTTTTATTTTTTATTATTTTTAGCGTTTTCATTTTCGTTTCCATGGGCTGTACATCTTTATTTCAGAGTTGTTCTCCCCTTTCCTCAAGTACTTTGCTGTTTTGTATGATTTTAAATTATATTTTGGGTCTTAGTCGTAGCAATTCCGGAATTTTCCGGAATTGTTTTCCGTTTATACATTTTTGGCGTTTTTATTTTCTTTTCCATGGGCTGTACATCTTTATTTCAGAGATGCTCTCTCCTTATTTTCCGGAAATACCCGTCATTGTTGTAATTTAGTCATCTCCATTACATTACGTCATATACGTTGTAGTGCCTGAAAAGCGGAGGTATCTAGTATTACCGAAACCGCCGCTGTTAAGATTGAGTCACTTTTGAGGCACTACGCCTGCGCAACAACATTTACGTGGTAATTGCATATATTGCAATAAAGAAATGAGGAGAGATAATCTTCAACGTCATTATAGGACTTGTCGAGCTGTTCCTGAGCGAGCTGCCCGTAATTTAGCTGATGTAGACCGTGTAAGGGGAAGGAATAATGCTCAAAATCAGAATAAGAAGAAGAAACGTAAACGTGAATGTAAAGGAACATTATTTTTCTTAACTTTTCAAGTTTTTACCAAATACTGGTTTGCAAAAGTATTTCATTTGAAATTATCTCCTTGGATTTCTGGTGTTTATGTTGCAAATTAATTTGGAATTGGAAATAAGAAACATTCTCATGCTGTTGTTGTTACTAAGAAGAAAATGTCTTTTAAAGAGTTTAAAGAACGTTTTCCCCGCCGCATAGCTGATATACAACGTTGTAAGAAGTTGAAGGACTCTGTTATATGTATTTCTAAAGAGGACTATAGATGTATATGCCATGATATTGATAAGGACTATCTGTCTGTTATTTGCAAAGCATATCTCCATTCTCAACGTACATCTCGTTTGATACCTACTTCATATCCATATTGTTCCTTCATTCCTACTCTACAACGTCAATTTAAGGAATTTTTCAGACCCTTATATATATCTTCAACGTCATTATAGGACTTGTCGAGCTTTTTTTATTTTTATTATTTTTGGCGTTTTTATTTTCGTTTCCATGGGCTGTACATCTTTATTTCAGAGTTGTTCTCCCCTTTCCTCAAGTACTTTGCTCTTTTATATGATTTTAAGTTATATTTTGGTTCTTAGTGGTAGCAATTATCGAATTTTCCGGAATTGTTTACCGTTTATACATTTTTGGCGTTTTTATTTTCTTTTCCATGGGCTTTACATCTTTATTTCAGAGTTGCTCTCCCCTTTCCGTCCGTTGCACTTTTATATGATATTAACTTTTTTTTGTTTATTAGTTGTACCAATTCCGGAATTTTCCGGAATTGTTTTCCGTTTAGACATTTATGGCGTTTTTATTTTCGTTTCCATGGGCTGTACATCTTTATTTCAGAGTTGCTCTCTCCTTATTTTCCGGAAATACCCGTCATTGTTGTAATTTAGTCATCTCCATTACATTACGTCAAATACGCTGCAGTGCCTGAAAAGCGGAGGTATTTAGTATTACCGAAACCGCCGCTGTTAAAATTGAGTCACTTTTGAGGCACTACGCCTGCGCAACAACATTTACGTGGTAATTGCATATGTTGCAATAAAGAAATGAGGAGAGATAATCTTCAACGTCATTATAGGGCTTGTCGAGCTGTTCCTGATCGAGCTGCCCGTGATTTAGCTTATGTAGACCGTGTAAGGGGTAGGAATAATGCTCAAAATCAGAATAAGAACAAGAAACGTAAACGTGAAGGTAAAGGAACATTATTTTTCTTAACTTTTCAAGTTTTTACCAAATACTGGTTTGCAAAAGTATTTCATTTGAAATTACCTCCTTGGATTTCTGGTGTTTGTGTTGGAAATGAATTTGGAATTGGAAATAAGAAACATTCTCATGCTGTTGCTCTTACTGAGAAGAAAATGTCTTTTAAAGAGTTTAAAGAACGTTTTTCCCGCCGCATAGCTGATATACAACGTTGTAAGAAGTTGAAGGACTCTGTTAGATGTATTTCTAAAGAGGACTATAGATGTATATGCCATGGTATTGATAAGGACTATCTGTCTGTTATTTGCAAAGCATATCTCCATTCTCAACGTACATCTCGTTTGATACCTACTTCATATCCATATTGTTCCTTCATTCCTACTCTACAACGTCAATTTAAGGAATTTTTCAGACCCTTATATATATCTTCAACGTCATTATAGGACTTGTCGAGCTTTTTTTATTTTTATTATTTTTGGCGTTTTTATATTCGTTTCCATGGGCTGTACATCTTTATTTCAGAGTTGTTCTCCCCTTTCCTCAAGTACTTTGCTCTTTTATATGATTTTAAGTTATATTTTGGTTCTTAGTGGTAGCAATTATCGAATTTTCCGGAATTGTTTACCGTTTATACATTTTTGGCGTTTTTATTTTCTTTTCCATGGGCTTTACATCTTTATTTCAGAGTTGCTCTCCCCTTTCCGTCCGTTGCACTTTTATATGATATTAACTTTTTTTTGTTTATTAGTTGTACCAATTCCGGAATTTTCCGGAATTGTTTTCCGTTTAGACATTTATGGCGTTTTTATTTTCGTTTCCATGGGCTGTACATCTTTATTTCAGAGTTGCTCTCTCCTTATTTTCCGGAAATACCCGTCATTGTTGTAATTTAGTCATCTCCATTACATTACGTCAAATACGTTGCAGTGCCTGAAAAGCGGAGGTATCTAGTATTACCGAAACCGCCGCTGTTAAAATTGAGTCACTTTTGAGGCACTACGCCTGCGCAACAACATTTACGTGGTAATTGCATATGTTGCAATAAAGAAATGAGGAGAGATAATCTTCAACGTCATTATAGGGCTTGTCGAGCTGTTCCTGATCGAGCTGCCCGTGATTTAGCTTATGTAGACCGTGTAAGGGGTAGGAATAATGCTCAAAATCAGAATAAGAAGAAGAAACGTAAACGTGAAGGTAAAGGAACATTATTTTTCTTAACTTTTCAAGTTTTTACCAAATACTGGTTTGCAAAAGTATTTCATTTGAAATTACCTCCTTGGATTTCTGGTGTTTGTGTTGGAAATGAATTTGGAATTGGAAATAAGAAACATTCTCATGCTGTTGCTCTTACTGAGAAGAAAATGTCTTTTAAAGAGTTTAAAGAACGTTTTCCCCGCCGCATAGCTGATATACAACGTTGTAAGAAGTTGAAGGACTCTGTTAGATGTATTTCTAAAGAGGACTATAGATGTATATGCCATGGTATTGATAAGGACTATCTGTCTGTTATTTGCAAAGCATATCTCCATTCTCAAAGTACATCTCGTTTGATACCTACTTCATATCCATATTGTTCCTTCATTCCTACTCTACAACGTCAATTTAAGGAATTTTTCAGACCCTTATATATATCTTCAACGTCATTATAGGACTTGTCGAGCTTTTTTTTTATTTTTATTATTTTTGGCGTTTTTATTTTCGTTTCCATGGGCTGTACATCCTTATTTCAGAGTTGCTCTCCCCTTTCCTCAAGTACTTTGCTGTTTTATATGATTTTAATTAATATTTTGGTTCTTAGTCGTAGCAATTCCGGAATTTTCCGGAATTGTTTTCCGTTTATACATTTTTGGCGTTTTTATTTTCTTTTCCATGGGCTGTACATCTTTATTTCAGAGTTGCTCTCCCCTTTCCGTCCGTTGCACTTTTATATGATTTTAACTTATTTTTGGTTATTAGTTGTACCAATTCCGGAATTTTCCGGAATTGTTTTCCGTTTAGACATTTTTGTCGTTTTTATTTTCGTTTCCATGGGCTGTACATCTTTATTTCAGAGTTGCTCTCTCCTTATTTTCCGCAAATACCCGTCATTGTTGTAATTTAGTCATCTCCATTACATTACGTCAAATACGTTGTAGTGCCTGAAAAGCGGAAGTATCTAGTATTACCGAAACCGCCGCTGTTAAAATTGAGTCACTTTTGAGGCACTACGCCTGCGCAACAACATTTACGTGGTAATTGCATATATTGCAATAAAGAAATGAGGAGAGATAATCTTCAACGTCATTATAGGACTTGTCGAGCTGTTCCTGAGCGAGCTGCCCGTGATTTAGCTTATGTAGACCGTGTAAGGGGTAGGAATAATGCTCAAAATCAGAATAAGAAGAAGAAACGTAAACGTGAAGGTAAAGGAACATTATTTTTCTTAACTTTTCAAGTTTTTACCAAATACTGGTTTGCAAAAGTAATTCATTTGAAATTATCTCCTTGGATTTCTGGTGTTTGTGTTGGAAATGAATTTGGAATTGGAAATAAGAAACATTCTCATGCTGTTGCTCTTACTGAGAAGAAAATGTCTTTTAAAGAGTTTAAAGAACGTTTTCCCCGTCGCATAGCTGATATTCAAAGTTGTACGAAGTTGAAGGACTCTGTTAGATGTATTTCTAAAGAGGACTATAGATGTATATGCCATGTTATTGATCAGGACTATCTGTCTGTTATTTGCAAAGCATATCTCCACTCCGAAACCTCTTTTGTTAAAATTGAATCACTTTTGAGGCACTATGCCTGCGCAACAACATTTACGTGGTAATTGCATATATTGCAATAAAGAAATGAGGAGAGATAATCTTCAACGTCATTATAGGACTTGTCGAGCTGTTCCTGAGCGAGCTGCCCGTGATTTAGCTTATGTAGACCGTGTAAGGGGTAGGAATAATGCTCAAAATCAGAATAAGAACAAGAAACGTAAACGTGAAGGTAAAGGAACATTATTTTTCTTAACTTTTCAAGTTTTTACCAAATACTAGTTTGCAAAAGTATTTCATTTGAAATTATCTCCTTGGTTTTCTGGTGTTTGTGTTGGAACTGAATTTGGAATTGGAAATAAGAAACATTCTCATGCTGTTGTTACTAAGAAGAAAATGTCTTTTAAAGAGTTTAAAGAACGTATTCCCCGCTGCATAGCTGATATACAGCGTTGTAAGAAGTTGAAGGACTCTGTGAGATGTATTTCTAAAGAGGACTATAGATGTATATGCCATGGTATTGATAAGTACTATCTGTCTGTTATTTGCAAAGCATATCTCCATTCTCAACGTACATCTCGTTTGATACCTACACTTCCTATCCATATTGTTCCTTCATTCCTACTCAACAACGTCAATTTAAAGAATTTTTCAGACCCTTTTGTATATCTTCAACGTCATTATAGGACTTGTCGAGCTTTTTTTTATTTTTTATTATTTTTGGCGTTTTCATTTTCGTTTCCATGGGCTGTACATCTTTATTTCAGAGTTGCTCTCCCCTTTCCTCAAGTACTTTGCTGTTTTATATGATTTTAAATTATATTTTGGTTCTTAGTGGTAGCAATTCCGGAATTTTCCGGAATTGTTTTCCGTTTAGACATTTTTGGCGTTTTTATTTTTGTTTGCATGGGCTGTACATCTTTATTTCAGAGTTGCTCTCTCCTTATTTTCCGCAAATACCCGTCATTGTTGTAATTTAGTCACTTCCATTACATTACGTCAAATACGTTGTAGTGCCTGAAAAGCGGAGGTATCTAGTATTACCGAAATCGCCGCTGTTAAAATTGAGTCACTTTTGAGGCACTACGCCTGCGCAACAACATTTACGTGGTAATTGCATATATTGCAATAAAGAAATGAGGAGAGATAATCTTCAACGTCATTATAGGACTTGTCGAGCTGTTCCTGAGCGAGCTGCCCGTGATTTAGCTTATGTAGACCGTGTAAGGGGTAGGAATAATGCTCAAAATCAGAATAAGAAGAAGAAACGTAAACGTGAAGGTAAAGGAACATTATTTTTCTTAACTTTTCAAGTTTTTACCAAATACTGGTTTGCAAAAGTATTTCATTTGAAATTACCTCCTTGGATTTCTGGTGTTTGTGTTGGAAATGAATTTGGAATTGGAAATAAGAAACATTCTCATGCTGTTGCTCTTACTGAGAAGAAAATGTCTTTTAAAGAGTTTAAAGAACGTTTTCCCCGTCGCATAGCTGATATTCAAAGTTGTACGAAGTTGAAGGACTCTGTTAGATGTATTTCTAAAAAGGACTATAGATGTATATGCCATGTTATTGATCAGGACTATCTGTCTGTTATTTGCAAAGCATATCTCCACTCCGAAACCTCTTTTGTTAAAATTGAATCACTTTTGAGGCACTATGCCTGCGCAACAACATTTACGTGGTAATTGCATATATTGCAATAAAGAAATGAGGAGAGATAATCTTCAACGTCATTATAGGACTTGTCGAGCTGTTTCTGAGCGAGCTGCCCGTGATTTAGCTTATGTAGACCGTGTAAGGGGTAGGAATAATGCTCAAAATCAGAATAAGAAGAAGAAACGTAAACGTGAAGGTAAAGGATCATTATTTTTCTTAACTTTTCAAGTTTTTACCAAATACTGGTTTGCAAAAGTATTTCATTTGAAATTATCTCCTTGGATTTCTGGTGTTTGTGTTGGAAATGAATTTGGAATTGGAAATAAGAAACATTCTCATACTGTTGTTGTTACTAAGAAGAAAATGTCTTTTAAAGAGTTTAAAGAACGTTTTCCCCGTCGCATAGCTGATATACAACGTTGTAAAAAGTTGAAGGACTCTGTTATATGTATTTCTAAAGAGGACTATAGATGTATATGCCATGGTATTGATAAGGACTATCTGTCTGTTATTTGCAAAGCATATCTCCATTCTCAACGTACACCTCGTTTGATACCTACTTCATATCCATATTGTTCCTTCATTCCAACTCTACAACGTCAATTTAAGGAATTTTTCAGACCCTTATATATATCTTCAACGTCATTATAGGACTTGTCGAGCTTTCTTTTATTTTTATTATTTTTGGCGTTTTTATTTTCGTTTCCATGGGCTGTACATCTTTATTTCAGAGTTGCTCTCCCCTTTCCTCAAGTACTTTGCTGTTTTATATGATTTTAAGTTATATTTTGGTTCTTAGTGGTAGCAATTCCGGAATTTTCCGGAATTGTTTTCCGTTTATACATTTTTGGCGTTTTTATTTTCTTTTCCATGGGCTGTACATCTTTATTTCAGAGTTGCTCTCCCTTTTCCGTCCGTTGCACTTTTATATGATTTTAACTTATTTTTTGGTTATTAGTTGTACCAATTCCGGAATTTTCCGGAATTGTTTTCCGTTTAGACATTTTTTGCGTTTTTATTTTCGTTTCCATGGGCTGTACATCTTTATTTCAGAGTTGCTCTCTCCTTATTTTCCGGAAATACCCGTCATTGTTGTAATTTAGTCATCTCCATTACATTACGTCAAATACGTTGTAGTGCCTGAAAAGCGGAGGTATCTAGTATTACCGAAACCGCCGCTGTTAAAATTGAGTCACTTTTGAGGCACTACGCCTGCGCAACAACATTTACGTGGTAATTGCATATATTGCAATAAAGAAATGAGGAGAGATAATCTTCAACGTCATTATAGGACTTGTCGAGCTGTTCCTGAGCGAGCTGCCCGTGATTTATCTTATGTAGACCGTGTAAGGGGTAGGAATAATGCTCAAAATCAGAATAAGAAGAAGAAACGTAAACGTGAAGGTAAAGGAACATTATTTTTCTTAACTTTTCAAGTTTTTACCAAATACTGGTTTGCAAAAGTATTTCATTTGAAATTATCTCCTTTGATTTCTGGTGTTTATGTTGCAAATGAATTTGGAATTGGAAATAAGAAACATTCTCATGCTGTTGTTGTTACTAAGAAGAAAATGTCTTTTAAAGAGTTTAAAGAACGTTTTCCCCGCCGCATAGCTGATATACAACGTTGTACGAAGTTGAAGGACTCTGTTATATGTATTTCTAAAGAGGACTATAGATGTATATGCCATGATATTGATAAGGACTATCTGTCTGTTATTTGCAAAGCATATCTCCACTCCGAAACCTCCGTTGTTAAAATTGAGTCACTTCTGAGGCACTATGCCTGCGCAACAACATTTACGTGGTAATTGCATATATTGCAATAAAGAAATGAGGAGAGATAATCTTCAACGTCATTATAGGACTTGTCGAGCTGTTCCTGTGCGAGCTGCCCGTGATTTAGCTTATGTAGACCGTGTAAGGGGTAGGAATAATGCTCAAAATCAGAATAAGAAGAAGAAACGTAAACGTGAAGGTAAAGGAACATAATTTTTCTTAACTTTTCAAGTTTTTACCAAATACTGGTTTGCAAAAGTATTTCATTTGAAATTATCTCCTTGGATTTCTGGTGTTTGTGTTGGAAATGAATTTGGAATTGGAAATAAGAAACATTCTCATACTGTTGTTGTTACTAAGAAGAAAATGTCTTTTAAAGAGTTTAAAGAACGTTTTCCCCGTCGCATAGCTGATATACAACGTTGTAAAAAGTTGAAGGACTCTGTTATATGTATTTCTAAAGAGGACTATAGATGTATATGCCATGGTATTGATAAGGACTATCTGTCTGTTATTTGCAAAGCATATCTCCATTCTCAACGTACACCTCGTTTGATACCTACTTCATATCCATATTGTTCCTTCATTCCAACTCTACAACGTCAATTTAAGGAATTTTTCAGACCCTTATATATATCTTCAACGTCATTATAGGACTTGTCGAGCTTTCTTTTATTTTTATTATTTTTGGCGTTTTTATTTTCGTTTCCATGGGCTGTACATCTTTATTTCAGAGTTGCTCTCCCCTTTCCTCAAGTACTTTGCTGTTTTATATGATTTTAAGTTATATTTTGGTTCTTAGTGGTAGCAATTCCGGAATTTTCCGGAATTGTTTTCCGTTTATACATTTTTGGCGTTTTTATTTTCTTTTCCATGGGCTGTACATCTTTATTTCAGAGTTGCTCTCCCTTTTCCGTCCGTTGCACTTTTATATGATTTTAACTTATTTTTTGGTTATTAGTTGTACCAATTCCGGAATTTTCCGGAATTGTTTTCCGTTTAGACATTTTTTGCGTTTTTATTTTCGTTTCCATGGGCTGTACATCTTTATTTCAGAGTTGCTCTCTCCTTATTTTCCGCAAATACCCGTCATTGTTGTAATTTAGTCATCTCCATTACATTACGTCAAATACGTTGTAGTGCCTGAAAAGCGGAGGTATCTAGTATTACCGAAACCGCCACTGTTAAAATTGAGTCACTTTTGAGGCACTACGCCTGCGCAACAACATTTACGTGGTAATTGCATATATTGCAATAAAGAAATGAGGAGAGATAATCTTCAACGTCATTATAGGACTTGTCGAGCTGTTCCTGAGCGAGCTGCCCGTGATTTAGCTTATGTAGACCGTGTAAGGGGTAGGAATAATGCTCAAAATCAGAATAAGAAGAAGAAACGTAAACGTGAAGGTAAAGGAACATTATTTTTCTTAACTTTTCAAGTTTTTACCAAATACTGGTTTGCAAAAGTATTTCATTTGAAATTATCTCCTTTGATTTCTGGTGTTTATGTTGCAAATGAATTTGGAATTGGAAATAAGAAACATTCTCATGCTGTTGTTGTTACTAAGAAGAAAATGTCTTTTAAAGAGTTTAAAGAACGTTTTCCCCGCCGCATAGCTGATATACAACGTTGTACGAAGTTGAAGGACTCTGTTATATGTATTTCTAAAGAGGACTATAGATGTATATGCCATGATATTGATAAGGACTATCTGTCTGTTATTTGCAAAGCATATCTCCACTCCGAAACCTCCGTTGTTAAAATTGAGTCACTTCTGAGGCACTATGCCTGCGCAACAACATTTACGTGGTAATTGCATATATTGCAATAAAGAAATGAGGAGAGATAATCTTCAACGTCATTATAGGACTTGTCGAGCTGTTCCTGTGCGAGCTGCCCGTGATTTAGCTTATGTAGACCGTGTAAGGGGTAGGAATAATGCTCAAAATCAGAATAAGAAGAAGAAACGTAAACGTGAAGGTAAAGGAACATAATTTTTCTTAACTTTTCAAGTTTTTACCAAATACTGGTTTGCAAAAGTATTTCATTTGAAATTATCTCCTTGGATTTCTGGTGTTTGTGTTGGAAATGAATTTGGAATTGGAAATAAGAAACATTCTCATGCTGTTGCTCTTACTGAGAAGAAAATGTCTTTTAAAGAGTTTAAAGAACGTTTTCCCCGCCGCATAGCTGATATACAACGTTGTAAGAAGTTGAAGGACTCTGTTAGATGTATTTCTAAAGAGGACTATAGATGTATATGCCATGGTATTGATAAGGACTATCTGTCTGTTATTTGCAAAGCATATCTCCATTCTCAACGTACATCTCGTTTGATACCTACTTCATATCCATATTGTTCCTTCATTCCTACTCTACAACGTCAATTTAAGGAATTTTTCAGCCCTTATATATATCTTCAACGTCATTATAGGACTTGTCGAGCTTTTTTTTATTTTTATTATTTTTGGCGTTTTTATTTTCGTTTCCATGGGCTGTACATCTTTATTTCAGAGTTGTTCTCCCCTTTCCTCAAGTACTTTGCTCTTTTATATGATTTTAAGTTATATTTTGGTTCTTAGTGGTAGCAATTATCGAATTTTCCGGAATTGTTTACCGTTTATACATTTTTGGCGTTTTTATTTTCTTTTCCATGGGCTGTACATCTTTATTTCAGAGTTGCTCTCCCCTTTCCGTCCGTTGCACTTTTATATGATTTTAACTTTTTTTTTGGTTATTAGTTGTACCAATTCCGGAATTTTCCGGAATTGTTTTCCGTTTAGACATTTTTGGCGTTTTTATTTTCGTTTCCATGGGCTGTACATCTTTATTTCAGAGTTGCTCTCTCCTTATTTTCCGCAAATACCCGTCATTGTTGTAATTTAGTCATCTCCATTACATTACGTCAAATACGTTGTAGTGCCTGAAAAGCGGAGGTATCTAGTATTACCGAAATCGCCGCTGTTAAAATTGAGTCACTTTTGAGGCACTACGCCTGCGCAACAACATTTACGTGGTAATTGCATATATTGCAATAAAGAAATGAGGAGAGATAATCTTCAACGTCATTATAGGGCTTGTCGAGCTGTTCCTGAGCGAGCTGCCCGTGATTTAGCTTATGTAGACCGTGTAAGGGGTAGGAATAATGCTCAAAATCAGAATAAGAAGAAGAAACGTAAACGTGAAGGTAAAGGAACATTATTTTTCTTAACTTTTCAAGTTTTTACCAAATACTGGTTTGCAAAAGTATTTCATTTGAAATTATCTCCTTGGATTTCTGGTGTTTGTGTTGGAAATGAATTTGGAATTGGAAATAAGAAACATTCTCATGCTGTTGCTCTTACTGAGAAGAAAATGTCTTTTAAAGAGTTTAAAGAACGTTTTCCCCGTCGCATAGCTGATATTCAAAGTTGTACGAAGTTGAAGGACTCTGTTAGATGTATTTCTAAAAAGGACTATAGATGTATATGCCATGTTATTGATCAGGACTATCTGTCTGTTATTTGCAAAGCATATCTCCACTCCGAAACCTCTTTTGTTAAAATTGAATCACTTTTGAGGCACTATGCCTGCGCAACAACATTTACTTGGTAATTGCATATATTGCAATAAAGAAATGAGGAGAGATAATCTTCAACGTCATTATAGGACTTGTCGAGCTGTTTCTGAGCGAGCTGCCCGTGATTTAGCTTATGTAGACCGTGTAAGGGGTAGGAATAATGCTCAAAATCAGAATAAGAAGAAGAAACGTAAACGTGAAGGTAAAGGAACATTATTTTTCTTAACTTTTCAAGTTTTTACCAAATACTGGTTTGCAAAAGTATTTCATTTGAAATTATCTCCTTGGATTTCTGGCGTTTGTGTTGGAAATGAATTTGGAATTGGAAATAAGAAACATTCTCATACTGTTGTTGTTACTAAGAAGAAAATGTCTTTTAAAGAGTTTAAAGAACGTTTTCCCCGTCGCATAGCTGATATTCAAAGTTGTAAGAAGTTGAAGGACTCTGTTATATGTATTTCTAAAGAGGACTATAGATGTATATGCCATGGTATTGATAAGGACTATCTGTCTGTTATTTGCAAAGCATATCTCCATTCTCAACGTACACCTCGTTTGATACCTACTTCATATCCATATTGTTCCTTCATTCCAACTCTACAACGTCAATTTAAGGAATTTTTCAGACCCTTATATATATCTTCAACGTCATTATAGGACTTGTCGAGCTTTCTTTTATTTTTATTATTTTTGGCGTTTTTATTTTCGTTTCCATGGGCTGTACATCTTTATTTCAGAGTTGCTCTCCCCTTTCCTCAAGTACTTTGCTGTTTTATATGATTTTAAGTTATATTTTGGTTCTTAGTGGTAGCAATTCCGGAATTTTCCGGAATTGTTTTCCGTTTAGACATTTTTGGCGTTTTTATTTTCTTTTCCATGGGCTGTACATCTTTATTTCAGAGTTGCTCTCCCTTTTCCGTCCGTTGCACTTTTATATGATTTTAACTTATTTTTTGGTTATTAGTTGTACCAATTCCGGAATTTTCCGGAATTGTTTTCCGTTTAGACATTTTTTGCGTTTTTATTTTCGTTTCCATGGGCTGTACATCTTTATTTCAGAGTTGCTCTCTCCTTATTTTCCGGAAATACCCGTCATTGTTGTAATTTAGTCATCTCCATTACATTACGTCAAATACGTTGTAGTGCCTGAAAAGCGGAGGTATCTAGTATTACCGAAACCGCCACTGTTAAAATTGAGTCACTTTTGAGGCACTACGCCTGCGCAACAACATTTACGTGGTAATTGCATATATTGCAATAAAGAAATGAGGAGAGATAATCTTCAACGTCATTATAGGACTTGTCGAGCTGTTCCTGAGCGAGCTGCCCGTGATTTAGCTTATGTAGACCGTGTAAGGGGTAGGAATAATGCTCAAAATCAGAATAAGAAGAAGAAACGTAAACGTGAAGGTAAAGGAACATTATTTTTCTTAACTTTTCAAGTTTTTACCAAATACTGGTTTGCAAAAGTATTTCATTTGAAATTATCTCCTTTGATTTCTGGTGTTTATGTTGCAAATGAATTTGGAATTGGAAATAAGAAACATTCTCATGCTGTTGTTGTTACTAAGAAGAAAATGTCTTTTAAAGAGTTTAAAGAACGTTTTCCCCGTCGCATAGCTGATATACAACGTTGTACGAAGTTGAAGGACTCTGTTATATGTATTTCTAAAGAGGACTATAGATGTATATGCCATGATATTGATAAGGACTATCTGTCTGTTATTTGCAAAGCATATCTCCACTCCGAAACCTCCGTTGTTAAAATTGAGTCACTTCTGAGGCACTATGCCTGCGCAACAACATTTACGTGGTAATTGCATATATTGCAATAAAGAAATGAGGAGAGATAATCTTCAACGTCATTATAGGACTTGTCGAGCTGTTCCTGTGCGAGCTGCCCGTGATTTAGCTTATGTAGACCGTGTAAGGGGTAGGAATAATGCTCAAAATCAGAATAAGAAGAAGAAACGTAAACGTGAAGGTAAAGGAACATAATTTTTCTTAACTTTTCAAGTTTTTACCAAATACTGGTTTGCAAAAGTATTTCATTTGAAATTATCTCCTTGGATTTCTGGTGTTTGTGTTGGAAATGAATTTGGAATTGGAAATAAGAAACATTCTCATGCTGTTGCTCTTACTGAGAAGAAAATGTCTTTTAAAGAGTTTAAAGAACGTTTTCCCCGCCGCATAGCTGATATACAACGTTGTAAGAAGTTGAAGGACTCTGTTAGATGTATTTCTAAAGAGGACTATAGATGTATATGCCATGGTATTGATAAGGACTATCTGTCTGTTATTTGCAAAGCATATCTCCATTCTCAACGTACATCTCGTTTGATACCTACTTCATATCCATATTGTTCCTTCATTCCTACTCTACAACGTCAATTTAAGGAATTTTTCAGCCCTTATATATATCTTCAACGTCATTATAGGACTTGTCGAGCTTTTTTTTATTTTTATTATTTTTGGCGTTTTTATTTTCGTTTCCATGGGCTGTACATCTTTATTTCAGAGTTGTTCTCCCCTTTCCTCAAGTACTTTGCTCTTTTATATGATTTTAAGTTATATTTTGGTTCTTAGTGGTAGCAATTATCGAATTTTCCGGAATTGTTTACCGTTTATACATTTTTGGCGTTTTTATTTTCTTTTCCATGGGCTGTACATCTTTATTTCAGAGTTGCTCTCCCCTTTCCGTCCGTTGCACTTTTATATGATTTTAACTTTTTTTTTGGTTATTAGTTGTACCAATTCCGGAATTTTCCGGAATTGTTTTCCGTTTAGACATTTTTGGCGTTTTTATTTTCGTTTCCATGGGCTGTACATCTTTATTTCAGAGTTGCTCTCTCCTTATTTTCCGCAAATACCCGTCATTGTTGTAATTTAGTCATCTCCATTACATTACGTCAAATACGTTGTAGTGCCTGAAAAGCGGAGGTATCTAGTATTACCGAAATCGCCGCTGTTAAAATTGAGTCACTTTTGAGGCACTACGCCTGCGCAACAACATTTACGTGGTAATTGCATATATTGCAATAAAGAAATGAGGAGAGATAATCTTCAACGTCATTATAGGGCTTGTCGAGCTGTTCCTGAGCGAGCTGCCCGTGATTTAGCTTATGTAGACCGTGTAAGGGGTAGGAATAATGCTCAAAATCAGAATAAGAAGAAGAAACGTAAACGTGAAGGTAAAGGAACATTATTTTTCTTAACTTTTCAAGTTTTTACCAAATACTGGTTTGCAAAAGTATTTCATTTGAAATTATCTCCTTGGATTTCTGGTGTTTGTGTTGGAAATGAATTTGGAATTGGAAATAAGAAACATTCTCATGCTGTTGCTCTTACTGAGAAGAAAATGTCTTTTAAAGAGTTTAAAGAACGTTTTCCCCGTCGCATAGCTGATATTCAAAGTTGTACGAAGTTGAAGGACTCTGTTAGATGTATTTCTAAAAAGGACTATAGATGTATATGCCATGTTATTGATCAGGACTATCTGTCTGTTATTTGCAAAGCATATCTCCACTCCGAAACCTCTTTTGTTAAAATTGAATCACTTTTGAGGCACTATGCCTGCGCAACAACATTTACTTGGTAATTGCATATATTGCAATAAAGAAATGAGGAGAGATAATCTTCAACGTCATTATAGGACTTGTCGAGCTGTTTCTGAGCGAGCTGCCCGTGATTTAGCTTATGTAGACCGTGTAAGGGGTAGGAATAATGCTCAAAATCAGAATAAGAAGAAGAAACGTAAACGTGAAGGTAAAGGAACATTATTTTTCTTAACTTTTCAAGTTTTTACCAAATACTGGTTTGCAAAAGTATTTCATTTGAAATTATCTCCTTGGATTTCTGGCGTTTGTGTTGGAAATGAATTTGGAATTGGAAATAAGAAACATTCTCATACTGTTGTTGTTACTAAGAAGAAAATGTCTTTTAAAGAGTTTAAAGAACGTTTTCCCCGTCGCATAGCTGATATTCAAAGTTGTAAGAAGTTGAAGGACTCTGTTAGATGTATTTCTAAAAAGGACTATAGATGTATATGCCATGTTATTGATAGGGACTATCTGTCTGTTATTTGCAAAGCATATCTCCATTCTCAACGTACATCTCGTTTGAAACCTACTTCATATCCATATTGTTCCTTCATTCCTACTCTACAACGTCAATTTAAGGAATTTTTCAGACCCTTATATATATCTTCAACGTCATTATAGGACTTGTCGAGCTTTTTTTTATTTTTATTATTTTTGGCGTTTTTATTTTCGTTTCCATGGGCTGTACATCTTTATTTCAGAGTTGCTCTCCCCTTTCCTCAAGTACTTTGCTCTTTTATATGATTTTAATTAATATTTTGGTTCTTAGTCGTAGCAATTCCGGAATTTTCCGGAATTGTTTTCCGTTTATACATTTTTGGCGTTGTTATTTTCGTTTCAATGGGCTGTACATCTTTATTTCAGAGTTGCTCTCTCCTTATTTTCCGGAAATACCCGTCATTGTTGTAATTTAGTCATCTCCATTACATTACGTCATATACGTTGTAGTGCCTGAAAAGCGGAGGTATCTAGTATTACCGAAACCGCCGCTGTTAAGATTGAGTCACTTTTGAGGCACTACGCCTGCGCAACAACATTTACGTGGTAATTGCATATATTGCAATAAAGAAATGAGGAGAGATAATCTTCAACGTCATTATAGGACTTGTCGAGCTGTTCCTGAGCGAGCTGCCCGTAATTTAGCTGATGTAGACCGTGTAAGGGGAAGGAATAATGCTCAAAATCAGAATAAGAAGAAGAAACGTAAACGTGAATGTAAAGGAACATTATTTTTCTTAACTTTTCAAGTTTTTACCAAATACTGGTTTGCAAAAGTATTTCATTTGAAATTATCTCCTTGGATTTCTGGTGTTTATGTTGCAAATTAATTTGGAATTGGAAATAAGAAACATTCTCATGCTGTTGTTGTTACTAAGAAGAAAATGTCTTTTAAAGAGTTTAAAGAACGTTTTCCCCGCCGCATAGCTGATATACAACGTTGTACGAAGTTGAAGGACTCTGTTATATGTATTTCTAAAGAGGACTATAGATGTATATGCCATGATATTGATAAGGACTATCTGTCTGTTATTTGCAAAGCATATCTCCATTCTCAACGTACATCTCGTTTGATACCTACTTCATATCCATATTGTTCCTTCATTCCTACTCTACAACGTCAATTTAAGGAATTTTTCAGACCCTTATATATATCTTCAACGTCATTATAGGACTTGTCGAGCTTTTTTTATTTTTATTATTTTTGGCGTTTTTATTTTCGTTTCCATGGGCTGTACATCTTTATTTCAGAGTTGTTCTCCCCTTTCCTCAAGTACTTTGCTCTTTTATATGATTTTAAGTTATATTTTGGTTCTTAGTGGTAGCAATTATCGAATTTTCCGGAATTGTTTACCGTTTATACATTTTTGGCGTTTTTAATTTCTTTTCCATGGGCTGTACATCTTTATTTCAGAGTTGCTCTCCCCTTTCCGTCCGTTGCACTTTTATATGATATTAACTTTTTTTTGTTTATTAGTTGTACCAATTCCAGAATTTTCCGGAATTGTTTTCGTTTAGACATTTTTGGCGTTTTTATTTTCGTTTCCATGGGCTGTACATCTTTATTTCAGAGTTGCTCTCTCCTTATTTTCCGGGAAATACCCGTCATTGTTGTAATTTAGTCATCTCCATTACATTACGTCAAATACGTTGTAGTGCCTGAAAAGCGGAGGTATCTAGTATTACCGAAACCGCCGCTGTTAAAATTGAGTCACTTTTGAGGCACTACGCCTGCGCAACAACATTTACGTGGTAATTGCATATATTGCAATAAAGAAATGAGGAGAGATAATCTTCAACGTCATTATAGGGCTTGTCGAGCTGTTCCTGAGCGAGCTGCCCGTGATTTAGCTTATGTAGACCGTGTAAGGGGTAGGAATAATGCTCAAAATCAGAATAAGAAGAAGAAACGTAAACGTGAATGTAAAGGAACATTATTTTTCTTAACTTTTCAAGTTTTTACCAAATACTGGTTTGCAAAAGTATTTCATTTGAAATTATCTCCTTGGATTTCTGGTGTTTGTGTTGGAAATGAATTTGGAATTGGGAATAAGAAACATTCTCATGCTGTTGCTCTTACTGAGAAGAAAATGTCTTTTAAAGAGTTTAAAGAACGTTTTCCCCGTCGCATAGCTGATATTCAAAGTTGTACGAAGTTGAAGGACTCTGTTAGATGTATTTCTAAAGAGGACTATAGATGTATATGCCATGTTATTGATCAGGACTATCTGTCTGTTATTTGCAAAGCATATCTCCATTCTCAACGTACATCTCGTTTGATACCTACTTCATATCCATATTGTTCCTTCATTCCTACTCTACAACGTCAATTTAAGGAATTTTTCAGACCCTTATATATATCTTCAACGTCATTATAGGACCTGTCGAGCTTTTTTTTTATTTTTATTATTTTTTGCCTTTTTATTTTCGTTTCCATGGGCTGTACATCTTTATTTCAGAATTGCTCTCCCCTTTCCTCAAGTACTTTGCTGTTTTATATGATTTTAATTAATATTTTGGTTCTTAGTCGTAGCAATTCCGAAATTTTCCGGAATTGTTTTCCGTTTATACATTTTTGGCGTTTTTATTTTCTTTTCCATGGGCTGTACATCTTTATTTCAGAGTTGCTCTCCCCTTTCCGTCCGTTGCACTTTTATATGATTTTAACTTATTTTTTAGTTATTAGTTGTACCAATTCCGGAATTTTCCGGAATTGTTTTCCGTTTAGACATTTTTTGCGTTTTTATTTTCGTTTCCATGGGCTGTACATCTTTATTTCAGAGTTGCTCTCTCCTTATTTTCCGGAAATACCCGTCATTGTTGTAATTTAGTCATCTCCATTACATTACGTCAAATACGTTGTAGTGCCTGAAAAGCGGAGGTATCTAGTATTACCGAAACCGCCGCTGTTAAAATTGAGTCACTTTTGAGGCACTACGCCTGCGCAACAACATTTACGTGGTAATTGCATATATTGCAATAAAGAAATGAGGAGAGATAATCTTCAACGTCATTATAGGACTTGTCGAGCTGTTCCTGAGCGAGCTGCCCGTGATTTAGCTTATGTAGACCGTGTAAGGGGTAGGAATAATGCTCAAAATCAGAATAAGAAGAAGAAACGTAAACGTGAAGGTAAACGAACATTATTTTTCTTAACTTTTCAAGTTTTTACCAAATACTGGTTTGCAAAAGTATTTCATTTGAAATTATCTCCTTGGATTTCTGGCGTTTGTGTTGGAAATAAATTTGGAATTGGAAATAAGAAACATTCTCTTACTGTTGTTGTTACTAAGAAGAAAATGTCTTTTAAAGAGTTTAAAGAACGTTTTCCCCGTCGCATAGCTGATATTCAAAGTTGTACGAAGTTGAAGGACTCTGTTAGATGTATTTCTAAAAAGGACTATAGATGTATATGCCATGTTATTGATAAGGACTATCTGTCTGTTATTTGCAAAGCATATCTCCACTCCGAAACCTCTTTTGTTAAAATTGAATCACTTTTGAGGCACTATGCCTGCGCAACAACATTTACTTGGTAATTGCATATATTGCAATAAAGAAATGAGGAGAGATTATCTTCAACGTCATTATAGGACTTGTCGAGCTGTTTCTGAGCGAGCTGCCCGTGATTTAGCTTATGTAGACCGTGTAAGGGGTAGGAATAATGCTCAAAATCAGAATAAGAAGAAGAAACGTAAACGTGAAGGTAAAGGAACATTATTTTTCTTAACTTTTCAAGTTTTTACCAAATACTGGTTTGCAAAAGTATTTCATTTGAAATTATCTCCTTGGATTTCTGGTGTTTGTGTTGGAAATGAATTTGGAATTGGAAATAAGAAACATTCTCATGCTGTTGTTGTTACTAAGAAGAAAATGTCTTTTAAAGAGTTTAAAGAACGTTTTCCCCGCCGCATAGCTGATATACAACGTTGTAAAAAGTTGAAGGACTCTGTTATATGTATTTCTAAAGAGGACTATAGATGTATATGCCATGGTATTGATAAGGACTATCTGTCTGTTATTTGCAAAGCATATCTCCATTCTCAACGTACATCTCGTTTGAACCTACTTCATATCCATATTGTTCCTTCATTCCTACTCAACAACGTCAATTTAAGGAATTTTTCAGACCCTTATATATATCTTCAACGTCATTATAGGACTTGTCGAGCTTTTTTTTATTTTTATTATTTTTGGCGTTTTTATTTTCGTTTCCATGGGCTGTACATCTTTATTTCAGAGTTGTTCTCCCCTTTCCTCAAGTACTTTGCTGTTTTCTATGATTTTAAATTATATTTTGGTTCTTAGTCGTAGCAATTCCGGAATTTTCCGGAATTGTTTTCCGTTTATACATTTTTGGCGTTTTTATTTACTTTTCCATGGGCTGTACATCTTTATTTCAGAGTTGCTCTCTCCTTATTTTCCGGAAATACCCGTCATTGTTGTAATTTAGTCATTTCCATTACATTACGTCATATACGTTGTAGTGCCTGAAAAGCGGAGGTATCCAGTATTACCGAAACCGCCGCTGTTAAGATTGAGTCACTTTTGAGGCACTACGCCTGCGCAACAACATTTACGTGGTAATTGCATATATTGCAATAAAGAAATGAGGAGAGATAATCTTCAACGTCATTATAGGACTTGTCGAGCTGTTCCTGAGCGAGCTGCCCGTGATTTAGCTTTATGTAGACCGTGTAAGGGGTAGGAATAATGCTCAAAATCAGAATAAGAAGAAACGTAAACGTGAAGGTAAAGGAACATTATTTTTCTTAACTTTTCAAGTTTTTACCAAATACTGGTTTGCAAAACTATTTCATTTGAAATTATCTCCTTGGATTTCTGGTGTTTATGTTGCAAATTAATTTGGAATTGGAAATAAGAAACATTTTCATGCTGTTGTTGTTACTAAGAAGAAAATGTCTTTTAAAGAGTTTAAAGAACGTTTTCCCCGCCGCATAGCTGATATACAACGTTGTAAGAAGTTGGACTCTGTTAGATATATTTCTAAAGAGGACTATAGATGTATATGCCATGGTATTGATAAGGACTATCTGTCTGTTATTTGCAAAGCATATCTCCATTCTCAACGTACATCTCGTTTGATACCTACTTCATATCCATATTGTTCCTTCATTCCTACTCAACAACGTCAATTTAAGGAATTTTTCAGACCCTTATATATATCTTCAACGTCATTATAGGACTTGTCGAGCTTTCTTTTATTTTTATTATTTTTGGCGTTTTTATTTCCGTTTCCATGGGCTGTACATCTTTATTTCAGAGTTGCTCTCCCCTTTCCTTAAGTTCTTTGCTGTTTTATATGATTTTAAGTTATATTTGGGTTCTTAGTCATTGCAATTCCGGAATTTTCCGGAATTGTTTTCCGATTATTCATTTTTGGCGTTTTTATTTTCGTTTCCATGGGCTGTACATCTTTATTTCAGAGTTGCTCTCCCCTTTCCTCAAGTACTTTGCTGTTTTATATGATTTTAAGTTATATTTTGGTTCTTAGTCGTAGCAATTCCGGAATTTTGCGGAATTGTTTTCCGTTTAGACATTTTTGGCGTTTTTATATTCGTTTCCATGGGCTGTACATCTTTATTTCAGTGTTGCTCTCTCCTTATTTTCCGGAAATACCCGTCATTGTTGTAATTTAGTCATCTCCATTACATTACGTCATATACGTTGTAGTGCCTGAAAAGCGGAGGTATCTAGGATAACTGAAACCGCCGCTGTTAAAATTGAGTCACTTTTGAGGCACTACGCCTGCGCAACAACATTTACGTGGTAATTGCATATATTGCAATAAAGAAATGAGGAGAGATAATCTTCAACGTCATTATAGGACTTGTCAAGCTGTTCCTGAGCGAGCTGCCCGTGATTTAGCTTATGTAGACCGTGTAAAGGGTAGGAATAATGCTCAAAATCAGAATAAGAAGAAGAAACGTAAACGTGAAGGTAAAGGAACATTATTTTTCTTAACTTTTCAAGTTTTTACCAAATACTGGTTTGCAAAAATATTTCATTTGAAATTATCTCCTTGGATTTCTGGTGTTTATGTTGCAAATGAATTTGGAATTGGAAATAAGAAACATTCTCATGCTGTTGTTGTTACTAAGAAGAAAATGTCTTTTAAAGAGTTTAAAGAACGTTTTCCCCGCCGCATAGCTGATATACAACGTTCTACGAAGTTGAAGGACTCTGTTATATGTATTTCTAAAAAGGACTATAGATGTATATGCCATGTTATTGATAAGGACTATCTGTCTGTTATTTGCAAAGCATATCTCCACTCCGAAACCTCCGTTGTTAGAATTGAATCACTTTTGAGGCACTATGCCTGCGCAACAACATTTACTTGGTAATTGCATATATTGCAATAAAGAAATGAGGAGAGATAATCTTCAACGTCATTATAGGACTTGTCGAGCTGTTCCTGAGCGAGCTGCCCGTGATTTAGCTTATGTAGACCGTGTAAGGGGTAGGAATAATGCTCAAAATCAGAATAAGAAGAAGAAACGTAAACGTGAAGGTAAAGGAACATTATTTTTCTTAACTTTTCAAGTTTTTACCAAATACTAGTTTGCAAAACTATTTCATTTGAAATTATCTCCTTGGTTTTCTGGTGTTTGTGTTGGAACTGAATTTGGAATTGGAAATAAGAAACATTTTCATGCTGTTGTTACTAAGAAGAAAATGTCTTTTAAAGAGTTTAAAGAACGTTTTCCCCGCCGCATAGCTGATATACAACGTTGTAAGAAGTTGGACTCTGTTAGATATATTTCTAAAGAGGACTATAGATGTATATGCCATGGTATTGATAAGGACTATCTGTCTGTTATTTGCAAAGCATATCTCCATTCTCAACGTACATCTCGTTTGATACCTACTTCATATCCATATTGTTCCTTCATTCCTACTCAACAACGTCAATTTAAGGAATTTTTCAGACCCTTATATATATCTTCAACGTCATTATAGGACTTGTCGAGCTTTCTTTTATTTTTATTATTTTTGGCGTTTTTATTTTCGTTTCCATGGGCTGTACATCTTTATTTCAGAGTTGCTCTCCCCTTTCCTTAAGTTCTTTGCTGTTTTATATGATTTTAAGTTATATTTGGGTTCTTAGTCATTGCAATTCCGGAATTTTCCGGAATTGTTTTCCGATTATTCATTTTTGGCGTTTTTATTTTCGTTTCCATGGGCTGTACATCTTTATTTCAGAGTTGCTCTCTCCTTATTTTCCGGAAATACCCGTCATTGTTGTAATTTAGTCATCTCCATTACATTACGTCATATACGTTGTAGTGCCTGAAAAGCGGAGGTATCTAGTATTACCGAAACCGCCGCTGTTAAGATTGAGTCACTTTTGAGGCACTACGCCTGCGCAACAACATTTACGTGGTAATTGCATATATTGCAATAAAGAAATGAGGAGAGATAATCTTCAACGTCATTATAGGACTTGTCGAGCTGTTCCTGAGCGAGCTGCCCGTAATTTAGCTGAAGTAGACCGTGTAAGGGGAAGGAATAATGCTCAAAATCAGAATAAGAAGAAGAAACGTAAACGTGAATGTAAAGGAACATTATTTTTCTTAACTTTTCAAGTTTTTACCAAATACTGGTTTGCAAAAGTATTTCATTTGAAATTATCTCCTTGGATTTCTGGTGTTTATGTTGCAAATTAATTTGGAATTGGAAATAAGAAACATTCTCATGCTGTTGTTGTTACTAAGAAGAAAATGTCTTTTAAAGAGTTTAAAGAACGTTTTCCCCGCCGCATAGCTGATATACAACGTTGTACGAAGTTGAAGGACTCTGTTATATGTATTTCTAAAGAGGACTATAGATGTATATGCCATGATATTGATAAGGACTATCTGTCTGTTATTTGCAAAGCATATCTCCATTCTCAACGTACATCTCGTTTGATACCTACTTCATATCCATATTGTTCCTTCATTCCTACTCTATAACGTCAATTTAAGGAATTTTTCAGACCCTTATATATATCTTCAACGTCATTATAGGACTTGTCGAGCTTTTTTTATTTTTATTATTTTTGGCGTTTTTATTTTCGTTTCCATGGGCTGTACATCTTTATTTCAGAGTTGTTCTCCCCTTTCCTCAAGTACTTTGCTCTTTTATATGATTTTAAGTTATATTTTGGTTCTTAGTGGTAGCAATTATCGAATTTTCCGGAATTGTTTACCGTTTATACATTTTTGGCGTTTTTATTTTCTTTTCCATGGGCTGTACATCTTTATTTCAGAGTTGCTCTCTCCTTATTTTCCGCAAATACCCGTCATTGTTGTAATTTAGTCATCTCCATTACATTACGTCAAATACGTTGTAGTGCCTGAAAAGCGGAGGTATCTAGTATTACCGAAACCGCCGCTGTTAAAATTGAGTCACTTTTGAGGCACTACGCCTGCGCAACAACATTTACGTGGTAATTGCATATATTGCAATAAAGAAATGAGGAGAGATAATCTTCAACGTCATTATAGGGCTTGTCGAGCTGTTCCTGAGCGAGCTGCCCGTGATTTAGCTTATGTAGACCGTGTAAGAGGTAGGAATAATGCTCAAAATCAGAATAAGAAGAAGAAACGTAAACGTGAATGTAAAGGAACATTGTTTTTCTTAACTTTTCAAGTTTTTACCAAATACTGGTTTGCAAAAGTATTTCATTTGAAATTATCTCCTTGGATTTCTGGTGTTTGTGTTGGAAATGAATTTGGAATTGGGAATAAGAAACATTCTCATGCTGTTGTTGTTACTAAGAAGAAAATGTCTTTTAAAGAGTTTAAAGAACGTTTTCCCCGTCGCATAGCTGATATTCAAAGTTGTACGAAGTTGAAGGACTCTGTTAGATGTATTTTTAAAGAGGACTATAGATGTATATGCCATGTTATTGATCAGGACTATCTGTCTGTTATTTGCAAAGCATATCTCCACTCCGAAACCTCTTTTGTTAAAATTGAATCACTTTTGAGGCACTATGCCTGCGCAACAAAATTTACTTGGTAATTGCATATATTGCAATAAAGAAATGAGGAGAGATAATCTTCAACGTCATTATAGGGCTTGTCGAGCTGTTCCTGAGCGAGCTGCCCGTGATTTAGCTTATGTAGACCGTGTAAGGGGTAGGAATAATGCTCAAAATCAGAATAAGAAGACGAAACGTAAACGTGAATGTAAAGGAACATTATTTTTCTTAACTTTTCAAGTTTTTACCAAATACTGGTTTGCAAAAATATTTCATTTGAAATTATCTCCTTGGATTTCTGGTGTTTGTGTTGGAAATGAATTTGGAATTGGGAATAAGAAACATTCTCATGCTGTTGCTCTTACTGAGAAGAAAATGTCTTTTAAAGAGTTTAAAGAACGTTTTCCCCGTCGCATAGCTGATATTCAAAGTTGTACGAAGTTGAAGGACTCTGTTAGATGTATTTCTAAAGAGGACTATAGATGTATATGCCATGTTATTGATCAGGACTATCTCTCTGTTATTTGCAAAGCATATCTCCACTCCGAAACCTCTTTTGTTAAAATTGAGTCACTTTTGAGGCACTACGCCTGCGCAACAACATTTACGTGGTAATTGCATATATTGCAATAAAGAAATGAGGAGAGATAATCTTCAACGTCATTATAGGACTTGTCGAGCTGTTCCTGAGCGAGCTGCCCGTGATTTAGCTTATGTAGACCGTGTAAAGGGTAGGAATAATGCTCAAAATCAGAATAAGAAGAAGAAACGTAAACGTGAAGGTAAAGGAACATTATTTTTCTTAACTTTTCAAGTTTTTACCAAATACTGGTTTGCAAAAATATTTCATTTGAAATTATCTCCTTGGATTTCAGGTGTTTATGTTGCAAATGAATTTGGAATTGGAAATAAGAAACATTCTCATGCTGTTGTTGTTACTAAGAAGAAAATGTCTTTTAAAGAGTTTAAAGAACGTTTTCCCCGCCGCATAGCTGATATACAACGTTCTACGAAGTTGAAGGACTCTGTTATATGTATTTCTAAAAAGGACTATAGATGTATATGCCATGTTATTGATAAGGACTATCTGTCTGTTATTTGCAAAGCATATCTCCACTCCGAAACCTCTTTTGTTAAAATTGAATCACTTTTGAGGCACTATGCCTGCGCAACAACATTTACTTGGTAATTGCATATATTGCAATAAAGAAATGAGGAGAGATTATCTTCAACGTCATTATAGGACTTGTCGAGCTGTTTCTGAGCGAGCTGCCCGTGATTTAGCTTATGTAGACCGTGTAAGGGGTAGGAATAATGCTCAAAATCAGAATAAGAAGAAGAAACGTAAACGTGAAGGTAAAGGAACATTATTTTTCTTAACTTTTCAAGTTTTTACCAAATACTGGTTTGCAAAACTATTTCATTTGAAATTATCTCCTTGGATTTCTGGTGTTTGTGTTGGAAATGAATTTGGAATTGGAAATAAGAAACATTCTCATGCTGTTGTTGTTACTAAGAAGAAAATGTCTTTTAAAGAGTTTAAAGAACGTTTTCCCCGCCGCATAGCTGATATACAACGTTGTAAAAAGTTGAAGGACTCTGTTATATGTATTTCTAAAGAGGACTATAGATGTATATGCCATGGTATTGATAAGGACTATCTGTCTGTTATTTGCAAAGCATATCTCCATTCTCAACGTACATCTCGTTTGATACCTACTTCATATCCATATTGTTCCTTCATTCCTACTCAACAACGTCAATTTAAGGAATTTTTCAGACCCTTATATATATCTTCAACGTCATTATAGGACTTGTCGAGCTTTTTTTTATTTTTATTATTTTTGGCGTTTTTATTTTCGTTTCCATGGGCTGTACATCTTTATTTCAGAGTTGTTCTCCCCTTTCCTCAAGTACTTTGCTGTTTTCTATGATTTTAAATTATATTTTGGTTCTTAGTCGTAGCAATTCCGGAATTTTCCGGAATTGTTTTCCGTTTATACATTTTTGGCGTTTTTATTTACTTTTCCATGGGCTGTACATCTTTATTTCAGAGTTGCTCTCTCCTTATTTTCCGGAAATACCCGTCATTGTTGTAATTTAGTCATTTCCATTACATTACGTCATATACGTTGTAGTGCCTGAAAAGCGGAGGTATCCAGTATTACCGAAACCGCCGCTGTTAAGATTGAGTCACTTTTGAGGCACTACGCCTGCGCAACAACATTTACGTGGTAATTGCATATATTGCAATAAAGAAATGAGGAGAGATAATCTTCAACGTCATTATAGGACTTGTCGAGCTGTTCCTGAGCGAGCTGCCCGTGATTTAGCTTTATGTAGACCGTGTAAGGGGTAGGAATAATGCTCAAAATCAGAATAAGAAGAAACGTAAACGTGAAGGTAAAGGAACATTATTTTTCTTAACTTTTCAAGTTTTTACCAAATACTGGTTTGCAAAACTATTTCATTTGAAATTATCTCCTTGGATTTCTGGTGTTTATGTTGCAAATTAATTTGGAATTGGAAATAAGAAACATTTTCATGCTGTTGTTGTTACTAAGAAGAAAATGTCTTTTAAAGAGTTTAAAGAACGTTTTCCCCGCCGCATAGCTGATATACAACGTTGTAAGAAGTTGGACTCTGTTAGATATATTTCTAAAGAGGACTATAGATGTATATGCCATGGTATTGATAAGGACTATCTGTCTGTTATTTGCAAAGCATATCTCCATTCTCAACGTACATCTCGTTTGATACCTACTTCATATCCATATTGTTCCTTCATTCCTACTCAACAACGTCAATTTAAGGAATTTTTCAGACCCTTATATATATCTTCAACGTCATTATAGGACTTGTCGAGCTTTCTTTTATTTTTATTATTTTTGGCGTTTTTATTTTCGTTTCCATGGGCTGTACATCTTTATTTCAGAGTTGCTCTCCCCTTTCCTTAAGTTCTTTGCTGTTTTATATGATTTTAAGTTATATTTGGGTTCTTAGTCATTGCAATTCCGGAATTTTCCGGAATTGTTTTCGGATTATTCATTTTTGGCGTTTTTATTTTCGTTTCCATGGGCTGTACATCTTTATTTCAGAGTTGCTCTCCCCTTTCCTCAAGTACTTTGCTGTTTTATATGATTTTAAGTTATATTTTGGTTCTTAGTCGTAGCAATTCCGGAATTTTGCGGAATTGTTTTCCGTTTAGACATTTTTGGCGTTTTTATATTCGTTTCCATGGGCTGTACATCTTTATTTCAGTGTTGCTCTCTCCTTATTTTCCGGAAATACCCGTCATTGTTGTAATTTAGTCATCTCCATTACATTACGTCATATACGTTGTAGTGCCTGAAAAGCGGAGGTATCTAGGATAACTGAAACCGCCGCTGTTAAAATTGAGTCACTTTTGAGGCACTACGCCTGCGCAACAACATTTACGTGGTAATTGCATATATTGCAATAAAGAAATGAGGAGAGATAATCTTCAACGTCATTATAGGACTTGTCGAGCTGTTCCTGAGCGAGCTGCCCGTGATTTAGCTTATGTAGACCGTGTAAAGGGTAGGAATAATGCTCAAAATCAGAATAAGAAGAAGAAACGTAAACGTGAAGGTAAAGGAACATTATTTTTCTTAACTTTTCAAGTTTTTACCAAATACTGGTTTGCAAAAATATTTCATTTGAAATTATCTCCTTGGATTTCTGGTGTTTATGTTGCAAATGAATTTGGAATTGGAAATAAGAAACATTCTCATGCTGTTGTTGTTACTAAGAAGAAAATGTCTTTTAAAGAGTTTAAAGAACGTTTTCCCCGCCGCATAGCTGATATACAACGTTCTACGAAGTTGAAGGACTCTGTTATATGTATTTCTAAAAAGGACTATAGATGTATATGCCATGTTATTGATAAGGACTATCTGTCTGTTATTTGCAAAGCATATCTCCACTCCGAAACCTCCGTTGTTAGAATTGAATCACTTTTGAGGCACTATGCCTGCGCAACAACATTTACGTGGTAATTGCATATATTGCAATAAAGAAATGAGGAGAGATAATCTTCAACGTCATTATAGGACTTGTCGAGCTGTTCCTGAGCGAGCTGCCCGTGATTTAGCTTATGTAGACCGTGTAAGGGGTAGGAATAATGCTCAAAATCAGAATAAGAACAAGAAACGTAAACGTGAAGGTAAAGGAACATTATTTTTCTTAACTTTTCAAGTTTTTACCAAATACTAGTTTGCAAAACTATTTCATTTGAAATTATCTCCTTGGTTTTCTGGTGTTTGTGTTGGAACTGAATTTGGAATTGGAAATAAGAAACATTTTCATGCTGTTGTTACTAAGAAGAAAATGTCTTTTAAAGAGTTTAAAGAACGTTTTCCCCGCCGCATAGCTGATATACAACGTTGTAAGAAGTTGGACTCTGTTAGATATATTTCTAAAGAGGACTATAGATGTATATGCCATGGTATTGATAAGGACTATCTGTCTGTTATTTGCAAAGCATATCTCCATTCTCAACGTACATCTCGTTTGATACCTACTTCATATCCATATTGTTCCTTCATTCCTACTCAACAACGTCAATTTAAGGAATTTTTCAGACCCTTATATATATCTTCAACGTCATTATAGGACTTGTCGAGCTTTCTTTTATTTTTATTATTTTTGGCGTTTTTATTTTCGTTTCCATGGGCTGTACATCTTTATTTCAGAGTTGCTCTCCCCTTTCCTTAAGTTCTTTGCTGTTTTATATGATTTTAAGTTATATTTGGGTTCTTAGTCATTGCAATTCCGGAATTTTCCGGAATTGTTTTCCGATTATTCATTTTTGGCGTTTTTATTTTCGTTTCCATGGGCTGTACATCTTTATTTCAGAGTTGCTCTCTCCTTATTTTCCGGAAATACCCGTCATTGTTGTAATTTAGTCATCTCCATTACATTACGTCATATACGTTGTAGTGCCTGAAAAGCGGAGGTATCTAGTATTACCGAAACCGCCGCTGTTAAGATTGAGTCACTTTTGAGGCACTACGCCTGCGCAACAACATTTACGTGGTAATTGCATATATTGCAATAAAGAAATGAGGAGAGATAATCTTCAACGTCATTATAGGACTTGTCGAGCTGTTCCTGAGCGAGCTGCCCGTAATTTAGCTGAAGTAGACCGTGTAAGGGGAAGGAATAATGCTCAAAATCAGAATAAGAAGAAGAAACGTAAACGTGAATGTAAAGGAACATTATTTTTCTTAACTTTTCAAGTTTTTACCAAATACTGGTTTGCAAAAGTATTTCATTTGAAATTATCTCCTTGGATTTCTGGTGTTTATGTTGCAAATGAATTTGGAATTGGAAATAAGAAACATTCTCATGCTGTTGTTGTTACTAAGAAGAAAATGTCTTTTAAAGAGTTTAAAGAACGTTTTCCCCGCCGCATAGCTGATATACAACGTTGTACGAAGTTGAAGGACTCTGTTATATGTATTTCTAAAGAGGACTATAGATGTATATGCCATGATATTGATAAGGACTATCTGTCTGTTATTTGCAAAGCATATCTCCATTCTCAACGTACATCTCGTTTGATACCTACTTCATATCCATATTGTTCCTTCATTCCTACTCTATAACGTCAATTTAAGGAATTTTTCAGACCCTTATATATATCTTCAACGTCATTATAGGACTTGTCGAGCTTTTTTTATTTTTATTATTTTTGGCGTTTTTATTTTCGTTTCCATGGGCTGTACATCTTTATTTCAGAGTTGTTCTCCCCTTTCCTCAAGTACTTTGCTCTTTTATATGATTTTAAGTTATATTTTGGTTCTTAGTGGTAGCAATTATCGAATTTTCCGGAATTGTTTACCGTTTATACATTTTTGGCGTTTTTATTTTCTTTTCCATGGGCTGTACATCTTTATTTCAGAGTTGCTCTCCCCTTTCCGTCCGTTGCACTTTTATATGATATTAACTTTTTTTTGTTTATTAGTTGTACCAATTCCGGAATTTTCCGGAATTGTTTTCCGTTTAGACATTTTTTGCGTTTTTATTTTCGTTTCCATGGGCTGTACATCTTTATTTCAGAGTTGCTCTCTCCTTATTTTCCGGAAATACCCGTCATTGTTGTAATTTAGTCATCTCCATTACATTACGTCAAATACGTTGTAGTGCCTGAAAAGCGGAGGTATCTAGTATTACCGAAACCGCCGCTGTTAAAATTGAGTCACTTTTGAGGCACTACGCCTGCGCAACAACATTTACGTGGTAATTGCATATATTGCAATAAAGAAATGAGGAGAGATAATCTTCAACGTCATTATAGGGCTTGTCGAGCTGTTCCTGAGCGAGCTGCCCGTGATTTAGCTTATGTAGACCGTGTAAGGGGTAGGAATAATGCTCAAAATCAGAATAAGAAGACGAAACGTAAACGTGAATGTAAAGGAACATTATTTTTCTTAACTTTTCAAGTTTTTACCAAATACTGGTTTGCAAAAGTATTTCATTTGAAATTATCTCCTTGGATTTCTGGTGTTTGTGTTGGAAATGAATTTGGAATTGGGAATAAGAAACATTCTCATGCTGTTGCTCTTACTGAGAAGAAAATGTCTTTTAAAGAGTTTAAAGAACGTTTTCCCCGTCGCATAGCTGATATTCAAAGTTGTACGAAGTTGAAGGACTCTGTTAGATGTATTTCTAAAGAGGACTATAGATGTATATGCCATGTTATTGATCAGGACTATCTGTCTGTTATTTGCAAAGCATATCTCCATTCTCAACGTACATCTCGTTTGATACCTACTTCATATCCATATTGTTCCTTCATTCCTACTCTACAACGTCAATTTAAGGAATTTTTCAGACCCTTATATATATCTTCAACGTCATTATAGGACCTGTCGAGCTTTTTTTTTATTTTTATTATTTTTGGCGTTTTTATTTTCGTTTCCATGGGCTGTACATCTTTATTTCAGAGTTGCTCTCCCCTTTCCTCAAGTACTTTGCTGTTTTATATGATTTTAATTAATATTTTGGTTCTTAGTCGTAGCAATTCCGAAATTTTCCGGAATTGTTTTCCGTTTATACATTTTTGGCGTTTTTATTTTCTTTTCCATGGCCTGTACATCTTTATTTCAGAGTTGCTCTCCCCTTTCCGTCCGTTGCACTTTTATATGATTTTAACTTATTTTTTGGTTATTAGTTGTACCAATTCCGGAATTTTCCGGAATTGTTTTCCGTTTAGACATTTTTTGCGTTTTTATTTTCGTTTCCATGGGCTGTACATCTTTATTTCAGAGTTGCTCTCTCCTTATTTTCCGGAAATACCCGTCATTGTTGTAATTTAGTCATCTCCATTACATTACGTCAAATACGTTGTAGTGCCTGAAAAGCGGAGGTATCTAGTATTACCGAAACCGCCGCTGTTAAAATTGAGTCACTTTTGAGGCACTACGCCTGCGCAACAACATTTACGTGGTAATTGCATATATTGCAATAAAGAAATGAGGAGAGATAATCTTCAACGTCATTATAGGGCTTGTCGAGCTGTTCCTGAGCGAGCTGCCCGTGATTTAGCTTATGTAGACCGTGTAAGGGGTAGGAATAATGCTCAAAATCAGAATAAGAAGACGAAACGTAAACGTGAATGTAAAGGAACATTATTTTTCTTAACTTTTCAAGTTTTTACCAAATACTGGTTTGCAAAAGTATTTCATTTGAAATTATCTCCTTGGATTTCTGGTGTTTGTGTTGGAAATGAATTTGGAATTGGGAATAAGAAACATTCTCATGCTGTTGCTCTTACTGAGAAGAAAATGTCTTTTAAAGAGTTTAAAGAACGTTTTCCCCGTCGCATAGCTGATATTCAAAGTTGTACGAAGTTGAAGGACTCTGTTAGATGTATTTCTAAAGAGGACTATAGATGTATATGCCATGTTATTGATCAGGACTATCTGTCTGTTATTTGCAAAGCATATCTCCATTCTCAACGTACATCTCGTTTGATACCTACTTCATATCCATATTGTTCCTTCATTCCTACTCTACAACGTCAATTTAAGGAATTTTTCAGACCCTTATATATATCTTCAACGTCATTATAGGACCTGTCGAGCTTTTTTTTTATTTTTATTATTTTTGGCGTTTTTATTTTCGTTTCCATGGGCTGTACATCTTTATTTCAGAGTTGCTCTCCCCTTTCCTCAAGTACTTTGCTGTTTTATATGATTTTAATTAATATTTTGGTTCTTAGTCGTAGCAATTCCGAAATTTTCCGGAATTGTTTTCCGTTTATACATTTTTGGCGTTTTTATTTTCTTTTCCATGGCCTGTACATCTTTATTTCAGAGTTGCTCTCCCCTTTCCGTCCGTTGCACTTTTATATGATTTTAACTTATTTTTTGGTTATTAGTTGTACCAATTCCGGAATTTTCCGGAATTGTTTTCCGTTTAGACATTTTTTGCGTTTTTATTTTCGTTTCCATGGGCTGTACATCTTTATTTCAGAGTTGCTCTCTCCTTATTTTCCGGAAATACCCGTCATTGTTGTAATTTAGTCATCTCCATTACATTACGTCAAATACGTTGTAGTGCCTGAAAAGCGGAGGTATCTAGTATTACCGAAACCGCCGCTGTTAAAATTGAGTCACTTTTGAGGCACTACGCCTGCGCAACAACATTTACGTGGTAATTGCATATATTGCAATAAAGAAATGAGGAGAGATAATCTTCAACGTCATTATAGGACTTGTCGAGCTGTTCCTGAGCGAGCTGCCCGTGATTTAGCTTATGTAGACCGTGTAAGGGGTAGGAATAATGCTCAAAATCAGAATAAGAAGAAGAAACGTAAACGTGAAGGTAAAGGAACATTATTTTTCTTAACTTTTCAAGTTTTTACCAAATACTGGTTTGCAAAAGTATTTCATTTGAAATTATCTCCTTGGATTTCTGGCGTTTGTGTTGGAAATAAATTTGGAATTGGAAATAAGAAACATTCTCTTACTGTTGTTGTTACTAAGAAGAAAATGTCTTTTAAAGAGTTTAAAGAACGTTTTCCCCGTCGCATAGCTGATATTCAAAGTTGTACGAAGTTGAAGGACTCTGTTAGATGTATTTCTAAAAAGGACTATAGATGTATATGCCATGTTATTGATCAGGACTATCTGTCTGTTATTTGCAAAGCATATCTCCACTCCGAAACCTCCGTTGTTAAAATTGAATCACTTTTGAGGCACTATGCCTGCGCAACAACATTTACTTGGTAATTGCATATATTGCAATAAAGAAATGAGGAGAGATTATCTTCAACGTCATTATAGGACTTGTCGAGCTGTTTCTGAGCGAGCTGCCCGTGATTTAGCTTATGTAGACCGTGTAAGGGGTAGGAATAATGCTCAAAATCAGAATAAGAAGAAGAAACGTAAACGTGAAGGTAAAGGAACATTATTTTTCTTAACTTTTCAAGTTTTTACCAAATACTGGTTTGCAAAACTATTTCATTTGAAATTATCTCCTTGGATTTCTGGTGTTTGTGTTGGAAATGAATTTGGAATTGGAAATAAGAAACATTCTCATGCTGTTGTTGTTACTAAGAAGAAAATGTCTTTTAAAGAGTTTAAAGAACGTTTTCCCCGCCGCATAGCTGATATACAACGTTGTACGAAGTTGAAGGACTCTGTTATATGTATTTCTAAAGAGGACTATAGATGTATATGCCATGGTATTGATAAGGACTATCTGTCTGTTATTTGCAAAGCATATCTCCATTCTCAACGTACATCTCGTTTGATACCTACTTCATATCCATATTGTTCCTTCATTCCTACTCAACAACGTCAATTTAAGGAATTTTTCAGACCCTTATATATATCTTCAACGTCATTATAGGACTTGTCGAGCTTTTTTTTATTTTTATTATTTTTGGCGTTTTCATTTTCGTTTCCATGGGCTGTACATCTTTATTTCAGAGTTGTTCTCCCCTTTCCTCAAGTACTTTGCTGTTTTATATGATTTTAAATTATATTTTGGTTCTTAGTCGTAGCAATTCCGGAATTTTCCGGAATTGTTTTCCGTTTATACATTTTTGGCGTTTTTATTTTCTTTTCCATGGGCTGTACATCTTTATTTCAGAGTTGCTCTCTCCTTATTTTCCGGAAATACCCGTCATTGTTGTAATTTAGTCATCTCCATTACATTACGTCATATACGTTGTAGTGCCTGAAAAGCGGAGGTATCCAGTATTACCGAAACCGCCGCTGTTAAGATTGAGTCACTTTTGAGGCACTACGCCTGCGCAACAACATTTACGTGGTAATTGCATATATTGCAATAAAGAAATGAGGAGAGATAATCTTCAACGTCATTATAGGACTTGTCGAGCTGTTCCTGAGCGAGCTGCCCGTGATTTAGCTTTATGTAGACCGTGTAAGGGGTAGGAATAATGCTCAAAATCAGAATAAGAAGAAACGTAAACGTGAAGGTAAAGGAACATTATTTTTCTTAACTTTTCAAGTTTTTACCAAATACTGGTTTGCAAAACTATTTCATTTGAAATTATCTCCTTGGATTTCTGGTGTTTATGTTGCAAATTAATTTGGAATTGGAAATAAGAAACATTTTCATGCTGTTGTTGTTACTAAGAAGAAAATGTCTTTTAAAGAGTTTAAAGAACGTTTTCCCCGCCGCATAGCTGATATACAACGTTGTAAGAAGTTGGACTCTGTTAGATATATTTCTAAAGAGGACTATAGATGTATATGCCATGGTATTGATAAGGACTATCTGTCTGTTATTTGCAAAGCATATCTCCATTCTCAACGTACATCTCGTTTGATACCTACTTCATATCCATATTGTTCCTTCATTCCTACTCAACAACGTCAATTTAAGGAATTTTTCAGACCCTTATATATATCTTCAACGTCATTATAGGACTTGTCGAGCTTTCTTTTATTTTTATTATTTTTGGCGTTTTTATTTTCGTTTCCATGGGCTGTACATCTTTATTTTAGAGTTGCTCCCCCCTTTCCTTAAGTTCTTTGCTGTTTTATATGATTTTAAGTTATATTTGGGTTCTTAGTCATTGCAATTCCGGAATTTTCCGGAATTCTTTTCCGATTATTCATTTTTGGCGTTTTTATTTTCGTTTCCATGGGCTGTACATCTTTATTTCAGAGTTGCTCTCCCCTTTCCTCAAGTACTTTGCTGTTTTATATGATTTTAAGTTATATTTTGGTTCTTAGTCGTAGCAATTCCGGAATTTTGCGGAATTGTTTTCCGTTTAGACATTTTTGGCGTTTTTATATTCGTTTCCATGGGCTGTACATTTTTATTTCAGTGTTGCTGTCTCCTTATTTTCCGGAAATACCCGTCATTGTTGTAATTTAGTCATCTCCATTACATTACGTCATATACGTTGTAGTGCCTGAAAAGCGGAGGTATCTAGGATAACTGAAACCGCCGCTGTTAAAATTGAGTCACTTTTGAGGCACTACGCCTGCGCAACAACATTTACGTGGTAATTGCATATATTGCAATAAAGAAATGAGGAGAGATAATCTTCAACGTCATTATAGGACTTGTCGAGCTGTTCCTGAGCGAGCTGCCCGTGATTTAGCTTATGTAGACCGTGTAAAGGGTAGGAATAATGCTCAAAATCAGAATAAGAAGAAGAAACGTAAACGTGAAGGTAAAGGAACATTATTTTTCTTAACTTTTCAAGTTTTTACCAAATACTGGTTTGCAAAAATATTTCATTTGAAATTATCTCCTTGGATTTCAGGTGTTTATGTTGCAAATGAATTTGGAATTGGAAATAAGAAACATTCTCATGCTGTTGTTGTTACTAAGAAGAAAATGTCTTTTAAAGAGTTTAAAGAACGTTTTCCCCGCCGCATAGCTGATATACAACGTTCTACGAAGTTGAAGGACTCTGTTATATGTATTTCTAAAAAGGACTATAGATGTATATGCCATGTTATTGATAAGGACTATCTGTCTGTTATTTGCAAAGCATATCTCCACTCCGAAACCTCCGTTGTTAAAATTGAATCACTTTTGAGGCACTATGCCTGCGCAACAACATTTACTTGGTAATTGCATATATTGCAATAAAGAAATGAGGAGAGATTATCTTCAACGTCATTATAGGACTTGTCGAGCTGTTTCTGAGCGAGCTGCCCGTGATTTAGCTTATGTAGACCGTGTAAGGGGTAGGAATAATGCTCAAAATCAGAATAAGAAGAAGAAACGTAAACGTGAAGGTAAAGGAACATTATTTTTCTTAACTTTTCAAGTTTTTACCAAATACTGGTTTGCAAAACTATTTCATTTGAAATTATCTCCTTGGATTTCTGGTGTTTGTGTTGGAAATGAATTTGGAATTGGAAATAAGAAACATTCTCATGCTGTTGTTGTTACTAAGAAGAAAATGTCTTTTAAAGAGTTTAAAGAACGTTTTCCCCGCCGCATAGCTGATATACAACGTTGTAAAAAGTTGAAGGACTCTGTTATATGTATTTCTAAAGAGGACTATAGATGTATATGCCATGGTATTGATAAGGACTATCTGTCTGTTATTTGCAAAGCATATCTCCATTCTCAACGTACATCTCGTTTGATACCTACTTCATATCCATATTGTTCCTTCATTCCTACTCAACAACGTCAATTTAAGGAATTTTTCAGACCCTTATATATATCTTCAACGTCATTATAGGACTTGTCGAGCTTTTTTTTATTTTTATTATTTTTGGCGTTTTTATTTTCGTTTCCATGGGCTGTACATCTTTATTTCAGAGTTGTTCTCCCCTTTCCTCAAGTACTTTGCTGTTTTCTATGATTTTAAATTATATTTTGGTTCTTAGTCGTAGCAATTCCGGAATTTTCCGGAATTGTTTTCCGTTTATACATTTTTGGCGTTTTTATTTTCTTTTCCATGGGCTGTACATCTTTATTTCAGAGTTGCTCTCTCCTTATTTTCCGGAAATACCCGTCATTGTTGTAATTTAGTCATTTCCATTACATTACGTCATATACGTTGTAGTGCCTGAAAAGCGGAGGTATCCAGTATTACCGAAACCGCCGCTGTTAAGATTGAGTCACTTTTGAGGCACTACGCCTGCGCAACAACATTTACGTGGTAATTGCATATATTGCAATAAAGAAATGAGGAGAGATAATCTTCAACGTCATTATAGGACTTGTCGAGCTGTTCCTGAGCGAGCTGCCCGTGATTTAGCTTTATGTAGACCGTGTAAGGGGTAGGAATAATGCTCAAAATCAGAATAAGAAGAAACGTAAACGTGAAGGTAAAGGAACATTATTTTTCTTAACTTTTCAAGTTTTTACCAAATACTGGTTTGCAAAACTATTTCATTTGAAATTATCTCCTTGGATTTCTGGTGTTTATGTTGCAAATTAATTTGGAATTGGAAATAAGAAACATTTTCATGCTGTTGTTGTTACTAAGAAGAAAATGTCTTTTAAAGAGTTTAAAGAACGTTTTCCCCGCCGCATAGCTGATATACAACGTTGTAAGAAGTTGGACTCTGTTAGATATATTTCTAAAGAGGACTATAGATGTATATGCCATGGTATTGATAAGGACTATCTGTCTGTTATTTGCAAAGCATATCTCCATTCTCAACGTACATCTCGTTTGATACCTACTTCATATCCATATTGTTCCTTCATTCCTACTCAACAACGTCAATTTAAGGAATTTTTCAGACCCTTATATATATCTTCAACGTCATTATAGGACTTGTCGAGCTTTCTTTTATTTTTATTATTTTTGGCGTTTTTATTTTCGTTTCCATGGGCTGTACATCTTTATTTCAGAGTTGTTCTCCCCTTTCCTCAAGTACTTTGCTGTTTTATATGATTTTAAGTTATATTTTGGTTCTTAGTCGTAGCAATTCCGGAATTTTGCGGAATTGTTTTCCGTTTAGACATTTTTGGCGTTTTTATATTCGTTTCCATGGGCTGTACATCTTTATTTCAGTGTTGCTGTCTCCTTATTTTCCGGAAATACCCGTCATTGTTGTAATTTAGTCATCTCCATTACATTACGTCATATACGTTGTAGTGCCTGAAAAGCGGAGGTATCTAGGATAACTGAAACCGCCGCTGTTAAAATTGAGTCACTTTTGAGGCACTACGCCTGCGCAACAACATTTACGTGGTAATTGCATATATTGCAATAAAGAAATGAGGAGAGATAATCTTCAACGTCATTATAGGACTTGTCGAGCTGTTCCTGAGCGAGCTGCCCGTGATTTAGCTTATGTAGACCGTGTAAAGGGTAGGAATAATGCTCAAAATCAGAATAAGAAGAAGAAACGTAAACGTGAAGGTAAAGGAACATTATTTTTCTTAACTTTTCAAGTTTTTACCAAATACTGGTTTGCAAAAATATTTCATTTGAAATTATCTCCTTGGATTTCTGGTGTTTATGTTGCAAATGAATTTGGAATTGGAAATAAGAAACATTCTCATGCTGTTGTTGTTACTAAGAAGAAAATGTCTTTTAAAGAGTTTAAAGAACGTTTTCCCCGCCGCATAGCTGATATACAACGTTCTACGAAGTTGAAGGACTCTGTTATATGTATTTCTAAAAAGGACTATAGATGTATATGCCATGTTATTGATAAGGACTATCTGTCTGTTATTTGCAAAGCATATCTCCACTCCGAAACCTCCGTTGTTAGAATTGAATCACTTTTGAGGCACTATGCCTGCGCAACAACATTTACGTGGTAATTGCATATATTGCAATAAAGAAATGAGGAGAGATAATCTTCAACGTCATTATAGGACTTGTCGAGCTGTTCCTGAGCGAGCTGCCCGTGATTTAGCTTATGTAGACCGTGTAAGGGGTAGGAATAATGCTCAAAATCAGAATAAGAACAAGAAACGTAAACGTGAAGGTAAAGGAACATTATTTTTCTTAACTTTTCAAGTTTTTACCAAATACTAGTTTGCAAAACTATTTCATTTGAAATTATCTCCTTGGTTTTCTGGTGTTTGTGTTGGAACTGAATTTGGAATTGGAAATAAGAAACATTTTCATGCTGTTGTTACTAAGAAGAAAATGTCTTTTAAAGAGTTTAAAGAACGTTTTCCCCGCCGCATAGCTGATATACAACGTTGTAAGAAGTTGGACTCTGTTAGATATATTTCTAAAGAGGACTATAGATGTATATGCCATGGTATTGATAAGGACTATCTGTCTGTTATTTGCAAAGCATATCTCCATTCTCAACGTACATCTCGTTTGATACCTACTTCATATCCATATTGTTCCTTCATTCCTACTCAACAACGTCAATTTAAGGAATTTTTCAGACCCTTATATATATCTTCAACGTCATTATAGGACTTGTCCAGCTTTCTTTTATTTTTATTATTTTTGGCGTTTTTATTTTCGTTTCCATGGGCTGTACATCTTGATTTCAGAGTTGCTCTCCCCTTTCCTTAAGTTCTTTGCTGTTTTATATGATTTTAAGTTATATTTGGGTTCTTAGTCATTGCAATTCCGGAATTTTCCGGAATTGTTTTCCGATTATTCATTTTTGGCGTTTTTATTTTCGTTTCCATGGGCTGTACATCTTTATTTCAGAGTTGCTCTCCCATTTCCTCAAGTACTTTGCTGTTTTATATGATTTTAAGTTATATTTTGGCTCTTAGTCGTAGCAATTCCGGAATTTTGCGGAATTGTTTTCCGTTTAGACATTTTTGGCGTTTTTATTTTCTTTTCCATGGGCTGTACATCTTTATTTCAGAGTTGCTCTCTCCTTATTTTCCGGAAATACCCGTCATTGTTGTAATTTAGTCATCTCCATTACATTACGTCATATACGTTGTAGTGCCTGAAAAGCGGAGGTATCTAGGATAACTGAAACCGCCGCTGTTAAAATTGAGTCACTTTTGAGGCACTACGCCTGCGCAACAACATTTACGTGGTAATTGCATATATTGCAATAAAGAAATGAGGAGAGATAATCTTCAACGTCATTATAGGGCTTGTCGAGCTGTTCCTGAGCGAGCTGCCCGTGATTTAGCTTATGTAGACCGTGTAAGGGGTAGGAATAATGCTCAAAATCAGAATAAGAAGAAACGTAAACGTGAAGGTAAAGGAACATTATTTTTCTTAACTTTTCAAGTTTTTACCAAATACTGGTTTGCAAAACTATTTCATTTGAAATTATCTCCTTGGATTTCTGGTGTTTATGTTGCAAATGAATTTGGAATTGGAAATAAGAAACATTTTCATGCTGTTGTTGTTACTAAGAAGAAAATGTCTTTTAAAGAGTTTAAAGAACGTTTTCCCCGCCGCATAGCTGATATACAACGTTGTAAGAAGTTGGACTCTGTTAGATATATTTCTAAAGAGGACTATAGATGTATATGCCATGTTATTGATAAGGACTATCTGTCTGTTATTTGCAAAGCATATCTCCATTCTCAACGTACATCTCGTTTGATACCTACTTCATATCCATATTGTTCCTTCATTCCTACTCAACAACGTCAATTTAAGGAATTTTTCAGACCCTTATATATATCTTCAACGTCATTATAGGACTTGTCGAGCTTTCTTTTATTTTTATTATTTTTGGCGTTTTTATTTTCGTTTCCATGGGCTGTACATCTTTATTTCAGAGTTGCTCTCCCCTTTCCTTAAGTTCTTTGCTGTTTTATATGATTTTAAGTTATATTTGGGTTCTTAGTCATTGCAATTCCGGAATTTTCCGGAATTCTTTTCCGATTATTCATTTTTGGCGTTTTTATTTTCGTTTCCATGGGCTGTACATCTTTATTTCAGAGTTGCTCTCCCCTTTCCTCAAGTACTTTGCTGTTTTATATGATTTTAAGTTATATTTTGGTTCTTAGTCGTAGCAATTCCGGAATTTTGCGGAATTGTTTTCCGTTTAGACATTTTTGGCGTTTTTATATTCGTTTCCATGGGCTGTACATCTTTATTTCAGTGTTGCTGTCTCCTTATTTTCCGGAAATACCCGTCATTGTTGTAATTTAGTCATCTCCATTACATTACGTCATATACGTTGTAGTGCCTGAAAAGCGGAGGTATCTAGGATAACTGAAACCGCCGCTGTTAAAATTGAGTCACTTTTGAGGCACTACGCCTGCGCAACAACATTTACGTGGTAATTGCATATATTGCAATAAAGAAATGAGGAGAGATAATCTTCAACGTCATTATAGGACTTGTCGAGCTGTTCCTGAGCGAGCTGCCCGTGATTTAGCTTATGTAGACCGTGTAAGGGGTAGGAATAATGCTCAAAATCAGAATAAGAAGAAGAAACGTAAACGTGAAGGTAAAGGAACATTATTTTTCTTAACTTTTCAAGTTTTTACCAAATACTGGTTTGCAAAAGTATTTCATTTGAAATTATCTCCTTGGATTTCTGGCGTTTGTGTTGGAAATAAATTTGGAATTGGAAATAAGAAACATTCTCTTACTGTTGTTGTTACTAAGAAGAAAATGTCTTTTAAAGAGTTTAAAGAACGTTTTCCCCGTCGCATAGCTGATATTCAAAGTTGTACGAAGTTGAAGGACTCTGTTAGATGTATTTCTAAAAAGGACTATAGATGTATATGCCATGTTATTGATCAGGACTATCTGTCTGTTATTTGCAAAGCATATCTCCACTCCGAAACCTCCGTTGTTAAAATTGAATCACTTTTGAGGCACTATGCCTGCGCAACAACATTTACTTGGTAATTGCATATATTGCAATAAAGAAATGAGGAGAGATTATCTTCAACGTCATTATAGGACTTGTCGAGCTGTTTCTGAGCGAGCTGCCCGTGATTTAGCTTATGTAGACCGTGTAAGGGGTAGGAATAATGCTCAAAATCAGAATAAGAAGAAGAAACGTAAACGTGAAGGTAAAGGAACATTATTTTTCTTAACTTTTCAAGTTTTTACCAAATACTGGTTTGCAAAAGTATTTCATTTGAAATTATCTCCTTGGATTTCTGGTGTTTGTGTTGGAAATGAATTTGGAATTGGAAATAAGAAACATTCTCATGCTGTTGTTGTTACTAAGAAGAAAATGTCTTTTAAAGAGTTTAAAGAACGTTTTCCCCGCCGCATAGCTGATATACAACGTTGTACGAAGTTGAAGGACTCTGTTATATGTATTTCTAAAGAGGACTATAGATGTATATGCCATGGTATTGATAAGGACTATCTGTCTGTTATTTGCAAAGCATATCTCCATTCTCAACGTACATCTCGTTTGATACCTACTTCATATCCATATTGTTCCTTCATTCCTACTCAACAACGTCAATTTAAGGAATTTTTCAGACCCTTATATATATCTTCAACGTCATTATAGGACTTGTCGAGCTTTTTTTTATTTTTATTATTTTTGGCGTTTTTATTTTCGTTTCCATGGGCTGTACATCTTTATTTCAGAGTTGTTCTCCCCTTTCCTCAAGTACTTTGCTGTTTTATATGATTTTAAATTATATTTTGGTTCTTAGTCGTAGCAATTCCGGAATTTTCCGGAATTGTTTTCCGTTAATACATTTTTGGCGTTTTTATTTTCTTTTCCATGGGCTGTACATCTTTATTTCAGAGTTGCTCTCTCCTTATTTTCCGGAAATACCCGTCATTGTTGTAATTTAGTCATCTCCATTACATTACGTCATATACGTTGTAGTGCCTGAAAAGCGGAGGTATCCAGTATTACCGAAACCGCCGCTGTTAAGATTGAGTCACTTTTGAGGCACTACGCCTGCGCAACAACATTTACGTGGTAATTGCATATATTGCAATAAAGAAATGAGGAGAGATAATCTTCAACGTCATTATAGGACTTGTCGAGCTGTTCCTGAGCGAGCTGCCCGTGATTTAGCTTTATGTAGACCGTGTAAGGGGTAGGAATAATGCTCAAAATCAGAATAAGAAGAAACGTAAACGTGAAGGTAAAGGAACATTATTTTTCTTAACTTTTCAAGTTTTTACCAAATACTGGTTTGCAAAACTATTTCATTTGAAATTATCTCCTTGGATTTCTGGTGTTTATGTTGCAAATTAATTTGGAATTGGAAATAAGAAACATTTTCATGCTGTTGTTGTTACTAAGAAGAAAATGTCTTTTAAAGAGTTTAAAGAACGTTTTCCCCGCCGCATAGCTGACATACAACGTTGTAAGAAGTTGGACTCTGTTAGATATATTTCTAAAGAGGACTATAGATGTATATGCCATGGTATTGATAAGGACTATCTGTCTGTTATTTGCAAAGCATATCTCCATTCTCAACGTACATCTCGTTTGATACCTACTTCATATCCATATTGTTCCTTCATTCCTACTCAACAACGTCAATTTAAGGAATTTTTCAGACCCTTATATATATCTTCAACGTCATTATAGGACTTGTCGAGCTTTCTTTTATTTTTATTATTTTTGGCGTTTTTATTTTCGTTTCCATGGGCTGTACATCTTTATTTCAGAGTTGCTCTCCCCTTTCCTTAAGTTCTTTGCCGTTTTATATGATTTTAAGTTATATTTGGGTTCTTAGTCATTGCAATTCCGGAATTTTCCGGAATTCTTTTCCGATTATTCATTTTTGGCGTTTTTATTTTTGTTTCCATGGGCTGTACATCTTTATTTCAGAGTTGCTCTCCCCTTTCCTCAAGTACTTTGCTGTTTTATATGATTTTAAGTTATATTTTGGTTCTTAGTCGTAGCAATTCCGGAATTTTGCGGAATTGTTTTCCGTTTAGACATTTTTGGCGTTTTTATATTCGTTTCCATGGGCTGTACATCTTTATTTCAGTGTTGCTGTCTCCTTATTTTCCGGAAATACCCGTCATTGTTGTAATTTAGTCATCTCCATTACATTACGTCATATACGTTGTAGTGCCTGAAAAGCGGAGGTATCTAGGATAACTGAAACCGCCGCTGTTAAAATTGAGTCACTTTTGAGGCACTACGCCTGCGCAACAACATTTACGTGGTAATTGCATATATTGCAATAAAGAAATGAGGAGAGATAATCTTCAACGTCATTATAGGACTTGTCGAGCTGTTCCTGAGCGAGCTGCCCGTGATTTAGCTTATGTAGACCGTGTAAAGGGTAGGAATAATGCTCAAAATCAGAATAAGAAGAAGAAACGTAAACGTGAAGGTAAAGGAACATTATTTTTCTTAACTTTTCAAGTTTTTACCAAATACTGGTTTGCAAAAATATTTCATTTGAAATTATCTCCTTGGATTTCAGGTGTTTATGTTGCAAATGAATTTGGAATTGGAAATAAGAAACATTCTCATGCTGTTGTTGTTACTAAGAAGAAAATGTCTTTTAAAGAGTTTAAAGAACGTTTTCCCCGTCGCATAGCTGATATTCAAAGTTGTACGAAGTTGAAGGACTCTGTTAGATGTATTTCTAAAAAGGACTATAGATGTATATGCCATGTTATTGATCAGGACTATCTGTCTGTTATTTGCAAAGCATATCTCCACTCCGAAACCTCCGTTGTTAAAATTGAATCACTTTTGAGGCACTATGCCTGCGCAACAACATTTACTTGGTAATTGCATATATTGCAATAAAGAAATGAGGAGAGATTATCTTCAACGTCATTATAGGACTTGTCGAGCTGTTTCTGAGCGAGCTGCCCGTGATTTAGCTTATGTAGACCGTGTAAGGGGTAGGAATAATGCTCAAAATCAGAATAAGAAGAAGAAACGTAAACGTGAAGGTAAAGGAACATTATTTTTCTTAACTTTTCAAGTTTTTACCAAATACTGGTTTGCAAAAGTATTTCATTTGAAATTATCTCCTTGGATTTCTGGTGTTTGTGTTGGAAATGAATTTGGAATTGGAAATAAGAAACATTCTCATGCTGTTGTTGTTACTAAGAAGAAAATGTCTTTTAAAGAGTTTAAAGAACGTTTTCCCCGCCGCATAGCTGATATACAACGTTGTACGAAGTTGAAAGACTCTGTTATATGTATTTCTAAAGAGGACTATAGATGTATATGCCATGGTATTGATAAGGACTATCTGTCTGTTATTTGCAAAGCATATCTCCATTCTCAACGTACATCTCGTTTGATACCTACTTCATATCCATATTGTTCCTTCATTCCTACTCAACAACGTCAATTTAAGGAATTTTTCAGACCCTTATATATATCTTCAACGTCATTATAGGACTTGTCGAGCTTTTTTTTATTTTTATTATTTTTGGCGTTTTTATTTTCGTTTCCATGGGCTGTACATCTTTATTTCAGAGTTGTTCTCCCCTTTCCTCAAGTACTTTGCTGTTTTATATGATTTTAAATTATATTTTGGTTCTTAGTCGTAGCAATTCCGGAATTTTCCGGAATTGTTTTCCGTTAATACATTTTTGGCGTTTTTATTTTCTTTTCCATGGGCTGTACATCTTTATTTCAGAGTTGCTCTCTCCTTATTTTCCGGAAATACCCGTCATTGTTGTAATTTAGTCATCTCCATTACATTACGTCATATACGTTGTAGTGCCTGAAAAGCGGAGGTATCCAGTATTACCGAAACCGCCGCTGTTAAGATTGAGTCACTTTTGAGGCACTACGCCTGCGCAACAACATTTACGTGGTAATTGCATATATTGCAATAAAGAAATGAGGAGAGATAATCTTCAACGTCATTATAGGACTTGTCGAGCTGTTCCTGAGCGAGCTGCCCGTGATTTAGCTTTATGTAGACCGTGTAAGGGGTAGGAATAATGCTCAAAATCAGAATAAGAAGAAACGTAAACGTGAAGGTAAAGGAACATTATTTTTCTTAACTTTTCAAGTTTTTACCAAATACTGGTTTGCAAAACTATTTCATTTGAAATTATCTCCTTGGATTTCTGGTGTTTATGTTGCAAATTAATTTGGAATTGGAAATAAGAAACATTTTCATGCTGTTGTTGTTACTAAGAAGAAAATGTCTTTTAAAGAGTTTAAAGAACGTTTTCCCCGCCGCATAGCTGATATACAACGTTGTAAGAAGTTGGACTCTGTTAGATATATTTCTAAAGAGGACTATAGATGTATATGCCATGGTATTGATAAGGACTATCTGTCTGTTATTTGCAAAGCATATCTCCATTCTCAACGTACATCTCGTTTGATACCTACTTCATATCCATATTGTTCCTTCATTCCTACTCAACAACGTCAATTTAAGGAATTTTTCAGACCCTTATATATATCTTCAACGTCATTATAGGACTTGTCGAGCTTTCTTTTATTTTTATTATTTTTGGCGTTTTTATTTTCGTTTCCATGGGCTGTACATCTTTATTTCAGAGTTGCTCTCCCCTTTCCTTAAGTTCTTTGCCGTTTTATATGATTTTAAGTTATATTTGGGTTCTTAGTCATTGCAATTCCGGAATTTTCCGGAATTCTTTTCCGATTATTCATTTTTGGCGTTTTTATTTTTGTTTCCATGGGCTGTACATCTTTATTTCAGAGTTGCTCTCCCCTTTCCTCAAGTACTTTGCTGTTTTATATGATTTTAAGTTATATTTTGGTTCTTAGTCGTAGCAATTCCGGAATTTTGCGGAATTGTTTTCCGTTTAGACATTTTTGGCGTTTTTATATTCGTTTCCATGGGCTGTACATCTTTATTTCAGTGTTGCTGTCTCCTTATTTTCCGGAAATACCCGTCATTGTTGTAATTTAGTCATCTCCATTACATTACGTCATATACGTTGTAGTGCCTGAAAAGCGGAGGTATCTAGGATAACTGAAACCGCCGCTGTTAAAATTGAGTCACTTTTGAGGCACTACGCCTGCGCAACAACATTTACGTGGTAATTGCATATATTGCAATAAAGAAATGAGGAGAGATAATCTTCAACGTCATTATAGGACTTGTCGAGCTGTTCCTGAGCGAGCTGCCCGTGATTTAGCTTATGTAGACCGTGTAAAGGGTAGGAATAATGCTCAAAATCAGAATAAGAAGAAGAAACGTAAACGTGAAGGTAAAGGAACATTATTTTTCTTAACTTTTCAAGTTTTTACCAAATACTGGTTTGCAAAAATATTTCATTTGAAATTATCTCCTTGGATTTCAGGTGTTTATGTTGCAAATGAATTTGGAATTGGAAATAAGAAACATTCTCATGCTGTTGTTGTTACTAAGAAGAAAATGTCTTTTAAAGAGTTTAAAGAACGTTTTCCCCGCCGCATAGCTGATATACAACGTTCTACGAAGTTGAAGGACTCTGTTATATGTATTTCTAAAAAGGACTATAGATGTATATGCCATGTTATTGATAAGGACTATCTGTCTGTTATTTGCAAAGCATATCTCCACTCCGAAACCTCTTTTGTTAAAATTGAATCACTTTTGAGGCACTATGCCTGCGCAACAACATTTACTTGGTAATTGCATATATTGCAATAAAGAAATGAGGAGAGATTATCTTCAACGTCATTATAGGACTTGTCGAGCTGTTTCTGAGCGAGCTGCCCGTGATTTAGCTTATGTAGACCGTGTAAGGGGTAGGAATAATGCTCAAAATCAGAATAAGAAGAAGAAACGTAAACGTGAAGGTAAAGGAACATTATTTTTCTTAACTTTTCAAGTTTTTACCAAATACTGGTTTGCAAAAGTATTTCATTTGAAATCATCTCCTTGGATTTCTGGTGTTTGTGTTGGAAATGAATTTGGAATTGGAAATAAGAAACATTCTCATGCTGTTGTTGTTACTAAGAAGAAAATGTCTTTTAAAGAGTTTAAAGAACGTTTTCCCCGCCGCATAGCTGATATACAACGTTCTACGAAGTTGAAGGACTCTGTTATATGTATTTCTAAAGAGGACTATAGATGTATATGCCATGGTATTGATAAGGACTATCTGTCTGTTATTTGCAAAGCATATCTCCATTCTCAACGTACATCTCGTTTGATACCTACTTCATATCCATATTGTTCCTTCATTCCTACTCAACAACGTCAATTTAAGGAATTTTTCAGACCCTTATATATATCTTCAACGTCATTATAGGACTTGTCGAGCTTTTTTTTATTTTTATTATTTTTGGCGTTTTTATTTTCGTTTCCATGGGCTGTACATCTTTATTTCAGAGTTGTTCTCCCCTTTCCTCAAGTACTTTGCTGTTTTCTATGATTTTAAATTATATTTTGGTTCTTAGTCGTAGCAATTCCGGAATTTTCCGGAATTGTTTTCCGTTTATACAATTTTGGCGTTTTTATTTTCTTTTCCATGGGCTGTACATCTTTATTTCAGTGTTGCTCTCTCCTTATTTTCCGGAAATACCCGTCATTGTTGTAATTTAGTCATTTCCATTACATTACGTCATATACGTTGTAGTGCCTGAAAAGCGGAGGTATCCAGTATTACCGAAACCGCCGCTGTTAAGATTGAGTCACTTTTGAGGCACTACGCCTGCGCAACAACATTTACGTGGTAATTGCATATATTGCAATAAAGAAATGAGGAGAGATAATCTTCAACGTCATTATAGGACTTGTCGAGCTGTTCCTGAGCGAGCTGCCCGTGATTTAGCTTTATGTAGACCGTGTAAGGGGTAGGAATAATGCTCAAAATCAGAATAAGAAGAAACGTAAACGTGAAGGTAAAGGAACATTATTTTTCTTAACTTTTCAAGTTTTTACCAAATACTGGTTTGCAAAACTATTTCATTTGAAATTATCTCCTTGGATTTCTGGTGTTTATGTTGCAAATTAATTTGGAATTGGAAATAAGAAACATTTTCATGCTGTTGTTGTTACTAAGAAGAAAATGTCTTTTAAAGAGTTTAAAGAACGTTTTCCCCGCCGCATAGCTGATATACAACGTTGTAAGAAGTTGGACTCTGTTAGATATATTTCTAAAGAGGACTATAGATGTATATGCCATGGTATTGATAAGGACTATCTGTCTGTTATTTGCAAAGCATATCTCCATTCTCAACGTACATCTCGTTTGATACCTACTTCATATCCATATTGTTCCTTCATTCCTACTCAACGTCAATTTAAGGAATTTTTCAGACCCTTATATATATCTTCAACGTCATTATAGGACTTGTCGAGCTTTCTTTTATTTTTATTATTTTTGGCGTTTTTATTTTCGTTTCCATGGGCTGTACATCTTTATTTCAGAGTTGTTCTCCCCTTTCCTCAAGTACTTTGCTGTTTTATATGATTTTAAGTTATATTTTGGTTCTTAGTCGTAGCAATTCCGGAATTTTGCGGAATTGTTTTCCGTTTAGACATTTTTGGCGTTTTTATATTCGTTTCCATGGGCTGTACATCTTTATTTCAGTGTTGCTCTCTCCTTATTTTCCGGAAATACCCGTCATTGTTGTAATTTAGTCATCTCCATTACATTACGTCATATACGTTGTAGTGCCTGAAAAGCGGAGGTATCTAGGATAACTGAAACCGCCGCTGTTAAAATTGAGTCACTTTTGAGGCACTACGCCTGCGCAACAACATTTACGTGGTAATTGCATATATTGCAATAAAGAAATGAGGAGAGATAATCTTCAACGTCATTATAGGACTTGTCGAGCTGTTCCTGAGCGAGCTGCCCGTGATTTAGCTTATGTAGACCGTGTAAAGGGTAGGAATAATGCTCAAAATCAGAATAAGAAGAAGAAACGTAAACGTGAAGGTAAAGGAACATTATTTTTCTTAACTTTTCAAGTTTTTACCAAATACTGGTTTGCAAAAATATTTCATTTGAAATTATCTCCTTGGATTTCTGGTGTTTATGTTGCAAATGAATTTGGAATTGGAAATAAGAAACATTCTCATGCTGTTGTTGTTACTAAGAAGAAAATGTCTTTTAAAGAGTTTAAAGAACGTTTTCCCCGCCGCATAGCTGATATACAACGTTCTACGAAGTTGAAGGACTCTGTTATATGTATTTCTAAAAAGGACTATAGATGTATATGCCATGTTATTGATAAGGACTATCTGTCTGTTATTTGCAAAGCATATCTCCACTCCGAAACCTCCGTTGTTAGAATTGAATCACTTTTGAGGCACTATGCCTGCGCAACAACATTTACGTGGTAATTGCATATATTGCAATAAAGAAATGAGGAGAGATAATCTTCAACGTCATTATAGGACTTGTCGAGCTGTTCCTGAGCGAGCTGCCCGTGATTTAGCTTATGTAGACCGTGTAAGGGGTAGGAATAATGCTCAAAATCAGAATAAGAACAAGAAACGTAAACGTGAAGGTAAAGGAACATTATTTTTCTTAACTTTTCAAGTTTTTACCAAATACTAGTTTGCAAAACTATTTCATTTGAAATTATCTCCTTGGTTTTCTGGTGTTTGTGTTGGAACTGAATTTGGAATTGGAAATAAGAAACATTTTCATGCTGTTGTTGTTACTAAGAAGAAAATGTCTTTTAAAGAGTTTAAAGAACGTTTTCCCCGCCGCATAGCTGATATACAACGTTGTAAGAAGTTGGACTCTGTTAGATATATTTCTAAAGAGGACTATAGATGTATATGCCATGGTATTGATAAGGACTATCTGTCTGTTATTTGCAAAGCATATCTCCATTCTCAACGTACATCTCGTTTGATACCTACTTCATATCCATATTGTTCCTTCATTCCTACTCAACAACGTCAATTTAAGGAATTTTTCAGACCCTTATATATATCTTCAACGTCATTATAGGACTTGTCGAGCTTTCTTTTATTTTTATTATTTTTGGCGTTTTTATTTTCGTTTCCATGGGCTGTACATCTTTATTTCAGAGTTGCTCTCCCCTTTCCTTAAGTTCTTTGCTGTTTTATATGATTTTAAGTTATATTTGGGTTCTTAGTCATTGCAATTCCGGAATTTTCCGGAATTGTTTTCCGATTATTCATTTTTGGCGTTTTTATTTTCGTTTCCATGGGCTGTACATCTTTATTTCAGAGTTGCTCTCCCCTTTCCTCAAGTACTTTGCTGTTTTATATGATTTTAAGTTATATTTTGGCTCTTAGTCGTAGCAATTCCGGAATTTTGCGGAATTGTTTTCCGTTTAGACATTTTTGGCGTTTTTATTTTCTTTTCCATGGGCTGTACATCTTTATTTCAGAGTTGCTCTCTCCTTATTTTCCGGAAATACCCGTCATTGTTGTAATTTAGTCATCTCCATTACATTACGTCATATACGTTGTAGTGCCTGAAAAGCGGAGGTATCTAGGATAACTGAAACCGCCGCTGTTAAAATTGAGTCACTTTTGAGGCACTACGCCTGCGCAACAACATTTACGTGGTAATTGCATATATTGCAATAAAGAAATGAGGAGAGATAATCTTCAACGTCATTATAGGGCTTGTCGAGCTGTTCCTGAGCGAGCTGCCCGTGATTTAGCTTATGTAGACCGTGTAAGGGGTAGGAATAATGCTCAAAATCAGAATAAGAAGAAACGTAAACGTGAAGGTAAAGGAACATTATTTTTCTTAACTTTTCAAGTTTTTACCAAATACTGGTTTGCAAAACTATTTCATTTGAAATTATCTCCTTGGATTTCTGGTGTTTATGTTGCAAATTAATTTGGAATTGGAAATAAGAAACATTTTCATGCTGTTGTTGTTACTAAGAAGAAAATGTCTTTTAAAGAGTTTAAAGAACGTTTTCCCCGCCGCATAGCTGATATACAACGTTGTAAGAAGTTGGACTCTGTTAGATATATTTCTAAAGAGGACTATAGATGTATATGCCATGGTATTGATAAGGACTATCTGTCTGTTATTTGCAAAGCATATCTCCATTCTCAACGTACATCTCGTTTGATACCTACTTCATATCCATATTGTTCCTTCATTCCTACTCAACAACGTCAATTTAAGGAATTTTTCAGACCCTTATATATATCTTCAACGTCATTATAGGACTTGTCGAGCTTTCTTTTATTTTTATTATTTTTGGCGTTTTTATTTTCGTTTCCATGGGCTGTACATCTTTATTTCAGAGTTGCTCTCCCCTTTCCTTAAGTTCTTTGCTGTTTTATATGATTTTAAGTTATATTTGGGTTCTTAGTCATTGCAATTCCGGAATTTTCCGGAATTGTTTTCCGATTATTCATTTTTGGCGTTTTTATTTTCGTTTCCATGGGCTGTACATCTTTATTTCAGAGTTGCTCTCCCCTTTCCTCAAGTACTTTGCTGTTTTATATGATTTTAAGTTATATTTTGGTTCTTAGTCGTAGCAATTCCGGAATTTTGCGGAATTGTTTTCCGTTTAGACATTTTTGGCGTTTTTATTTTCGTTTCCATGGGCTGTACATCTTTATTTCAGAGTTGCTCTCTCCTTATTTTCCGGAAATACCCGTCATTGTTGTAATTTAGTCATCTCCATTACATTACGTCATATACGTTGTAGTGCCTGAAAAGCGGAGGTATCTAGGATAACTGAAACCGCCGCTGTTAAAATTGAGTCACTTTTGAGGCACTACGCCTGCGCAACAACATTTACGTGGTAATTGCATATATTGCAATAAAGAAATGAGGAGAGATAATCTTCAACGTCATTATAGGACTTGTCGAGCTGTTCCTGAGCGAGCTGCCCGTGATTTAGCTTATGTAGACCGTGTAAAGGGTAGGAATAATGCTCAAAATCAGAATAAGAAGAAGAAACGTAAACGTGAAGGTAAAGGAACATTATTTTTCTTAACTTTTCAAGTTTTTACCAAATACTGGTTTGCAAAAATATTTCATTTGAAATTATCTCCTTGGATTTCTGGTGTTTATGTTGCAAATGAATTTGGAATTGGAAATAAGAAACATTCTCATGCTGTTGTTGTTACTAAGAAGAAAATGTCTTTTAAAGAGTTTAAAGAACGTTTTCCCCGCCGCATTGCTAATATACAACGTTCTACGAAGTTGAAGGACTCTGTTATATGTATTTATAAAGAGGACTATAGATGTATATGCCATGATATTGATAAGGACTATCTGTCTGTTATTTGCAAAGCATATTTCCACTCCGAAACCTCCGTTGTTAAAATTGAGTCACTTTTGAGGCACTATGCCTGCGCAACAACATTTACGTGGTAATTGCATATATTGCAATAAAGAAATGAGGAGAGATAATCTTCAACGTCATTATAGGACTTGTCGAGCTTTTTCTGAGCGAGCTGCCCGTGATTTAGCTTATGTAGACCGTGTAAGGGGTAGGAATAATGCTCAAAATCAGAATAAGAAGAAGAAACGTAAACGTGAAGGTAAAGGAACATTATTTTTCTTAACTTTTCAAGTTTTTACCAAATACTGGTTTGCAAAAGTATTTCATTTGAAATTATCTCCTTGGATTTCTGGTGTTTGTGTTGGAAATATATTTGGAATTGGAAATAAGTAATATTCTCATGCTGTTGTTGTTACTAAGAAGAAAATGTCTTTTAAAGAGTTTAAGGAACGTTTTCCACGCTGCATAGCTGATATCCAACGTTGTAAGAAGTTGGACTCTGTTAGATATATTTCTAAAGAGGACTATAGATGTATATGCCATGTTATTGATAAGGACTATCTGTCTGTTATTTGCAAAGCATATCTCCATTCTCAACGTACATCTCGTTTGATACCTACTTCATATCCATATTGTTCCTTCATTCCTACTCAACAACGTCAATTTAAGGAATTTTTCAGACCCTTATGTATATCTTCAACGTCATTATAGGACATGTTGAGCTTTTTTTTTATTTTTATTATTTTTGGCGTTTTTATTTTCGTTTCCATGGGCTGTACATCTTTATTTCAGAGTTGCTCTCCCCTTTCCTCAAGTACTTTGCTTTTTTATATGGTTTTAAGTTATATTTTGGTTCTAAGTCGTAGCAATTCCGGAATTTTCCGGAATTGTTTTCCATTTATACATTTTTGGCGTTTCTGTTTTCTTTTACTTCATATCCATATTGTTCCTTCATTCCTACTCAACAACGTCAATTTAAGGAATTTTTCAGACCCTTATGTATATCTTCAACGTCATTATAGGACTTGTCGAGCTTATTTTTTATTTTTATTATTTTTGGCGTTTTTATTTTCGTTTCCATGGGCTGTACATCCTTATTTCAGAGTTGCTCTCCCCTTTCCTCAAGTACTTTGCTGTTTTATATGATTTTAAGTTATATTTTGGTTCTAGTCGTAGCAATTCCGGAATTTTCCGGAATTGTTTTCCTTTTTTACATTTTTGGCGTTTTTATTTTCTTTTCCATTGGCTGTACATCTTTATTTCAGAGTTGCTCTCCCCTTTCCGTCCGTTGCACTTTTATATGATTTTAACTTATTTTTTGGTTATTAGTTGTACCAATTCCGGAATTTTCCGGAATTGTTTTCCGTTCAGACATTTTTGGCGTTTTTATTTTCGTTTCCATGGGCTGTACATCTTTATTTCAGAGTTGCTCTCTCCTTATTTTCCGGAAATACCCGTCATTGTTGTAATTTAGTCATCTCCACTACATTACGTCATATACGTTGTTGTGCCTGAAAAGCGGCGGTATCTAGTATTACCGAAACCGCCGCTGTTAAAATTGAGTCACTTTTGAGGCACTACGCCTGCGCAACAACATTTACGTGGTATTTGCATATATTGCAATAAAGAAATGAGGAGAGATAATCTTCAACGTCATTATAGGACTTGTCGAGCTGTTCCTGAGCGAGCTGCCCGTGATTTAGCTTATGCAGACCGTGTAAGGGGTAGGAATAATGCTCAAAATCAGAATAAGAAGAAGAAACGTAAACGTGAAGGTAAAGGAACATCATTTTTCTTAACTTTTCAAGTTTTTACCAAATACTGGTTTGCAAAACTATTTCATTTGAAATTATCTCCTTGGATTTCTGGTGTTTGTGTTGGAAATGAATTTGGAATTGGAAATAAGAAACATTCTCATGCTGTTGCTGTTACTAAGAAGAAAATGTCTTTTAAAGAGTTTAAAGAACGTTTTCCCCGTCGCATAGCTGATATTCAAAGTTGTAAGAAGTTGAAGGACAATGTTAGATGTATTTCTAAAAAGGACTATAGATGTATATGCCATGTTATTGATCAGGACTATCTGTCTGTTATTTGCAAAGCATATCTCCACTCCGAAACCTCCGTTGTTAAAATTGAATCACTTTTGAGGCACTATGCCTGCGCAACAACATTTACGTGGTAATTGCATATATTGCAATAAAGAAATGAGGAGAGATAATCTTCAACGTCATTATAGGACTTGTCGAGCTGTTTCTGAGCAAGCTGCCCGTGATTTAGCTTATGTAGACCGTGTAAGGGGTAGGAATAATGCTCAAAATCAGAATAAGAAGAAGAAACGTAAACGTGAAGGTAAAGGAACATTATTTTTCTTAACTTTTCAAGTTTTTACCAAATACTGGTTTGCAAAAGTATTTCATTTGAAATTATCTCCTTGGATTTCTGGTGTTTGTGTTGGAAATGAATTTGGAATTGGAAATAAGAAACATTCTCATACTGTTGTTGTTACTAAGAAGAAAATGTCTTTTAAAGAGTTTAAAGAACGTTTTCCCCGCCGCATAGCTGATATACAACGTTGTAAAAAGTTGAAGGACTCTGTTATATGTATTTCTAAAGAGGACTATAGATGTATATGCCATGGTATTGATAAGGACTATCTGTCTGTTATTTGCAAAGCATATCTCCATTCTCAACGTACACCTCGTTTGATACCTACTTCATATCCATATTGTTCCTTCATTCCTACTCAACAACGTCAATTTAAGGAATTTTTCAGACCCTTGTATATATCTTCAACGTCATTATAGGACTTGTCGAGCTTTTTTTTATTTTTATTATTTTTGGCGTTTTTATTTTCGTTTCCATGGGCTGTTCATCTTTATTTCAGAGTTGTTCTCCCCTTTCCTCAAGTACTTTGCTGTTTTCTATGATTTTAAATTATATTTTGGTTCTTAGTCGTAGCAATTCCGGAATTTTCCGGAATTGTTTTCCGTTTATACATTTTTGGCGTTTTTATTTTCTTTTCCATGGGCTGTACATCTTTATTTCAGAGTTGCTCTCTCCTTATTTTCCGGAAATACCCGTCATTGTTGTAATTTAGTCATTTCCATTACATTACGTCATATACGTTGTAGTGCCTGAAAAGCGGAGGTATCTAGTATTACCGAAACCGCCGCTGTTAAGATTGAGTCACTTTTGAGGCACTACGCCTGCGCAACAACATTTACTTGGTAATTGCATATATTGCAATAAAGAAATGAGGAGAGATAATCTTCAACGTCATTATAGGACTTGTCGAGCTGTTTCTGAGCAAGCTGCCCGTGATTTAGCTTATGTAGACCGTGTAAGGGGTAGGAATAATGCTCAAAATCAGAATAAGAAGAAGAAACGTAAACGTGAAGGTAAAGGAACATTATTTTTCTTAACTTTTCAAGTTTTTACCAAATACTGGTTTGCAAAACTTTTTCATTTGAAATTATCTCCTTGGATTTCTGGTGTTTATGTTGCAAATGAATTTGGAATTGGAAATAAGAAACATTTTCATGCTGTTGTTGTTACTAAGAAGAAAATGTCTTTTAAAGAGTTTAAAGAACGTTTTCCCCGCCGCATAGCTGATATACAACGTTGTAAGAAGTTGGACTCTGTTAGATATATTTCTAAAGAGGACTATAGATGTATATGCCATGGTATTGATAAGGACTATCTGTCTGTTATTTGCAAAGCATATCTCCATTCTCAACGTACATCTCGTTTGATACCTACTTCATATCCATATTGTTCCTTCATTCCTACTCAACAACGTCAATTTAAGGAATTTTTCAGACCCTTATATATATCTTCAACGTCATTATAGGACTTGTCGAGCTTTCTTTTATTTTTATTATTTTTGGCGTTTTTATTTTCGTTTCCATGGGCTGTACATCTTTATTTCAGAATTGCTCTCCTCTTTCCGTCCGTTGCACTTTTATATGATTTTAACTTATTTTTTGGATATTAGTTGTACCAATTCCGGAATTTTCCGGAATTGTTTTCCGTTTAGACATTTTTGGCGTTTTTATTTTCGTTTCCATGGGCTGTACATCTTTATTTCAGAGTTGCTCTCCCATTTCCGTCCGTTGCACTTTTATATGATTTTAACTTATTTTTTGGTTATTAGTTGTACCAATTCCGGAATTTTCCGGAATTGTTTTCCGTTTAGACATTTTTGGCGTTTTTATTTTCGTTTCCATGGGCTGTACATCTTTATTTCAGAGTTGCTCTCTCCTTATTTTCCGGAAATACCCGTCATTGTTGTAATTTAGTCATCTCCATTACATTACGTCATATACGTTGTAGTGCCTGAAAAGCGGAGGTATCTAGTATTACCGAAACCGCCGCTGTTAAGATTGAGTCACTTTTGAGGCACTACGCCTGCGCAACAACATTTACGTGGTAATTGCATATATTGCAATAAAGAAATGAGGAGAGATAATCTTCAACGTCATTATAGGACTTGTCGAGCTGTTTCTGAGCGAGCTGCCCGTGATTTAGCTTATGTAGACCGTGTAAGGGGTAGGAATAATGCTCAAAATCAGAATAAGAAGAAGAAACGTAAACGTGAAGGTAAAGGAACATTATTTTTCTTAACTTTTCAAGTTTTTACCAAATACTGGTTTGCAAAACTATTTCATTTGAAATTATCTCCTTGGATTTCTGGTGTTTGTGTTGGAAATGAATTTGGAATTGGAAATAAGAAACATTCTCATACTGTTGTTGTTACTAAGAAGAAAATGTCTTTTAAAGAGTTTAAAGAACGTTTTCCCCGCCGCATAGCTGATATACAACGTTGTAAGAAGTTGGACTCTGTTAGATATATTTCTAAAGAGGACTATAGATGTATATGCCATGGTATTGATAAGGACTATCTGTCTGTTATTTGCAAAGCATATCTCCATTCTCAACGTACATCTCGTTTGATACCTACTTCATATCCATATTGTTCCTTCATTCCTACTCAACAACGTCAATTTAAGGAATTTTTCAGACCCTTATATATATATCTTCAACGTCATTATAGGACTTGTCGAGCTTTCTTTTATTTTTATTATTTTTGGCGTTTTTATTTTCGTTTCCATGGGCTGTACATCTTTATTTCAGAATTGCTCTCCTCTTTCCGTCCGTTGCACTTTTATATGATTTTAACTTATTTTCTGGATATTAGTTGTACCAATTCCGGAATTTTCCGGAATTGTTTTCCGTTTAGACATTTTTGGCGTTTTTATTTTCGTTTCCATGGGCTGTACATCTTTATTTCAGAGTTGCTCTCCCATTTCCGTCCGTTGCACTTTTATATGATTTTAACTTATTTTTTGGTTATTAGTTGTACCAATTCCGGAATTTTCCGGAATTGTTTTCCGTTTAGACATTTTTGGCGTTTTTATTTTCGTTTCCATGGGCTGTACATCTTTATTTCAGAGTTGCTCTCTCCTTATTTTCCGGAAATACCCGTCATTGTTGTAATTTAGTCATCTCCATTACATTACGTCATATACGTTGTAGTGCCTGAAAAGCGGAGGTATCTAGTATTACCGAAACCGCCGCTGTTAAGATTGAGTCACTTTTGAGGCACTACGCCTGCGCAACAACATTTACGTGGTAATTGCATATATTGCAATAAAGAAATGAGGAGAGATAATCTTCAACGTCATTATAGGACTTGTCGAGCTGTTTCTGAGCGAGCTGCCCGTGATTTAGCTTATGTAGACCGTGTAAGGGGTAGGAATAATGCTCAAAATCAGAATAAGAAGAAACGTAAACGTGAAGGTAAAGGAACATTATTTTTCTTAACTTTTCAAGTTTTTACCAAATACTGGTTTGCAAAAGTATTTCATTTGAAATTATCTCCTTGGATTTCTGGTGTTTGTGTTGGAAATGAATTTGGAATTGGAAATAAGAAACATTCTCATACTGTTGTTGTTACTAAGAAGAAAATGTCTTTTAAAGAGTTTAAAGAACGTTTTCCCCGCCGCATAGCTGATATACAACGTTGTAAAAAGTTGAAGGACTTTGTTATATGTATTTCTAAAGAGGACTATAGATGTATATGCCATGGTATTGATAAGGACTATCTGTCTGTTATTTGCAAAGCATATCTCCATTCTCAACGTACACCTCGTTTGATACCTACTTCATATCCATATTGTTCCTTCATTCCTACTCAACAACGTCAATTTAAGGAATTTTTCAGACCCTTATATATATCTTCAACGTCATTATAGGACTTGTCGAGCTTTTTTTTATTTTTATTATTTTTGGCGTTTTTATTTTCGTTTCCATGGGCTGTACATCTTTATTTCAGAGTTGTTCTCCCCTTTCCTCAAGTACTTTGCTGTTTTCTATGATTTTAAATTATATTTTGGTTCTTAGTCGTAGCAATTCCGGAATTTTCCGGAATTGTTTTCCGTTTATACATTTTTGGCGTTTTTATTTTCTTTTCCATGGGCTGTACATCTTTATTTCAGAGTTGCTCTCTCCTTATTTTCCGGAAATACCCGTCATTGTTGTAATTTATTCATCTCCATTACATTACGTCATATACGTTGTAGTGCCTGAAAAGCGGAGGTATCTAGTATTACCGAAACCGCCGCTGTTAAGATTGAGTCACTTTTGAGGCACTACGCCTGCGCAACAACATTTACGTGGTAATTGCATATATTGCAATAAAGAAATGAGGAGAGATAATCTTCAACGTCATTATAGGACTTGTCGAGCTGTTCCTGAGCGAGCTGCCCGTGATTTAGCTTTATGTAGACCGTGTAAGGGGTAGGAATAATGCTCAAAATCAGAATAAGAACAAGAAACGTAAACGTGAAGGTAAAGGAACATTATTTTTCTTAACTTTTCAAGTTTTTACCAAATACTGGTTTGCAAAACTATTTCATTTGAAATTATCTCCTTGGATTTCTGGTGTTTGTGTTGGAAATGAATTTGGAATTGGAAATAAGAAACATTCTCATACTGTTGTTGTTACTAAGAAGAAAATGTCTTTTAAAGAGTTTAAAGAACGTTTTCCCCGTCGCATAGCTGATATTCAAAGTTGTAAGAAGTTGAAGGACTCTGTTAGATGTATTTCTAAAAAGGACTATAGATGTATATGCCATGTTATTGATAAGGACTATCTGTCTGTTATTTGCAAAGCATATCTCCACTCCGAAACCTCCGTTGTTAGAATTGAATCACTTTTGAGGCACTATGCCTGCGCAACAACATTTACTTGGTAATTGCATATATTGCAATAAAGAAATGAGGAGATATAATCTTCAACGTCATTATAGGACTTGTCGAGCTGTTCCTGAGCGAGCTGCCCGTGATTTAGCTTATGTAGACCGTGTAAGGGGTAGGAATAATGCTCAAAATCAGAATAAGAACAAGAAACGTAAACGTGAAGGTAAAGGAACATTATTTTTCTTAACTTTTCAAGTTTTTACCAAATACTAGTTTGCAAAACTATTTCATTTGAAATTATCTCCTTGGTTTTCTGGTGTTTGTGTTGGAACTGAATTTGGAATTGGAAATTAGAAACATTTTCATGCTGTTGTTACTAAGAAGAAAATGTCTTTTAAAGAGTTTAAAGAACGTTTTCCCCGCCGCATAGCTGATATACAACGTTGTAAGAAGTTGGACTCTGTTAGATATATTTCTAAAGAGGACTATAGATGTATATGCCATGGTATTGATAAGGACTATCTGTCTGTTATTTGCAAAGCATATCTCCATTCTCAACGTACATCTCGTTTGATACCTACTTCATATCCATATTGTTCCTTCATTCCTACTCAACAACGTCAATTTAAGGAATTTTTCAGACCCTTATATATATCTTCAACGTCATTATAGGACTTGTCGAGCTTTCTTTTATTTTTATTATTTTTGGCGTTTTTATTTTCGTTTCCATGGGCTGTACATCTTTATTTCAGAGTTGCTCTCCTCTTTCCGTCCGTTGCACTTTTATATGATTTTAACTTATTTTTTGGATATTAGTTGTACCAATTCCGGAATTTTCCGGAATTGTTTTCCGTTTAGACATTTTTGGCGTTTTTATTTTCGTTTCCATGGGCTGTACATCTTTATTTCAGAGTTGCTCTCTCCTTATTTTCCGCAAATACCCGTCATTGTTGTAATTTAGTCATCTCCATTACATTACGTCATATACGTTGTAGTGCCTGAAAAGCGGAGGTATCTAGTATTACCGAAACCGCCGCTGTTAAAATTGAGTCACTTTTGAGGCACTATGCCTGCGCAACAACATTTACGTGGTAATTGCATATATTGCAATAAAGAAATGAGGAGAGATAATCTTCAACGTCATTACAGGGCTTGTCGAGCTGTTCCTGAGCGAGCTGCCCGTGATTTAGCTTATGTAGACCGTGTAAGGGGTAGGAATAATGCTCAAAATCAGAATAAGAAGAAGAAACGTAAACGTGAAGGTAAAGGAACATTATTTTTCTTAACTTTTCAAGTTTTTACCAAATACTGGTTTGCAAAAGTATTTCATTTGAAATTATCTCCTTGGATTTCTGGTGTTTGTGTTGGAAATGAATTTGGAATTGGAAATAAGAAACATTCTCATACTGTTGTTGTTACTAAGAAGAAAATGTCTTTTAAAGAGTTTAAAGAACGTTTTCCCCGTCGCATAGCTGATATTCAAAGTTGTAAGAAGTTGAAGGACTCTGTTAGATGTATTTCTAAAAAGGACTATAGATGTATATGCCATGTTATTGATAAGGACTATCTGTCTGTTATTTGCAAAGCATATCTCCATTCTCAACGTACACCTCGTTTGATACCTACTTCATATCCATATTGTTCCTTCATTCCTACTCTACAACGTCAATTTAAGGAATTTTTCAGACCCTTATATATATCTTCAACGTCATTATAGGACTTGTCGAGCTTTCTTTTATTTTTATTATTTTTGGCGTTTTTATTTTCGTTTCCATTGGCTGTACATCTTTATTTCAGAGTTGCTCTCCCCTTTCCTCAAGTACTTTGCTGTTTTATATGATTTTATGTTATATTTGGGTTCTTAGTCATTGCAATTCCGGAATTTTCCGGAATTGTTTTCCGTTTATTCATTTTTGGCGTTTTTATTTTCGTTTCCATGGGCTGTACATCTTTATTTCAGAGTTGCTGTCCCCTTTCCTCAAGTACTTTGCTGTTTTATATGATTTTAAGTTATATTTTGGTTCTTAGTCGTAGCAATTCCGGAATTTTGCGGAATTGTTTTCCGTTTAGACATTTTTGGCGTTTTTTATTTTCGTTTCCATGGGCTGTACATCTTTATTTCAGAGTTGCTCTCTCCTTATTTTCCGCAAATACCCGTCATTGTTGTAATTTAGTCATCTCTATTACATTACGTCATATACGTTGTAGTGCCTGAAAAGCGGAGGTATCTAGTATTACCGAAACCGCCGCTGTTAAAATTGAGTCACTTTTGAGGCACTACGCCTGCACAACAACATTTACTTGGTTATTGCATATATTGCAATAAAGAAATGAGGAGAGATAATCTTCAACGTCATTATAGGACTTGTCGAGCTGTTCCTGAGCGAGCTGCCCGTGATTTAGCTTATGTAGACCGTGTAAAGGGTAGGAATAATGCTCAAAATCAGAATAAGAACAAGAAACGTAAACGTGAAGGTAAAGGAACATTATTTTTCTTAACTTTTCAAGTTTTTACCAAGTACTGGTTTGCAAAAGTATTTCATTTGAAATTATCTCCTTGGATTTCTGGTGTTTGTGTTGGAAATGAATTTGGAATTGGAAATAAGAAACATTCTCATACTGTTGTTGTTACTAAGAAGAAAATGTCTTTTAAAGAGTTTAAAGAACGTTTTCCCCGTCGCATAGCTGATATTCAAAGTTGTAAGAAGTTGAAGGACTCTGTTAGATGTATTTCTAAAAAGGACTATAGATGTATATGCCATGTTATTGATAAGGACTATCTGTCTGTTATTTGCAAAGCATATCTCCACTCCGAAACCTCCGTTGTTAGAATTGAATCACTTTTGAGGCACTATGCCTGCGCAACAACATTTACTTGGTAATTGCATATATTGCAATAAAGAAATGAGGAGATATAATCTTCAACGTCATTATAGGACTTGTCGAGCTGTTCCTGAGCGAGCTGCCCGTGATTTAGCTTATGTAGACCGTGTAAGGGGTAGGAATAATGCTCAAAATCAGAATAAGAACAAGAAACGTAAACGTGAAGGTAAAGGAACATTATTTTTCTTAACTTTTCAAGTTTTTACCAAATACTAGTTTGCAAAACTATTTCATTTGAAATTATCTCCTTGGTTTTCTGGTGTTTGTGTTGGAACTGAATTTGGAATTGGAAATTAGAAACATTTTCATGCTGTTGTTACTAAGAAGAAAATGTCTTTTAAAGAGTTTAAAGAACGTTTTCCCCGCCGCATAGCTGATATACAACGTTGTAAGAAGTTGGACTCTGTTAGATATATTTCTAAAGAGGACTATAGATGTATATGCCATGGTATTGATAAGGACTATCTGTCTGTTATTTGCAAAGCATATCTCCATTCTCAACGTACATCTCGTTTGATACCTACTTCATATCCATATTGTTCCTTCATTCCTACTCAACAACGTCAATTTAAGGAATTTTTCAGACCCTTATATATATCTTCAACGTCATTATAGGACTTGTCGAGCTTTCTTTTATTTTTATTATTTTTGGCGTTTTTATTTTCGTTTCCATGGGCTGTACATCTTTATTTCAGAGTTGCTCTCCTCTTTCCGTCCGTTGCACTTTTATATGATTTTAACTTATTTTTTGGATATTAGTTGTACCAATTCCGGAATTTTCCGGAATTGTTTTCCGTTTAGACATTTTTGGCGTTTTTATTTTCGTTTCCATGGGCTGTACATCTTTATTTCAGAGTTGCTCTCTCCTTATTTTCCGCAAATACCCGTCATTGTTGTAATTTAGTCATCTCCATTACATTACGTCATATACGTTGTAGTGCCTGAAAAGCGGAGGTATCTAGTATTACCGAAACCGCCGCTGTTAAAATTGAGTCACTTTTGAGGCACTATGCCTGCGCAACAACATTTACGTGGTAATTGCATATATTGCAATAAAGAAATGAGGAGAGATAATCTTCAACGTCATTACAGGGCTTGTCGAGCTGTTCCTGAGCGAGCTGCCCGTGATTTAGCTTATGTAGACCGTGTAAGGGGTAGGAATAATGCTCAAAATCAGAATAAGAAGAAGAAACGTAAACGTGAAGGTAAAGGAACATTATTTTTCTTAACTTTTCAAGTTTTTACCAAATACTGGTTTGCAAAAGTATTTCATTTGAAATTATCTCCTTGGATTTCTGGTGTTTGTGTTGGAAATGAATTTGGAATTGGAAATAAGAAACATTCTCATACTGTTGTTGTTACTAAGAAGAAAATGTCTTTTAAAGAGTTTAAAGAACGTTTTCCCCGTCGCATAGCTGATATTCAAAGTTGTAAGAAGTTGAAGGACTCTGTTAGATGTATTTCTAAAAAGGACTATAGATGTATATGCCATGTTATTGATAAGGACTATCTGTCTGTTATTTGCAAAGCATATCTCCATTCTCAACGTACACCTCGTTTGATACCTACTTCATATCCATATTGTTCCTTCATTCCTACTCAACAACGTCAATTTAAGGAATTTTTCAGACCCTTATATATATCTTCAACGTCATTATAGGACTTGTCGAGCTTTCTTTTATTTTTATTATTTTTGGCGTTTTTATTTTCGTTTCCATGGGCTGTACATCTTTATTTCAGAGTTGCTCTCCCCTTTCCTCAAGTACTTTGCTGTTTTATATGATTTTATGTTATATTTGGGTTCTTAGTCATTGCAATTCCGGAATTTTCCGGAATTGTTTTCCGTTTATTCATTTTTGGCGTTTTTATTTTCGTTTCCATGGGCTGTACATCTTTATTTCAGAGTTGCTGTCCCCTTTCCTCAAGTACTTTGCTGTTTTATATGATTTTAAGTTATATTTTGGTTCTTAGTCGTAGCAATTCCGGAATTTTGCGGAATTGTTTTCCGTTTAGACATTTTTGGCGTTTTTTATTTTCGTTTCCATGGGCTGTACATCTTTATTTCAGAGTTGCTCTCTCCTTATTTTCCGCAAATACCCGTCATTGTTGTAATTTAGTCATCTCTATTACATTACGTCATATACGTTGTAGTGCCTGAAAAGCGGAGGTATCTAGTATTACCGAAACCGCCGCTGTTAAAATTGAGTCACTTTTGAGGCACTACGCCTGCACAACAACATTTACTTGGTAATTGCATATATTGCAATAAAGAAATGAGGAGAGATAATCTTCAACGTCATTATAGGACTTGTCGAGCTGTTCCTGAGCGAGCTGCCCGTGATTTAGCTTATGTAGACCGTGTAAAGGGTAGGAATAATGCTCAAAATCAGAATAAGAACAAGAAACGTAAACGTGAAGGTAAAGGAACATTATTTTTCTTAACTTTTCAAGTTTTTACCAAGTACTGGTTTGCAAAAATATTTCATTTGAAATTATCTCCTTGGATTTCTGGTGTTTATGTTGCAAATGAATTTGGAATTGGAAATAAGAAACATTCTCATGCTGTTGTTGTTACTAAGAAGAAAATGTCTTTTAAAGAGTTTAAAGAACGTTTTCCCCGCCGCATAGTTGATATACAACGTTGTAAGGAGTTGAAGGACTCTGTTATATGTATTTCTAAAGAGGACTATAGATGTATATGCCATGGTATTGATAAGGACTATCTGTCTGTTATTTGCAAAGCATATCTCCACTCCGAAACCTCCGTTGTTAAAATTGTGTCACTTTTGAGGCACTATGCCTGCGCAACAACATTTACGTGGTAATTGCATATATTGCAATAAAGAAATGAGGAGAGATAATCTTCAACATCATTATAGGACTTGTCGAGCTGTTCCTGAGCGAGCTGCCCGTGATTTAGCTTATGTAGACCGTGTAAGGGGTAGGAATAATGCTCAAAATCAGAATAAGAAGAAGAAACGTAAACGTGAAGGTAAAGGAACATTATTTTTCTTAACTTTTCAAGTTTTTACCAAATACTGGTTTGCAAAAGTATTTCATTTGAAATTATCTCCTTGGATTTCTGGTGTTTGTGTTGGAAATGAATTTGGAATTGGAAATAAGAAACATTCTCATGCTGTTGTTGTTACTAAGAAGAAAATGTCTTTTAAAGAGTTTAAAGAACGTTTTCCCCGCTGCAGAGCTGATATACAGCGTTGTAAGAAGTTGAAGGACTCTGTGAGATGTATTTCTAAAGAGGACTATAGATGTATATGCCATGGTATTGATAAGGACTATCTGTCTGTTATTTGCAAAGCATATCTCCATTCTCAACGTACATCTCGTTTGATACCTACACTTCCTATCCATATTGTTCCTTCATTCCTACTCAACAACGTCAATTTATAGAATTTTTCAGACCCTTATGTATATCTTCTACGTCATTATAGGACTTGTCGAGCTTTTTTTTTTTTTATTATTTTTGGCGTTTTCATTTTCGTTTCCATGGGCTGTACATCTTTATTTCAGAGTTGCTCTCCCCTTTCCTCAAGTACTTTGCTGTTTTATATGATTTTAAGTTATATTTTGGTTCTTAGTGATAGCAATTCCGGAATTTTCCGGAATTGTTTTCCGTTTATACATTTTTGGCGTTTTTATTTTCTTTTCCATGGGCTGTACATCTTTATTTCAGAGTTGCTCTCCCCTTTCCGTCCGTTGCACTTTTATATGATTTTAACTTATTTTTTGTTTATTAGTTGTACCAATTCCGGAATTTTCCGGAATTGTTTTCCGTTTAGACATTTTTGGCGTTTTTATTTTCGTTTCCATGGGCTGTACATCTTTATTTCAGAGTTGCTCTCTCCTTATTTTCCGCAAATACCCGTCATTGTTGTAATTTAGTCATCTCCATTACATTACGTCAAATACGTTGTAGTGCCTGAAAAGCGGAGGTATCTAGTATTACCGAAACCGCCGCTGTTAAAATTGAGTCACTTTTGAGGCACTATGCCTGCGCAACAACATTTACGTGGTAATTGCATATATTGCAATAAAGAAATGAGGAGAGATAATCATCAACGTCATTATAGGACTTGTCGAGCTGTTCCTGAGCGAGCTGCCCGTGATTTAGCTTATGTAGACCGTGTAAGGGGTAGGAATAATGCTCAAAATCAGAATAAGAAGAAGAAACGTAAACGTGAAGGTAAAGGAACATTATTTTTCTTAACTTTTCAAGTTTTTACCAAATACTGGTTTGCAAAAGTATTTCATTTGAAATTATCTCCTTGGATTTCTGGTGTTTGTGTTGGAAATGAATTTGGAATTGGAAATAAGAAACATTCTCATGCTGTTGTTGTTACTAAGAAGAAAATGTCTTTTAAAGAGTTTAAAGAACGTTCTCCCCGTCGCCTAGCTGATATACAACGTTGTAAGAAGTTGAAGGACTGTGTTAGATATATTTCTAAAGAAGACTATAGATGTATATGCCATGGTATTTATAAGGACTATCTGTCTGTTATTTGCAAAGCATATCTCCATTCTCAACGTACATCTCGTTTGATACCTACTTCATATCCATATTCTTCCTTCATTCCTACTCAACAGCGTCAATTTAAGGAATTTTTCAAACCCTTATATATATCTTCAACGTCATTATAGGACTTGTCGAGCTTATTTTTATTTTTATTATTTTTGGCGTTTTTATTTTCGTTTCCATTGGCTGTACATCTTTATTTCAGAGTTGCTCTCCCCTTTCCTCAAGTACTTTGCTGTTTTATATGATTTTAAGTTATATTTTGGTTCTTCGTCGTAGCAATTCCAGAATTTTCCGGAATTGTTTTCCGTTTATACATTTTTGGCGTTTTTATTTTCTTTTCCATGGGCTATACATCTTTATTTCAGAGTTGCTCTCCCCTTTCCGTCCGTTGCACTTTTATACGATTTTAACTTATTTTTTGGCTATTAGTTGTAGCAATTCCGGAATTTCCCGGAATTGTTTTCCGTTTATTCATTTTTGGCGTTTTTATTTTCGTTTCCATGGGCTGTACATCTTTATTTCAGAGTTGCTGTCCCCTTTCCTCAAGTACTTTGCTGTTTTATATGATTTTAAGTTATATTTTGGTTCTTAGTCGTAGCAATTCCGGAATTTTGCGGAATTGTTTTCCGTTTAGACATTTTTGGCGTTTTTTATTTTCGTTTCCATGGGCTGTACATCTTTATTTCAGAGTTGCTCTCTCCTTATTTTCCGCAAATACCCGTCATTGTTGTAATTTAGTCATCTCTATTACATTACGTCATATACGTTGTAGTGCCTGAAAAGCGGAGGTATCTAGTATTACCGAAACCGCCGCTGTTAAAATTGAGTCACTTTTGAGGCACTACGCCTGCACAACAACATTTACTTGGTAATTGCATATATTGCAATAAAGAAATGAGGAGAGATAATCTTCAACGTCATTATAGGACTTGTCGAGCTGTTCCTGAGCGAGCTGCCCGTGATTTAGCTTATGTAGACCGTGTAAAGGGTAGGAATAATGCTCAAAATCAGAATAAGAAGAAGAAACGTAAACGTGAAGGTAAAGGAACATTATTTTTCTTAACTTTTCAAGTTTTTACCAAGTACTGGTTTGCAAAAATATTTCATTTGAAATTATCTCCTTGGATTTCTGGTGTTTGTGTTGGAAATGAATTTGGAATTGGAAATAAGAAACATTCTCATGCTGTTGTTGTTACTAAGAAGAAAATGTCTTTTAAAGAGTTTAAAGAACGTTTTCCCCGCTGCATAGCTGATATACAGCGTTGTAAGAAGTTGAAGGACTCTGTGAGATGTATTTCTAAAGAGGACTATAGATGTATATGCCATGGTATTGATAAGGACTATCTGTCTGTTATTTGCAAAGCATATCTCCATTCTCAACGTACATCTCGTTTGATACCTACACTTCCTATCCATATTGTTCCTTCATTCCTACTCAACAACGTCAATTTATAGAATTTTTCAGACCCTTATGTATATCTTCTACGTCATTATAGGACTTGTCGAGCTTTTTTTTTTTTTATTATTTTTGGCGTTTTCATTTTCGTTTCCATGGGCTGTACATCTTTATTTCAGAGTTGCTCTCCCCTTTCCTCAAGTACTTTGCTGTTTTATATGATTTTAAGTTATATTTTGGTTCTTAGTGATAGCAATTCCGGAATTTTCCGGAATTGTTTTCCGTTTATACATTTTTGGCGTTTTTATTTTCTTTTCCATGGGCTGTACATCTTTATTTCAGAGTTGCTCTCCCCTTTCCGTCCGTTGCACTTTTATATGATTTTAACTTATTTTTTGTTTATTAGTTGTACCAATTCCGGAATTTTCCGGAATTGTTTTCCGTTTAGACATTTTTGGCGTTTTTATTTTCGTTTCCATGGGCTGTACATCTTTATTTCAGAGTTGCTCTCTCCTTATTTTCCGCAAATACCCGTCATTGTTGTAATTTAGTCATCTCCATTACATTACGTCAAATACGTTGTAGTGCCTGAAAAGCGGAGGTATCTAGTATTACCGAAACCGCCGCTGTTAAAATTGAGTCACTTTTGAGGCACTATGCCTGCGCAACAACATTTACGTGGTAATTGCATATATTGCAATAAAGAAATGAGGAGAGATAATCATCAACGTCATTATAGGACTTGTCGAGCTGTTCCTGAGCGAGCTGCCCGTGATTTAGCTTATGTAGACCGTGTAAGGGGTAGGAATAATGCTCAAAATCAGAATAAGAAGAAGAAACGTAAACGTGAAGGTAAAGGAACATTATTTTTCTTAACTTTTCAAGTTTTTACCAAATACTGGTTTGCAAAAGTATTTCATTTGAAATTATCTCCTTGGATTTCTGGTGTTTGTGTTGGAAATGAATTTGGAATTGGAAATAAGAAACATTCTCATGCTGTTGTTGTTACTAAGAAGAAAATGTCTTTTAAAGAGTTTAAAGAACGTTCTCCCCGTCGCCTAGCTGATATACAACGTTGTAAGAAGTTGAAGGACTGTGTTAGATATATTTCTAAAGAAGACTATAGATGTATATGCCATGGTATTTATAAGGACTATCTGTCTGTTATTTGCAAAGCATATCTCCATTCTCAACGTACATCTCGTTTGATACCTACTTCATATCCATATTCTTCCTTCATTCCTACTCAACAGCGTCAATTTAAGGAATTTTTCAAACCCTTATATATATCTTCAACGTCATTATAGGACTTGTCGAGCTTATTTTTATTTTTATTATTTTTGGCGTTTTTATTTTCGTTTCCATTGGCTGTACATCTTTATTTCAGAGTTGCTCTCCCCTTTCCTCAAGTACTTTGCTGTTTTATATGATTTTAAGTTATATTTTGGTTCTTCGTCGTAGCAATTCCAGAATTTTCCGGAATTGTTTTCCGTTTATACATTTTTGGCGTTTTTATTTTCTTTTCCATGGGCTATACATCTTTATTTCAGAGTTGCTCTCCCCTTTCCGTCCGTTGCACTTTTATACGATTTTAACTTATTTTTTGGCTATTAGTTGTAGCAATTCCGGAATTTCCCGGAATTGTTTTCCGTTTAGACATTTTTGGCGTTTTTATTTTCGTTTCCATGGGCTGTACATCTTTATTTCAGAGTTGCTCTCTCCTTATTTTCCGCAAATACCCGTCATTGTTGTAATTTAGTCATCTTCATTACATTACGTCATATACGTTGTAGTGTCATAAAAGCGGAGGTATCTAGTATTATCGAAACCGCCGCTGTTAAAATTGAGTCACTTTTGAGGCACTACGCCTGCGCAACAACATTTACGCGGTAATTGCATATATTGCAATAAAGAAATGAGGAGAGATAATCTTCAACGTCATTATAGGACTTGTCGAGCTGTTCCTGAGCGAGCTGCCCGTGATTTAGCTGATGTAGACCGTGTAAGGGGTAGGAATAATGCTCAAAATCAGAATAAGAAGAAGAAACGTAAACGTGAAGGTAAAGGAACATTATTTTTCTTAACTTTTCAAGTTTTTACCAAATACTGGTTTGCAAAAGTATTTCATTTGAAATTATCTCCTTGGATTTCTGGTGTTTGTGTTGGAAATGAATTTGGAATTGGAAATAAGAAACATTCTCATGCTGTTGTTGTTGTTACTAAGAAGAAAATGTCTTTTAAAGAGTTTAAAGAACGTTTTCCCCGCCGCATAGCTGATATACAACGTTGTAAGAAGTTGAAGGACTCTATTAGATATATTTCTAAAGAAGACTATAGATGTATATGCCATGGTATTGATAAGGACTATCTGTCTGTTATTTGCAAAGCATATCTCCATTCTCAACGTACATCTCGTTTGATACCTACTTCATATCCATATTGTTCCTTCATTCCTACTCAGCAACGTCAATTTAAGGAATTTTTCAGTCATTTCAATAATGAAAAGAAAGAGGAACATTTCTCTAACTATTGGGAAACTTGGACACCCTGTAAATGGCAAGCAGGTGTTTTAAACCATGTACTACCTACTCAAAATAATCGTCAAATCTTATGGGTTTATTCTGAAGCTGGAGGTACCGGAAAACCTGAATTGGGAAGATATATTGAGGACAATAAGGATGGTATTATGTTTACCAATTGTCCCACTGCTCATGTTGCCTATGCATACAACGATGAATCCCATGTTTGCTTTAATTATACTAGAGACACTCCTGATTCTATTAATTATGGTGTATTGCAAATGCTAAAGGATGGAAGAATATTTTCTACCAAATATGAATCTAGAGGAAAGAAATTCATTCCACCTAAAGTATTCTGCTTCTCCAACTTTGAACCTGATAGAACTAAACTTAGTGATGATAGATGGATTGTTTATATGGTTGATGATGAACAAAAATTAATTTTGTGTTAAATATTTTCTTGTTCAATAAATTTTAAATTTCAATTAATATTCATTTATACTATCCTTGCATCCGTCGTCCACAATTTGCATACCCCACTATCCTTGCATCCGTCGTCCAACTAATAATAAACAAATTAATTATTTTAATAATTTTATTAAAATTAAAATAATATATTTATAAACATTTTATGTACTGCATTTTTGTCCTCTAAATTCAAGTGTGTACATGCATCTCCATGTTATTTTTGTATTCGCTGGTGTTTCATTATCTACTGCCCATTTTACTCCATAATGTACTACTCCTGGATATCCACAATCCAGCCATGTTTGTCTTGGTTGTATACCATGTTGATCATTTGTTGCTCCATAAACATTTGTTGATGCTCTTGGATATCATGTATAGTTTACAAATCTTTGTTCATTTAATCTATATATACATGTTTTTGGATCTGCCATCAAATTAGCTGGTTGAATTCCTGTATTATCGTCATAATCTGTTTTTAGCATCAATAATCCATCTTGATTTCCAAGTTCTATATTTTGAGTATAGAAATATATTTTTACTTTTTTTAATTCTATACTGATCATACATCTTTCTCCATGTATCATAGCAATGGCAATGACTCAATCTGAATATAAATGCACCAAACCTTGATGTTGGATCTGTAGTTGTAGCTTGTACATCTATTTGTCCATTATGTATTGCTTTAGTTATATAGTCTGGCTTCGAGACCGTAACCGTCGTACCCCTTCTATATCTCCTTCTGTAATACGCTTTTTTTCTGTAGTATGCTCTTATTGCTGCATATCTCTTCCGTCTATAGTATCTAGCTCTCTTGTTGCTTCTAGGCATGTTTCCAAAAGCAGTCGAATAATTTCTCTTAGGCATCTACGTATTTCACGTCCTCTTTCTCCCATCTAATTTTGAATTATGAATTTTTGACGTTACTTACGTCGTATTTATACTAGTCGTCAGGGACGTCAAATATGACGTCATCAGTTTTTTGCATGTCTGAACTTGTTTTTCTATTATCTTTATCCGGAATTTTTCTTAACTGTTTTCCGTTTAGACATTTTTGGCGTTTTTATTTTCGTTTCCATGGGCTGTACATCTTTATTTTAGAGTTGCTCTCCCCTTTTTGTCCTTTGCATTTTATATAATTTTAACTTATTTTTTGGTTATTAGTCGTACCAATTCCGGAATTTTCCGTAATTGTTTTCCGTTTAGACATTTTTGGCGTTTTTATTTTCGTTTCCATGGGCTGTACATTTTTATTTCAGAGTTGCTCTTCCCTTTTCTCAAGTACTTTGCTGTTTTATATGATTTTAAGTTACATTTTTGTTATTATATATATATAAATTATGAATGAATTTTCTAAAATAATTTTTAAAATCGATATTCTTGTTTTATTTCAAATTTGATATAGGTAAACACTTTTCCAAATCTATACATATTCAGTCCCAGTACCACAAAATAAAAAAAAAATGTTTAAATTCAATATCAACTAACTTCTTGAAAATGATATATTTTTGCAAATTAAATCAGTGCGAACAGTTGAAATTACCGTTATGGTCTTACATTATTGTTTAAAATGTTAAAATTGTAAAACTACATGTAAGTATCATACATGTGGCTGTGGCACATTAATTTCAGTCCAATATCTCAAAAATGCAATATTTCGGCAGGTTGTAAGAATGCAAACAATTTTAACTTTAATAATGGTAAAAAATTATTGTTTAAAATATCAAAAATGGCAATATTAGTATACGGTTGGTGATTGCGATACTCTTATTTCGGAAAACAATTTCAAAATGACATACTTTTGCAAAGTGTATGTGTGCGAACACTTTTAATGTACCTATTAGTCTAAAATTATTGTTAAAAATGTTAAAATTTTCAATCAGTATTATGTTGATGGTTTTAATACATATATTTCAAAGTAAATTCTGTCAAATAATCATCATATGTGTGACACATTAATTTCTCAAATGCCCCGTGCAGGTCCTAGTGTCAAAAGATTGGGCCTGCAGCACCGCTAAGCTTGTCGTAAAGGCGACTAAATAAAGCTCAGAAACCTAGACGGGGGCAAGGTGCTCTGCCAACAGAGCAACTGGGTTGTATGTTCCATTCCTTCCTTTTTCTTGTTGAAATCAAAATTTGTTGATCCTTGAGTCCCGTATACGGACGAAAATGCCTTTAACTTCACAGAACATCGATTGAAATCTATACTCTGTGCAACGACAATAGATTTTTTGTTGATTTCTATTCAGTGTTTTAAGTGTGACGAGGTACTTTCCGAATCGACACGACAACAAAAATTAAAATGTTTATCAGCTTCTTCGCTATCAATCGCACTTGCAGTACATTGTAAAGACAGCTAAATGAAAGTTTTCAATGATTTGAATCGGGTCCTCAGAACCTGGAAGGTCTAAACCGGGTCTCTTTTTTTATCTAAACCGGGAACTTTTCGAATGAAAAGTGCTCAAGGTCACTGAATGATTGATTAATCTAAACCAGGTCATTGGCTATTTTGTAAACACCATAAATCTGCAGTTACATTTAATTACCTGTTAATTTTTTATACGGGAATGATTTTTGCCTGAATAAAATTATTATAGACAACGGTTTCATTCAAAAATAAGATATAAGTATATAATATGAAATGATGGAAAGAATGCTCGACACTCTGGTTGATTTCGTTTTTTTTTTTTTTTTTTCACATTAACCAAGATTTCAATCGATGTTCTGCTGAGATTAAATATATTATCGCCCGTGAACGAGTATTGTTAATAAAAAAGAAGATAGTTGCTATTTGTGCGTTAAAATTTTAAGCAGTTACAAGTCTGCATAAGGTCAAATCAGAAAGATATGTAAGATACCTACCTTTCGTCAAAGTGCCCGTCCGCCATCTTGCGTCATCGAAACCAGGTCCAAAAAAATCTAAATCGGGCTCGTTCAGGACAGTGATTTTGGCCCTTACTATTTTAGAATAATGGCCCGAAAAGATAAATATGTAGAATGTTTGTTTTTCTTCCTTTTTTGAAAATTCTTTGGTGTTTGTTGTTGTTGTTTATTGTAGGATTTTACCCTCTCCGAGGATTTGGATCGAGCTAATAAGTTCACAGTTTTGATTATATATAATGCTTGTCATTTTAATTTATTTCTTTATAAGAAATACACATGATCTCTCTCTTTTGCCGGGAATAAGGATTACAAAAGAAGCCCATACCTAATGGTTTAATATTCCTAATAAACCAAGATGATTAATTTTTTTCAAGATCAGTTTTATATAGTGGTGAGAATCTGATTGGACCATGACTAGTGCTCATGGCATTTGTTAGTCTTTCCGTGTATCCGTTCATTCATTTGACCGCAATATGAAATAACTGTTTTACATAAATCAGTAGCGGATCCAGAAACTCCAAAAGGTGGGGAAGTATGGCCTTTGAGGGGGCTCACTATGGGTAGTATCATTAATTTTCTAAAAAATCATTTTTTTAAAATATGAGGGGACCCTGGGCCCCTCTTGGATCCAACTCTGTTTTTGCTGAACTTAAGTAAAGTTTTAATTATAGAACACATGTATGAAGTTTGGTTCCATGGATATCCACTTCCTGTTTGAAGGAAACCAAAGAACGGAAATGGACACTGCTTGAAATGCCTGAAGATGAATAAGTGAACTGACAAAACCTATCTTTGAAATTTCGTTTAGTTTGTTGCTACATCTACAAAATATAGAGAACTCTACAAATTTCGTATCTCATGTTAAACCTGTTGTATGTGTATGCAAATTTTGCATAAAAATATTCATAATACAATTTGTTTTGAAAAAAAAAATGTTATTGAAAAACATTATAATAACTGGTTGTTGAAAACATTGTTATAACATTTCTGCAACCATACATTTTTACGTTTTAAAAACATTTTTAAGGAAACATTTTTATTACGTTTTTGTGCTAGCTGGGAACACCGCCTGCACGAAGTCCAGCGCCCTAGACACCTCGGCCAGCTACGCTATATAAAAATATATATCTTTATTTTCATCGCCACCATGTACAGGTACAGAAATTACTGCTAACATATTCAAGTACTTCGGTAGTTTTAGAATCAGACAAATAATGTATATAAGGTGTGGCACTTAAAGAAATAAAACGCAGATATTTTTATTTTTGTTCAATAAAGTATTAATACTTTATAACCTCCAGAAATAACCACCAAACAGGAAAGTGTTTGTAAGCGTAATCAAGGGAACCAAGGTTATAGCGGTAATCAACAGAATGTAATCCAGGGACAAAGACCAGACATGGAAAACAGACATACACAACAAAGAACATAAAGTAACTAAAAACACACATACAAAGTAACAAAAGCAAATGAGCAACTCGGACTGCACTAAAAACTGGGAGCATGGACCAGATGCACCGGTAGAGTAAGCGTCCTCAGCTTTTCGAGAAACACCCGCCGAGTTGCTCATGAAAAGTCAAGTCCAGGGTAGACGAAAGAGGAAAGGAAAACTATAACCGGTTGAACAAATCAGTTTTCATGGGGCAGATGGATACACCGTAACAATCAATGAGTTCATGATGACCACCATGAAACTTTTGTAGTGATAACTTTAATCTTGTAGCAACATAACCCAGCTCCAGAAGCCTATTTGTTAGAATTCTAGCGCGATACAAAAAGTCTGCGTAGTCTCGGCAAGCTCTGGCATAACGTATGAGTTGTGATATGAACACTCCATACGCAGGTACTGAAGGGATGTTGCCACAAATGAAAAGACAGTTGACAATTTTGAATGAAAAGTCATCACATTTGTCGTAAAGTTTGGTCAATAGTTCTCCTTTACCATCGATTTCTAAGTGTAGGTCAAGTTATGAGGCTGTCTTCACAGTGTATGTAGTATCCTTTATCTCAAGTTATTTTGGGTAGATGCGATGTATTAAATCCCCAAAATTAGAATTGTTTAAAGATAATACGTCATCTATATAGCGAAAACTGAGATCAAAGGATCTAGCCAAACGATATTCTTTCTTTCGGATCAGATCAGCTATAAAGTCAGCCTCATAAGAGTGAAGGAATAGACCAGCAAGTAGAGGAGCACGATTAGTTCCCATTGGAATGCCGACCGTTTGTTGAAAAACGCGTCCACCACACTGGACAAATATGTTGTCGATTAAAAATTCCAACATTTTGTAAACATCCTCTGTATATTTGGAAGATGATTTGGAATTATTTCTTACAAAGTGTGAGGAATCCCTACCAAGAACTATATATTTGTATCTCGGTGTACCATCGTTTTTGGAAAAACGACGATGTATAATGTTTTTAAGTCGGGATTTTAACTGAGTATGTGGAATAGAAGTGTACAGTGTTGAAAAAATATAGGTTTTAATGCTATTACATTCCGATAATAGTCTTGAACTGATTGTCTCCAAAAGATCTTTCGAATTTTTCAGGATCCACATTGAATGAATACCACTACGGGAGTAACAAATTTTGTGGTAGGACTGCAGACCCTCTTTGACAGTTATGAGTATAGAAGTTAAAAGTTTTGAAAGAGGTTTGGTGGTACATTTTGCAGATCCAGCTATGTAACGTTGTTTGTATGGATTCTTGTGGAGTTAAGGAATCCAGTACATAGACGGTAAATCACAGTCATCGTCTTTGGTGGAGAGACCAAAAGAGGATAGCACAGATTTATGGTTTTCCACAATTTCTTCTTTGGAGAGTGTGGTAGCAGTATATGTCTTAGCACTGCTGTTATTTTCTACGCCTACCTCTGATAATAAATGTTGGATGTAAGACGTTTTGCAGACAAAAACAATGTTGTTTTGGGCTTTGTCTGCTGGTACGACAACATACTTGTCATGTACAGTAGACAATGTTTTTGCTACATCGGGGTCTTTGAAACTGATGTAGCATTGGCACTAATTGACCTACTTGAAACTTTTATTTGTTTCCAAATTAAAGACCTCACAGCCTATAACCACTCTGACAGAGAATCAATATCTTCTTGTTCTCGTTTTATCCATTTTCTTGCGTAGTCCTCTACGGCATCCATAAGAACTTTAAAGTTATAATTCCAATTTATGGAGCGTGGTTCACGGTACTTGGGACCTTTAGAAAGAATATTACGCAGAGATTCGTTTTCGATGATGGACAAATCTCAATTTTTGAATGGAGAGTTTTTGCAAGAACAGTCAGGTGGTTTAGATTGGAAGTCCTCAATGTCGAGGTTCTGCAATAGCCTTTTATAATTGAAAATTTTGGATGCAATGGGTGAAGTATAGGAATATGAAATAAAGTTTGTCTTTTTAAGAAATTGGTAGGTCAAATTCAGTTGAAATGCACTATGGAAAGATTGCAGGAAAATTGTCCGGCCCTTTCCCCTGTATAGCCAGTAAAAATATCAATGTAACAGATGCTTCAGAATAAATCTAAATAACTAGATGTATTGAATATATTTGAGGAAAATAAGACCGAATTGAGAAAAAATTATGTGTCATCCATTCTTACACAGAATGGTACTTCAACTATATACATAATAACGTAATTTATCAACAGGGTTAACCAGGAGGCTCAACATATTTCTTTATAATTCTGACAAATTTACATACAAATGTAGTCTCAAAAGTTTAGGTTCGTGGCATATTTGAAATTAATAATATTGGGACGTTGATAAACATTCCTGCTAATAAACATCTTCCTAGATTGATTTAAAAAAGGACATATCATTATATAGTGAAACTCTTCACCAATCTCATTCAAATTGCAGAGAGTACAGTATCTATATTCTCCTTGAACGTTAGTCCATCTATCATGCCCAATAGGTAAACGATGGTTTGTTAATCAAAATCTATAACAACAAAACCAAAACATTTTTATCATTAAATGTCGAAGTTGAAATGCTTTCCAATTTTCATTAATCACATTGTTCCACTCTCGTTGGAACTGATCACGTAGATTGATTGTCAGTTTCAGCCGTATATCACTTACAAATGTTTGGGAAATCCATATATATGACAACCTAGTATCTTCTTTTATTAGAAGAATTAACTAAGGAAATGTGACGATTTTGTGAATGCATAACGTGCATTAACGTATACACAACAGAACATATCTTTGATTGTATTCCTGTTAAAAGTTTAGTCCAATGAGAAATCATTCTCTGCTTCACATCTAAAATAAGCGGATATCGTCCAAGTTCACAGTATACCATACAATTTTATGTTGTCATTCTCAAATTCAGTAATATTTTACAAAATTTAAGATGCACTTGTTCAGTACAGTCAATATTACTAAAGCTCCGTACCTCCGAGTCATATAGAAGAATGGGTTTTATAGTCTTATCAAATATATCTACATTTTGTAATTGACAGAAGATTCAATTTGATAAATTGTGATATTTACCCCTTTTTAGAATTTCATACATGACCCTTCGCCCTCTATCTGCTTGCAATTGTATTGCTTTTGCAAACTTGCCGGTTTTTTATAGAAGTATCCCTAAACTCATTCACAATGTCAATATTTCTGTTATTAAACAATAATCTTGGATTATTTGTTATTCTGACATTACAAAAACACAACACTTTTGTTTCTTTACATCAACTTTAAGTCTCCACGTTACACAATACTGATGAAAACCATCTGTGTTAATCTTTTGGTGTTTCCGTCATAAGTACAGTATCATCTGCGTGATTATGGCAATTTAAATATTTTCATAAATAAACTTAATTCATTTTCTATTTCATCTGATAACGAATTTATAATCTAAGATATCATACTTGTTCATAAAGTCTTCTAAATCATTTAATAACAATGCAAACAAGAAAGGTGAAAGGTTTTCACTTGATCTAACTCCAATTTCACGAGGGGAAATATTCTGATATTCTGGTGTACATTTATAATAAACAATCCGTTTACATATTTTGTATAACACTGAACATTTTACCATTGATACAATATACTGATTATAATACATTCATGCCATAGCCCATCTCTTCAAACTATCAAACGCCTTCTCAAGATCTACAAAGACACAGTATAACTTAATTTCTCTTTTTTCTGTTTCAGAGTTTCAAAAAATGAATATAGGGTAAATAAATTATGTACAGCTGAATATCCCTGGGAAAAACCATCCTGATTTTTTTCAGTAATGAAAGATTTTCCGAATAACTGTTAAGGCGTTCGCTCAAAATAGCAGTAAAAAGTTTGCCAATGCAGCTCACAATTGTGGTCGGCCAAACGTTTTTAGTGTAATCAATCTCATCCTTATTCTTATACAATATATATTGGAATGATATTGCCAACAAGCCAAGTTTGGCATTATACCTGTATCAAGAATTACATAGAATAAAAGTTCATACACTTCCATAAGATATTGGGAGGTACTTTTAATGCACTCGTTCACAATTTGATTTTCACCCAAAGCTTTGTTATTTTTCAGTTTGCAATTAGGGTATGTAAGTCTCGTCACGTGACTCCGTGATTTCATGAGAATGGGCCCCCATCTCCCATTCAAATGCATTGAGATTCGTCATTAACATAGCATTGAGTTCAATGTTAAAAGCAAAATATCTTTTTGTGAAATAAAATACTGATAAAAATGACAAATATCTAGTTCTACTGGATAAAAATGTTAAGAAAAGCATAAAATAGAAGCTTTTGCATAGCGATACAGTGTTTTAATTTCCCGGAAGTGAACAATAAAATGCAGACCGGTCTTCAGAAATCAGACCAGGGAAGAACTTGTGCAACCACTGCCGCCAGTGCCGGGCACTGGCATATTGTACCAGTTGATTCTGGTAAGTAAAAATTACAAATACATTTATACTACGAGGCAGATGTAACTTGTAAGAGCATGAAGTAGAGTAAATTGACATTTAAAAAATGTATGCTTTTTACAGCTTTACATCATCTTCAATTAATTTTTCTTCCCAAATTACACAATTTGGTAAAACTTAGTAAGTTGAAATTGTATCAGTCCCCAGCTATAAACATGTAGCCATTGCTCATTTATTATATTTTTTATACTTACTAGTTGTGACCATTCAGATTACTAAATATTTTCAAAAATGGCCGTAGTTATAATTTTGCACCTATTCAGAGCACCACACTCAATGGAGCCAGGTACAAAAGTCATTGACATAATGTCCACTGAGCATTGTATTCGGTATCTGATTCTATTGCTGTTGAGTACCATTATGGGGACTTCATCCTCTATTAATTACAGTTTAAAAAGGTATGTCTTTCAAAGTCTTAGGTACAATGTAGCAAATTCTACGTGGTCATGCCATGGTGGGCTACAAAGCATAATATTAAAGCACAGACCCCATTACCACCCAAGAGTGGTAGTACGTAGAGAGCAAGGCTCTGTCTGAAATGGGGGCCTGTGTTTTCAAGTCATATTGAAATTGATAGCTAGCTTTTTATATTAACCTGTCACTTGAATAATGTCCATTTCTATCTAGTTTTTGTCGATTGCGATTTATAATCCTCCATTTTTTCATGCATTTCAGGAAGAGAATGTTTGACCATTCAAGCTGACCTTGCCTGGTGCTTGACCTGACAGTAGTCACAGCCTGCAGGTAGGCAGTCAAACTCATTATTCTGTTTCCCTGCCAATCATTTAGAATGATATCTCTCATATGGCACAGACTAGGCAGAGAAGCAGTGCACAACTACCAATTTTATATTCTGGTGTATTTCAACCAGGGATCAAAGACATGCAAATTTTGAGGGGGGTGGGCGCATGCCCGCCATGCCCAAGCCTAAATCCGTCCCTGATTTAAAATTCCACAATAGTTCAAGATAAGTCGATATCCCCTTGACTTATTTTATTTTCATGACATAAACCATACATTTATATCTTTTTCGGTTCTAATTATACATGTACTATATAATTATAATTAGCTGTTATGATAAGCTACACTGCATTATACTCTGTAGCATATCAACCATAAATGATAAAAAACAAATGAGAGAAAAATGTCAATATGGGTCTACATTGAGTGGTGCAAACTGGGCATTATGCTACACCCTTCTCATGCATGCATATAAAAAATGAATCTCAGTGTTAACAATAGCTAGCAGTTATCCACATTAAAATCCCTTGAATTATTTATAATCTGTCAATAAATTAAGAAGACATTTAAATAAAAAATAGCCTCCTTATCATACAATGTAGAAGAAGTTGTATTTTACTGAATCTTAACTTAATACACTTAACTGCATCACATTGATACACGTGTTTACTATTAATACTGTAGACATATTAATAGTAAACATGTGTATCAATGTGATGCAGTTAAGTGTATTAAGTTCAGAACAAATGGTCCATATTGTACTGTTTATACGTTTGAGGTTTTAAAAGAACCCTGTGAAATGCAGCTACATGTATGAAATGCACATCTCAAGAGAAATGTATTACTGAACATGGAGGTTTAGTTGCTCAGAACCTAGCTGTGAAAAGTCATTCAGAAAGTAGTTTCCTCTTGAAAAAAAACAGTGATAGTCGAAACTTTTTTTCACCCTGGAGCAACTATCACTTCTAATGTTGCAATGTACATATGTAGTTGTTGGCAAATACTGAGTGCCGACTCAGTAACCTGTCACCAGTCAAATGTAATGCACAATCAATCTAATGAGAGTAATTACAATTCACAGAAAACAAAAACATAACTGGATGGGCCCTTATCAGACAAAGATGTCAAACTGTATGTGATATACATGAACATGTATTTGAGGAAAGAGAAACCTCTGGTAGTAAGCAAGTTCTGTGAAATTATTTATTACAAATTATCAATGGCTGTGATTAGTGTGGAAGACTATATTTTACCCAAATGATTGGATTTTTGTGCAGAAGTGAAGAGTCTCTTAGCTCATTGCCCTTTTAAAGATGATGGAGACTTCCAGTAAAGTCCAAAACAAACGGAGTGGGACTGTCTATGAAAACCAAGAAAAATGAAGAACCGAGTGAGATTTATGAACTAGCATACTACACTGTATATTCATATTTATTATGTAACTAAAAATATGCTAACAGAATTTGTATGAGTGACTTGAAAGAAAATTAAAATCAAAATGTAAACAGTTTTGAAAATTGATATTTGTGTATTTATCCAAACTTGCAAAATCAGCTTTAAAAATGGAAGTTTAGAATGTAAATAATACATCAACAACAGGCAGCGTTACGGACAGTATAGTCTGTTTTATTATCCCCCCTTTAAAAAGCATAGTATACATGTACATAAATATTGATCATTCTGTGTGTCGGTTCATTTGCTACTCCCCAGAAAACTAATAAATGGAATTAATGAAGTTTCCACAAATTCTTCGTCATATTTGAATGTTTCATTTTGCATTTCCACCAATAAGTGAGCTTTTCTCAAGGTATTACTAGTCTGTAGTATGGCCTGTAATACATGTAATAGGAGTATGATTTTTATCAACTCAAAAAGCTAAATAATTTTCATAATGAGGGTTTCTCTAATATAAATGGGAAAAAACAATATTTCAATTGTGAAAACTTCTTTATTGATGCAGACCATATATAATGCATGTACAACATGAACGTGTATGAGATTATTTAAGAAAAAAAAAATACATACAAAAAAATTCAGTCACATTCTTGTAAGTTATTATATTTTACTGTTTGTTGTGTTTTAGGCAGAAAGATTTGCTAATTTCTTGAAAAGTAGTTTTAAATTAAGATATATGTGAAAACTTATGGTTACAATACATTTTTATTCAAATTGTCTACCCTTTGAAAGAGAGAAGACCTAATTTCACTGAAGTTTAGAGGAGTTATCAACAAGACAGAAATAAAATCTTGAGCTATTTTCAATCCAAATGTTCTTGGTATGCATTAAGTAGAAATTGAAATTCATCCATGTGTATGTGTGTACATGTGACAACCCATTCCCCCTTTTTCATTTACTTTAAACGTTTTAAGTAAGCTAACTTATTTGTATTGTGGTCAGGGGCGTAGATAGGCCTGTTTTATTTGTACGCAAAATTACGGCGAGGGGCCTTGGAGGGGGGGTCGCTCAAGGCCCCCAGTGAGTCGTTGCATAAAACCTTTATTTCATCTTTAAAATGTGTGTTTTTATTTTTGTTACTTTTTCCGAAAGTACACAACTGCGTATTTGCGTATAGGCAGCTAATGAGCATTAATATAAATAAAACTGCATTTTATATAAGATATGCTTTTCAAGGGAGCTAACTCTTTGTTCAGTGATTTTTATCCTTTTTTTTAAATATATGCAATTTTAAAATTTACGAAAAAGTACTTAATCCTCAGAACCCAAATAAAACATTGATATAATGTAAAAAGTAAGTCTAAATCTTTTAATTAGAAACTATTGAAAATGAAAACGAGGCGTCAATTCTATTTTTTTATTTTTGTTTGAAGATTGGTACTATTTGGTAGTTTTTCAATTTTTTTTATTCCAATTTGGAAAATTCATCCTACGTCAAGAGTTATTTCCCTTAAAGTGTAACTTAAAATTAGTTATATTTTTGTTCAGACATAAAGATATTTGATACATTTATATAATTATAACCTTTGATTACCTTGTTTTTCATCAGGAGCATTTCAATATGAATGGTGTCGAAATTATGTAATTTTTAGGAATTTTGATGAATTTCAGGGGCCAAAAAGGTGGACCTAGAGATGGTCCTCATTTTAGCCTCTTATTATTGAGAAGAATAAGAAATGAAATGTTACCCAAGCTTTGCTTCATTTAGGTACTATTTGGTACAAATTTGGTGAAATTCAGTATACCTTGAAGTATCGACTTCTGCCTGGGTCTATTATAGAATAAAAATTAATGCATTATCACGTGATTTAATGTCGATCGGCGAACAGGTGATGCAATCTGTAATATGTACGCTATATACAGCGTTGTATAGACTACAGTAGCATTTGCTGAATCTTTGACCCAGCAAAAATACTTTTTTTGGGATAAAATCAGCACTTTTCGGTGCATGTAAGACTGATATTGGTGCATGCCAGTCAATTCACGAGAAATTTCCAAGGCAGAAAAAATAAAAAAACTATTCTAAAATTTTGTAGTGTCGGTAGGTAGGAATTTTTATTTTCATTTGATATTTTTGAAATGACACAAGTCATACAGATACAATGAAAACTAAATATGCAAAGACTAAACATACAATAGACTCAGTCCACAGCCTAATCGCTTTAGGGATTTGGCCCATGAGTAATTTTTTTCTGTTTTGACGGAGGTGGTAAAAACAAAAAAAATATCTATAGTGCCGAATTACAAAAAGGGATTATCCACGACCAAGAGTACACTTATGGCATGTGTGTTTTCAATTTTCTTCTTTTTTTCTGAAAGATAATCGGCAGAATTTTTACGTAATTTTTTTCTTCAAAATTTCAAATCAAAATTTATGAGTAGGGGGCCTGAAAGAGGGTCAGTAGGCCAAGGGTGATCGGAAACATTTTTAGGTCTTAAAGGATGGTCTGTTTATTACTCCAGTAGTGCTAGAGATTGCCTGGCAAGCTTTTTTCTGACTTGATAAATGATGATATATATATATTTTTGTATATACATGGTTTAAGTTCATGCACAGGTGTTGGTATACATTTTGAAAGTATGATACTCTGTTGTTTATAATCCAATGGTATAATCAGTTATGTGCACATTTTTGGGTGTGTTTGGTATACACAGGTTATTTTGTTGTCCTGTTATTCTGATAAGCAATGTTGATACATTGGTTATACAGATGTGCAGATTAACACAAGGTTTGTTCACAACGAGAAACAAGAAAAATAGGCTACAACTCATCATTACTGCACCACTCTCAAATATGAATGTAATGCTATTTTTCTTTTAAAATTTAAATTAGACCGGTAAAATCGATCCAGCAATGAAATTTTAAAAAAGAAACATGCAAAAAAGTTTGAATAGAAGCAATGTGAAGTCTAAACTAGTGGATACCGGACTTAAATACAACATAGTAGATTTATTCCTTTTCAGTTCATCTCAATTGGCTATAAACAGACTAAAAAGGTAACAGTTTCAGTCAATGATATTTTATTTGTTGTCATTAAACAAACTAACATTCCATATACATTTTTAATTGCTATTTGATAAATTTATCACAAAATGCAGGGAAAAAAGAAACAATGCTACAATATGTATGAACCAAGTTTAAGTATAATTACAACTAATGCTAAAATAGTAAAATTGCTAAAATATGCTGAAAAAAATAGCTTCATTTCACTTAGATCGGCTATCTTGCAAGGTTAACGAGTCCCATCTACCCGAGGCTGACTGGTTAAGGCGGCAGTAGTTTGCCCAATCTCCGTCAAAACAGTTCCCCTATAAGAAGGTGGAGTTGGACTTGGTTGTTAGCGGCTATGAAATGCATGCCTTAATTAGTATTTTAAAGGATTTGGGAACCTATTTCCAAACTTCACCACTTGGCAATATAACAACCATTCTGGAACCAAAAATCAAAAGAGAAATAAATAAGCCTAAGTTGTGATCACTGTTGTAAAAAATTTTTTTTAATAAAATAAAAATGTAATGCCAAAGGACAAGTATGAAAAATCTGTTCTTGAGAATACCCCTGCTCTCCCTTAACATATGTACAAGCTGCACATGCATGGTACAGGGCCCCTAATTATACCAATGAAGTGTAGCTGCTGAGTAAAATGTTGCCCCTTAATTTGTATGTAGGCGTGAATAAAAGATTTCAATTGTTAATATCACTATTTTTCAAAAAAGTTTTCCGAAAATGTCTTCACTACTTGGTATTTCCTCGGTTCCACGATAGTAGTTGAAGTTGTTACTGTTTTAATCTGGTAAGAAGCAGGATATAGGATGCAATCACATGACTGACACTTGAAGTAGGGAGAAAATGGCAACAAAATTATGATGTACATTACCAGATGGGGGAGGAATAGGGGTAAAATAGTTGCATTTTTTTTTACCATTACAAGAAATAGTTTTTCTGTGTACTTCGATTAAAGAACCAAGGCAGAAATGCTAATATTTCAAAATTCAATACATGAAATGACAGATTTTTAAAATGCTTTAATTTATCATTAAAAAATAACTAATCTGTGAAAAATGTTTGAAATTTGATAATTCTAGAAGAATGAAAGTTAAAGAAGCAAAAAAATAAATATTATATCTTTGTTATTTTTTCCTTTTTCTTGTGTTTCTTTCTTTTTTCTTTTTTTTTGAAAGTTTTCATATGAATAAAATTCATGAATGAAAATACACTCTTTCATTGGCGATGAATGCCACCCAGGAAAAACCAACGCTAAAAAACAATTAGATTAAAAAAAAAAACGATGGAAACCTGTGACTCGAGGTAATGCCGACACCGCCTCCAGAGTAGGCGTTCAAGTCCTACGCCTTGGAAAAAAAATAACAGAAATATATGCATGACATTAACCTGTAAACTAAAAAGTAATCCAAAAATCTCATCTTAAAAATTATGCAATACTAATATCGGTGTTTACTGTTAAATGTGTGCGGCTAGATTGAAACAAAAAAACTAGCCAAGCCAACTTTGGCGCCAATTCAATCAAACACCAATTGGTCCATTTAAACACTTGACCATACTCTCAATTAAAAATCAAAATGAAAATACATTAATTTTCTTATATACTTCGAAAAGCAGAAAAATATACTCATACATTTGCATTTCCCATATTATAACAATAACAATAATTATAACTTCACACACATTTACAAATCTTGTTCCATTTCACCTTTTTCTCAATTTTTTTAAAAAACTTGTCCAAAATTTAATTTGCAGTCACATCCATAACTATTTCAACGTAGTATTATCCCACACTGTAATTACATATTTATATGGAACCAATTTCAGCCCAAGAAAATAATTCCCACGATCAATGTAACATTTTCATAACTCGACACTTTTTATCAATTTGAATGTTCCCACAAATTTGAACTCCCTGTTTATTAATCATAAAACATTAATGATATGATGGAGATTTAAACATCTTTCAAGGCTGAAAGGAGTCCTTCAAATCTTCATCTCATTTGAAGACTATTGAAGCTCATTATTGAGCTTGAGCTAAATAGTTGCCAGAAATATATTTAGACTAGACCTTATTCAGCTGAATAATTGCCAGAAAAAATATTTAGACTAGGTCTTGCTGAGTTGAATAATTGCCAGAAACATATTTTGACTAGATCTTATTGAGCTGAATAAGTGCCAGAAACATAGACTAGGTCTTGCTGAGCTTAATGATTGCTAGAAACATATTTACAGGTTACAAAGATGTATTCAATGATATAAAAGAATTATATTTTTGTGCAGTGTTCAGAAACAGTAGGAAAGTTCCTGGCATGAACCACAAACATAAGGTATTTTGATACTAAAGGATCAATAACCAAAAAATAATGTAAAAAAACATATTTTTTCCTTCTTTTCTCTTCTGTTTCTATTGCTTTACTTTTCTGAACTTTTGAATTCATTTGTCTTTATCTTATTTTTTTTGTTGCTTTTTTGTACATTGATCATCATCATTTAACAATGTCAATTCTATTGCCTTAATTCTGATCACAAATTAACTCGTTCTTTGACCGCCAAGTTCATGCTCCAGTCGCCACTTGTTGACCTGTAGCCTCTGTTTATTGCTTTTGACCTGCAGTTTATTTCATTTCACCGCTTTTTGACCCACAGTGTTTTTTCTGTAATTGACTGAAAAAAAATTAAAAAGAAATAAAACAGACAAGGAAGAATATGAATATTTACTGTATACATTTACAAATTATAAAATAGTAAAAGCATCAAAAAAGGGCAATAACTCCCACCATAGCTTAATTTACATGAAAAATTAACCACAAAATTTTGATTAACCTTATAGTTTTGGAGATATATATTGGCCAATCAAAAACTTATACAGCCTCTTGCAGACATCTTGTTAAATCAAGTTGAACAAAAATCATCCAAGTTGTCCCTTTTATTATTTCTGCCAAGTATGGTCTCCATTGGCTAAAAGAACGCAAAGATATATCGTTTTTCAGTGGCCACTGCCACCCAAGCCACACAAAAAGTGGACCTTTGTACAAAGCATTCAGGTCATTAACCCTATCAAGTTTGGACATGTGATTTCTGAGGAGTTGATCTTCGAAAATTGGCATATCAGAAGCTTAAAATACATCTTGTTTAATCAAGAGGAACCAAAAGTGGATCCTGCATATATCCTTTTTGCCAAGTTAGGTTAAAAATTGGTCAAGGGGTTTTCATGTAATTTAGCAAAATGTGAAAAGTTGACAACAGATGCAATAATGAAATAATCCTTTGGGCTACATGAGCTTAAAAGCATGTATGACCTCTTTCATTGTACATTAGTATATATACCTTCTGAAGATTTGACTATGTATACTGGAGCTATCTTTTGTGATCTTTCCCCAAGGACAGACATCCACTGATTACCCCCGCCAAAGATAGATATGCCAAAGGCCTCACAAGAAATCACCCCAGATTTCTTGCAAGAAGTCTCCCTCTCATTCAGGGTTAAGTGCATGTGAATTAGTAAGGGGTTAAATGTGAGTTACATTAGTTTTATGAGTATTTTTTAGTACTTGTTAGGGTTGTTAGGGTTGAATGATATTATGGAAGACAAATTTGAATGGATTTTGAATATTTATTTCCCTCCCAAAAAATCCCCAAAAAGAAAAAAATTAGATCAAGAACCAGTTTCCGAATGTCCTGGGCTTCAGCTGGAAGTTTTGCTGTTCTGAGTAAAGCTGTTCTGAAATCACAAAAAGTTTATCATAGAAAAAAGCATATTAGAAAAGGTATATCTGCTATAAGTATTCAGTTGCTTTGAAATTTAATTCCTATCTACCATATCTAAAAAAAAAATATTTTTTTTGGCACATCAACAATAATAACTAGAGATGTCCAGGAATACTTGAGTATTCAAGTATTGCTCGATAGGTCCGAGAATCAAGCAGCAATTTAGCTACCAGGGTACTCTTATAAAAAATCGCTCGTTTGTGTTTTTCCCCATCCTTGGTACAGCTATAAGTATTCAAGAGCTTTGAAATTTAATTCCTAAGTCAAGTTTGTTCCAATGATTAAAATTTCTCAAATATGTGATCTGCCATTTTACCTCAATCAATCAACGTGATTTCGGAGGAAATGTATTCAAAAGGTTGTAAAATGTAGAGAAACTCAGATGGAAAGATTCAAACAATGGAGCAATAAAGGTGGTGCATTTTTTTTTGGCAGATGCACTAGATTTTTGGACAGGGTTTATGGTGATATATGATTACCTTCAAACTTATTAAATGTATTACTTACCTAACCAATATGGAAGGAATACATCACCTCTGTAATTCCTGCTGGGTACTTATAGCAGTGAGGCTACTGCCTGTTTGTATATACAAGCCCTTCACAAAACTGAAAGAGCACAAACAAAAAGCTAATTTTTCATTGCCCTTGAATAATTTGCATTTGACAAAGAGTATTTTAACTAGAAATGTGTGAGCAAGCTCACAAAAAGAATAATGTTAGACACTTGTTGGATTATCTCCTTTGGCTTCATCCAACAATAATTATATTCCTTCATGCCTATCTGCATATGAGACCCAGCCTTCATATAAAAAGATCCAAAGATCCCTTGAGAAGTTCAGGGGGAGTTAGGCCTATGAGGTTTTACCATATAAACTCTTGATTTGGATTATCTCCCTTTGGAGAAATTTGAGACTTTCCTGCACCATGAAGTTTAATAGTCATCATGAACTTGTGAATCAATACAGTGTATCCATCTGCACCATGAAAATTGATTTGTTCCAACTTGTCATAGAAAAGCTGAGGATGCTTTCCCTATCAGTGCATGTGGTCCATGCTCTCAGTTTTTAGTGGAGTCTGTGTTGCTCATTTACTTTCGTTCCTTTAAATCATTTTGGTTATTTTATGTTTGTTGTGGGTGGTTTTTTTTGCCATGACTGAGTTTTGCCCCTGCCCTTTCAATTTTCTCTCGAATCTAGGTCCTTGGATTACCCTTCATGCTTATCTACATGTGATACCCAACCTTCCTCCTTTGATTGGTTTAGTTGTGCTTACAAGTAATGTGGACAGACAGATGGATGGACAGACAGAGTGATTTGTATACACCCTCTTTAAACTTTGTTTGTGGGTATAAAAATACACAAACCCAGCCTGAATAGTATTGTGTATTATTTTCAGTGTCTTTCAATTTAAACTAGCAGAAAAATATACCTAGGTGATACATCTCTGAGCCAATCCATATTCTGCAAATAAATGCCCCATAAAAATCAAATGCTGTGGAACATCGTTCAATTTTATTTTTCTCAAGACAGAATTCATTTTTAAAACAACAACTGTACCTTCCATAAACTGGGAAATACTTCCAAATACATGTTCCAAAATGATACATGTATGTACTGTTTAGTGTTGACCTTTACATGAACAGCCTTTAGTTCTTTACCTGTAAAAATTACACAATCAAATAAATCAAGCTGACAAAACTACACTTCATAAAATAATACATTGCTGGAAAATTCATGATCTCTATCAAATCTTAATGTTTAAAACTGTCATCTGGTAAATGGGCAGATCTTTGGGTGTTTTCAGGCTGTTATTTGCCCATTCTTTGTACAAAATTAACAAAATTCTAAGAGCAATGGCACTGTACATCGTAAAAACTGTGACCGAAAAAAAGAGTTCAAAACACACAGTAACACAGAGAAGGGTAAAAAGTATACCTCACTCTCCTTTTGAGCAGGGTATAAGGGGGTAGGAACACCTCTGGAACCCCCATTGGAACTGCCACTATGGTACTGTTAATATAAAAATATCTACACAGCCTGGATATTAACCACTATCAATAAAATAACAGAGTAAAAGTAGAAACCTTCTACTAGGTTGAACTCTTCTTCATACAATACATTCTGTTTACCGTTTCTTGACCTTCAGTAAACATCCATTGGTTCTGGTGACCTGTAAAACATACACAATATCTAAATAAAGTACACAATTTTGGTTATATATAATAAGCCTAGGATGACAAATATAACAGATTGTTACATTACAATTGCATTTGGTAGCAATGTACTGGATTTAATTCTGCAACCAGGATTTAATTTTTTGTATCAATTTCTGTCTAAACTTCTTCTATGGCTTTCTAAACAAGGATCATAGATTTTTTTAAACCAACCTCCTAATGTTAAATCTGACTTGGAAGGATTCATGAAAATAAAATACTTTCTACTGGATACTTATTGTGAACAGACTGGTAGACACCAATTTCCTTGTTAGGCTTGTATAAATGAAAGATTACTTACATCTTGACCAATGTAATCGTGTTGCTCCTGCTTTGTGATATATTGACCAGTATCCTCTGGAGGCCTTGTTGAGAGGTTATATCACATTGAGCAGGGTACCTTGGTATGTAGTTAAGCTTTACTACATACAGAAGGGCAGTATCACTGAAATCTGTGGACCGTAATTTCAGTGAAGATAGCCAATCATTTGAGGCATTGTGTCCGCAGAAATCTTTCCTTGCTTTACTCAGGCAACACAATTTCCCCCCTCAAGCACAACATGGAAGATATAGCCTGCAGCAAATTAAAGTGAAGTGTTAGTGCATTTTTTTTGTTTTTGATTGCTTCATTGAATCACAACTCAAAAGTGATACAGAACATTTATTTGAATACATATCTGTTATTTTATATTTATTTTTTCAGTATGAACTTTAATCTTAATGATTGTTTTCTCATTATCAATTATTAAAACAAAAACTTGTTTTGTGGAAAAAAATAAATATAAGCACAATATCACATACGATATGTACTCGCATTTTACAAAACATTTCCAAGACTAATGTTAACTGATCCAACGTGGTGACATGCTATGTATCTTCTTCATTTGTCTTTTTATCTTTATTTTCTATTTTTTTTGTACAATGATCACTTAACAATGTTTATTCAATTGTCTTAGTTTGATCACAAAATAAGTTGGTTTTTTACCTCCATGTTCATGCTCCAGTAGCCACTTGTTGACCTGAGGCTTCTATCCACTGCTTTTGACCTGCAGTTCATTCCATTTCACCACTTTTAACCTACAGTTTTCTTTCTTTTTTAGTGTTCTTTTTGTCCCTTTCTCATCATCAGATTAACTTGTCAATTCTAATGTCACAATTCTGATCATAAATTAACTTGGGTTTCTGACTTCCAAGTCCTGCTGATATTACCAATTTTTGACCTGCTGCTTTCTCCACTGTTTTTGACCTGCAAATTTTCATTTTTATACTATATATATAGCTTCCGATGATTTAACTTTACTTATACTGGAGCTATCATATTTTATCTTTTCCCAAGGACAGACATCCACTGATTACCCCCACAAAAGATGGTTTTGGAGATGTATGCAAAAAAACTACTGTACGAACCCTATGTTCTATCATGCTGAATACTTTCACCCAATGTCAGAATTTGGCTAAAGCTAACGGTTTTGGAGATATATATGCAAAAATCTGCTCTCTCACCACTATGTTCTATTTTAAGTAACGGTGGCCATGTTTTTTAACCGATCAAAAATCTAAAGTCATTTTGTTAAGGATACCCTAAAAAACAAAAATACCAAATTTAATTGAATTTAGTGCAGTAGCTTTTGAGAAGAAGATTTTTGAAAGTAATAAACATCAAAAACAGCAAAAAACATCCAAAAAGGGCAATAACTCCAACATGGATCAACAGATTTTCACTAAACTTTGACCACAGATAGATCTCATCATGCTGAATACTTATATCCGATGTCAGAATTTGGCTAAACCTAATGGTTTTGGAGATGCGTGCAAAGATCTGCTACCTGACCTCTACGTTCTATTTTTAGTGATGGCGGCCATGTTTTTTAATAGATCAAAAATCCAAATGGTTATTTTTGGCAGGATACTCTAAGGAACAGTTATTATAAGTTTAATGCAAATCTATTCAGTAGTTTCAGGAGAAATTGTTAATGACGACGGACACAAAGTGATGGCAATAGCTCACATGGCCTATGGCAAGGTGAACTAAAAAACTCTGGAAACTTTACCTAGGTTTCACATTCCATCCAAACAAATGCAAACCTAGCTGTAAACAGTTAAGTAGATAAACAATTAAGTTAAGTGTAATAATAATAACTTCTGATGTTTAATCTATACATAAGTGGAACAACTCATGCTGAATTACATACATACTGACTTTGAAATTATTTACATGAATTTCTAACTTTAAGCTGATAGAATGTGAAAGGTGGGTATTGGCCTTAATTGACATATTACAATTGAATTATGATTAAATGTGAAATCACTGAACACATATATTATTAAAACAAGTACTGTACCTTCCATAAACTGGGAAATACTTAAAATACATGTTCCAAAATGATACATGTATGTACTGTTTAGTGTTGACCTTCATATAAACAGCCTTTGTTCTTAACCTGTAATAAAGTACATACAACTGTCCTTACACAAACATTTTTTTTCAAACAAGAGGCTCCCAGGAGCTTGAATGGCTCACCTGGTTTTTTTTGTCTTTCAAGGGCAATAAATTTAACAGTTGTCCAACAATTTTGATTCAAGAAGACTTGGGTAGGACTTATCATAAGATCATTTCAGCAATAGAAAGTTTCTATCTATTATAGTATTCAAGATATTGGCTGAAAACTGTAAAAAAAAAAAACCTGTCATCTTTCATCTTTCAAGGGCAGTAACTCTTACAAGGAGTCATCTGACAACTTTGATCCCTGAGGACTTTTGAAGGCCTTATAATAAGGGTCATTTCAACTATAGAAATAATTTTGCTAAACCTAACGGTTTTGGAGATACATGCAAAAAACTACTGTCTGACCCCTTTGTTCTATTTTCAGTAACAGAGCCATGTTTTTCGAAATATCAAAAATCCCCACAACAGTTCTATGCAAGATATCCCAAGGAACATTCATATCAAGGTCGGTTCCAATTCGTCAAGTAGTGTAAGAGGAGAAGACTTTTTTGAAAAATTGTTAACGACGATGACAGAAGACGACGACAACGGACGCCAAGTGATGGCAATAGCTCATATGGCCTTCAGCGAGGTGAGCTAAAAAAACAAATAAATCAAGCCAACAAATTACACCTTATAAAATAATACATTCATTGCTAGAACATTCTATGGGTTTATTTATGTTTAGGATTTACCTCAAATAAATATGACGTACATGGGCAGGTCTTGGAGGGGTTCCATTTTCCCATTTATGCTCAAATTTTGCACAACTGCACAAAATGAACAAAATATTTGAAAGAAGGGGGTCCACCATTGCAGTATTATTGATATAAATATCTACACTTCCTTGATTTCAAAAAAACTTTTATCATTATAAATACTATCAAAAAAGGAATATAGATAAAGAAACCTTCTGCTAGATTGAATTGTTCTCCATACAATAAATTCTGTTTACTGTTTCTTGACCTTCAGTAAACATCCATTGGTTCTGGTGACCTCTGAAATATACACAATACCTAAATAAAGTATACTTTTTTGGTTGTATAAATTACAATTAGGATTATAAGCAAAACAGATTGTTACATTACAGTTGCATTTGGCAGCCAAACTGCTGTCTATGGCTTTCTAAACCATGATCATGGTTTTTTTTAACCATTAGTTCTTGTCCAACCTCCTTATTTTAAGATAGCCAATCATTTGAGACATTTCTGCAGAAATCCTTCCTTGCTTTACTCAGGCAACACGATTTCCCCCCTCAAGCACAACATGGAAGATATAGCCTGCAGCAAATTAAAGTGAAGTGGAAGTGCACTTTAGTTTGTTTGCTTCACTGAATGACAACTCGGAAGTGCTATAGAAAATTTACCTTTTAATACAAACTTTAATCTTAATTACCGTCTTCCTTTGACAATTATTAAAACAAAAACTTGCTTTATGAGGAGAAAAAATCAAATGTAACAATATAACATACAACATGTACTCACATTTTACAGAACACGTCTAAGACTAATGTTAACTGATCCAACGTGGTGACATGCTATGTATCTTCTTCATTTGTCTTTTTATCAGTTAACAATGTTTATTCTATTGTCTTAGTTCTGATCACAAATTAACTTGGTTTTTGACCTCCAAGTTCATGCTCCAGTAGCCACTATTTGACCGGAGGCTTCTTGCCACTACTTTTTGGTTGATTTCATTTCACCCATTTTTGACCTACAGATTTCTTCCTTTTTTCCTCTTTATTGGGGTTCTTTTGTCCCTTTCTCATCATCAGATTAACTTGTCAATTCTAATGTCACAATTCTGATCATAAAATAACTTGGTTTCTGGCTCCCAAGTCCTGCTCAAGTGACCACTTTTTGACATACAGTTTACTTCATTTCACCATTTTTTTACCTATGGCTTCTTTCCACTGCTTTTGACAAGCAGCTAACTTCACTTTAACATTTTTTCACCAAGGCTTATCTCTACTGCTTTTAACCTGCAGTTTATTTAATTTCACCTCCTCTTGACCAATGGTGGCTTTTCTTTTAATTGACTGAAAACAATAAAATAGGCAAGAATAAATGGGAATACATTCTGTTGCATGCAGTAAATAGTTAACCAGAATTAACTGTTTCATATTAAGTGAAACAAACATTCTGACAGTATTGCTGATGCAATAATGTCCCCTTTCAGCCTTTGAACTCATTGCCTTTATGAGATTTTTTTTTTATATATGTGAACTAACAATGGATGGTATTATTTTTTAACAATCAAGAGAAAATAACTCTTGAACAGCAAAAGCAAATTCCATCAAATTCAAACCTGAGCTTCATTTTACAGTAGATAATAACATTTTTGCATTACAGAAAGCTGCATAAAGACATTTTCTTTTCTACCACCTGGAAAGTTGAAAAAGACTTCGTTATTATGAATTAAAGGGCAAATAACTCTAGAATGACAGCAGCAATTTGCATCAAAATGATGAAACATAAAATTTTATGTAAATTTCTATGTCAAAGGGCCACAAGTTCCATATAAACCATTTTGCCGCAATAATATTTAAATTTAATTTGTAACTTGTCATGATAAGACTAGCCAACAAATATGAAATCAATTGGATGAGGCATTACAAAGAAAAGTCTGGAAAACATAAAATTTTATGAAATTTTCTATGTCCAAGGGACACAACTATAACAAATATGAAATCAATTGAATGAGGCATCACAAACCTAAGTCCCCATCAGCATTTGCCGAAAGGGGACAAAAAAACATTTCTCTTTCATCAGTTAGCGAAAGAGTAATCAAGGGTACCAAGGTTATAGCGGTAATCAAAAGAATGTAATCTAGGGACAACGACCAGACATGGAAAACAGACATACACAACAAAGAACATAAAGTAACTAAAATAATACATACAAAGTAACAAAAGCAAATGAGCAACTCGGACTCGACTCCACTAAAAACTGGGAGCATGGACCAGGTGCACCGGTAGGGTAAGCATCCTCTGCTTTTCTAGAAACACCCGCCGAGTGATGAAAATAAAGTGATGAAAATCTTGAAATAAGTGGGTTCAGATAGAATTTTCTCCCTACAAAGGGGGCATCCCCATAGGATCCACCTAATTTTCTGATTACTACAACAAAAAGCGTTTACAGGAAAGGGAGGTAAAAGCAATAATGTAAAGCCAATTAAGATTTATTTTTAGAATAAAAACATAGATAGATCTGATCATGTTGAAACTTTCACCAAGGCCAGATTTTCAAAAAACCTTACTGTTTTAAACATGTGCGAAAAATGTCTGCCTGGCCCCTACGTTCTATTTTAAGAAATGGCCATATTTTTTATATTTTTTGTGGGATCATATATCTCCACATAGTTCTATGCAGAATTCTTTCAGGAACGTCCATACCAAGTTTGGTTTTAATGGGTAAAGTTGTGTCAGGAGATTATTTCAATTTAATAACATCAAAATAGCGAAGAAAAAAACGTTAAAAAAGGCAACAACTCCAACATGGGTTAACAGATTTACATGAAAATTTCACAACATAGATCTCATCATAGTCAAAGTGTTAAGCATGATGAGATCTATGTCGAAATTTTGATAAACCTAATGATTTTGGAGATATAATCCTATGGGTTAAGTGAGCTAAAAGCGTATCTGATCGGTTTCTTTATAAAATAATATACATACCTTCTGATGATTTGACTTTACACAAACTGGAGCTATCTTTTGTGATCTTTCCCCAAGGACAGACATCCACTGATTACCCCCGCCAAAGATAGATATGCCAAAGGCCTCACAAGAAATCCCCCCAGATTTCTTGCAAGAGTCTCCCTCTCATTCAGGAGTTAGTAAGGGGTTAAATGTGAGTTACATTAGTTTTATGAGTATTTTTTAGTACTTGTTAGGGTTGTTAGGGTTGAATGATATTATGGAAGACAAATTTGAATGGATTTTGAATATTTACTTCCCTCCCAAAAAATCCCCAAAAAGAAAAAATTAGATCAAGAACCAGTTTCCGAATGTCCTGGGCTTCAGCTGGAAGTTTTGCTGTTCTGAGTAAAGCTGTAGTGAAATCACAAAAAGTTTATCATAGAAAAAAGCATATTAGAAAAGGTGCATCTGCTATAAGTATTCAGTTGCTTTGAAATTTAATTCATATCTACCATATCTAAAAAAAATTTTTTTTTGGCACATCAACAATAATAACTAGAGATGTCAAGGAATACTTGAGTATTCAAGTATTGCTCGATAGGTCCGAGAATCAAGCAGCAATTTAGCTACCAGGGTACTCTTATAAAAAATCGCTCGTTTGTGTTTTTCCCCATCCTTGCTACAGCTATAAGTATTCAAGAGCCTTGAAATTTAATTCCTAAGTCAAGTTTGTTCCAATGATTAAAATTTCTCAAATATGTGATCTGCCATTTTACCTCAATCAATCAACGTGATTTCGGAGGAAATGTATTCAAAAGGTTGTAAAATGTAGAGAAACTCAGATGGAAAGATTCAAACAATGGAGCAATAAAGGTGGTGCATTTTTTTTTGGCAGATGCACTAGATTTTTGGACAGGGTTTATGGTGATATATGATTACCTTCAAACTTATTAAATGTATTACTTACCTAACCAATATGGAAGGAATACATCACCTCTGTAATTCCTGCTGGGTACTTATAGCAGTGAGGCTACTGCCTGTTTGTATATACAAGCCCTTCACAAAACTGAAAGAGCACAAACAAAAAGCTAATTTTTCATTGCCCTTGAATAATTTGCATTTGACAAAGAGTATTTTAACTAGAAATATGTGAGCAAGCTCACAAAAAGAATAATGTTAGACACTTGTTGGATTGTCTCCTTTGGCTTCATCCAACAATAATTATATTCCTTCATGCCTATCTGCATATGAGACCCAGCCTTCATATAAAAAGATCCAAAGATCCCTTGAGAAGTTCAGGGGGAGTTAGGCCTATGAGGTTTTACCATATAAACCCTTGATTTGGATTATCTCCCTTTGGAGAAATCTGAGACTTTCCTGCACCATGAAGTTTAATAGTCATCATGAACTTGTGAATCAATACAGTGTATCCATCTGCACCATGAAAATTGATTTGTTCAACTTGTCACAGAAAAGCTGAGGATGCTTTCCCTATCAGTGCATGTGGTCCATGCTCTCAGTTTTTAGTGGAGTCTGTGTTGCTCATTTACTTTCGTTCCTTTAAATCATTTTGGTTATTTTATGTTTGTTGTGGGTGTTTTTTTTTGCCATGCCTGGGTTTTGCCCCTGCCCTTTCAATTTCCGCTCGAATCTAGGTCCTTGGATTACCCTTCATGCTTATCTACATGTGATATCCAACCTTCCTCCCTTGATTGGTTTAGTTGTGCTTACAAGTAATGTGGACAGACAGACGGATGGACAGACAGAGTGATTTGTATACACCCTCTTTAAACTTTGTTTGTGGGTATAAAAATACACAAACCCAGCCTGAATAGTATTGTGTATTATTTTCAGTGTCTTTCAATTTAAAATAGCAGAAAAATATACCTAGGTGATACATCTCTGAGCCAATCCATATTCTGCAAATAAATGCCCCATAAAAATCAAATGCTGTGGAACATCGTTCAATTTTATTTTTCACAAGACAGAATTCATTTTTAAAGCAACAACTGTACCTTCCATAAACTGGGAAATACTTCCAAATACATGTTCCAAAATGATACATGTATGTACTGTTCAGTGTTGACCTTTACATGAACAGCCTTTAGTTCTTTACCTGTAAAAATTACACAATCAAATAAATCAAGCTGACACCTCATACATTGCTGGAAAATTCATGATGTTTTCAGGCTGTTATTTGCCCATTCTTTGGACAAAATTAACAAAATTCTAAGAGCAATGGCACTGTACATCGTAAAAACTGAGACCAAAAAAAAGAGTTCAAAACACACAGTAACACAGAGAAGGGTAAAAAGTATACCTCACTCTCCTTTTGAGCAGGGGTATAAGGGGGTAGGAACACCTCTGGAACCCCCATTGGAACTGCCACTATGGTACTGTTAATATAAAAATATCTACACGTCCTGGATATTAAACACTATCAATAAAATAACAGAGTAAAAGTAGAAACCTTCTACTAGGTTGAACTCTTCTTCATACAATACATTCTGTTTACCGTTTCTTGACCTTCAGTAAACATCCATTGGTTCTGGTGACCTGTAAAACATACACAATATCTAAATAAAGTACACAATTTTGGTTATATATAATAAGCCTAGGATGACAAATATAACAGATTGTTACATTACAATTGCATTTGGTAGCAATGTACTGGATTTAATTCTGCAACCAGGATTTAATTTTTTGTATCAATTTCTGTCTAAACTTCTATGGCTTTCTAAACAAGGATCATAGATTTTTTTAAACCAACCTCCTAATGTTAAATCTGACTTGGAAGGATTCATGAAAATAAAATACTTTCTACTGGATACTTATTGTGAACAGACTGGTAGACACCAATTTCCTTGTTAGGCTTGTATAAATGAAAGATTACTTACGTCTTGACCAATGTAAAGTATCTGCAATCGTGTTGCTCCTGCTTTGTGATATATTGACCAGTATCCTCTGGAGGCCTTGTTGAGAGGTTATATCACATTGAGCAGGGTACCTTGGTATGTAGTTAAGCTTTACTACATACAGAAGGGCAGTATCACTGAAATCTGTGGACCGTAATTTCAGTGAAGATAGCCAATCATTTGAGGCATTGTGTCCGCAGAAATCTTTCCTTGCTTTACTCAGGCAACACAATTTCCCCCCTCAAGCACAACATGGAAGATATAGCCTGCAGCAAATTAAAGTGAAGTGTTAGTGAATTTTTTTTGTTTTTGATTGCTTCATTGAATCACAACTCAAAAGTGATACAGAACATTTATTTGAATACATATCTGTTATTTTATATTTATTTTTTCATTATGAACTTTAATCTTAATGATTGTTTTCTCATTATCAATTATTAAAACAAAAACTTGTTTTGTGGAAAAAAATAAATATAAGCACAATATCACATACGATATGTACTTACATTTTACAAAACACTTCCAAGACTAATGTTAACTGATCCAACGTGGTGACATGCTATGCATCTTCTTCATTTGTCTTTTTATCTTTATTTTCTATTTTTTTTGTACAATGATCACTTCACAATGTTTATTCAATTGTCTTAGTTTGATCACAAAATAAGTTGGTTTTTTACCTCCATGTTCATGCTCCAGTAGCCACTTGTTGACCTGAGGCTTCTATCCACTGCTTTTGACCTGCAGTTCATTCCATTTCACCACTTTTAACCTACAGTTTTCTTTCTTTTTTAGTGTTCTTTTTGTCCCTTTCTCATCATCAGATTAACTTGTCAATTCTAATGTCACAATTCTGATCATAAATTAACTTGGGTTTCTGACTTCCAAGTCCTGCTGATATTACCAATTTTTGACCTGCTGCTTTTCTCCACTGTTTTTGACCTGCAAATTTTCATTTTTATACTATATATATAGCTTCCGATGATTTAACTTTACTTATACTGAAGCTATCATATTTTATCTTTTCCCAAGGACAGACATCCACTGATTACCCCCACAAAAGATGGTTTTGGAGATGTATGCAAAAAAACTACTGTACAACCCCTATGTTCTATCATGCTGAATACTTTTACCCGATGTCAGAATTTGGCTAAAGCTAACGGTTTTGGAGATATATATGCAAAAATCTGCTCTCTCACCACTATGTTCTATTTTAAGTAACGGTGGCCATGTTTTTTAACCGATCAAAAATCTAAAGTCATTTTGTTAAGGATACCCTAAAAAACAAAAATACCAAATTTAATTGAATTTAGTGCAGTAGCTTTTGAGAAGAAGATTTTTGAAAGTAATAAACATCAAAAACAGCAAAAAACATCCAAAAAGGGCAATAACTCCAACATGGATCAACAGATTTTCACTAAACTTTGACCACAGATAGATCTCATCATGCTGAATACTTATATCTGATGTCAGAATTTGGCTAAACCTAATGGTTTTGGAGATGCGTGCAAAGATCTGCTACCTGACCTCTACGTTCTATTTTTAGTGATGGCGGCCATGTTTTTTAATAGATCAAAAATCCAAATGGTTATTTTTGGCAGGATACTCTAAGGAACAGTTATTATAAGTTTAATGCAAATCTATTCAGTAGTTTCAGGAGAAATTGTTAATGACGACGGACACAAAGTGATGGCAATAGCTCACATGGCCTATGGCAAGGTGAACTAAAAAACTCTGGAAACTTTACCTAGGTTTCACATTCCATCCAAACAAATGCAAACCTAGCTGTAAACAGTTAAGTAGATAAACAATTAAGTTAAGTGTAATAATAATAACTCCTGATGTTTAATCTATACATAAGTGGAACAACTCATGCTGAATTACATACATACTGACTTTGAAATTATTTACATGAATTTCTAACTTTAAGCTGATAGAATGTGAAAGGTGGGTATTGGCCTTAATTGACATATTACAATTGAATTATGATTAAATGTGAAATCACTGAACACATATATTATTGAAACAAGTACTGTACCTTCCATAAACTGGGAAATACTTAAAATACATGTTCCAAAATGATACATGTATGTACTGTTTAGTGTTGACCTTCATATAAACAGCCTTTGTTCTTAACCTGTAATAAAGTACATACAACTGTCCTTACACAAACATTTTTTTTCAAACAAGAGGCTCCCAGGAGCTTGAATGGCTCACCTGGTTTTTTTGTCTTTCAAGGGCAATAAATTTAACAGAGTTGTCCAACAATTTTGATTCAAGAAGACTTGGGTAGGACTTATCATAAGATCATTTCAGCAATAGAAAGTTTCTATCTATTATAGTTTTCAAGATATTGGCTGAAAACTGTAAAAACAAAAAAAAACCTGTCATCTTTCATCTTTCAAGGGCAATAACTCTTACAAGGAGTCATCTGACAACTTTGATCCCTGAGGACTTTTGAAGGCCTTATAATAAGGGTCATTTCAACTATAGAAATAATTTTGCTAAACCTAACGGTTTTGGAGATGCATGGAAAAAACTACTGTCTGACCCCTTTGTTCTATTTTCAGTAACAGAGCCATGTTTTTTGAAATATCAAAAATCCCCACAACAGTTCTATGCAAGATATCCCAAGGAACATTCATATCAAGGTCAGTTCCAATTCGTCAAGTAGTGTAAGAGGAGAAGACTTTTTTGAAAAATTGTTAACGACGATGACAGAAGACGACGACAACGGACGCCAAGTGATGGCAATAGCTCATATGGCCTTCAGCGAGGTGAGCTAAAAAAACAAATAAATCAAGCCAACAAATTACACCTTATAAAATAATACATTCATTGCTAGAACATTCTATGGGTTTATTTATGTTTAGGATTTACCTCAAATAAATATGACGTACATGGGCAGGTCTTGGAGGGGTCCCATTTTCCCATTTATGCTCAAATTTTGCACAACTGCACAAAATGAACAAAATATTTGAAAGAAGGGGGTCCACCATTGCAGTATTATTGATATAAATATCTACACTTCTTGATTTAAAAAAAACTTATCATTATAAATACTATCAAAAAAGGAATATAGATAAAGAAACCTTCTGCTAGGTTGAACTGTTCTCCATACAATAAATTCTGTTTACTGTTTCTTGACCTTCAGTAAACATCCATTGGTTCTGGTGACCTCTGAAATATACACAATACCTAAATAAAGTATACTTTTTTGGTTGTATAAATTACAATTAGGATTATAAGCAAAACAGATTGTTACATTACAGTTGCATTTGGCAGCCAAACTGCTGTCTATGGCTTTCTAAACCATGATCATGGTTTTTTTTTAACCATTAGTTCTTGTCCAACCTCCTTATTTTAAGATAGCCAATCATTTGAGACATTATTTCTGCAGAAATCCTTCCTTGCTTTACTCAGGCAACACGATTTCCCCCCTCAAGCACAACATGGAAGATATAGCCTGCAGCAAATTAAAGTGAAGTGGAAGTGCACTTTTGTTTGTTTGCTTCACTGAATGACAACTCAGAAGTGTTATAGAAAATTTATCTTTTAATACAAACTTTAATCTTAATTACCGTCTTCCTTTGACAATTATTAAAACAAAAACTTGCTTTATGAGGAGAAAAAATCAAATGTAACAATATAACATACAATATGTACTCACATTTTACAGAACACTTCTAAGACTAATGTTAACTGATCCAACGTGGTGACATGCTATGTATCTTCTTCATTTGTCTTTTTATCTGTATTTTCTATTTTTTTTTTTTGTACATTTATCATCATCAGTTAACAATGTTTATTCTATTGTCTTAGTTCTGATCACAAATTAACTTGGTTTTTGACCTCCAAGTTCATGCTCCAGTAGCCACAACTTTTTGGTTGATTTCATTTCACCCATTTTTGACCTACAGATTTCTTCCTTTTTTCCTCTTTATTGGGGTTCTTTTGTCCCTTTCTCATCATCAGATTAACTTGTCAATTCTAATGTCACAATTCTGATCATAAAATAACTTGGTTTCTGGCTCCCAAGTCCTGCTCAAGTGACCACTTTCTGACATACAGTTTACTTCATTTCACCATTTTTTTTACCTATGGCTTCTTTCCACTGCTTTTGACAAGCAGCTAACTTCACTTTAACATTTTTTCACCAAGGCTTATCTCTACTGCTTTTAACCTGCAGTTTATTTAATTTCACCTCCTCTTGACCAATGGTGGCTTTTCTTTTAATTGACTGAAAACAATAAAATAGGCAAGAATAAATGGGAATACATTCTGTTGCATGCAGTAAATAGTTAACCAGAATTAACTGTTTCATATTAAGTGAAACAAACATTCTGACAGTATTGCTGATGCAATAATGTGTCCCCTTTCAGCCTTTGAACTCATTGCCTTTATGAGATTTTTTTTTATATATGTGAACTAACAATGGATGGTATTATTTTTTAACAATCAAGAGAAAATAACTCTTGAACAGCAAAAGCAAATTCCATCAAATTCAAACCTGAGCTTCATTTTACAGTAGATAATAACATTTTTGCATTACAGAAAGCTGCATAAAAACATTCTCTTTCTATCACCTGGAAAGTTGAAAAAGACTTCGTTATTATGAATTAAAGGGCAAATAACTCTAGAATGACAGCAGCAATTTGCATCAAAATGATGAAACATAAAATTTTATGTAAATTTCTATGTCAAAGGGCCACAAGTTCCATATAAACCATTTTGCCGCAATAATATTTAAATTTAATTTGTAACTTGTCATGATAAGACTAGCCAACAAATATGAAATCAATTGGATGAGGCATTACAAAGAAAAGTCTGGAAAACATAAAAATTTTATGAAATTTTCTATGTCCAAGGGACACAACTATAACAAATATGAAATCAACTGAATGAGGCATCACAAACCTAAGTCCCCATCAGCATTTGCCGAAAGGGGACAAAAAAACATTTCTCTTTCATCAGTTAGCGAAAGAGTAATCAACGGAACCAAGGTTATAGCGGTAATCAAAAGAATGTAATCTAGGGACAACGACCAGACATGGAAAACAGACATACACAACAAAGAACATAAAGTAACTAAAATAATACATACAAAGTAACAAAAGCAAATGAGCAACTCGGACTGCACTAAAAACTGGGAGCATGGACCAGGTGCACCGGTAGGGTAAGCATCCTCTGCTTTTCTAAAAACACCCGCCGAGTGATGAAAATAAAGTGATGAAAATCTTGAAATAAGTGGGTTCAGATAGAATTTTCTCCCTACAAAGGGGGCATCCCCATAGGATCCACCTAATTTTCTGATTACTACAACAAAAAGCGTTTACAGGAAAGGGAGGTAAAAGCAATAATGTAAAGCCAATTAAGATTTATTTTTAGAATAAAAACATAGATAGATCTGATCATGTTGAAACTTTCACCAAGGCCAGATTTTCAAAAAACCTTACTGTTTTAAACATGTGCGAAAAATGTCTGCCTGGCCCCTACGTTCTATTTTAAGAAATGGCCATATTTTTTATATTTTTTGTGGGATCATATATCTCCACATAGTTCTATGCAGAATTCTTTCAGGAACATCCATACCAAGTTTGGTTTTAATGGGTAAAGTTGTGTCAGGAGATTATTTCAATTTAATAACATCAAAATAGCGAAGAAAAAAACGTTAAAAAAGGCAACAACTTCAACATGGGTTAACAGATTTACATGAAAATTTCACAACATAGATCTCATCAGTGTTAAGCATGATGAGATCTATGTCGAAATTTTGATAAACCTAATGATTTTGGAGATATAATCCTTTGGGCTAAGTGAGCTAAAAGCGTATCTGATCGGTTTCTTTATAAAATAATATACATACCTTCTGATGATTTGACTTTACACAAACTGAAGCTATCTTTTGTGATCTTTCCCCAAGGACAGACATCCACTGATTACCCCCGCCAAAGATAGATATGCCAAAGGCCTCACAAGAAATCCCCCCAGATTCTTGCAAGAGTCTCCCTCTCATTCAGGAGTTAGTAAGGGGTTAAATGTGAGTTACATTAGTTTTATGAGTATTTTTTAGTACTTGTTAGGGTTGTTAGGGTTGAATGATATTATGGAAGACAAATTTGAATGGATTTTGAATATTTACTTCCCTCCCAAAAAATCCCCAAAAAGAAAAAATTAGATCAAGAACCAGTTTCCGAATGTCCTGGGCTTCAGCTGGAAGTTTTGCTGTTCTGAAATCACAAAAAGTTCATCATAGATAAAAGCATATTAGAAAAGGTACATCTGCTATAAGTATTCAGTTGCTTTGAAATTTAATTCCTATCTATCATTTCACATCAATTTTTTTTTGGCACATCAACAATAATAATTAGAGATGTCAATGTGTGCTTGAGTATAGGCCCGAGAATCAAATAGCAATTTAGCTACCTGGGTACTCAATAAAAAAATTGTTCTTGTTCGTGTTTTTCCCCATCCTTGCTACAGCTGTAAGTATTAAGAGCTTTGAAATTTAATTCCTATCTACCATTTATCAACATTTTTTTTTATGAAATATGAGCATTGGCTCATTAGTGATACCCCTGCTTTCAATCACAATTAAAGAAATTCCAAACAAGAAAATGATTGCCTTTCCTATCTTAGAAAAGCTATGCTTTGATTTGGATAATACAATCGGAGTTATATTTTTTTTCCAAGGTGGGTTAGGTTCTTGACAACAGCAACAGTGGAACAGCAGAGATACAAGTATGTGCATCCACGTGTTTTCCGAAGTTTTTAAAAACATAACATTCACTTCTTTAAACAAGAATGCTACGCGTAGCCATAAGTCCCCCGCCGCTGTAGAAAGAGTTGAATTACTAATGTTTGACACTTGTATAAATAGCATATTCAAAACTTATGCGTTTTCACAGGTCCATGTGGCGATTTAAGGTTAATGTATCTTAATGAATCAAATTAAGTTAGGTTAAGAATTCTTCACACAACAAAAAAATCTGTGAAAAAAGAATGTGGAAAATAAAACGAAGTTCCATAACTCCCATAAAAATTGTCGAATCAAAATAGCGTTTTAGTATGGTCAATTACATATGGTGACAAACAATCCTACAAAATTTTGTCAAAGTCCGTTCAGCGGTTTCTGAGGAGTTGCTTCCACAATGTGTTACTAATTGCGAATAATGTAAAAAATGAACAAAGTCCCATAACTCCCATAAAAATTGTCGAATCAAGAATTCGTAGGATTGTATGTCATCATATGTAGTTCACCATACTTAACCACTATGATGACAAACAATTCTACAAAATTTGGTCAAATTCTGTTTAGCCGTTTCTGAGGAGTTGTGTACACAAGTTTCGGACGCACGGATGGACACAAGCATTTCTATGTCCCCGCTCCATGTTGCAATGTGGGACCAAAAAAAAAATTGAAAAAGACTTGAAAACTATGAGAAAAGATGAATTTACTTTTATCAAAATGTAATCTTAACCTATATTTTTTATTTGTTTGATTGAAGGAAATGATGAATTTTCTCCGAAAGGACAGTCACTTTTTGTTACTTCCAGGACACAACTTTTTTGTTAGTATATTGGGGAACCTTCAGGGAAATTTAGAAAAAGCATGTAATAACTATACAGCTCATACCGCTTTGCAGTGCTCGCAATTACTTACCTGACCAATATGGAAGGACTGCATCACCTCTGTAATTACTGCTGGGAGGTTACTGCATGTATATATATACAATCCCTTCACAAAACTGTAAGAGCATAAAACAAAAAGCTGATTTTTCAGTGCCCTTGAACATTTGCATTTGACAAGAATATTTGTAAATAGAAATAGGTGAAAAAGCTCACAAAGATAATACTCCCACTTCAAATCAACTTAAATGCAAGTCACATGTTGGAATATCTCCTTTTGGCATCATCCAACAATAAAAAGCATTCTGAGAGTATCGCAAAACAATACATAGTCCCCTACCAGCTGTTTATATCACTGACCAAAATACTACCTTCTCACATACCAAAAATCAGCTCAATATCTGCAAGCATTCAGAAAAAAAGTGTGGAAAAATCTAAAATTTCGGTAAATTCAAGGGCTATAACTTGGAAAAAAATCAGCGAAGCGGAATGAAACCTTAACTTGATCTGTAACTCATCAGGGTAGACTCACACACTAAAAATCAGCTTAATATCTGTAAGCATTTAGAAAAAAGTGCTGAAAACTTAAAATTTGGTAAATTCAAGGGCCATAACTCAGCCAAAAATCAGAGAAGTAGAACCAAACGTAAACTTATCAATTTATCTATCTCATCAAGGTTGACTCGCATACCAAAAATTAGCTTAGTATCTGCAGGTGTTTAGAATTAAAGTGCGGAAAACTTCAATTTTTTTCAGGACTGAAAGATGGAGTGTAAATCCTAAGTCCCCTTCAGCTAAAGCCCGTAGGGGCCTAATTAGATTTCTTCATGCACATCTACATATGATACCCAACCTTCATATTAGATTACATCAAAATCCCATAAGCAATTTAGGAGTTGTGCTTAAAAGAAATATGGACAGACAGTCAGGGGAATTCCCATATACCCCACTCCCAAATATTTGTTTGTGGGGTATAAAAATTCACAATCCCAGCCTTAATAGTACTGTGTATAATATTCAGAGTATTTGAATTTAAATGGCAGAAAAATGTACCTAGGTTCAACAATGTTACTTAAGATCTTAGTTTATTTAAATAAAAAACTACAAGCCCTCAAATACAGGTAATGAATCTCTGAGCCATACCATATTTTGCAAATAAATGCCCTATTTCTTTTATCAAATACTGGGGAACTATCATTTATTTTTATCAAGGCAGAATTCATTTTTAAAACAAGTACTGTACCTTCCATTAACTGGGAAATACTTCAAATACATGTTCCAAAATGATACATGTATGTACGGTTTTGTGATGACCTTCACAATTACAGCCTTCAAAACTGTACCTGTAAAAAATACATAAAATACATATACAATCAAGTAATTCTTGCTGACAAATTACACCTTATAAAATAACACACTGCTGGAAAATTTTTCATCTCTATTAATCCTTAATGTTTATCTGTTATCTGGTAAAACAGTAGATCTTTTTTTCAGTTTTTTTTTAGGTTATCAAATGCCCATTCTTGCCCAAACTTTGCAAAAAATTAACAAAATTCTGTGAGCGATGGTTCACTAGTGATACTTTCGAACACGATATGAAGTCCTCCATAAACTGGAAGTTGTTGTTGAATTTTTCCAAAATTTAATCCCTCCTATATAGCATACCTACAAGAAGTATCTGTCCAAATTCCAAGTCACTGTGAGGAGAAGTTGATGAGAACATAGTAATAGTAGAAATCTTCTCCTAAGTAACAATAATTTCAGTTTACTGTTCCTTGACCTTCAGCAAACAACCATTGATTCTGACGACTTGTAAAAAATCCACAATACCTAAATAAAGTACACTTGTTTTGGTTATATATAATAAGCCTAAGGTGACAAGTATAACAGATTGTTACATTATGAATGCATTTAGCAGCAATGTACTGGATTTAATTATTTGTATTAATTTCTTTCAGAACTGCTGTCTATGGCATTCCAAAAAGGGATCATAGTTTTTTTTAACCATTAGTTCTTGTTCAACCTTCTTATGTTAAATCCGACTTGGAAGGATTCGTGAAAATAAATTACTTTCTGCTGGATACTTATTGTGAACAGACTGGTTGACATCAATTTCCTTGTTAGTCTTGTATAAACGCAAGATTACTTACGTCTTGACCAATGTAAAGTATCTGTAATCGTGTTGCTCCTGCTTTGTGATGTATTGACCAGTATCCTCTGGGGGCCATGTTGATAGGTTATATCACATTGAGCAGGGTACCTTGATATGTAGTTATGCCTTACTACATACAGAAGGGCAGTATCGCTAAAAATGTTGACCGTACTTTCAGTGAAGATAGCCAATCATTTGAGGCATTGTTTCTGCAGAAATCCTTCCTTGCTTTACTCAAGCAACACAATTTTCTCCCTATGCACAACATGGACGATATAGCCTGCAGCAAATCAAAGTGAAGTGCATTTTTTTTATTAGTTTCAATGAAAGACCATTCAGAAGCCATATAGAACACTTTTCTATTTTATTTGAATGCTTGTCTGTCAAATTAATTAAATTATTTATCTTTTAAAATGACCTTCAATCTTAATGATTATTTTCTCATTCTCATTATGAATTATTAAAAGAAAAGCTTGATTTGTGAAAAAAAATTAAAATAAGATTTGACACATAACCAAATTTAAGTACAATATTACATACAATATGTACTCACATTTTACAGAACACTTCTAAGACTAATGTTAACTGATCCAACATGGTGACATGCTATGTATCTTCTTCAATTGCCTTTTTATCTTTATTTTCTATTTTTTTGTACAATGATCATCATCAGTTAACAATGTTTACTAAGTTGTCTTAGTTCTGTTCTGGTTTTTGACCTCCGAGTTCATGCTCCAGTAGCCACTTGTTGACCTGAGGCTTCTCTCCACTGCTTTTGACCTGCAGTTTATTTCATTTCACCACTTTTTACCTACAGTTTTTCTTCCTTTTTTTTCTTTCTTTAATGTTCTTTTTTGTCCCTTTCTCATCATCAGATTAACTTGTAAATTCTTATGTCACAATTCTGATCACCAACTAACTAGGTTTCTGACTTCCAAGTCCTGCTGAATTACCCATTTTTGACCTGCTGCTTCTCTTCACTGCTTTTGACCTACACTTAACTTCATTTCCCCACTTTTTGACCTATGGTGCTTTTTCCTAAATTGACTGAATAAAGATGAAAAAAAAATAAAAATAGGCAAGAAAAAATGGGAATACATTCTATTGTATGCAGCAAATAGTGAAATCTTATAAAAGCTGAAAAGACTGACAAAAAAAAACCTTATTTCTCTTTTATCAGTTAGTGAAGTGATGGAAATGGTCTGACCACACTAATGCACTTTCTATTTATGATCCTGACCTGATTTAATAAAGCATGTATGATCTATTTCATAATATATTTATAGTAAACATACCTTCTGATGATTTAACTTTACATATACTGGAGCAACATTTTTTATCTTTTCCCAAGGACAGACATCCACTGATCACACCCGCCAAAGATTGATATGAATATTTACCCTCCCAAAAAGTTCCCAAAAATAATTTTAGACTAATAATCAGCTTCCGTATGTCCTGGGCTTCAGCTGGAAGTTTTGCTGTTCTGAGTAAAGCTGTTCTGAAATTACAAAAAGTTTATCATTGAGATAAGCCAATAAGAACAGGTATATGAAGTTTCAAACTTATGTATATAATGTATGTAATTTCAGGAGTCAATCTTAGAAATTTTCAAAAGATCACATAGCAACATGTCCCTAGTGTTGATGTCACCCAAATTCCATAACTTGCAAAATTTGTTAAAATTCTATTCAGTCCAAATATGTCTCAGTGGATTAAATAATGTTACACTGAATTTTCATCAACATCATTCAACTGAGGAGACCATGCTTACTATATAAACCAAACATTATTGAAATCAAAGATATTATAAAAATTAGCCGGGAAGTGGCAGACTTTCAAGACTATTATCTGAATATAATAGCATTAAAACCTATGATTTTTCAACACTGTATACTTCTATTCCCCATACTCAGTTAAAATCCCGACTTAAAAACATTATACATCGTTGTTTTTCCAAAAACGATGGTACACCTAGAAACAAATATATAGTTCTTGGTAGAGATTTCTCATACTTTGTAAGAAATAATTCCAAATCATCTTCCAAATATACAGAAGAAGATGTTTACAAAATGCTGGAATTTTTAATCAACAACATATTTGTGCAGTGTGGTGGACGTATTTTTCAACAAACGGTCAGCATTCCAATGGGAACAAATTGTGCTCCTTTACTGGCTGACCTTTTCCTTCACTCTTATGAGGCTGACTTTATAGTTGATCTGATCCGAAATATGTTTAGCAAGATTGAAGTCATCACTACAGAAGTTTTATAGTCTTCATCATGAACTCATGGATCGTTATGGTGTATCCTTCTGCACATGAAAACTGATTAATTCAACGGGTCAAAGTTTTCCTTTCCTCATTTGTCTACCCCGGACTTGACTTTTTAGGATCAACTTGGCGGGAGTTTCTATAGAAACAGAGGACGCTTACCCTACCGGTGCACCTGGTCCATGCTCCCAGTTTTTTGTGGTCCAAGTTGCTCATTTGCTTTTGTTACTTTGTAAGTATGATTTTATTTACTTTATCTTCTTTGTTGTGTATGTCTGTTTTCCATGTCTGGTCTTTGTCCCTGGATTACATTCTTTTGATTACCGCTATTACCTTGGTTCCCTTGATTACTCTTAGAATACCATGTTTCTTAGTGATGCCAAAAATCAGTGGACTGAATTTGAATTTGACTGGTGAATTTGGACGCAAAATGGCAGCAATTTTAAAAATAGCCACCTAAAAAACATTTCAATATTGCCAGTCTACTCAGAATATCAAGATTATTTTATTAATAGCGCTCATCTTCAATATTCTTCTATGGTGGAGGAAATAATAACAAAATAGCAAAAATAGTATTTTGACCCCTATGTTCTATTTTTAGTAATGATGGATGTTTTTTGACTGAAGAAAATATTTTGTGTAGGATACCCTAAAAAACAATTACGCAAAATTTCATTATATTTTGTCGTATTATTTCAGGAGAAGATTTTTAAAGATGTACTTGTGAAATACAACAAAAAATCTGTTTCACGGGCCATTACTCCTACATCATGCAACAAATCATTTTGAAAATTTTGGCATAGGTCCGTCTGATGGTGAATAATATATAGCTCATCAAAATTTTGCACAATTCATCATTTTTTTAATTATTTGCAGAAAATTTTTTTGATACCTATGTTCTATTTTTAGTAACAGGGGGCATGCTTTTCCCTGTGTTGAAACAGAATACCCAAAGAAACATTCTAACAGTTTCATCTGATTCTGAATAGTAGTTTCAAATAACAAGAGGATCCCAGGAGCCTGAATTGCTCACCTGGTTGAATTTTGAAGATATAGCCTGCAGGATACCCCAAGGAACATTCATACCAAGTTTAGTTCAAACTGGTCAAGTAGTGTCAGAGGATAAAAGTTTTGAAAAATTGTTAATAACGACGGAGACAGACGCCAAGTGATGGCAATAGCTCACTTGGTCTTCGGCCAGGTGAACTAAAAATGTCGAAAAAAGGGCAATAACTCATACATCAGTAGACATATTTTCATGAGAATAACCACTCAGATAGCTCTCATCATGCTCAACACTTTTATCCTGTCAGAATTTGGCTTAACATAACGGTTTCGAAGATATATGTGAAAAACTGCTGTCTGACCCCTATCTTCTATTTTAGTTATGGCAGCCATGTTTTTCACCATAGTCTAAATCAAAGCAAAAACTTTGTGCAGGATACCCTAAGGAACTATCGTTTTAAGTGTCATCCAAATCCATTCAGTTGTTTCAGAGGATAAGACGTTTGAGAAACGATGACAATGACGGTGGACACCAAGTGAAGGCATACTAATTTATTACTTACCTGACCAATAAGGAAGGACTGCATCACCTCTGTAATCACTGCTGGGTACCTATAGCAGTGAGGCTACTGCCTGTATATTTACTGTATACAAGCCCTTCACAAAACTGTAAGATGCAAAAAAACAAAAAGCTTTAATATTTCAGTGTCCTTGAATAAAAAAAACAAGGAAACTTTAAGCAGACAAAATGTGAAAGGTGGGTAGTGGCCTTAATTGACATATTACAATTGAATTAAGATTAAATGCGAAATTACTGAGCACATACTGTATTTTCCGGATATTTTTTTTCAGCAAAGTGTCAGGCATGACTTAACGTGGACTTATAAGGATTTTTCAAGAAAAATTGTTCAATTACAATGCATTTCATTAGATTTGTTCAATTCACTTCTGATTGCTTTAATTCAAAATTTTGATTAAACTGCAATCAACGAAAGCTGTCACTCAAACAGTCAAACAGGCAATCGAACTTGAAGATTATTGATCAGTGCTGCTTTCCATTTTGAATGAATACCATGATAAATAATAAAAACTTTGAAACCGTTAAAATATATATAAATATACAAAATATAAACAAACACTAGATGATACGTTTTTTAACTGGAAAGACATTATCAAGTGTTCTGGAGTTATCCGTCCTTTGATATGCAAATTTATACCCATTTACGGTATGTCGTAACACATAAGTAACATCGCTAGAATATATGCTGTTAAAAACAAACCGCTAACACCTACAATATACATGTACATGTCTGACCCTTGATTTATCTGCCGAATTCAACTTTTTTTCCCTTGATTTTGGTCAAAATGAGGCAATTTGACTTATACTCCACATTGACTTATAGTCCGGAAAATACGGTATATTATTAATACAAGTACTGTACCTTCCATAAACTGGGAAATACTCCCAAATACATTTTCCAAAATGATACATATATGTACTGTTTAGTGTTGACCTTCACATAAACAGCCTATAGTTCTAAACCTGTAAAATACATACAATTGTCCTTACACAAACATCATTTTTCATAAAAACAAATAAATCTAGCCAATAATAACATTTTATCAATTCATTGCTAGAAAATTCTTAGGGGCAGGTCTTGGAGGGGGGCCCATTTGCCCATTTATACCCAAATTTTGCTGTATTATAAATATTTAAAAAAAATCCACTTCCTTGATTTTAATCAACTTTTATCATTATAAACACCATAAAAAAGGAAAATAGGAAAAGTAGAAACCTTCTACAAGGTGGAACTGTTCTTCATACAATAACTTCTGTTTACTGTTACTTGACCTTCAGTAAACATCCATTGGTTCTCGTGACCTGCAAAATATACACAATACCTAAATAAAGTACACACTTTTATATCAATTAAGCTTAGGATTATAAGTAAAACTGATTCTTACATTACAATTACAATTGTTAGCAAAGTACTGGATTTAATTCTTTGTATCAATTTCTGTCAAAACTGCTGTCTATGGATTTCTAAAAAGGGATTATAGTTTTTGTTTTAACTATTAGTTCTTGTCCATCCTCCTTATTTTAAATCTGACTAGGAAGGATTCATGAAAATAAAATACTCTCTACTTGATACTTGTTGTGAACAGACTGGGAGACACCAATTTCTTCGTTAGGTTTGTATAAATTTAAGATTACTTACATCTTGACCAATGTAAAGAATCTGTAATCGTGTTGCTCCTGCTTTGTGATATATTGACTAGTATCCTCTGGGGGCCATGTTGAGAGGTTATTTCACATTGAGCAGGGTACCTTGGTATGTAGTCAAGCCTTACTACATACAAAAGGGCAGTATCACTGAAATCTGTGGACCATAATTTCAGTGAAGATAGTCAATCATTTGAGGCATTGTTTCCGCAGAAATCCTTCCTTGCTTTACTCTGGCAACACGATTTTCCCCCTCAAGCACAACATGAAAGATATAACCTGCAGCAAAGGTAAGTGAAGCGTAAGTGCATATTTTTGTATTAATTAGTTTCATTGAATGATCCCTCAGAAGTGATATAGATGCTTATTGATTTTTAATTTGAATACATGTCTGTCAAGCTAAACTATACTTTAATCTTTAAAAAAAATTAAAAAGCAGAGGACGCTTACCCTACCGGTGCACCTGGTCCATGCTTCCAGTTTTTGGTGGAGTCCAAGTTGCTCATTTGCTTTTGTTGCTTTGTATGTATGGTTTTGGTTACTTTATGTTCTTTGTTGTGTATATCTGCTTTCCATGTCTAGTCTTTGTCCCTGGATTACATTCTTTTGATTACCACTATAATCTTGGTTCCCTTGATTACTCTTATATCTAATAATTGTTTTATCATTGGTGGCATAACCATAAGATTAAGAACAATATCACATACAATAAATACTCACATTAAACCGTACTTTGGTGTGTATTGTGCCCACTTTTTTTTACCAGAAAACTAACTTCAGAACACGGGGTGTGTATAATACACCCATACATCGTTTCAACACATTTTTACAGACCTTAGATCAGTCAAAAATTAATGACCTCGAGGGAGTCAACATCGAATCAGAGACCACTTATGAGCTACCAAAGCATATTTATGAATTTTTCATGAGTTTTTTGTTGACTTGTTACCTTTGTAAGCATAGATTGTCAATAAAATCTTCTTGAACAGAATCTGGTTTTGATTTATTTCCTCCCAAAAAGAACATGGCAGATTATGTTTACAACCGCCATACTTTCGTTTTTGTGTATCGATTAACTATATAATATGTATATAATTATGTCTTTACGATGTATACGATTATTCCTGACTTGCGGACCAACATTTTGTCAACATTTATCTCCCTTTGGGCCAGGTGTCTATTCGGAACACGCAAGGTTTTCCATCCAATATCAACGATACTTTAGAAATTCTCGAAAGTCAAAAGGGAATTTCTCATTCTACCTTGCCATAAATTTTCTTTACCCGGGATACAAATGAAAATCATCCATATGTAAACTACCAACAAAATGAAACACCCTGTAAATTTTAGGAACACCGTTGTGTTTGTCTGCTGGGGATTCCGTTTTCATTCGAGTTACCTGTGTTTTCTGCACCCGAATCCAAACATCGATTAGAGAGACTTTGAAATTATACCTGCTCTTACGGGAGGTAACTCTGCAAAAACAGGATAAAATATGCCTGCATCCCCAGCTCCATAATAGGGAATACGACTTTTGAAAGATTTGAAATAAGTAATTAAAATACACACAAGTTTAAACAATTTAATTACTAAATAACAAAATCTTGGGCACATTGCTCATGGAGCCCTAAAATATTTCCACTGGACAAAGTAGTCGGTTAAAAAATATATTGTTATTTAGGCATAGTATTGAACTCTACTTCACAGTTATTGGATATTCTACTTTTTGAAAATATTGACTTCCTTTTTTAATTGAACTAATATCAAAATCCTTATCCAATGTAAAAACTATAATTTTTTAACACAAACCCTTTATGTATCCCCAAAACACATTAGAGAAAATTTTGCATCTCATTATCACGCTTGGCCAAGCTATCAACACACATGCCCTATTTGATGACCGTCTGCATTGTTCACTCAGACCCCTTAATTGATTGTTAAAACAGTAAAAACAGTCCTTCTTCTAGAATTACCAATTTTCAGAAATTGATTACTCTCAATAGAAACCTTTCAAAGTTAATCAAAACGTATGTCCAAGACAATTTCAGCTATTGTCTACGTTACGAATTTCTTACTCGAACAGTAAATGAATACACATGAACACTGACAAAACTGATAAATACAAAAGTAACAAAAACAATATTCTTTATTGAAATAAATACACAAAACAGACGAAATGGACCCTTCTATTTAAAAATAAAATAAAGCCAGTAATGTTTGTGGTTCTAACAAGTTACCCTATTTTCACTGCGTACCAATACATATATACATCGGTGAAAAAGTTTTTCACATCAACTTTTAAAGGAAAACAACCCTGCCCATTATACACAAATGCGCACTATACACACCAAAATACCGTAAAACACATCTAAGACTAATGTTACCTGATCCAATGTTGTGACATGCTGTATATCTTCATCTGTGTCTTCATCTGTTTCTTCATCTGTGTCTTCATCTGTTTCTTCTGGCTGTATCATAAAACTTTGGTGTTATGCTCAGGAAAACAAAAACAAAAGAAAGTGCAGTGTACAAGTGAACAGTTATGGTAAAATGAAAATGGAAAAAAAACACTCAGTAACTTAAGAACATAATAGCAATTACACCCGGAGAATCAGAATCATGTAGGCCATCCAGTTCCAGGTTCAGACTGGTCACCTGAGCAGGCACACCTCTGGATGTTGTGGAATATCACCGAAACAGCCAAGGAAGAAGGACACCATCTGGTGATGGAATAGGATTAGCATCCGTAAGGTAGAGGAGGACAATAAATGATTCACGTTTACTGGTGTAACACAATATTTTGACAGAACTCAATAGATCCCAGGGTTTTTTCCTGGATTTTGAATGCTTTAGTCACTTTAGCGTGAGAAAATGAGGCCCATTTTAATGGTATATTTTTAAAGTAGTATTTCAGTATCATCTGTTATTTACAGCACTATGTAAAGACATTAAATAAAACTTAAATATACATAACATACGAGTAAAGCATATTATTTTTTTTACTATCATGTAAGCATGTTTTCCAAACAATCCAAATGGCAAATACACCTGAGATTAAAAAAAAAAAAAACTCCCCACCCTTTAAGAATCATCAAAAATAGAAATCCTTTTAGGACACTCTTACACTTAATCGGGGACTATATATATGACGACTCTATTCACTACACTGCTCCATCGGATCAAACTGATACAGATCAAATTAATATAGCCTAGCTGGCCGAGTGGTCTAGGGCGCTGGACTTTGTGCAGGCGGTGTTGCCATAGATGTCACAGCGTTATGAGTCCCACAGAGGGAACGACCACACATTTGCATCGCAAATTTGACAGTTCTAACATCGTAGGGAATTTTTCAGACCTTTATATTTATATATATTCCTAGCATAATTTGAAATTCTTCAATATTGAAAAAATGTTGTTTTCTGCTTGGCCACCCTTTGCAGAAACTTATAGCATGATTTCAACTGTGATTTTGGGATCCAGACTGAGTTGATGACAATTTCACTGTTATATTCAGTATTGGTCTCTGAGGAGTTTATTGATATTGCCAAAATGTAACTACAACATGGAGTAACACCTGAGTACTTGTCATTATTGTCATTCTGAAGTCTTTCGTCAATGGCAGTAATGACAAGTGCTAGAAAAATCACTGAATCTTTTAAACCACGTTTTCAGCAGTTTAAGTAGTACATGTATTAAATTTAGCAGAAATATAAAAAAATTAAGACCAGTCACAAATTACCTGCATATCTATACATGGATATTTATATGTATTAAAAAGAATTATTTTTAAGTGTTGTTTATCTTCAATACTTAAAGCTATATATCTAATAGACGACAAATCACAAATTTGGGACTTTTCCCCTATAATTTCAACCCAAAATAAATAGAAGAAATTGAGGCACAACATGCAAGCAAATGTCAGACATCATTGACGAACAACAGGATTTGCAGCCAGATGACTAGTATTGTAAGGAAAATCTTATGGCTACTTCCGAAGAATGTTCATGTTGCTGGTAAAAAAAACTTATAGAACATTTCGTGCAATCGTAAGCTTGACAAGTCATCATGTTTTGGTGATTAGATAAATACGATCGTAGAAATATTAATGGAATATTCTTTGTTTACATATTATTTGCAGTACTTGTATAAATACCAAACCGACTTAGAGACATCACAAGCCAATCGGAAGCTATTGGTAAAAATCAATAAAATCTGGCTATGGTCTCCCTGCAGATAGGAGAGTTCTGCAAGATGGCTATCCACTTATATTTCAAGGATTTTGAACTTTGCATAGCCTTGAGCATTTTATAAAAGCACATTTTGTATTTAAGGTTATTTATTTTTGTTTACATGGGTATGATTTATCATAACAGTCTAATTTAATGCAAAGGTGGTCTTTCCCTTTAAGTCTTGAGAACTTTAGGTTTGTGTGAAATGATCCGTAAAAATCAGCTTTAAGGTTTCTGAGAATTCCAACCAAATCGGAGCATTTTAAATTTTTGGCAGAAAAAATCAGTTGCCATGGCAACTGGCAACATATCTTTCCATTTTTTTTGCATAAATTGTTCAGCATGCAAAACACTACCTTTGTACCAAATTTCTGGTTCCTAACCAAATATTTTTCCAAAATAATGCAATGTCCTATATTTCATACATGTGAACCTACTATTGGGTGCCCAAATTGTCAAAATTCATGTTTTTCCTAATCATTGCACTTGATCCTAATAATTGTTTTGTAATTTGAGATTATCCCCGTACTAGTGAATTTCTATGATTTGGTTTGTCTAGGTTCACTTACAAATTCACAAATTCAATACATAAGTACATATACTTTTAAAGTTTGTAATAAATCAATAGACCATGACTACAGGGGCATATACATGAAAATGATATGGAATTTTAAATTTTTTTGTGATGCTAATGCAACTTAACAAAATACCATTGACCTGGCATGAGGAGTTACCTGACCTAATAATAATAATAATAATAATTTTAACAAGAAATTTCAAAGTCAATAAACCATGAAAAAGATATGCAACTGTAATGTAGTGATAATGCAATGATCTAGCAAAAGTGTGATTCATGTTTAACTGACCTAAAATGTATGAGAATTACTTAATTTGAGATAAATACTGTAATCTGATTGGTTAAAATAATTTTGTTATATCTCAATGGATAAAAAAATATTGACACGCCCCTATTCAGTTAAATTCAGAGCTACTTTTCTCATGTTTAAAGATAAAAATATGTTTTAAAATTAATTTATAAGAATTGGCTATGAAAAAAATTTTGTCTACTGAAAAATAACAAATTTTCCATGTGCATATTTTGTTTATTGCACTTTGAAGCATCATTATTGCTTGTTGTGTAATATAAAAATTATTTGTCATTAAGTTTCACTTACTGGCACAAATCCACCTAAGTGCAGTTCCCCCGTCTTCTCAATGTGGTTCAGCTATAAATTAAAAGAAGAAAATGGATACATATGTCATAAAAAGCCAGGAAATCTGATGCTACAATATACCAGATAAAAACATTATTTAAAATGTCTGAGTTCCAGCTGGCAATTATGTTTATATACTGCATATATTGATCAAACTGCTAGAGAAAGGAAGTAGTTCTGTAGTCAGAAAAAATTGCTTGAAACTACCCATCAATCATACAGAGAAAATTAGTACATATACAATGTATGTACTTGGCTTAACATGTACTTAATTACAAATCTAATGTCTTGTGTTATAAAATCACTTGCACCGAACACCCTGGATACTCTTCAGGTCTCACTAACCACTTCTAACGTTTCCATTACTTTACATGTTAAAAAAGTAATTTTCAAAGTCTCACTGTGAATTATCAGGACAAATGACATCTTAAAGCTGCATACCGTTGCGAAGCTTGGAAAATAAGGCTTCCAAAATCATTATGCTAATGGTACGATCATAGTAGATATTCTTCACAAAATTTACTTGAATAAATAATACTGAAAATCCACATTTTTACCTGTTCTGCTAACTGACAGCATGGAGGCAAATTACTCACACATGTAAACAATATTCATACACTTTTGTAGTTAATTACATATATGATTTTAAAGTACACATTCTCAGCTTTATTTTGACTACTTTTAATCATAATACACACAAATAATGCACTTACAATGCATATGTCTAGGTTCAGTGTGTTTTTGGTACTACATAGGGGGGTGGCCATTTGACCCGGAAGTGGTTAGTGAGACCTCATGAAAGGATAGAATTATCTTCCTTGTATCTTATTACTTTCAATATCTTCATTCATGACCTCTTTTAAGCAAAATTAAGATTTAGAAGGGCCTAAACATGCTTTAAAAACCTGCTAATCCCATGTCTTTCTTAGGAAAACATTGTCACAGTTATTACTATCTTGATTCTATCATCCCCATCTGCATACATGTATTTACAATGCCTAGCAGTTTGATATTGATGGAATGATAAAAAAAATATTTCAGAGGTTTATTACCAAAATGAATAGATGGACAAATCTATATGGTAATTTCTTATACCCCTAACTTCGAAGGGCATTAAAAAATCATACATGTAGTAAATAAACTGTTACTGAACATATTCATATATAACTGACAAAACAAACTTAGCAGCATTGTTACTAACCTTGACCTGCTGGTATCCACACCAGTGTTCCCACAGTGTCAGAACCACTGTGTAAGAATTGCATCAACCTATCATAAAAAAATAGAACTTCATTACCTTTTAATTGAGAACAGCAGACATGTGATCCTTTAGAAAACAAAAATAAAACATGTGCATGTATACATGTATATTAAAGAGCTGATAGAGAATATGAATTGATTTATATTTATGTATCAATAAATATCAACAAACCTTTTTATGAAAGGGTCTACTCTTTCAGTAATTATGATGATTTGCTGTCTTTGGAACCGTGGGATGCAATTCTGTAGCTGTCTTTCCCCAGGAATCAGACAGAATCTTCTCCCGCCAAAGACCTCACAAGAAATCCCCCCAGATTATCTTGCAAGTAGGCTCACCACCCCATTCAAGGTTAGTGGTTTTAGTAGTATTAGTTGAACGAGAATGGACGAGTGTTTTGAAATAAAGAATTCAGTCAGAGGGTCCTGTAACCTATGGGAACTTGGCTTCTGAAGCTTGCTGTTCTGAGTACAGCTGCCATTTTCTGAAATAAATAAATCATCTGGTAATTTTGGAAAACCATTCAATAACATGATTGTTGGGGTTCAAAGCCCGAGCAGCAATATTTCAGCCATATTCAGGTGATCATTCAACAACATGTATTAATTGTAAATGAAATGATGCAAATTCAAATGTTACCTTAAATATATATACATTTTTGAAAAATAAAAATTGAGCAGATTTTAAAATAAACTTTGCATTTATATTGAAGCCTCATTTACTCACGTTCAGTTTAACTTCGGTACAATCAGGGGTTGAAGTACAACTTCAGTATAATTAAGAGTTGAAGTACAACTTTTACACAATCTATCATACACTACATTGTATAATAGTACCTTCGTCATTAAGATCATTGCATTAGGTGAGTTATTCTTTTAATTTTCAAAAATTCTCTGGTACATTTTATATTTTAAGGTCAAAAATTCTAAAAGGGAGACAAACAAGCTCAACTCAATGAATATCTTACTTAGTATAATCGTATGGATATTTTTTTTCAATTAAAAGCTTTTTTCTAAAACTACAAGATTTTAAATTATACACATTAGAAGCAGCTTAAAAGTGCTAATTGCTACTTTTAGCCTTTTCACAGGCAATAACTCAAATTTGGAGTTGCCAAACAAGTTGGACTCAATAATGAATACAAATGTATTTCAAGGGCTTAAGCTAAAAGCATGTCACATTTTATTTTCCAGAATCTTATACGTTTATTGATAAAAGTTGCTTCATCAGCATACTAATGACACAGTTCAAGTACATACCCTGATACATTTGGTGACAATCCACTGAGTAGTTAGAAATGAAAATAAGTTGGAAGTAACTACAACAGATTTTGACAATACATGTACATGTAGCTCAGGTGGACTGTAAGCTGAAAAATGCAACAGTGAATACTTTACCTGACGTATAAGCTTCTTTGACCATAAGATAATGGCTGACCTACAGGAGGGTAGGCTGACCCTTTCTATTGTACATGATGTGGACTGCAGGGGCTTCCACCTCACACCACTCAGAATGTACCTTTAAAACAAAAAAAAAACTTTTTCAATTTACGTGTAAAAATCAGTATGATGAATGCACTGTTGTGTGAAGTGAGCTCCACAGACTGAAAACATACGTTTGTGAACATGTACATCTGACAGCACAATTTGTGGAACCAACGAAAATAGAATAAAATACACACGTCACATGAAGCCATCCACACATACATGTACTGGTACATGCAGTAGTATTTGTTCATGTTTACTCCTAATGTACATGTATGTTTTTGTAATGTACTATGCCATGACAATTTAATGAAAATGTGTGTCAGCAAATACAATATTCAATATTAAATACAATAATTTCATGCTTACTTTCTATGACATACCACAAACCTATGGCAAGTTCACAATTATGTGTGCATGTGTGTATGTGGTGGGAGCTATGCTCGAAAAGTCTTGATAACAATTTGTATCACATTATAAATTGGAAAGAAAACTGGAGTGCCCCCTTTTGAGCATTTTCAGATTATAGATCATACAAGGATTTTTATTGTCTTACTGTAAAAATCCTTGGTACATACCTGTACATGTATAAATGTGTACATTTACATAAAGTAGGGTCTACTAAAATTTCTTCAAGTACATATGTAGTTAGGGAATTTATATTAATACACACTCCCTGATGAAGTCAAGATTAGAAATTTCATATCACCAAATACCCAGTAAAAATTTGTTTTATTAAGCTATTGAGCCATGAAATAAATATGATCTTACTTTATGCTAGTGACAAAAAAAAATAAACCACTTGGAAGGAGTGATTTAAATTTCTGTGAGAGATAGCTCACCAATTAAAATTTTCAAAGTTATCTACATACATGTATTTCATGGGAGAAACCGGCTCTCCTGAAGCAATTTCTTTTTGTTTTTAATGATTAAAAAATAAATGTTACAGTTTCCAAACTTTCAACTTTACATTAACCTGTATTTTGAGTGCCATATCCAATCAATGTGGAAGTCTTTCATAGCACAGAAAAGCAAAAGGTGGAATGACTTCTCGAAATTGAAATTTTAACTTACTAAATAACCAATACTCACAGTGACATCGCCTTAAAACAAATCATTTATAAATATAAACAAACAAGCGACAGATAAAATCACTTACCTTTGAAGCCAAGTGACAGCGCTCTAAATTTCTTTTTTATACAACATGTTTCCTACTCCTTAAATTGCTACTGCCTTGTACGATAGCAGATGGCCAACTGACATAATAGCGGGAAATCTGTAGATAGAAATTACAGGAGCCAATAGAATTGCAACAGTTCTAGTGCGGTCCAATAAGAATTAATGTTATTTGAAATAAGGCCGAACATAAACCGAAAATGACCGAATTAAGACGATAGATTCAGTCGTTTTCCTACGGAAACTGATACGAATTTGTGGCCTGGAGATAAATTAAATACTTTTTGTCAAATTGCCCGAAATCAGGTCATAAGAGCGATGAATTAATTGGGCAAAAAAAAAAAAAAAAATACAACATAACCCCCAATAAGCAAAAGAAAATGGCCTGCAGATAGTAGCCTGATGGACGTATTGCTTTTCCGAAAATTTTGGGAGAGTCAGTTAATTTTTGCTTTTCCGAAATTTTTTTTTTTTTTTTACTTTTCCGATTTTTTATCTTTTTTTTGTGAAAATTATATGCAGGTGAGATACATGTATTGGCAATACGAATTTTTATAGAAATTCCATTTATCTTTTCATCAAGATGTTACGAAATGGTTGAATATTACATATACATATACTATAACACATATTACCAAATGGCAGCATTTATTAGTACATACAAAGTAAACAACTATATCATTAACCACAAAAAATAGATGGGATATTTTGACATTCGAATCTTTTTACTGATTAATTATGTTTCCTCACCGTCACCGTAACATTATTAGTTTATTTATCTAGTCGCCAATTTGAACATTCTACGAGTGGAAATACGTACTCCAAAAATCATGTTTAAATTTGAAAAAAAAGACACGTTAATTTAATAAAAATAACTTTGAATCATAACAAGTTATATACCATACATCATTGTTTTTGTTTATTTAAATGCAAATAAATAGCTATTTAACTCCTTCACATCACCAGACTGCGAACTGATCGCGCGACGATGTCTAGATGCCGATCTATGAATAAATATCCAGAATAGTAGTTGATATATTATTTTCAATGGTCACATAGAAAAATAAACACTATATAGATACTAAGAAACATTTATTTACTCAAATAATTCAAAATTACGTGCTCTCTACCACTCTTTGTTTAGTAGGACCGTTTTGAAATGTTAAGTCAATGGACTTGTGTGCCTAAGTCTAAAATACACTCTAAAAGTGAGCAAAATCCCAAGTCAAAAAGGGGATGATACCCTCATAAAATAACGGTGTTAAAATGATACGAGTTACTTTTGGTCCGAAAAGCCAAGCGATTTCAGGAGTATTGTACGCATGCGTTCATGCCTTTCAAATTTTTTAATGGGAGGCTTTAAGACTACCTTATTTAAATGAGAAACCCCGTGCAGGTCCGGGTGTTAAAAGAATAGGCCTGCAGCAGCACTAAGCTTGTCGTAAAAGGCGACTAAATAGTGTTCAGAATCCTAGCCGGGGGCTAGGGCGCTCTGCCCACAGAGCAACTGGGATGTGTGCCCTAGGTCGTGGAATGGGGTACCTCGGACGTGTTACATGCTGGGGTTGTCAGGCTATAACACGGAAAACCTGACCGCAAACCATAGTGGTGCACCATGTTGGGAAAGATGCTACGTTTCTCGCACGTTAAAGAACCCTACTGTGGTATTATCTCGGAGTAGGGACCATAGGGCTCCGCCACAGGAGGCTAAACTGCCCGATCCTACCCACCTCTCCCTATTTCCAGTGGTAATCAAAATTTGTCGACCCCATTGCCCTTGTGTCCCATCCCTTTTTCATTTCATCATCATTTCATGTTCATTTTATCATCAATTTCATGTTCATCGTCTGAATATAGCTGAAATATTGCTGCTCGGACGTTAAACCCAAACAAACATTTAAATGAAAAACTGATAAATTTATCAGATATTTGTTCAACTGGTAACAGTCATGGATGAAATGGGAAAGCTGAAAGTCGGTGTCAATGTCGACATTCAAAGAACGGACGGTAAACTGCACTTAACCATGTGACCTAAATCGGTTGCTAATAAATAACTCCCCAGCATGACTGGGTTTTTCGTCATTTACCATTTAAGCTAAGCATGTTGATTTATGTGCACTGTACAGTAGACTTGTTATAGAAACGAATATGACGAACGTGTCTATTTGTTTCGTTGATTTAAATTAAACAGGTTGGTGTAACTTTCAATTTATGATGCATCAGCCTGATAGGCCTTCAGGGATTTGATGTTACAGCTAATACTAGATACTGGGACTGGTCACTCCTAACAAAGTCTATATAATGTACAAAAGTAAATATGGCTCCCGGTCTAAATACTGGGTCAACTTGAAACTTATGAGATTGATATTTGACTTAAGCATACTAGGGAGATAGAAATTATTCAGGATTTTAGTTACATAAGTTAATTATATTAGGAAGGCAATGACCTTGCTTAAGTGCAAGCGAAGTCTGAAGCAAAAGTATCTGGTTCCCTTTTCAACAAATTTGAAATTTGTGCCTTTTATCATTTTGCCACCTTTTGTTAGGAATTTTTCATCAGTAATAAGTGGGAGACGGCAAATATTTGTAAAATAATTAGACGAACCAGGAATGTCAATAGAAGCCATCAACCAGAAAAAATGGAAGGTTACTTATTCATCTTTTGACTGCTACTCTATTTTTAAAAATGGGTGAACTCTTTTCATCAGTTTACTTCCTACTTATTATATTATTCATGCTACTTAAAATACTACTGATATCCCACAGAACTGTTCCAGGTTCAGTGTAAATTGCAGGGTTTTATCAGGATCCAACTTGAAGTAGCTTTTTTAGATGTCTTTTAAACTATTATCTAGCCTACATTTTTACTATTTCTGACGCTTTAATCATACAGTATGTATCCCGATAAAGTGTTTTGCTTAGACAAAAGTTTCTCAGGTGTCAGTATAATGAATTTTAAACAAATTTCTATACATTTATGTGCTGGTTTATAGAATTAACAAACTGATTATGTCAAAGTTATGATGGAAATACTGAGGTAGAGTATGTTCACAAAACACTAAAATATAATAAAAATTTCAAAATTTTCCTGTAAAAATCAATAATTACTTATTAGTTTTCAGTAATTGCCCTGGGAAAATTAATGAAATTGGTCGCCTTCTAACTTAATAACCATCTTACTGACAAGCAGACATGTGTGTCCATCACCAGCTCGTTGCCAAGCAGATATATATATCCTTTTTAAATGAAAAGGAACTTGCATCTTTAAATCTCCTTCTTTCCTGGCTATCAATGCATTAAGGTGTAGTGAAATGCACGTATGACTATTCTAATATATAATAGAGTAGTCAAGGAAACCAAGATTATAGCGGTAATCAAAAGAATGTAATCCAGGGACAAAGACCCGACATGGAAAACAGACATGCACAACAAAGAACATAAAGTAACTAAAATCATACATACAAAGTAACAAAAGCAAATGAGCAACTAGGACTCCAATATAAACTGGAAGCATGGACCAGGTGCACCGGTAGGGTAAGCGTCCTCTACTTTTTCTAGAAACACTCGCCGAATTGCTCATAAAAAGTCAAGTACATAAACATGATTACATAATTTCGTTAATTACGTCATGAACGCTGACTTCCAAAGATATACAAAGTACTGACACTTTCAGAATTTAAACTTGACAATGTCTGACTGATGACTGATGGTTTTTGACTTAGGACAACAGAAAAGGTGGTGAGGTTGATGTTGATGAGCCCGGCAGTCACCTTTGGAAATCGGACAAACTTATATGATGATTAATCCATTCAAAGTGCAGATGCCAGTCCACATCTGAAAAAATCCTTGTGCAGAGATAAAGCCTTCTTCATATGGGTATTATGAAAAAACCGACGTTGAATCAAATCATAGTTTCATACATGTGTACTGGTAGAAAGGATATAAATTTCAATCATCCAACATGCCAGCATGTGGCTTGGTATTGAGAGAAAATTAACGCATTCCAGAATATGTGTAATAAAAATTTACCCTCATATACTCAAGTATAAGTTGATCCCTCCAAAAATTGGACCTCCTTTCAGTCTCAAATTTCTGGAACTTAGTCTTGTCCCGCTTATAAGTCAGGCTGATATTTGGCAGTTGCATTGCTAATATTCCTGATTTACAATGTGTATACCTGTTTGTTTTGATAACTTCAATAAATGTTGAAATGAATTAAAAGGTCAATCGTTCCAGAACAATTGAAAGGTCTTTCCCACCAACTCTATCCTGACAAATATCATGTTCATGAGAAATGATCTTTGTTTCACGGCTAATGGCTTATTGTGTTCTAGCCTGTAGAGACGGCTCGATCGACAATATTTATTTCTTGTATATGTTTTAAAAGGCGAGGTTTTTGACAATTATTAAATTTGCAAAATAGTTCTGATTCTTATAAGAAAGATGAATTCTGCAGTAACTGTGTTGTAATAAACTATTTTTTCCTGTCAATTTCATCAATACAATCAGTTGAGAACAAAATGAACTTGTGATTTTCATGAAAATAGATAAATTCAAAGGGAGATAATTATAAAGTATTGCAAAGCAAAAGGTCTCAATTGTCACTTCTAGCTCAAATGGCCACCCTTCTATGAAGTACTAAAACACACTTAACCTAAAATTATGCATTGTAAAGGTATTATTTGAGTGTGTATTGAACAAATGTGGTCAAAATTAAACTCAGATTGTAAACTCTTATTTCGTACTTTTAAGTCTCTACAAAAGTATGAGTATTGTGTATAAGTGTGAATAATGTGCCTCCATTGTGTAAGTTGGAACAACAATGTCGGAAGAAAGTGATTTTACAAAATTGCTGTACAATAACTGTTTAAATATTTTGATAACCAAGAAGTCGGTCTCTGTTCTTGCTATTTTAAGGCAACTAAAAGAGTAAATATAAATTGATTCAGTACATGAGTACTTTGATTTTCCTATTTTAATGACAATTGAAAATTATTAAACATGTTTATTTATCGTGATATTCTCGCTATGCTGTTGTTTAAATGTTAGTCCATACATGGGATTGTTTTGCATTTAATGATGGTAAATAGTGGTTTTTACTGATAAAAAGCTGGACACCCCCGATTTAGGTGCCCATGATAGGTCTAAGGCCACTTTTTAAAAAAAATGTATTGGAAGTATACTTTTAAAGACAGTTTTCGGAAACGAACATTCACGCATGTATTAACATTATTTACTTATTGTCTTTATCCATATGCATTTTTTTAGATTAGTTTAAAAAAATGCATTAATTACGGTAAGTACTGTTGTTTTCAAAGTGTGCACCAATTTTCAAAGAGAGAGGTGATTTTCAATAACGAAAACCGGCAAAGACACCACTAATGGAATTCGTTGTATTCGAATATAGTTCTAAATGTCGGTGGAGAGTTTTCCTATATAGATACATATTTAGATAGTAAATACCGCGTTACCAGTAATTAATGTAAATGTTGACTCCTAGAATGATAGCAGTTTCGATATTTATTTCAACATTTCAAACCTATAGATGTTTGGGACCATGGACTATTTGTAGTAACATATTTTACCACTTCACATAGCAACAGCATCAATGGAAACACTAGCCAATTAATTTGAGTTTTATAGAAAAAGAACAAATTCATGGAAGAGAACCACAGGGATCTTTACACAATTATGAAATAATATTAGGGACATATTATCAGCCAAGGTTCTTTTGTTTGCTTACATGTAATCATTATCATGAGCCTGTGTATGAATAATTTCGAAGGTATAAATACGAAGCAAGTTCGCAAGAACATGGTAGATTGCATTTGGCTGCAGTGCTGTCAACATCATTTGAAATATAAGGCAACAGCCATGGGAATGACTTAGTGCTGCAAGAAACCATCATTAATGGAATCACCCACCACACCGATATTGTCGTTTGATGTTTATTGCATTTTACAATAGCATACGATATTTTCTGCCAATATATGAGCACCACTGGAGGAATTTAATGGGAACCTGACTTTGAATTGAGTGAAATGCAAGCATTATTTATGGTGGATAAGAAATATGAGGGGACTTTAGGAAGCATGGTTAATATTTTTAAGGATCGTTTGATGTGGAAAAGGAACTAGGAACTATTAAATTTAGTTGGTGAATACTAGTGTGAGTGCTGTTCAAGAGCTATTAGTAAATTACAGTTGGACTAGGATGAGGCAACATAACAAGGCACACAGGCGTACATTTTATTAAAGACACAGAAACTGCTATCACCAGGGGTCAATATCGTAATATATCCTGGTGAATAGAAAATGCATTCATTGTAATAAATTTATCGTTCATTTTTAAATGCTTTATTCTACATGCATATGCCAATATAATACACAGAAACGTAAGATTTAAAACTGAGCACTATCTTACCAAAACGAACCATTCGCCATATCTGTTACAATATAATGTGAATTATACATGTTACCCAAAAACTTATTACATATTCTATGGAATCAAAAATGCATGCATCTTCCGAAAGGTAAACATCACTTTACGCTTTACTTAAGCATCTCAGTATAATTTATCAACATCTAAAAGGATGATCTTGAGTGAAAATTGAATTTATAAAAGAAATTTGCTGCTTTCTTTATAAGAGTAAAATTATGTGCAAAAGATGCCTCATTAAGAGTTTACATTAATACTTATTTCTCAATAGAATTTATGGCCTTTGATGATAATAAATTTAGTTATTAATAACAAAACTGCTGAATTGCCTCAAAGGTATTTATGAATGCATTTGCATGCTAACTCTATTCAAAACTTTTACAGCAAAAATTTTAAGTTTTCGTCTGTACATTCCCATTTATTGTGCTATTTGATCACAATTAGTCCATGAATTTGAAATAAAAATCCAAAATGTCTGCTACTTTTCTGCCCCATACATTATGTCTCCCCTGTTCATCTGTCTGTCACCCTTTTGTAATTGTAACTCTCCAGAAACTGCAGCTCAAAATATCTTGAAACTTTTTAGGTAGTTAGGTTAGGACATGATTTGTAGTTGTGCATATTACCAGGAATTTATGATCCTCTAAATGTTGTGAGCTTAGGAATGGGTGAGACATACGTTTTTTAAACTTTAATTACACTTATTACAATTGCGTACCTCCTACTTTGTATGTTACGTTTTGACCCAAATCAACTGCAAGGTCAAAAGGTACTTTTTATCAAATGGGGGAGCAGGGCATTAATTTTGTGAGCAAGTAAAAGCTTTACTTAGAAGGAAGCATCTTTATGATATGAGTATAAATGTCAAGACGAAAATGAATTACAAATGTATTATATGAAAAAAAATGGTTTGGGCTTTATATAACTTAAGTCTACGTGATTTATTTTAATTAAACTTACAATGACTGCAAAAGACAAGAAGTACTCTTATGAAATTTGAGGTTAATAAGTTCAGAAGTCAGCAGGTTGTTTCATTTTGTATTACTGAAAACATAATTCAAAAAGACTGCAAATCTTTCAGCGATTTTTCTATATATGATTTAGAGCCAATATAAGACTTTTTCCCATTGCCTTGAGCATGATCATTTTTCTTAATGTCTCCAAAAATTACCAGAATCCTGCTATTCATTGATTTTTTTTAATTTGACACGTGCAGGCTCTGCTGACTTGATCAGGTGAAAACTTCTTAAAACTCCAAAATTAATTTTTCCCTCACTTCTCATCTTCTGTCAATAAAGATGTAAATTAAGGACTATTAATGCAACCAGCTGTATGATGAAATACAATTGACTTACAAATTCACAGTTTGTTGTAAATTTTAATAATTTGTTTTCCTAAATTGAAACGCACAGGCATCTTTCAAAAACTTTGAATAGTCACTGCCTTTAATGATATCCCCTGCTAACTGCATGGTGTGGGGTGGGGGTATTTAGGTTTCATCCTGCCTGTCTGTCCCAATTTTTTGTTAGTAGCTTGCAGCATTGTTATAAAACTTTGTAGGATGTAATATAACAATGTTGTGTCAAGATGTGCATACTGTCAGTAAAATATGTCTGGACAAATCTTGTAGAAATGACAGATGTTGACCTTAAGATTTTTTCAGCAAAACTTGTGTTGTCCCCAACTCCTCCTCAGTGACCTGCAGGATTGTTATGAAACTAAATGGGATATTAGATTACCATAATGGGATGTGCACATTGTCTGGATTTGTGTTTGGGCAAAAATTGCAGAAGTGACGGCTGTTTGAACTTAGGCATTTTGCAGCAAAACTTTGTCGGATGCCTTGTCCCCAACTCCTCCTTAACAACTTGCAGGATTGTAATGAAACTCAATTGTGTGTTAGATTATCATATTAGGATGTGTATATTGTCAAAGACTTATGTTTGGACAAAAATTGTAGAAATGACGGCTGTTTTAATTAAGCATTTTTTTCTACAAAACTTGATCCCATGTCTTGTCCGCAACTCCTCCTCAATATGCAGGATTGTTATGAACATAATGGGGTGTTAAATTACCATATTTGGATGTGCATATTGTTAGAAATGTTTAAAGTAAATTTGCAGTCATATTCTGTTATTGTACTGATTGTTGTTTGGAGTCGGTTGTTTTAAAAATTGTGTCCGATATGAATTGGGTGTCCACATTGGTCCCCAAGTGTACCAGGTTCAGCATGCTGCGGGGGTATTAGTCACGTTAGGGGCAATGTCTAGTTATACTTATTTTATTTGCTCTTGCTGAGAGGTCTAACCTAAAACTCAGCAATGAAGGAATGAAACAACTATGGAAGCAGTCATACAATAAATCTAAATGAGAACATCATCTAGCCACTCCAGTTCTCAGTACAAAGTATGACTTGTACTAACATTTTTTTTTACAGTTGCTGCACCATCATCTGCTAAGTCAAGACTCAGTTACCAAGCACAGCAACAGCCATCACCTGTATCTAAAGGACATTCTGCTATCAAACATGAACCTTATCCTCCGAAACCTCTTGGCGCTGCAGGTAAGGTTATGATGAACACAAAGCTGTCACAATAAATATAAATAAACTAGTAATAAATATAAAAAAAATTAAGTGTCCTGCAATGGTGATCAAATATACTAAAAGCACATCAAATGTTACTTGACGTAAGTAGGATTTTTAAAGTTGATTAAATATCTCTTTTCTTCAGTCTTCAGAGTTCTGTTTGTAGCATACATTTGCATGGTTTTTTTCAGCTCGAAGAAAGTCTAACTGTGTAAAGGCTGTTGAGAGTATTCAAAAGAAAAGAGACGAGAGAAGAGCACAACAAGAGGGACTACGTTTGAAGAATGAACGAGACTATGATATGTCAGATCCTAATTGTGAGTTTTTAGCTATGATAAAGTAAGAATTGTTGTATTAGTCATTGGCCAATCAAGGGGGAGAAGGTGGGAAATTATTATTTTTTAACATTGAAAATTACTCAGAAATCAATGTAGTTAAAGAAACAACATCCGAGCAAGAATGTTATTTAGCATTTTAGTATATCTAAAAGTAAGTTGATGAATTTTTCTGGAGTAAAATTTTGTGGTCCCAGGCCCCAGCGCCACAAAGGTAAAAATATTTAAGTCTGAGAATATTCTTAACTTCCATGGTAACTCCAATCAGTGTCTTTGAAATTTTTTGAAGTTTTTGGCCCTGTGCCCAGGTTAGAGCACCTGTTTTCTTTTGTAAGTCTTTGGATCCACTGGGCGTGCTCTTATGGTACATGAGTTTAAAATTTCATTAACTGTTGTATCACGGAGCACCAAGCTGGTCATTTTTGTCTCATAATGACTAAACTGGCCAGTCTCATAAACTACAGTCTCTATGATTAATTCAATTTTTATGAGACTACAACTTTTCTTTTGCCTGTTGTTACAAAGCTAAACTCTTGTAATGGTGTTGAAAAAAAGTAAAATTCCGTCTGTGAAGTTCTAATCACGTTGTTCCATGTCTATAATGTTTATCATGACACATCATAAGTGGGTTGTATGGAGGTTAAAGAAATTTCACGTCTTGGTGTAAAATAGTTAATGTTTTATGCATATAATTTAAATTTCCCAATCGCAGAGTATACCATATTTAGGAATAGCAATAAATTTTTGAGGGGTAAAAATTTGTGTGTTTTTATTTTCACGTCCTTATGTTTAGCGTGAATATAGAATATGTACACATTAAGGTACTACTTAATAACCATGACAGTGTTTTCAGAGCATTTGTAAGACATCTCATTTAAGTTTGTGTTGTGTAATACCTTACCTAACTCCACCCTCCACAATATTTCATCTTCCTGTTTTGAATGTCCCAATTCATTGTTTATTATTAATTTAGTATTTTTTGCTTAAACTCAAAAATATAATTTGGTTCATTTACATGTAGTGTGCACTTAGATATTTATTTATTTTGGTAAGGCGTTTTATTTTTAAATATGTGTATAATCATGGGACACAGACATTGCCAGTACTTGCCTTTAGGACTGGTGTTGACTGGAGTACCACACAAGGAAAAAATATCAACTTCCACTAAGCCTTTAACAATAGATTATTTCCTGTGTATTCTATTGTAACAAGATCTATTGCATGCTGCATATATAATAACTGTAAATTCTACTTGTATGTGACATTTATGCATTTGGCAAAAAAAATGGGCAAAAAAAGATTTCTGAAAGTTGTCACCATAATTCATCACACATGACCTCTTGTCAGTTAATCTTTATTATTTGATTTCAGGGAATACAGGGCAGGATTAGACTTTCGACCTTTTGACCTCTTCAGATCCTATTATAAATCTTCAAATATGTGTATGTGTAAGAAAAATGCCACTGAACAAAAAAGGTAAAACTAAAAATATGACAGTCATTATTCTTTGGTTTTGTTCATATGTAATATTCTATAATAATTTTAATCCCATAGATAGAGAGGCAATCCTTGAAAGTAGGATCACAGTCCAGGTTTCATTGAAAATTAAAATTGCATTATCAACTTTACTGAATATTATGTAATATTTTGAAACATTAATTATGAAAAAACACAGATACAGTCTGTATATATTGTTTTATATAGATAGTGGTGATTTCAGGAGTTTTTTAAGGGAAAAGATTGAAGGATAATTAATTAACAGACTTATTAAACAAAATATTATCACAAGTACTTGAAGCAACAAAAACAATGCTTAAGTCTATATAATGTAAAGATGACATATCAGTAATATTGACGACAAATATATGATTAATCTTGCTGTGAACAATATGAGATTGAAATACACACACACACACACACACACACACGTACATATAATACATTTGGTTTCCTTTGCACTTGTGGTCATATTTTGGTGAATACTCCAATTAATTATGGTGTAATTGTTTTTCTTTAAAAATCCAAAGTTGTTGTACCTTTGATTGTAATGATGTTCTAAATGTCTTTTTTAGGTCACCTGACCATAAGCCAAGTGAGCTATTGCCATCACTTGGCATCCGTCGTCGTTAACAATTCTTCAAACGCCTTCTCCTCTGAAACTACTGAATGGATTTGGATGAAACTTGATATGATTGTTTTTAAGTGTATCCTGCACAAAATGATTGTTTCGATTTTTGATATGTCAAAAAACATGGCCACCATTACTAAAAATAGAACATAGAGGTTCAGACAGCAGTTTTTTGCATATGTATCCAAAACTGTTAGGTTTAACCAAATTCTGACAGGTTAAAAGTTCTTCTCCTCAGATACTGCAATACAGAATTCAATGGAAGTTGGTATTTTTGTTTTTTAAGGGTATCCTAAACAAATTGACTGTTTGGATTTTTGATCTGTTAAAAACATTGCAGCTGTTACTAAAAATTGAACATAGGGGTCAGAGAGTAGTTTTTGGCATATATCTCCAAAATGGTTAGGTTTAACCAATATCTTTCAAATTTGTTGAAATGATTCTTATCATAACGCCAATATCTTGAAAACTATAATAGATAGAATGAAACTTTCAGTTGATGAAATGATCCTTATGATAAGTCCTACCAAAGTCTTCATGGAGTCAAAATTGTCGGACAACTGTTAGAGTCATTGCCCTTGAAAGGCAAACATTCAACCAAGTGAGCGATTCAGGGTCCTAGGAGCCTCTTTGAGGTGAAACACTTTTTCAGTAAAGTACTAACTGGAACTTTTTCCACACACAAGTTAAATGTTCAAGCATTCAATATTTTGGTTATTCACGAATTGATTATTCTATTTATTATCTAGATGTTCCTCATAATTTATCGATATTTTCAACATGAATTTTAGATTCTGATATTGGCGTATTGATATCAAAGTTGTAACATTTTGAGAAAGTCCAAGAGTGAAATTACCGAATTTATTATACCCCACGCAACAAAGTTGTGGAGAGTATAATGTTTTTGAATCGTCCATCAGTCTATCTTCAGTCCATCTTCTGTTTTCCAGACTTTTTTTATGAAACACTTGCAGATATGGACATGATTTTTATACCCCTCGCAACGACGTTTCGAGGGGTATTATGTTTTTGACCCGTCCACAGTGTGGGAAATTATTTTTTCCCCAACTTGCCATTCTGGCTAGTGGAATATTGATCTTGCTAGCCAAATAGAAATTCAACTATACTCGAAGTCACATACAGCACATTTTCGATTTGAAGCTCTATTTTTTAAACTGTCGGGACTTCACTTAGTCATATTCAAGCTAAACTTCTTAAAATGTAGGGAACATATTCTTAATGTATGATGTTAAGGGATGTTTTACTAAATAACCTTGTTGGTTGGTTAATTTCCTTGGAACTTGCCTAAAAAATGATGGTCCCCAAACTGACGAGCGTAAGCTAATGAGAACTGGCCAAAATACACATCTCGTATTGGGCGAGCTGGCGAGCGTTGGTTTCCCACACTGAATCCGTCAATCCATCTTCAGTTTTCCGGACTTTTTATCTAAACGATAATGACATGATTTTTGGTCTATAAGTTCACCATGATAAGTTACAGGTTAAGTTTAATTTTCATTTTGCTCTGATGATTTACCGGGCCTTGAACTAAACTAAGTTCACTGAAATCACTGTTTTTCTGACTTTTTTTCTAAACGCTTGCAGATTATGAAAGGGAGAAGAGGAAGAAATCTGTAAAAGAATTAAAAACCCCTGAAAATCCACTTTTAGTGATTTTTCCAGTGTTCCAAGGAAAGTTGTTGAATTTGTATATATTTCACTAATATTATGATTATAAATAAATAATTATATAAAATGGCATGGTTTACCAGGTGAGTGATTCAGGCTCTTGTGAGCCTCTTATTTGTCTTTAATATTTGGCATTAGGGTAGATCAGCTCAAGGCAATTTGTCATGTACCTTGGTTGATGATCTTTGACCTTTGAACTTAGACCTGAAGGTCAAATCAATGATTTTTTGCATGAATGTTTTGTGTCTCAGCTGTAATGAGTTTTTCCTAATAAATTGAATGTGGCTGATGTATAAAATTTTTACCACAGTGGGTTTCCACAGAGATGGATTCCATCTCAATGATATCTAGTAAGAATACTTATATCATTTGAATGTTGTTGTGTATTAAGTGAAACTTGTCTTGAAATCAGCACTAGTCTAATGCAGATATGTTCTGAACAACCACCATGCCACAAACAATATATTTTGATCCTGTCTAAACACCTATGTAAATTGAACAAATTCTTTAGTCTGAAAGTGTTTAGTTTACACAGCTTTCACTGAACATGTACATAGCTAATGAGCCTGTTATACTTCCTTTCAGATTCACTGCCAAGCCTTTAGTAGAAAGTATATTTGATGGAGGAATGTCAACATGTTTTGCCTATGGTCAGACAGGAAGTGGGAAAACACATGTAAGATATTTAACAAATATTTGTTAAAGCTAGATAAGTTTCTCATTGGTGTAGCCAAAGAAGATTTGGTTAAGGTTATGTCTTCTATCCAGTCTGCCTATCATTCCTCGCTCTATTTGGCTCGTGAATCTATCCCTAGAACCATTGCTCTGTAAACGGTAAAAAATGCTGGTCATTGAACAACAAATTTTGCTAATGAGCAATGACAATTTTCCAATGTTGGACACATTTTATCATTTGGCAAACCAGTGCCACAAGCAGTAGTACCATAGTTTTCCCACAAATCAGTATAAAGACAAGGAGAAGTAAAAAAGTTGTCAGTACACGTGATAACCTTGATATCTTAATCGTCCATTAATAATGCAGTTCTTGACAGGGGATGCTAGGCTTCCTTCGCTTCCAATAGTTTTGCCTGGGTTTAAAGTGTATATCAATATATTATTTAGAATAAGTTTTCAAAAAAAAACAACTTTCTTGATATCAGGATATTAACTTTACTACTGGTAAATGGAATAACAATTATCTACAACAAGCTGTTTATTCAATAACCCTAGAGGCTGTGTCGTAATTAGGTTATAGGTCAAGTGGGTCAAGTCAGGGATACGTCATCAGTTTTGTAGTTTCTTGTTGAGTTAACAGGTTATTTATCGAAGTCATCCTAATTAGTGTTTTCTTTTAAATTTCCGCCATCCTCCCCACCACTCACCATGTTGTCAGTGCCTTAGGGGACTTATATTGTTTATTATTTCCATGTTTTGTTACTGACCAATGATCTTTATTTTGATGTTTATCTATACTTTAATGTTTTTGTTTTTCATGTGTACTCATGTTGTATATTTCTCGTTTTGAAACCTTGCTTAATAATTTTTGAAAATGCTCCCCTTTTTGATGCTATGCTCACGTATGGATGCATGCCTTTCTATTTCGATATCATGCTTACGTACGGCTAATTACCTTCCCATTTTGATACCATGTTTACGCATGGTTTAATGCTTTTCTTTTTGATACCATGCTTACGTATGATTAAATGTTTTCCTTTTTGATACCATGCTTACATATGGTTAAATGTTTTCCTTTTTTATACCATGCTTACGTATGATTAAATATTTTCTTTTTTGATACCATGCTTACGTATGGTTAAATGTTTTACCATTTTGATACCATGCTTACGTATGATTAAATGCTTCCCTTTTTGATGCCATGCTCACGTATGGATTTATGCCTTTCTATTTCGATATCATGATTACGTATGGTTTATTTTCTCGTTTTGTACCATGCTTATGTACGGCTAATTACATTCCCATTTTGATACCATGCTTACTTATGGTTTAATGCTTTTCTTTTTGATACCATGCTTACGTATGGTTGAATGTTTTCCCCTTTTTGATACCATGCTTACGTATGGTTAAATGTTTTCCCCTTTTTGATACCATGCTTACGTTTGGTGAAATGTATTCCCATTTTGATACCATGCTTACGTATGGTTAAATGTTTCCCCGTTTTGATACCATGCTTACGTATGGTTAAATGTTTTTTTCCTGTTTTGATACCATGCTTACATGTGTTTTAATGCCTTACTATTTTATTACCATTCTTGCCTTGTTGTTTTTAACATGCTTTAATATATTAGTTTGGCTATGTCAATTCAAATTTTGGTAATTATTAAAAATAATTTTTAATAATAATAATAAATACAATTTTTCTCTCATTTCCAAGTTTCATAGTTGAGTTGTTCCTCTTTCAAGAGAGACATTATAAACATTGTATTTTCAGCTGCAGTTGTTTAAGTCCCCATTTGCCAAAATGTAAATTTTGTATATAAATAGTTTAGTTTAATCTGGTTTGTTATTCTATAAGTATAGTGTCATGAATTTCATTGAATATAAAGGTTCATACATGTACATGAGAAAAAGTTATGGGCTTGGTTTAGTTTCAGGTATTATGTTGAAGGTACAGGTCATTTATTCACTACAAAACAAAGAGCATTGTTGAAAAACATAAGTTTACTTTCAATGACGAAATACAGTATTTGAAACTTTAGGTGCTTTGTGTGTTCATATTTATATATGTACATGTAAATATGAGATTTGGGTGAAATATGGTATGGCAATGTTGTTGTTCTTTACACAGAAATAGAGTAAATTTTTAAAGAGGAAAGGACCATTTATTCAGTAATTATTTATACGTGTAAAAATGTTGAACCGTTTTAACAAAACATTCCGTTCCATTTTTGTTCATTTTTTTACAAGTTTTGCAATTCCAATGAAATTTATCAATTTCAAAACGTATCAGTTAGTCATTAAGGCAGGCACATTTAGGTATTACTCTGAAGAATCCGTTTTGGCGAAATAGCACAAAAATCGCCTAAATGAAAACGATAAGCATTTGATTTTAAAGACTGATCAAGTTTGTTTTTAAGATTATCCTTTTTGCCCTGTTTTTTTTTCAATTTAAGTTGAATTTAACCTGATCAAGAACTGCACCCTGAATTTTTGATTGATGGTTTAGTTTTTTTTTATGTGGTTAATGTGTATTGCTTTTAACGTCCTTTTTCACTCATTTATGGTATTTCATTTTTTAAACGCTCTTATTAGCATTATTTTTGTTTGTTCGGTTTTATTTGAAAAAAGACTGTCCTAGTTAGTTAGTACATTTTACAACTGCGTCTGAAGGACGTATTTCAAGTTGGTATTCTTATTGGTACTAACTCTGCTCCTCTCCTAGCCGATTTGTTTTTCTATTCATACGAGACTGAATTTCTTCAGAATCTTGTAAAGAATAAAAATATAAAAGATGCTTAATCCTTTAATGTCAGATACATATTTTGATTATGTATTTTCCATCAACAACCCGTTGTTTTGGTAAATGGTTGTTCAATATCTCTACTAGAGCTCGAGATAAGGGGAGACTACAGAAACCACTTGTTCTGCATCAAGGGAACCAAGATCTCGAATTTGACAACAGTGGACATTTCAGCACTAAGATTTATGATAAAAGAGACGACTATTAATATCATAAATTATCCTTTCCCGTGCAGCAAGAGCCCTTCATTTCCTGTATTTCAGAGTTGATTCGCTACGCTATGGCAAGTTCTTAACTACTGTGATTTCCTTGAACGGATGAATATTTCCTGAATCAGGGAATGAGGATATGTGTCTTAAAGGTCTCTTACCAAATTCTTTTTTTAGATATCAGTTCTTGGTTTGAAAATAAAAAATAAAATTGTAAAGTTCTAAATTCTAAAATAATGAGTAACGATTTTTTTTACCCACTGCTCCGGTGTATAATATTTATTTAGCTAGATTTATTTTGGACTTGACTTGATTATGGATGATTAGTGTGATATTTTTGTTACCATTTTTTCTCATTGCTAAAATTATGATAAGCTTTTCCTTTTCTTCTAATCGTATTGATGTTTGCTTACTTTTATTTCTTATTAGCTTAACATCACAATAGTTCATTAATGTACAAATTCTGAGTTTAACAAGCGTTATGCAAAATAAAATCTGTCGAGAAACGCCCTTGAGTTTCTAACGAGATATTTAATGATGTTTGATAGATCTTAATTTAAAAAAAAATATATTATAATGAAGATAGATCATTCCTGATTTTTTGTGGATCTTAATAATGGATTCATTTGTATTTAAAGAACCGATTTTTTTCACCTTGTCATAGATCATTTTCCATCGTCTACATGTACTCCGGACATGATTAACTCAGCTGATGTTTCTAGAAAAGCCCTGAATGTTTACACTACTGTTGCACCCAATCATTGCTTCCACTTTTTTCATGATATGGAGTCCAGGTTGTTCATTTACTTTTGTTTTATGTGCATGTTATTTTGTTTATTTCACGTTCTTTGTTGTGTTTGTCGTTTCCCCTTGCCTGGATTATGTTCCCCTTGTCTGGATTATATTCCCCTTGTCTGGATTATATTCCTTTTGAATACCGTTTTGGACTTGGTTTCCTCAAACCTGATCAGATTAATGATGTGGTGCATGGATATTAATGTGTAACGTTACTGATCTCAGTAGATTAAGATAAAACTAGACAAACATCCTCTCACATCACAATTATATGAATAAAAAAGTCAAAATGAATAGCATTTCTTTTTTAAGCAAACCAACCATGCACGCTGGTTTTTTTACCATATAGAACCATATAATAGTACAGGAATATAAACCCTGTGATGTTCTTTAATCATAGTTGCTTTTTTCTCTATTAATTCATGCATTTTACAATAATAATTTGCAGATTTAATACTACACATAGGATAAAATCAAAAAATGAAATTAAATGCGGTTAAAACTGAAATTTCAATTAATACTGAAATAGTTCCTCGACAAATATTTTCCTAATAGAAAAGAAGTTATTAAATAATAAAACAATACATTGTTACAAAAACTAAAAATGATGGGCTAAGTTAAAACAAATATTTATCCACGAGACAAGTAATTACAACCTTTTCAAGTTTTCCAGATAAACATTCCTCCCCTTGGAAAAGGGAACTATGGAACTATGGAACTAGACCCTGATCATTTCTTCACTTGACTATTAATGCAGACAATTTACACCCCCCTCCCAAAAAAATAAAAAACAAAAAGAAGTGACTCTATCGGACGCATAAACTAGTGGAGATACCCTACTTAAACCGAGACACCTTTGCTCGTTCTCGACTTGTTAATTTCTTTACTTATCCAAAGCCACATCACTTTCACGAGGTAAACTTCAATTTCTATGGTATACGGAGGAGGGGGGAGTGCGGAGACCGAAGGATTAGGAATGGGGTTGAGAAATGCGGATTTGTTAGGGATGGAGTTTTATTTGTGGGATTATGGGGAACCAGTTTTGGTATATATTTTATATAAACATGTCATGTTTAATTAAGTTAAATACATTAGTTGAAATGGTGGTAAAATTTAAAAATAATTTAAGTTGATAATCATATTATATGAGAATGAAGAATGTGCAAGGGGTTATACGGGGGTCGGGATTTTTGTATGGAGAATAAGAAAATTTCTATTGGAATTAGGAATGGGGACCATTTGAGATAGGGAATGGGGTATGGTGTGAATATGGCTCTTCAAACTACTCATTAGTTTGATTAAACGAACTGAAGTTATAACAGTTTAAGTCATTAATTAATTCTTTGCTATTTAAAGTTAATAATGCTGAAACTTTTTTTAGAAATCCGTTGGTTATTTTAATGATACAGATTCATAAAAGTACTCAAATAGAATGTTTGTTTGTTTGTTTGTTGGGGTTTAATGTCCGAGCAGCAATATTTCAGCTATATTCAGGCGATGAACATGAAGTGGACGATAAAATGAACATGAAATGATGATGACATGAAAAATGGGATGGGACAAAAGGACAATGGGGTCGACAAGTTTGATTGCGACTGGAAGCAGGGAGAGGTGGAGAGGGTCGGACAATTTAGCGGAGCCCTATGGTTAGACATTGGATAGACAACACTATTTTTATCATTTTTAACCTACCGGTACACCTAGTCCATCCTCCCAATTTTTAGTGAAGTCCGAGTTGCTCATTTATTTTGTGTCTTTGTATGTTTTATTTTGGTTATTTTGTGTTCTTTGTTGTGTTTTTCTGTTTTCCATGTCTAATCTTTCTCCCTGGATTACATTCTTTCAATTTCCGCTTGAATCTTGGATCCCTCGATTAATCTTATATTTATCACTTTTCTTTACATTTCTAATTTTTTTTCTATATTTTTTGCTTGGTTAAGTAATGATTTGTTTTGTTTTTGCTTGTTTTTGTTGAGTTGTGGTTTGTTTTATTCAGTTTTTTGTTTCTTTTCTAAATACCTCAGACAAGGATCAAAATAACGGCCTTTTGGGCATACGACATATTGCAGGTTTTTGTAGAGTTCCTGTGATAGCCAGTCGATATCGATTAGTGGGCTAATGTAAACCAATAACAATAGTCGACATTTATAGAATGCATGTTTTACAGAAGGTTAGACGCGAAAATGAAAAGTAGCAAATTGAAAAGATATCATAAAACTCGAAAATAAATTAGTTAAGGGTGTTTTTTTCTGATCATTTTTTTTTCTTTTATCATTATTTTCATTTTTATTTGTATTATTTATATATATGTGTGTATTTTTTTATTCTATGTTTTCATTCGTTTAACTTTGGTCTTTATTAAAACAAAATTCTATTAACATAAAATTTTGATTTTATTGGAAACATCCCTAAAACCAAAATGCCTTTTTATGATTGTATATGATTGTATTTACGCCTGTTCGTACCTCAACTGTATCTGCCTTGGAAATTGCTATTAGTCAAAAGTCTTTTCTTACTGTAGGTAAGGACCCTCTGCGTGGATACCACTATCAATACACCGCAATGTCCTGGACAGGCGCATGGGAAATATGTAACAGAGAAAATAGATCTTTACTTATTATCGATGGTGACGAGGAAATGACGAACATCACCCACGTCATTGTTCCTCACGTCAGGACAGTGGCTGTTAATATCAGTATTAGGTATGTACAAGATGTATGATATACACATAGATTTTTTTTCTCAGTATGAGGCAAACATAATAAAATTATTATTTGAAGTCAAACACCAAACAGTGATTGATGTTTAAATGTTTTTTTTTCTTGACGCTGCAGCTAGCCCTTTCAGAAATTACAAGAACCTTATAACATCAGGAAAAATCCAATGATTTAACGTTGTCAAACGACTTTTATTGGTTTGTATAAGAAAAACGAATGTTTGCCGCTGCCTGAAGCGTAACTAGAATTAAAATAAAACATGTCAATACGGAAATCAATTTCGGACTATAAAACTTGTCCAGATGAGAAAAGCGTTCGGTTTAAACAGGCTCAAAATACATTTAAACTGATATAAAATGACTTCATGACGTGTCTGATTTAAACATGTTTTCTAGTAATTAAGGGTTCGGTTTAAACACGTTTTCTTGTAATTAAGGGTTCAGTTTAAAAAGGTTCCATTGTATTATAAATTATGTACAATATTCTTCTCAGTCTTAGAATCAGGCAAAATGTGTGTAAGGTTTGGCACATAAAGTATTAAAACGCAGAATTGCTATTGCATTATCAAAGCATTGATACATCATACCCTGCAGAGATAACCAACGAAAAATTTGGCTTTTCAAGATTTGTGCAAAAACGCACTTTTGACAATTTTTTAAGTGGTGGTGGAAGCGTTGTCATTGGAAACAAGATTCTAATGGAAATAAAAATGATTTAATCCAGGGACAAAGACCAGATATGGAAAACGGACTTGAACAACAAATAACATAAAATTACCAAAATAATACATACAAAATAACACAAATAAATGAGCAACTCGGACTCCACAAAAACCTGGGAGCATGGACCAGGGCAACGGTTGGGTAAGCGTCCTCCGTTTTTTCTAGAAACACCCGACGATTTGCTCATAAAGAGTCAAACCGGGGTAGAAAAAAGAGAAAAGGAAAACTATGACCCGTAAAATAAATCAGTTTTCATGGTGCAGATGGATACACCATAACGATCCACGAGTTCATGATGATGACCATAAAACTTCTGTAGAGATGACTTCAATCCTGTAGCAACATAACCCTGTTCCAGAAGCCTATTTGTTAGAGTTCTAGCGCGATACAAAAAGTGTGCGTAGTTTCGGCAAGCTCTGGCATAACGTATGAGTTTTGATATAAACACTCTGCTGAAGGGATGATTCCACAGATAAAAGGAAAGTTGACAATCTTGAATGAAAAGTCACCACGTTTGTCGTAAAGTTTGGCCAATAGTTTTCCTTTACTATCGATTTCTAAGTGTAGGTCAAGATATGAGGCTGACTTCACAGTGTCTGCAGTATCATTTATCTCAAGTTCTTTGGGAGTAGATGCGTTGTATCAAATCCCCGAAATTAGAATTGTTTAAAAATAATACGTCATCTATATAGCGGAAACTGAGATTAAAGGATCTAGCCAAACGATATTCTTTCTTTCGGATCAGATCTGCTATAAAGTCAGCCTCATAAGAGTGAAAGAATAGGTCAGCAAGTAATGGAGCACAACTTGTTCCCATTAAAATGCCGATCGTTCGTTGAAAAACACGTCCACCACACAAATTTTCCTACATTAAAGATATCAAGTTGTCATTTTTAACAGAGAAAATGTCTTTGATAGAAAGCACGTTGTCCAACCAGTGTAGTTTTGGAATTCATATTTCAAAATTGCCGATTTATGCCAAATTCTTAAAATGACTTATATTTATAGATTCCACACAACCCATAATAGAATAAGACGATATGCCTTATTTATGGATACATTAATTTCCTACGTCCGGCTTCCATAGCTACATGTAGAACGATATTTCATACTTAATGTCATTTAAAGAAGACACAAATAAAATCAGAAACAACAAATAACGAGTAGTCCAATCAGAAAAAAATCAAACAATATATAAAACACAATGTAAATATACAATGTACTATAAGCAATTTCTCACAAATGTAACCTACAAGCCACTGATCAAGCAAACACAAAGAGTTTAATAACATTTCATTATGGCATAACAAAATAAAACTTTTGTGATATATCAAGTTTCTATATGGTATTGGTTTGATTATACAATCAAATCTGTCTGAGCGGCCTTTTTAGGGAGAGTAAAATCATAAGACATTTATATACATCTATAATAAACAGTTACCAGTTGACTTCATACACAAAGACCTCTGCTTTATTTTCGTTGATGACCAAAAGCTCTTTCCTCTCGACGTTGTAGTATATTCCTTTCGGATTCAGTATTCCGTCCGTTTCATCCAACACAACTCGTCCGTTCTGTCGATCGGGCGACAGAAACATAACATTATTGCTAAAGCCGCATGCGAAAAATATAAAACCGTCGTTTGTTGCTGATAGTCCGTGTGGTCGAATGAAACGTTCATCTTGAAATTTCCACTTTTGCTTACCTTCAAAATCGAATGCAGCAACGGTGTCGTCTTCATACGAAGTCAACACAATACAATCATCAAACGCACAGCAATAGAGGTATTCAGAACTTACTAGATTAATCATTTTATTTTCTAAAATATTGAGGTTAATTTGCCAAACTGATTTTGAACTGGATGATGTTGCAATAATATATCCTTTTTGACAGTCTACCCCCATTGCTCGATGGTTGAGAATTTTAGTTTTTAAAGCATTGAGGTCTACACATACAATATTCTTCTCCATAATAAACCCAACAATAGCCGTATCAGTGTCGGTATCCAGTGCGATATCAATTGGATATTCTGGAAAATATGTCAGACTTGTCACATCGCAACCATCGCATTTACACGAAAAAAGAGTTTTACTATCGTAACTTAAAATCAACAATTCCCCTGGTGGCTTTATTACGCCAGCATCTAGGGATCCTTTGATTTTAGAACATAAGGAAAAACGCTGCTTCAATTTAAATGTAAAATCGTCTACAGATTTTGGCTGCTTTTCGAGTACCAACAGCAGGGCGTCTTTTTTCTTCAATACGTTAAGCGTACACTCGAAAGGAACTTGATCGTATTTCATTGTCCCTAGAATAGCCAAGTGCCTAATCGTTTATCAACGTTTGATAGTTCGAGACTGAAGCTTGGCTTTGACAAATCTTCACTTGTTACGAGTGAATCAAGGTACGACACATCCTGTAAAAGCACTTTTTCGATGCCACACATTCCATGGTATGTTTGATGATCAGTCGAGTGTTCCTTCGGCATGGCTAGGCCGTTTTAAACTGTTTTATTTGTTCAAGTTTAGTCTTAGATGTTTGCATTATATTTTCCAGTTTTGTTTTTGCTCTTTTCTCTTCTGAGTGAGTCTACTTTTCCAATTCATTTTCTAGCATGTCTAAATGATTATACAATTTTTTTCAAGCTTGTTTTATTTCTTTTCTGCAAGCCATCATTTGATTTCCGATGTTTGTCATTGTCTCAGAACAATACGTAATAACTGATTCCAAATCGGACTTTAATTCTGCTGCACTTTTTTCAATGGATTCAAATTTCGTAGACGATTTTACATTCTTGACAACATTATCGAACAATTCGATTTCCTGACAAACACAATCTGGGTGTTTATCCTTTAAACAACCGGAACAGCATGGCTGCTCGTGTTTCCTGCAGAAAAGGTTTACCTGTAAATCATGCTCAGCACATGTGTGTTTTCCCGCCAGAATATCTGTAGGGAGTTTTTTTTTATAGTGTCCGATCGAAATGACTTTGTGACTTCTGAAAAGTTTCCACAATTGATGGCTTTCCTTGCAGGCAACGCAAAGTCCTTCATCACATTGTAGGCACCAAAAGCCTGCAGTCTCTATCCGATCTTGTTGTTGACAAATACCACACACAATTCTTGTTACATTTTGTGCCATGGATGAAGTAAATAAGAAAATAAATATGTTAGATACGTCGCACTTTAACTGTCAAAATGATCAAACTTCAAAATGATCAAATGTATTTACTTGTATTAGGGTGTAAAAGCATACTAGCAGTCATACAACCAATTTTACTCACCATGTTTTATTATTTTTATGAAACCTTTTTATACAGAACCCCTTTTGGACTTTGAGTTTGGTTTAGACAGGTGTTCGAATAACAAAATTTCAAAATACCTTTAAATTGATATTTACCCATTTTAATTGGTGGCAATTTCGTTTATTCATAACTTTATTTCCTCTTACAGGAGATATAATGACAATACAAACAATTATATATACATATCATGCAGACAAACAGAAAATATAAGTAGAAATAATTAATACTTATAAATACTAAAGCGAGATCAATACACAAAAGAAGATATCAGCGATGTTAGTCTAATACTTTAAGTAATTCCTGCATTAGCGTATTTACATTCTGGTCCTCAAGATTTTATTGTAGTGACTAAGGCATTGAACGATATGTAAGTGACAAAGTCTCATAAATGTCAACGTCATCAAATACTGCATTTTTTTCAAGTAGTGTTACGAACAGATGTTCGTCGTTATATTCATGTAATTCGGTAAATACAATTAAATAGAGGAAAATTTTTAATTAGTAGGTTCCAAAATATATCTTGAATTGGTAGCGTTGCTGGACAATTGCATATCGCATGAACATATACGTCATTGAACATACAGTTACATAGTACACATAAACCTGCTGTAATATTTGGTGGGTCTGTAAGAAGTTTAATCACAAAATAATAGTTTTGATATCATACTTAGTTTGGACTAAATTCCAGAACGGGTTAATTCAACAGAGTCTATTACGCGTTTAAATTGTTCGATGGTTATAAAAGTCTGGTTTAATCCACCTTTCATTTTGAAATGATTGTACCAAGTCTGGACCATTGCGGTGGTTTTCCAACTTTCCGTTTTTTTTTTGTTTGTTTTTTTTATGTCATTTGTTATACGGCTTTTCTTTTTAGACTATTCCTTTTGACTACCGCCTAGATTTTATCAGTCCGGTAATTTTGTTATTTACCCTTCAGTTATGACTTTTCAAAGCATCTCGTTTATATAGTTTCAGGGTCTGGTTTAGACAGTTTTCACTGTATTGTGAGAGTCAACTGAGAAAAGGATTTCCCGATAAAGTAAAAATAAAACTAAGTTAAAAAAAACTCTGCTTTAGCAAAAACCCATATTGGCCCATTCTCCCAATTCAGGGTTTTGAGTCACTTTCGCTGAGGGAACGAATTGGGAGGATGTATTGGTCATGCATGCTTGCTTTCTCAAGCTACAAAAATATGAATTAAGTTGAATTGTTACATTTCTAATCTCTGCAATCATTCAACTAAAAAATTGAATGTCGTTAAAGTACATATTCTTAAAAATAGCTTTACTACTGCATGGACCTATGCAGTTAGCACTTTTTGCACATGAACCTGTGGTGGACTTTCGAAAACAATTAAACAAAATCAGTAATGTTTAGTTATTGCGATTGACTCCATATGCATAGAATAAACATTGGCGAAAAATGCCATAACATCCGAGTTTACAGTTTTTAGTTAATTGATAAAAGTGCATATTTATTGTATATGTGGGATGTCCTTTTTGCATAAAAATTTACTTTCAGTTTATCCTTGAAAGTCCCTGTTTGAAACAAGTCAACAGTATTTTCGTTTAATTTTAGTTTCGTTTTATTAAAATTGACACAATATTCAAGAATAACATAAACAACCCGATGCAAACCTTTGGGAGGTTAACTGGTTAATTAGGAGGTTAATTAGGAGGTTGAATGTCAGATCTGTTTTGATAATCTGGATAAAGAATAATCTAGTCCGACTTTGATTGCGAAGTAAACGGGGCCTAAGCGTCATTTAAAAATGATTTGATAAAGTATACGTCATGATTATCTTACAATTGCTAGTACTATGTGTATTTATATAAGGTAATTCATGCATTTAGAGCTAGAGTGAAAGAATCGTGTAACATTGAAGAGCTCTAAAGAGCATGAATCGCTCACTTGGTTTGATAAGTAATATTCTATTTTTAGTAAAAGCAGCCACAAATTTTCTGAGATAAAAATTCCTAACACTCATATCTAATGAACAATCATATCAAGTTTCATCGAGTTCAGTCAAGTTATATCATTAAAAATAGCAAAAAGATGTAGCAAAATGGCAATAACTGCAATATCGGTTCACAAATTTTCACAGAAATTAGTAAACAGGTGGATCTTAGTATGCTGAATATTTTCACCACAGGTCAGAATCTGGCTCATCCTAATGGTATTGGAGATATTTGCAAAAATGTACTGTTGAAAACCTGTTTATGTTATATTTTAGTAACGGCAACCATGCTTTTACACGGATACCATTTTGAGCAGGATACTCTAAAAAACAATCATGCCAAGTTTAGTTCCAGTAGGTCCAGTACTTTCAAAGGAGATGATATATGATAATTATAACATCAAAATTTGCAAAAAGGGCAACAACTCCTATATCGATCAATGGATATTCACGAAAATTTTCACAGATCTCATCACACTTTTACCCTAATCAGAATTCGGCTAAACCTAACGGTTTTGGAGATATTAGTAAAAAAAACTTTCTGTTTGATCTCTACGTTCTATTTTTTGTAATGGCGGTATTTTTTTTTCACGACTCAAAAATTTAAAGGCTACTTCTATTTTATCCAGGGTACCCTTAGGAACAATCGTGCTAAGTTTCGTTCCGATCGGTCAAGTATTTTATGAGTGGAGGATTTTTTTTAAATGCGTCCACAGACGGACGACAAACGAGCAGGTGAGCTAAAATAATGAATTATGCTAAGAAAAAAAAAACACACACACACACAAGAATTCGACTACGTGGGTACGTAGTTTATGGTCTATTGAATCCGCTCATCTAAGAAGTGTGAGAGATATCAAAGTTGCAATACAATATAACAATGTATAATGATAGGTGGAATAATTACGCATTTTGTATAATTCTGACTCTTAAAAAGGAAATGAATGTCCATTTCTGCATTTCAGATAACATTTTGATAAGATTTCATGGCAAGACTTAACTGTTTTCGCAAACCTCCTGATTCTTAAAGGAAATAGCACTTAATCATATGTGGTGTACAGCCTAAAAAATAGCGTGAACATATATACATGTACCCAGCATTGTACAAGTCTTAGTCCGAATTTCCTCTGACCCTGCAACCCTCTCCTCTTTTATTTGGATAAATAGTATGCAAGTCTCGTCACGTGACACCGTGGTTTCGTAAGAATGGGTCCTATCCTACCATTCAAATGTATGGAGATTCGTCATTAACATAGCATTGAGTTCCATATTAAAAGCGAAGTATCTTTTTGGGTAAAAATACTGATTAAAAATGACAAATATCTAGTTCCCAGGGATAAAAATGTTAGGAATGGCATAAAATAGAAGATTTTGCATTGTGAAGCAGCGTTTGGATTTCCCGGAATTACACAATAAAATGCAGATCGGTCTTCGGATTTCAATACGTTCTACACCGGAAATTCCGAAAGGGAAACTGAAACTAGAACGAGACTTACAAATCCTATTGATATGTCGGGTTGTAGCAAGTACTGCACTTGTTACAATGTAAAATCGGGTCAATTAATTTAAAATAACACCTATGATTAGAGAATCTTGTGTATTATGAACCCATTATAACTAAAACCATGATTAACTTGTACTATAATGTTTAGTAACATACCTTGATGGTTTGTATAACGGTCACGGGCATGAACCAGGAAGTTAGATATTACAGGTGGACATGCATATTGGGACATAATCGAAGGCATATTACTCATCGTACGCTCGCACAAAATAGAAAACGTGAATTTCTTAGTTACTGAAATATTGAAATAACTTTATCAGTGTTTTGCTAAGCAGCCATACCAGACAGCAGAAAAACACCGAGTCAATTGCAACCTACGTTAACATTTTCATTGTAGACCCAACATATTCTTATAGATGTCATATTTTTGATTAGGGAAATTTGGTGTTTTGTGAAATTTGAAAATTAAGACATAACTACTGTAACAGCTTGAAAATGTAGAAACTATAATTAATTAGTTATTCTGGAACATTTCATTGTGAAATTTGACAAGACAAGAATGCTGCTTGAAATGTAGAAAATATCATTGATTAGTCATTCTGGAAACATATAGGCTACATCTGCTAGGTCATATATATCTATATATCTCGAGCTATATACAACTTTCGAAACTATGATTACAAACTTGGAAAAACGTTCCCTTGTTCCAATATCTTCTTAGTGTGCCACTTAGCCGTTACAAGGAACTCTTCATAGTGACATCAATTTCTTGCAGAAAGTGTCGTATGAATTGTGAAATGAAAATTCCATACGATGGGGGCACTTGATTACTACATAGACATTGCAAAAATCTAAATCGAGTTTTGATGCTAATGTTCCACTATTGTCCTCTTCAGTACGAGGCAGAGTAGAGTCCTCAATTCCAAGCTATTAGAGATAGATGAAAAGACAATTTTCGAAGCTAGGATTGCTCAGTTTAAGAACGTCTTCTATAAAGTAAAAACTGAAATTAAAAAAAATAAGAGGCTCTAAAGAGCCCGAATCGCTTTTTTTTTTTTTTTTTTAAAGTTGCCAACTTTTTTTTCATGGATAAATAATTACAACAATCATACCTAAGGAACAATCATTATCAACTTTATTGAATTCTGTACTGTTGTATCACAGGAGAGTCTTTTTGTAAACGCGATAACATAAAAAAATAACCCCAAAAAGAGCAAAAAAGTCAATAACTCCAGCTTGACTTAACAGATTAACACGTAAATCTGACCGCAATTAGATGTCACCATGCTGAACACTTTTACACAGTCAGAATTTTGCTAAACCTGTCGGTTTCGGAGATATGAACAAAAACCTTAAGTTATATTATGACAACAACGGCCATGATTTTTACGGATCCAAAACTCCCACATAAGTTCAATGCAGCATGCATACCAAGTTGGTTCTAGTTGGTCAAGTAGCGTTAGAAGAGAAGGGTTTTGAATAATTACAAACGACGACGACGGACGCCAACTAAACTTACTTGTCGGTTGCAATAAACCCTGGATGGAATCCAATCTCGTGGAAATAGATTGGCCAAATGAGGTTTTCACAATTTGTACCTATTGGTGTTGTGATTTTCCTATTTCACTTTGTATATATTAAATATATTTGTAAAGAGAATGGACATGGTGAGTATGTCAAAAAGACAACCCCAACTGGACGAAAACTGTCAGCTCAAGACCATCCATTGGTCTCCAATGAACGATGAGGAAACCCTCATACCACCGGGTGGGATGCAGTTGTCCCAAAAACAACATTATACACAGATACAGTGAAATAGTTGGTTAATATACTGAACACTTAAGTTGGGTTCTGAAATGCGTGTTAACCTTTTATAGCGTTGATTTTTTAAATTGATTTGAGTAGAATGTGTTAATGTTACAAAATATTCTCTTCATATTTTGATGGAGGAATAAAAGATATTGACCTAAAATAAATATGTAATCAACATGTGGTTGTTTAATTATTAGTGTTTTGAGTGATTTGAACAAAGTATGCATTGTCTTACTGAATAATAGCATAAGGTAAAAGTGAAAATATCAAAACATTCATTGATATTCCATTTGTAACGCATTTTATTAAAAAAAAACATTAAAAAAACAAAAATAATAATGTCATACATTGATAAAACATCATGAAGAGACTAAACAAATCTTCAGATATCACACAGCAAGAACAAAATTATGTCCATTTCTTCCGTGCCCTGTCAAGCTACTACAATATACCATCGACGTAGGTCAATAGAGCTGACAAGCCCTGCTCCCAGTTGGTGGATCCTAACCTTTAGCTAGTCCAGGGGCGGATTCAGGCGAGGGCGTGGCAGGCGTGCCCCCCCCCCTAAAATTTGCAAAGCAAGGGTTGTCAGGGGTAGATTTAGGCGGTGTTAGGTTGAAACTTCAATTTGTCTCTAATTTTACCCCAAAAAATATCTATATTGCACCCACTCTAGAAGAATATTTCCAAAATTTGACCTCAAAAACTTTAACTGTGCACCCACCCTAATCTAAAAGCCTGGATCCGCCTCTGGCTACTGAATATAGGCTGTTACAATGTCTGGTATTTTCCAAGAAAGACGTGTAGCAAGGGCTGTACAGAAGTCACTGTATACCTCTACATTCCATACATTCATAAAGAATATGTAATAACAATGTTGAACCCTTTTCATATTAACTGAAAATCAATCCTTTTTTATTGCATTTTTTTAGGAAACCAAGATTCAAGCGTCAATCAAATGAATGCAACCAAGGGACAGAGACCAGACATGGTAGGAAAAGCGTAATCTCCTTTTCTAGAAACACTAACCGAGCTGCTCATAAAAATTCATTAACTATGACATGTTGAACAATTCGGTATCACGGTGCATATGGATACACCGTTATGTTTCACGAGTTCATGATGATCCTAAACTTATACAGTAATGACTTCAGTCTTGTAGCAACTTAACCCTGCTTCAGAAGTCTAGTTGCAAGAAGTCCAGCCCGGTACATAAACTCTGCATAATTACAAGCTCTGGCATAACGTATAAGTTACATGAAACCTCCATACGCAGGTGCTGAAGGGATGTTGCCAAAAATGAAAGGAAGATTGACAATTGGGAATGAAAAGTAAACAATTCCTAAAATAACCAAGTAAATTGTATTACTGTATAAACCAGACATTATTTTGGGTTTCAGTTTTAATGCCTTTTTAACCTGGAGAAAAACTAACACTTGCCTACAGTGAATAAGTTTTTTTCAGTCTGAAAGGGATTAAACAATTACAATTTTTCTATATAAGTAAATGGCACAGATACAAACTCATCACTTTGGTTTTTTTTATTAATGACATTATTTCAAACATACTTTAATAGTGTTTTAACCAAGCATAACTCATCAAGATACCAGAAAAAAAACCTCAACAAAGTAAAGAGTTTAGAGAGCAACACATGATCCATAGAAACAAACAAATTGTTAAATTATAGGAGGCATGGAAATTATGTTGAAATTTGACTGCCATTTTGAAAACTGGATGAAAGCTTATATTCTAAACTTAAACAATATCCTTAAAAGCAGTTATATACAAAATATACAATTTATGAAATTGAATGCAGGCTTAATAGAAAGTCTCAACTGAAAACAGCATATCATTTCAGTCATTATTCTAATATCTTCTTGTTAATCGTATTGTGTCTACACTGTTTATTTTCTCTCTCTCTCCAATTTCTGTGATTTCCCTGGCTAATTCATAAATAATCAAATCCTATATCATTTTCCTTTATTAACATTTTTGACAGGGACTTGTAGAAAATCGAAATCACATGTCTGCAGCTGAACGTACAATATATTTAATATCAGTACAAATGTGTACCTTGTTTTTATAGTGGACATAAAGAATACACTACAACTCTGGTCTACCTTGCTATTCCCACCATCTATGGCGGAAGTGAGCCTGAAGTTACAATACAAATCTGATATACTTTGCCATTGCCACTAGCCATGGTAGAAGTGAGCCGGTAGTTTTGACTACAACTCTGATAATTTTAGCCTTGAACCTTTCAAATTTTTACATAAGAAAAAGTCCCTTTGACCGCCATCTGAGCCAATAAATATCAAAAGGACAGAATGGAACAGATATTTTAACAAACAGGCAAATTGAAGTTGTTTTCCTTTCACAAATTTGTCCACTGTAAACTGGTGGAGACAGCAAAAGTCCCGAGCTGCAGTGTATGTTTAACTATATGGACATATTCCTCATGTGTTTCACAAAGAGGTCTGATATGCAAGACAATTAATAAAATAGTACACACAATCATAACCAAAACTGCCAGAGGAAAGATAACATAAATATTAGTAGTAGTCCTCTCATATAATTCTAAAATTTATCAACTTAATTCCTAAATATTAAAATCCTACTTGACTAGACTTTTGTGAAGCCTTCCAAAAAAGTTCATCAAAGGATAAATCCTAAATCACACACAGAAAAACTCTTGCTAGGTTAACAATTATCAGATGTATCCAAGATATATCAATTAATAGAAAAAAAATGGAAAAAAAAAACAAAATAGTAATTGACTTGTCATGGTGTACAGCAGTCAGATCTCATATCCATAGTACTGAACTAAACATTTCATGTCATTCATCTAAATTACCTTAACAAGTGTAAGTCTCTTAAAGAATCAGGCAGTGGCTGAAATACGGTAAAACTCACCATTTTGAAAGTTTAATTTGACCATTTGCGCCATCTTAATCAAGGAAAAAATACAAAATTTTCCATATCCTTTTGGTAAATTAAGTTATAATTTCATGGAAATGCACTTTAAATACTAAAGAGCAGATACTGTCAAAAATCTCATTTTTCTTGCATTCTATTGAAAAATTTCTTAGCAAATCAAGTGATGCAGCAATCAAATAGTGGTCATTTCAAATAGAGAAAGCATCTTGAGTGAAATTAATTTGTCTGATCGGCAGGTTTTTGACATGCATGTTTCTGATTTTTCACATTTTGCATAAATTTACACTGTAAATTACTGTACTTCCCTAACAGAGAGTTTAAATGGTGAAGGAAGTTTTCAAGATGAAAGTAATGTGTTTCATCAACTAAATCATGTTCTAAAGCTAAAGATGATGTAATATTCTAACCTCAAACTACGGAAACTAATGATTGGAGCGTTATTTTAATGATTTATTGCACAACTGGAAAAAGTTCCTATCGAAACTAATCTAGTCACTACGAACTAAATTTAGAAAAATGTTGGCTACAATTAGAAAAAAAATCATCCCCGTCTTATTTACATAATCCATCTATCTTACTATTGTTAAAAGCAAAAATGTAAGATTTGTAACTCCATTTCAGCGAAAATGCAAAAATTAATGTTGACAATTGTTTTAACATTGTAAATATACTATTTCATCTGTACATTATAGAGTAAGACACATATTGCACCTCTATCTTGAAAGTTTACAACAGTATTGTATTGTTTTTACTGGTTGATGAGCAGGGCAGACACTGTACTGTAACGGTAATGAATAGTCATTTTTCATATTCCCGATTTTTTTTTTTTTTTTTATAATTTTGAGCGAAGGGAGATAACTTTCCAACCTGACATACTGGTTTACTGTCCAACTTGAACAATGGACAGCAGTAGACATCAAATTCCAATATTTGACTTATTGGAGCTATAGTAAGTACTTGGATACTTTTAAATAACTTATTTCTCAAACCAATTAGGTAAGTAAAAATAGTTAAGTTTCAAAGAAAAAAAGTTTTGTTTGTGAGTTACGTCCCTTCGACTAACTTGCTTAAATGGCTTGCATTCTGATATGAAAAACGACTACTAGATATTTCACAAAAAAAACTCTTGACAAGCAACATCTATAATCACAACAGTAAGATCTAAATCATTACATAAAGATGTGTTTAAGTGGCAAAGTCAGCCATGACAATGGAATATTTTATGAGCTGAAGGAAAGTCAATTCAAACATTTCACCACAAAAGAATGTTTACATCTTGCAAATTTGTCAGTTTTGCATTGAAAGTAAGGAATTTTACAGGCCTTAAGTTTAGAAGTTAAACAGCTGGAAACTCCATTTAAAAGAAAATAAGCAGATTGCAAAACAAAAACAAATTCAGATTCTTCACAAGAAACCATAATACAAAGCAATAACACAAAATTAAACAATCTGAGATAGAGGTTCAAGATATACAAACAAATTTACATCACAATATATTCTTTGGGCACAGAATATGACAATTAAATTTTCTAATTACCAAGTTTATCTAAATTATAACTTCATAATAAAATTTTCAAAATATTCTAAAACCTTTTAATTATTTGGTATCATTGAATGCCACTGATTATGAATTGATGAAAGGTTTAATCTTTTAAGTTTAAGTTTGTCTTACCTTCATTGGTCAAGGGTTAGGGTTAGTTAGAAATAATAAAATTCCACTTTAATTCATAAATATTTGGCTTTTGTTACTCAAACATTACATAATTTCTAATTATAAAATCTAGAATGTGTTTATATCATGATGACATTATACAATGAGATGAAGCTATGTAAAGTTTTCTATGGCCATTCATCGTACAGGTCCATCTAAGAATCATGCTGGAGTAAAATTGGAAACAAAACAAAATCTGGAATCATGACTGAAAATGTACACCCTTGAGGCTGAAAATACTTTTCAAAATACGGTAAATACTGACTGTCACAGATTACAAATGTTTAATTTTTATTTTAAATAATACGGTAACTGCCTAAGCTCAAATTACAAAAAAAATATTTTACTTGACAAAGGGCAAACCCTTTTTGAAAAAAAAAAAAAAAGATTTACACTTCCTACAAGGTCTTGTTTTTATTGTTCAAGTTTCATACCGTTAGTTCCCATTATTGGTCAGCAGCAGAATTCATGCTAAATTGAATTTAAATTCATTGATTAATTCCAACCTGAAAATCACTGCACAAAAACCCTTGCTATTTTTAATGTATACAAGTTTCCTCAAAGAAAGCCTTCATCAATAACCTTTTAAGTAAGAGTTATCCTTCCTATAACAGAGGAAAGAAAACAATTATTGAATCATTTTTACCTACTCGACAAGACCCTTAAGTGGACCAGTACATAATTAGGTTGCATTTTTTCCCTCCTGAGTATATCTCCTTCCCAGAATAATACTGATATATGATGAGCAGTGTGAAATTTTCAGATCATTAATACAATATTTAAAATTAATACCCTATCACTTGAAAGTAAATTCAACTTTTTAAATGAACATGCTTGTTATAAGAAGTCTTTGTTAAAACACAATGGAAAATAACAATTCATACTTATTTTCTATTATAAATGAAATTTTTGATAGGCTTTTAAATTATTAAGTATAAACCACAAATCCCCCTTGGGTACCCAAATTAATACACTTGGTTGAACTGTCAAAGGTCAAATATGTTATTAAAATATAGTGAAACCTGTCTTACCTGAATGACCTTTGAACTGTAGAATATGTCTGGTTTAGTTATCAAGGTTAAAAATACATTAAAACTAATTTGAAAGGAGTTGAAGTATAAAAATAGGAATGTGGTTTAGACACCATGTCTGGACAATCAAGTTAAAAATACATTTGGTTTAAAAGTAAGGCATAAATGGAACATTGACAGCCTGCCATGAAATTGTGAAAAAAGGGGGATGGGAAAATGTTCAAAATGGCATTACTCGAAAACATTTTTGATTTGACTTAAAATTCAATTTTACCTGTATGTTATGGTATTTAACAAGTGTGCAAAGTTTAAAAAAAAAATCGTTCATCTGCCTTAAGTGGCAGGGTATAAAAACTGAATTATAGAAGTGTCTAGTTATGACAGGTTTTCCATTTTTTAAGGTTCAGTTTTAACAGGTTTAACTGTACATTAGCTAAATTTATAGCAAGTTGTTGGTTAAATTGACTGACATACCTGCAATAAAGCTCTAATACACCCATCATTACATGGATATAAAGATTACGTTTACATTAAAAAAATGAATGAACACCATTTTACCGAAAGCAGTCTTTTGAGATTTATTTAAACAACATGTGCAAGCAGACAAACTGACATTGGTATACCAAAAATTCATCAGTGGAAGATGGGCACTTTATATGGCCATGACAAAATGATGATAAACCTTTTGTCAAAATCTGCACTTCATAAATTCATGTATTTCTAATTTACTTCAATGTAAATAGGACTAAAACTACAACTTTAAATAGCAGTAAAAAACAATTGAAATTAAAAGTTAACAGCACTAAGGAAATAAAACTTCCCAATCAGAAACATAATATAAAATTACACAAAGCATACCACTAACAAAGATTGCATAAATCACAATTGAACATGATACAACTAGAAAAACTTAAGGAAAAGCTCACTTAAGGATAACCCCCGCATCTCATCCAGTAACCGTAAGGTCAAGGTGAATCTTTTCGGTCTGAAATCAAATGCTACAATATAACAGACCTATATGAAGCTTCTGTCAAAACATCAAGAGGCTGTGATCAGTAGTTGCAGAGAAAAGAAGTAGCGAAAAAGTTTTTCATGTACCAGCATACAGACAGACACCATAATCACTATATACCTCTGGCAATTCAGAGGGAATAATGAGATTAAACCTCTGACATATAATGCATTATTTTACAAAACATTAAATAATTTAAAATAGAAATATAATACAATGAATGACTGCATGTCTATAGACAACTACATTGATCAATGACAAAAATTAATGGACACAATCAACTGGTACTCAAATTCGTCAAATATGTGCTCAAATGTTTTATGTTCCAATATGGTACATGTCCATAACACATGCAATATGTTCAGTTTACAAAATTACACATGTCACCATGCACCAACAGCTGAGACGATGATGAAGAATAGTTAAAGGCTACAGCTCATTCTCTGGTTTATAATGACTCGGTAAGTGAATGATCCTGTTCACCAGGGTTAAGTTAGTGAACAAACTGGTTTACCAGGTTCAGTTTGTCAATGTCAAAATGGCTTGACAAGATGCCATTTTCTTTTTCACTTCACCACCAAAGTGCATGACCTCAGGAACAGTTGATCTGTAGTTGATCTGTGTATTGCCCTAAAAAAACACACGTGCCTTGCATTTTCATCGTTATTAAAAAAAAAAAAATATCCCTGCCTCCTTCAATATGGGATGATCAGTATTTTTCGCTAAATGTAACTTTAATAAATAAATACAATTCTTTAACAGTAAAAATCTATGAGTCCTAGGTTCATATAAAGCTGTGTATTTTGTCTATCCATTCCTGTGCTGTTTTAGCATCAGTAGCATAAAAGTGGTACATCCTCTTGCTTGTCTTCAACTGAAAAAAAATATTAAGAATTGTCATACTGACTGAATGGACTGTATGCTTAAGTGGAAGTATTTATAAGAACCAGATAAAATGGGAAAATCAGAAACATGCATTTGGAAACCCCATTGCTCTGACAATATATTTTACTCAAGGATGCTTCCTATAATTGAAAAGGCCATTATTTGATCTCTGCATCAATGGGTTTGCTAAGAAATTTTTCAAAAGAATGTTATAAAAATAAGATTTTTGAGTTATCTGCCCTTGAATGTTCATTTTCAGTGCACTTCTATAAAATTATAACACAATTTACCAGAGTGATATGGAAAATCTTGTCTTTTTTCCTTGATTCTAATGGTGCAAAAAGTCAAATTAAACTTTTGAAATGGAGGATTTTTCATACCATGTTTCATTCACTGCCTGATACTTACCTCGAAAGCTGCATTTTCATCAGATTTCTTGAGGGGGCCCTGAACATTTTTAATAGGATGGACTGCCTGCACATCAAACAAATCTATATAACCTTTACAGGAAGGGTCATCACTGGAATCATAATACCTCATCTGAAACAGAATACAGCATTGAGGACAAAGTCCTTATAATGGTATAGTACGCAAATTTAACCTATGACCTTAGAACCACCGAGTGTTTCATTTCAGCCTGACAGGATGTGATCAGCTGTGCAAATACTTGTCGCAAGAACTCAGCTTTCCAATTTAACAAAGGTTGTCAAGAAATTACAGAAGTTTCAAATATATCGGCCCACAGGCACGTCATCCCAAGTCTACTAAGATAAATGACATCACCTAATTTAAAATATGTGACATATCTATTGATAAAGCCTATACAACTGTCCTCATACAGGGTAAACCTGCCTTATATTACAAGTGAACCAAATTGCCAAAAATTATATTAATGAGATTTTGACAATTTGCACCCCTCTCCACATGTGTCAATCCTACTTTTATACACCTGTACCAAGTAAGAAGATCTATTAGTAGTTGTCATCGCCCTATTTTTTATTTATTTTTATATAAATTTTTTATAAAACAATTAATTTGTACAATTCCTTAACTTTTATTATTGACTGATAAGAGCAAATTCTGAACTATAGTTTTTATCCATATGGAAGGCTGTGGAGTGTTGTAACGTATATTTATCAGAGTATTAATGAAATAATCATCGCCTCACTGACATAATCCCCCCCCCCCCATCTTTACCACATTTTTTGAAAAACATCAATATACAGTAAATGCAGAATATATTGTGTGCATTAACTAGTGGAGTTGTGTAATTTTAGTGAAAAAGGCAATTTTCATTTTCATTAATTTTTTTATGGAAAATATTTGCATAATACATATTTAAAATTCAATAATATGAGATTTAGTTACTGTGATTTTAAATAGGTTATATTATTCATAACATGAGGATTCCCACCATTTTACATTTGCTACAGATTTCATGGGAGAAACCAATTCTCTGATTCTCCTTCAGCCTATTCCTGATTTAACTATTTATCAACTCCCTATGGTAAAATTAAGATTATAACATATTCCATATAGCACACCTGTTGAAAATCTTAATTTTTACCATCTTGAAAACCACTTAATACAGAAGGAACTTCTATATAAAAATATTGCATTAATTCATGAAATTATAATAATTTTACCTGATGTCTTGTAGAATCTAAGACAAACCATCTCTGTTTCCATCCTTTTAACAGTGCCCCCTTTTTATATAAGTATCCCTCCAATGTCCGATGTTCTGTTGTTGTGGTACTGGTGAAGTTCTCATAGCTAGGATGTACTCCTGTACGTAGAAACATAAAACAACTCTTGCTATCATATTTGGATATGTTCAGTAGAAGAAAATATTTGCTAAAGGTAATTAAATACAATGTACAAGTACTAATGTATAAATATGTGAAAATACACATGGGTACCAATTTTTATGGTTTAGTAAAAATTTAACAGCCTTATCTTTTCACTTTCAAATTTAGAGGACATTATTATTATTTATTTGTGTTTTCTGTGTTGAATTTTTTTTCAAATGTAGCAAAAATTTAGTAGTTTTCATTTTTCTGGATTATTCTAACCAAGTAAAAAAAAAAACACACCAAAACAATCCCCCCCAAAATAACCTATATGCTAAATTTTACGGTTAAGGTTTCCAAATGATGGCATAATAAGACCATGACTAATTCCACTATAAAACAATAAACAGATATTGTCCTCATATTCAGATTTATTTTTTTTATAACAAGGTCACAATACAAGTTAAAAAAATTCTGATATTTCACAAATGGCTAAAATCACAGTCTGAAGTAAATAAAAATATCTAATTATGTTGAACTAGTCCATCAGGCCTTTTTTTTAAGGTCAATATAATCTACCTGCTTTTATTGAGCTATTCATTGAGACCTCATTGAGTCACAGACACCTCAGACTGAGGTCAATAAGACAAACCTTCTTATATTGAACTAGTCACAGAAACCTCAGACTGAGGTCAATAAGACAAACCTTCTTATATTGAACTAGTCACAGAGACCTCAGACTGAGGTCAATAAGACAAAACCTTCTTATATTGAACTAGTCACAGAGACCTCAGACTGCTGCCAAAACACCTATCTCCTGATATAGAGTTAATTACTGAAAGATAAGAATAAGATCCATATAACATACCCCAGACACTAAGCTAGTCAATGAGACCTAATGTTGAGGTCAATATAACCTACCTCCTGATATTGAGCTAGTCTCTGAGGCTCCAGTCCGAGATACATTTGTGCTGCTGTTGCTAGATTCTGGTACTATTTTTAGCTTTGTACAATTCTTAGGAACATGAGACATGCATTTTTCATGGCAATTGTATCCACAGTCTGCGCAGTGCATTCCTAAAACAAGAAAAAATGTGAACAAATTAAGAGTGATAAGAAAATTACCAAACTGATGAAATGTAAGCTATAATTAAAAGAAAGAGTCAAAAAGGAAAGTCTCTATAACAAATGGCAATATCAGGGTAAAATCTGGAAACTTGGAAATAGCCGAAATGGTCCCAACTTATTACAGGCATTTCTGATAGAAATGATGGATTAAACATGGTTTTAATGTGCCGTGTACCAAATTTAAGTTAAATCTTATCTCTAAAACAACTTAAAACTGATTATCTCCCTTTGAGAGTACATGAATATGACAAAAGTTATTTTTTCACCTTAACATTTTTATGAAGTTACGATGAAATGAATCAAACAGTTTAAGAAATCATCAAAATGAACTAACAACATGGTAACAGCCTATAACTGATACTCAACCTCTGAAAACTGAAACATTTTTGCATAATTTTGTAGGCTTCAATAGTCCATACCTGTTTTGAGGAAACCCCAGAGCACTTGAGAACAGTAATCACAATATGCAGGTGTAGTATATGTAAATTTTTCAAACCGATGCGGCTGACTGAATCGTTTTGCGGCTTCTCCAAGCATTTTCCCTTTCACAAGAATTTCTAGCGTAGAACGTTTATGTATTGATCTACCGTGAGATCGTAAAACTTGCGTAGAGTACGAAACATTTCGTTTAAGAGCGTCCCGTGATGGTCCTTCTAACTTGTCCCAGATATAGCGCCATTTTTGTTGTAGGTGTCCTAAATCTGTCTGAACTCTGTGAACATCCTGGAAATAAGGATAAAAGTAAAATATGTCTGAATAAAAATACTATTGTTATGAAAGGGTAATCAAGGGAACCAAGGTTATAGCGGTAACCAAAAGAATGTAATCCAGGGACAGACACGGAAAACATACACAACAAAGAACATAAAGTAACGAAAATCATACACACAAAGTAACAAAAGCAAATGAGCAACTCGGACTCCACAAAAAACTGGGAGCATAGACCAGGTGCACCGGTAAGGAAAGTTTGAAAACAAGAAATCTGCTATGGATATCTCTTTAAGTATGTTACATCACAATGACAACATCATTGTAAAATGTGCCACATGACCACAAATTTCAAACCCAGTGGTCGTTTTCACAAAAAGTCTTATGTTATGATGTCACAATGCCATTTTTTATTATGAAGTCAAAATTCATGATCAACTTTACTCTTTTGAAATTGATGCCAGAACTGTTTAGCCAAGATTAATACAACTCTAAATTTGGTTTTGGGTTAAATTTTGACATAGCATAGATTATTCCTAAGCCTAAGACAAAACTATTCACACAAACATATGTTTACTCTTGCCCTTCTTATTGGAATACCCTCCAAAATGAAATATGAAATGCAAAAGGAGTAAGTCTTTTTAAGCAGAATTATAAATCTTCCTAATGGAACAACAGGCTATAGAATAATTCAACTGTATTTACATGTACTATAATGTTAAAAGATAACTTTTTCTGCATGTTTTATTATATTATATCATATTATATGATATTATTTTATATTATATTATTTTTATTAAGAAAAGAGGAAGAATGTAGTAGTAGAACTCAAACAATTTTAAATTGGTAAAAAAAATCAGAATCTAAATTAAGTTCCAGCAAATCAATGTAAGCACTGAATAAGCCTACTAAACACTGTTTTGGTGGGCAATTCATTTTTTTTTTCACACAAAGGGGAGGCGGGGGCATCTACTCATTAGTAACAATATTCTGATTTGAGAGGAAGGCTATTTTTTTAGTTAATTTATTTATTATTATTATTATTATTTTTTTTTTTTTTTTTTGGGGGGGGGGGGTGTATAATCTAATCATCTGTAACAAAACTGATTTTGCAGGCATTTTATTTGTTTACTCCAATGCAAAGGGCATAATCTACTCACTTGTAACAAAACTTTGAATGATTCTGGTTCCTGGATCTGTATATTATCAAAACAGATATTGACGACTCGTCGAGTACTAGGGGATCCCTCAGTTGTAACATCCTCATTCAGAGCCAGCTCTTTTTGGACCAATTCTAACTCCATGGAAGGACCATGGGCAAGATCTTCATCAGAGTAGTAATCCCATATCTTCATATTAGCTAAGTTTGAGTATGGCCTTAACACCTGAAGAAGAAAGTATCAAACGGTTGATTTACGTGCATGTATATTAAAAATATCAATGATATTATTTTAGTAGTGAAAAAGCATACTGAAACGAGGAAACTAAAGTCTAAAATCAAATCCCACAATATGGTACACCTATATTAAGCTTGTCAAAATATCAACAGGCTGTGATTAGTAGTTGTATGGAAATTTGTTACAAAAATTTTGTCCTAAAACAATATGATCACACATATCTTAATTTAAAAATCATCATACAGAAAGTTGACATGTCCCAAGAGAGATAAAACCAGGACCAACAAATGTGGAAACAGACAAACAGAGGGATGGACACCATGATCAATATACATGTGTATGCATACACTTCCTGCTTCAAAGGGGTATAAATAAGTTAAGGCTATCAAAAGGTGTTGAGAACTTTGTTATTACCATGACTTTATTTCTATTAAATGTGTAGAACTTTCAAAATGCACCCCTTCCCCCAATACAAGTAGCTGTGTTGGATATGCTAGTAATAAAAGTTAATCAAAAATGGAGTAGCAGGAACAATAATTGCATAATATTTCTTTATTCAATTTTTATTGCCCATGAAAAAGTGAAGAGGTAGCCTTTTCAGATTATTCACATACAGAAAAGAAAGTTAAGAAATGCTTTTTTTCTTTTCATTTTATTGATATGGTAATTATAATAGGTAATGATGCCTTCTAAAAATGAGACAATGATGTGCCTAGAGAATCAAGAAATTATTTTTAGTTGGCCTTGTCATCTATAAATAAATACATACCGTTTCTTGATCATGAAAACTGAACATGAAGTTACAGAAGACAGGGGATCTTCTATGATGTTTCTCTATGAAGTCCCAGACTGACATTCCAGGGTTGGATGGCTGTCTGTACGACACAAAACCTGAAAGAAGAAAACCAAAGATATAAATGTAACATCAACAATGGAAATTTGATGAAACTTTCTGGATACCATCTTCCTTGATATCAGATATGAGATAATATTCTAAATCCTCAACAACAATGGATTTCTGAACAAAATTAAATGTAGGCAAGTTATTATCTGGGTGTTAGTTTTGGAGATTAAAAGATTCAGTGAATTTACAGTAATCCTTTTTACAAAATCATCCTTCTTAGTTTAACAAATCTACATATATTGCCATTGTATTTAATAAAATTGATTTTTTTAGACAGTAAATTTCATATGTGTAGTTAAGTTCTTATCTGCAAAATGTATATTTTTAGTATTTTCAGTTGGTCAAGGGTAATAACTCTGGTATGACAAACTGATTACACCAAAGTGTTAAAGCGTATTGAAAGTGTGAAAAGAAATAAAAATCAATCTCTCTAAAATACATTTAGATATTTTTTGGAAACCACAAATAATATGAGAAATTTGCTGGTCAGGCTGGTAAAAAATCATAAGCTCCTTTACAAAACATACAGTACCATTCTCCAATAGGAAAATAACTGGACAGCCAATAGAATACATTCCAATTCCAGGGATTCATCAATTAAATAAAAATTAAAAAACAAGTGTTTTCTATAAGAATTATAGTATGGTAAAATCTGTACATATTAACAAATTTGTTTTTTTTTTTTTTTAAATACTACAGATTTCAAGAAATATACGTGAAAATATTTTCTATTTTCCTTGTACTCAATGTACAGATATCACCTCATGGATTTTACATTTGTCGTGATCCATGAAGGAATTTTGCGATCGTCCGTGACGACCTATCATCACGATATGAACAAGGAACCATCGTGGAAAAATCGTGAATCACCGCGGACTAGTTGAGTATCCGTCGCAACATTGAATCATCACGGATTATGATATGATATGATATGATTAATGTCCATTTAAATCCTGACATATATTGATGGAAGAATACGCTATTGTGTACTTTTTATCTTATTTTTTAATTCATAAACAATCCTAACATGCATTTTCTTTGCTGTTCATAATTTTATCTAGCAACTGCATGTATAGATGTTTTTGATATTCTTTTTCGGGAAGTAATAAGGCATTTGATAAAATAGCAGTTCATGTTTCGTATTAAGAAACTTATAATTATTACTAATTCATAGAAATAGGGAACCAGATCATGTCTGATTTTGGGTCACCTTAAAATGATAAAACCAGGTTTGGATGCTGGGAGTGGAATCTGGTCTTTCTAAGTATACTATCACTCACCATCTTCATCTGTATCGTCCAACTTGGACATTTTCTTCTCATCAAGTATCCATCCACACTCAAATCTCTCAAACTCATTGTCCATCATAAACGTCTTGAATCTGTTAGACACATAATGGTATGCCAGGAACTTCAAGAAAAACTGGTTAAACTCAAACGACAGCGGGAACTGGTTGTGGATCTATGAAAACAAGAAGCAAAGCTGAAACTATAACCTCAACAAGTGATAACTCCCCCAAACCCTTAAATCTTCATTGTCCCCTTTGCAAGAATCTTGCAATAAGGTTCAGCAACTTTTTTCATGCACATTTACTCGAGATGTCCATTCTACTTTCTGTTATGATGACCTATCGGAAGCATTATACAAAGAAGGAAAACTCAAAATTCTGAAAAGATCATCTGAACAGAAAGTAGAACGGATAATTAGATTGGAAATTCCATTGAACTGTTGTCAAACAGACAGAAAATATATATATACCCCAAACCTAGGTGGCATGGTGTTGAAAAACAAATACTGTGAGCAGGCTCTCATAAGGATATGCCAGTTTCCATTTTTTCCCCAGACCCTTTCCATGTAATCCTGTGTTTAGTTTGATACTCTAAGCATCTGACTAAATACATAAATACATGTATGGTTCCCAACCTTCAAAGATTCATCAAAATCAATTGTAAAAGTGCATATTTTAAATATATTGCATTCCCGGAGAAATATCTAACTTTTTCATCATCAACTCTTACCTGATGTACAACATCCAAGAACTGTAAAAACAAAGGAGCGAATCCACTGGCTTGATTGGCTGCTGTCTGGTTGCTACGGTGAGTAAATCGATGACCAAAGGACAACCATTCTTTCTCAATCAGACACTTGAATCCTTCTATAGTTCTATAGTGAGGGTCCAAGAGAATCTGTGCTGTTGTTACAACCTATAAAAAGATTCAAATCAATGTTAAATCTTATCCTTTTGCAAAATTGTAATAATTTATAAAATTGTAAGATCCATTGCCACTCAGAACAGAGAAACAACACAACAACCTTTCAATTTTTAAACAAATTTAAAACAAAGTTAAAAGACACCTAATGTATGTAGATATGTCAAGTCTGGAAGAGTTCAATCAAATAAATAAACAAGAGGCTCCCAGGAGCCTGAATCACCCACCTGGTTGAATTTGGCCTTTCAAAGGCAATAAATTTAACAAGAAGTTGTCCAACAATTTTGACTCAAGAAGTCTTTGGTAGGGCTTATCATAAGGATCATTTCAACAATTGAATGTTTATTTTTAATCTATCATAGTTTTCAAGATATTGACTGAAAACTGTTAAAAAAAGTCATTTTTTTTTCCTTTCAGGGGCAATAACTCTTACAAGGAGTCATCTGACAACTTTTATCCCTGAAGACATTTGTAGTCCTAATAATAAGGATCATTTCAGCTTTTGAAAGAATTTGGCATAACCTAACGGTTTTGGAGATATATGCGAAAAACTACAATCTGACTGCTATTTCTATTGTTAGTAACGGCTGCCATTTTTTTTTTGACGGATCAAAAATCCCCGCACCAGTTCTATGCAAGATACACCAAGGTTAATTAATCAATTGCTTAAATAGTATCAGAGAACATTTTTGAAAGAAATAACATTAAAAATAGCAAAAATTGTTGAAAAAGGGCAATAACTTCAACATGGCTTAACGGATAAAAACCAAAATTTGACAAGAAATAGATCTCATCATGCTAAACACTTTAGCTTGTGTCAGAATTTAGCTAAACCTAACAGTTTTGGAGATATATGCAAAAATCTGCTGTCTGACTCCTATCTTCTATTTTTAGTAACGGAGGCCATGTTTTTCAACGAATCAAAAACCCCCACATCAGTTCTATGCAGGATACCCCAAGTAACATTCGTAACAAGTTTGGTTTCAATTGGTCAAATAGTGTCAGAGGAGAAGATTTTTGAAAGAAATAATATTAAAAATAGCAAAAATCGTTGAAAAAGGGCAATAACTCCAACATGGCTTAACGGATTAAAACCAAAACTTGACCAGAGATAGATCTCATCATGCTAAACACTTTTACCCTGTCAGAATTTAGCTAAACCTAACGTTTTGGAGATAAATATGAAAAACTATTGTCTGACCCCTATGTTCTATTTTTAGTAAAATTCATGTTTTTAGACCAAACTAAAATCCCCACATCAGTTCTATGCAGGATACCCCAAGGAACATTGATACTAAGTTTGGTTCTAATTAGTCAAGTAGTTTCAGAGGAGTAGAGTTTTGTATAATTGTTAAAGACGGACGCCAAGTAATGGCAATAGCTCACATGGCCTCTGGCCATGTGAGCTAAAAATGGGTCAAAGACAGAAATGGCTGAATTTCGTTTAACAAGAAGTAGATTTCCAACAGACCTGAAATTAAATCCCACAATATAGGACCTGTATGATGCTGGATACCAAACATAAAAGGCTGCAATTAGTAGTTTCTGAGAATAGTGTTACAAAAATAATTTTCATACCCGCCCACACAACCAACATTCCCCATACCTTATCTTCACTTTGTGAAATTCTGCCAAAAATTACAAGCATTTTTGACTAAGAATTTCCCATCCATCGTAAAAGAATATCATAGGGATGGAGACAGAATGGAGAGGAAATATGCTAGGGAGAAGGAGGTTTTATAGGGGATTTAACTTTACAAGAGTAGAGATATCCCAAATCCTCTAAAAATAATCATTTCAGAAAGAGAAGGAGGGAAGATGCTTTTCAAAGACAATAACAGTGTGTAGTGATATCCCAACCATCCTCTAAACAGATCATTACAGGTGGATGAGGAGGGGTCAGGCCAATGATTCTAAGAGGAGTAATTTTACCTGAGTAGTGATATCCCAACCATCCTCTAAACAGATCATTACAGGTGGATGAGGAGGGGTCAGGCCAATGATTCTAAGAGGAGTAATTTTACCTGAGTAGTGATATCCCAACCATCCACTAAACAGATCATTACAGGTGGGTGAGGAGGGGTCAGGTCAAAGATTTTAAGAGGAGGTAATTCTACCTGATCAGTGATATCCCAACCATCCTCTAACAGATCATTACAGGTGGGTGAGGAGGGTCAGGTCAAAGATTTTAAGAGGGGGTAATTTTACCTGAGTAGTGATATCCCAACCATTCTCTAAACAGATCTTTACAGGTAGATGAGGCAGGGTCAGGTCAAAGATTTTAAGAGGGGTAATTTTACCATGAGTAGTGAATCCCAACCATCCTCTAAATAGATCATTACAGGTGGGTGAGGAGGGGGTCAGGTCAAAGTTTTTAAGAGGAGTAATTTTACTTGAGTAGTGATATCCCAAATGTCCTCAAACAGATCATTACAGGTGGGTGAGGAGGGTCGGGTCAAAGATTTAAAGAGGGGTAATTTTACCTGAGTAGTGATATCCCAACCATCCTCTAAACAGATATTTACAGGTAGATGAGGCAGGGTCAGGCCAAAGATTTTAAGAGGGGAAATTTTACCTGAGAAGTGATATTCCAACCATCCTTTAAACAGATCCTTACAGGTGGATGAGGAGTGGGTCAAGTCAAAGATTTTAAGAGGGTGTAATTTTACCTGAGTAGTGATATCCCAACCATCCTCTAAACAGATCATCACAGAAGACCCTTGTACATCAAGTAAGTCCACTGTAGCTCCTGCTAGCTGCAGTATGTTCTGAACCTACAATTTAAGATAAATTAATTGAAGCAGTCTGTTATAGTGATTAAAGGTAAACATAATCTAAATATCAATGAATTCACAGTGAAGAACAGATTATCATTTGTTATTTTCAATCAGGTAGTTTTTGTTTTCCCTGTGCCAGCTCAAAAGAAAAAACATAATCCTAGGAAAAATGTTATTGATAATGAGTTATAAGCTTGAATATTCTCAATTTTAATTGTTTTTCACTTAAAACAAAATATTTACATATATCTGAATCAATGCCAAAGCAATCACGTTTAACCTGATGATGATCCAATTATTCAAATGGTCTCTTGATTACATCTAGGCTACTTGACATTAAATAGGGTTTGAAAAGGCAAGGGGTCATGGACAATTTGGCTTTTCTGGCTGGAAATGTGCCCTTAGTTTAATAGAAAATCATCTGGCAGTGATTTTGTTCCTTGTTTTAAAAGCAGCCCCAACCCTTTATTTTTGGGAAATTTTGGCCGTATTTACAAACGCATTGGGAAAATATTTTACGGAGGACAGAAACGCTTCATATGCCAATCCAGAATCTGAACCAATACCGAACTGACAAATACATACTCCCAACATTCATTAGGTTACATCCTGCTGACAAAAACATTCCCCAGAAGTGAACAAAGTACCGGGCCGAGAAATCAGGACTCATGGAACATTTCACTGGCTTCTTTGCCTGGTTTTAAAAAAAAATAATACATTGAATGCCTGACAATTGGGAATTCTCCTACCTTTGGGAAAAATATTTTTCAACAGTTTGGGAAAATTCTCCAGGGGAAACAGCCGATATTCGGCTGCAATAAAAGGGTAACAAAATCACTGTATGTTACCCCATATATCAACAAATCCCCTTCAAAATTCCCTTGAAAAATCCTGAAAAAGACCTTTCTAAACATTTCCTTCCCAGCCATTGATGAAATATCAAAAAGGTGATAGATTGCCCTCTGCATGCTTTTTACATGGAACAATACTTCAGTCTTTTACCCTGCCATACCTGCAGAAGCCATTCTGACTCCTCCACAGCCTTGTAGAAAGTAGCATCTGATGATGGAAGACTGCTGGGTACACATGCCCTCATCAACTTCTTAAAACTAGCCTTCACATGACGGACCTCATAGAAATCTACTGGTATAAAGTCACACTTGGGGAAGGATTCCATCTTTATACCCTGTAATTGCATGAAAAAAATTATAATGCCATAACAATTTGAGACTCATCAAGGATAAGACCATATAATTAATCTCAAAATAGTTTAGGGACCAAAAGCAGTGTTCAGTTTCTCCAAAAAGATGACTAAGAGTACTTTGGTCAGTGCCTAGATGATAAGCCCATAAAACTTCCAATCCTGTGTACCTAAAGCTAAGCTGGCTGAAAAAGAGCTCTCCCTTTTGGGAATGTGAATCTATAAGAGGAAAACCTGAAACCGAGATCATAATGGGCCAGAATATATGGACAAAGCCACACTTCATGCAGACATATGATCCCCTCTGTTGAGTTCTATCAGAGTAGGATCCTTGGAACTGCTACAGAAAAGGAATTTTTACTGATTAACCAACAAAAGTGAAAACATAGCTTTATCTTGATTCTATGCCATTCTGTTTCTCCTTGCCTGTTCCATTCTACGTCTAACCTGTTCTCTTCATAGTTATTCATGAAATATTTGCAGCTTTCAATATTTTGAACATATAACAATCAATTAACAACAAATCATTAATTAGTTAAGTACCATTCCGTGTAAGAATCTGGCAATGGGTGGCACATCATATGTCTCAACTTGATCTTTTTTGCCTAAAATACATTTAACACATCTAGAAAACAACTGAACAGCTATTTAAATTTATCCTGAAGCCTCGGTGATGTAGATATTTTTGGACAGCTTATATAAGGAAAAAGTTCGGGAACATTTTCCCACCATTTTTCCACAGTGGATTTCAACTAAATTTGACATATCAATATCTAAAAAAGGCAAACTTTTCAAATACTTTGACAGTAATTTCTTGAGGTTATGAGGTATAAATAATTGGATTATGCAATAAAATGTCTCTGTATTTTTCTTCATGTGCCACACCTATACATATTTTGCCTGATTCTTAGACGGAAAAGTACTTAATAGAACCAACTGCTAATAGATGTATACTCCTGTTCCTCCCATCCATGGGAGCCACACTATACCTTCATCAGAGTTTCTCTTCCCGTACAGACTTAATAGCTCCTTAACTGCTGATCCTGATCACTTGGACATTTGCATCACACCAAAGACATAATTGTTGAACATACCTTGATTTGAGCCTTCTACCTGAGCATGTAGAGAGAAAGAGACCTTTTTAACTTCCTGATGACTTGACTGCTGGTGATTCAAGAAAGTGACAAATGTTGTAACATAACTACTATACCTTCATCTGAGCCTTCTCTCCCAGCACATAGAGAGAGACTCTTTTAAATCCCTGAACTGATGAGTTGATTATGTCCCCTTGACTGCTGGTGATCCCAGATGGTGATGAATGCCTTGATGGATCAAGTGTTGTTCTGGTCTTTTCCTTGATACTGCCGATACGACCAAAAGCTGAAATTGAAACATGAGTATCATTACACAAAAAGCACTTCATAATTCATTTGTAAATCAAAATGTTTTTACTTTATAATGTTTCCAGGGTTAAGTCTGTCAACTCAATTAATAAAACCACTATCTACAAAGTCCTCAGCAAATATGAATTTTCTGTCGATTTTTTTTTTAAATCAACACAATGAAGTTTTACATCCACATTAAAATGCTCATCAACTGTTAAACCTGAAACCCAAGAAAATAAGTTTTGCTATGGTAAAACAAGTCTTGATCAAAATTATGAATTTAATATATTATTTAAGTTAATATCCAAGAAAGATATCTTTTTTAACCAACTAAATATTCCTTTTGAAAAGATGCACACTCTTAAAAGTAAAGATAGATAACTCATCCAGAAGTGAGGTAACTCATTAATTCGTTTGAAAGAGAATATCTTGTGTTAATAATGCAATTAGTTACTAAACATCCAAATATACATTTAATCTTTACATGTACCACTAATCAAACCTTGTCATCTTAGTTAACTCTCATCAACCAATCATCTTACTGCTAAATTCATGCTTACATTATTCAGACACTTGTTAGTAAAGGAATATTTCCAATAACTTATTTTTTTTTTTAAATTTCATTGATAAGGGAAGTAATTCTGATCAACTGATCATCTTATAGCTAAATTCATGCTTACATTATTCAGACATTTGTTAGTAATAGAACATCTTTCAAAAGTTTACTTTAAGATTAAAAAAAATATTAAAAGGGAAATAACATGCTAGAAAGAAAAACTGGTTCCTTGCTTCCCAACAGTTAGATTCTCAGTTATTTCCCTTTTTTACCGAGTAAACAGTATCAGATTTGAATAAATGATGTTTTAGTAAACAGAGCTTGCATAGATTATTAAGTTTGTTAATTAAGAACTTGTAACTTTTACTCAAATACTACAAATTTTAACATTGAATTACCATAGATATTTAATATGGGGCAGGTGTAATTGTAGGAGGAGGATGCAGATAGATTACAATTTTTTTTCAGTTTGTATGTTATTCTTGGGAAGACTAGGGAAGACTAGTCTGCTGGTAGTTTCATATGCCTCAACCTTTTAATGTACTTTCAGGGCCCTCTGCTACTTAATTATTATTTATTTACACAAATTTTGTTTCACCCAATTTCAATCCCACTTGAATTCCTGGAAACCCTCTGAATTTGACACAAAGGAATCAGTCTATTCCAACAAATACTAAGCCATTTGAATCATGACAGATGACAATCAAACTATAGACCAGTCGTTCAGTCACAGCATGAAGGATCTAACAACACTTCACTCTACTTCTTGTTCTGATCAATTTTTCTGATCAGACAATCAGATATCTTTCATGATTTTGAAAGCATTATTCAAATGAGGATTCTGAAAAGATCATCTGAGCAATAAGTAGAATTGAGTGTTGTTAGATCCTACATGCAGTGACTGAATGGAACAGTTAATGAGACTAATTTTAATTAGACTAGTCAAATGAAACGTGACATTAAAATACACTGGATGAAATATTAAAAAACCATCAATTCTTAAGCTGAGGACAGGCATCCAATAATGCAGGATTCTAATACACCAAAGATTTGGATTAGATAGGTTCCATCATGGATTATTTTCCTCTCAATCACAGCCAAGTAAAAACCTTGACCAAGTTGTTCAGTAAGAGACTTGCTACAAGTCCTTATTTATTATATACACTGAAAATTTATATAATTACTGGTAACAACTGTCTAGTAATGAAAGATTTGAGAGTTTTCATTTCTTTTTGGGTGGTGGAAGAGTGTATATAGATTCAGGCTAGTTCTTGTAAATTTTTCCAATAAAAAAAAAGACCAATTTTCTGTAATAATCTGAAAGTACCACTACTAACTGCTCTCCTGCAACAATCAGCAATTTCGCCATAAATGCAATAAATAAACTGTTAATTTGGCTGCATATTAGATAGTGGGAGCAAGTCCCAGTGGTTAACTGAAATAATTTTACAAGACTTCCCTCCCCTACACTCTAATATTTTATAACACCCAGATGATTGGACAGTAGAATCAATCTGCACATAATTTATAAACAATAGTGTATACACAGCCTCATGGGTAAAAAAATGTATGAAAAAAATAACTTCAATACTAGTTATTGAAAAACTGAATAAAAACAATCCAAAGTCACTATCTCAATATCAATTACAGCATTAAATCTAAGAGACAAAACTTGCAATGTGCATTTGTTTTTGTTCCAAAGCTAGCCAAATGCAAATGCTGCAAAGAAATTATATGCCACACATTGATTATATTATCTAAGCATTGTCACACTATAGAAAATTTGTGTACTAAGAGCAGATAACTCCGCTGTATAAATCTAAGTCACTGCTGTGCATGCAGCAATATGTGTAAAGCATATACTTTGCCAAGAGCTTCGAGACCTGGTCCTTCTAGGCAATGTTAGAACTGAAATATACACAGTTTATATGCTAAATATAGTATAACAACAAAAACATAAATATAATCAAAATAATTTTGTGAGTTATATTTGGTAACGTGATGATAAATATAGCAAATATATCTTATATTATACTTTTAAAAGCTGGAATAGAAAAATATAAATGTGAGTGTTCACTAATGTTATGGCAATTTAAAAAAAAGGTCTAAACATGCAAATACAAAGCTAAAAATCTGAGAAAACTGCAGTAAACTAAAGATACCAAAGATTATTGAAAACAGAAAAAAAAATGCTCTGCAAAAAATAATCTAAACAAAAAACAAGTGCTGTATATAAAAATCAATCCCAAAAAAGTGTTTTCTCACATGATGCAAATACATGTATAAAAATCAGGATCAACTCTGTGTAAACTGGACCCTAGAAATACATGTATAAAAATCAGGATCAACTCTGTGTAAACTGGACCCTAGAAATACATGGATAGGGCTTCATTAAAATGATGTGACTGCCACCAATAAATAAAAAAGCTCAGGAAAACATTACCCAGTGAAGAAATTTGAAGGATATCAATTTTTGTTGCATAGGGCTAAATATAGCTATAAAATTGAAAAAGAAATTATATGCCAATCACAAAATATTAAAAGGAATATAACAAGCACTGATATTGTGAATATGTCAAAAGACATCAACCCAATTGGAACGAAACAAATATCAGCTCTAGGTCACCCATGGTTCTTTAATGAATGACGAAGAAACCCTAACATCACTGGGCAGGCTGCATTCAGTCTAGCAGGCAAATAATATATAATTTTCTACATAAAATATGCTGCAAAACATAAGTCACTTAGCTAGCTCCTAATTGTTTTTATCACAGAATGACTAGTAATTTGGATTAGAGGGGGCCATGTGCCATTTATCACCTTGTAGAGGACAATATCACAGTACATTAAATTCAGAATTTTTTGTATCGCGCAAGAACTCTTACAGTTAGGCTTCAGGAACAGGGTTATGTTGCTACAAGATTGAAGTCACCACTACAGAAGTTTAATAGTCCTCATCATAAATTGTAAATTGTTACGATGTATCCATCTACGCCATTCCCATAACATTGTTTTCCTTTCCTCTTTCTTCTTCCCAGGACTTTACTTTTTATGAGCAACTCGGTGGGTGTTTCTACAAAAGCAGATGACGCTTACCCTACCAGTGCACCTGGTCCATGCTCCCAGTTTTTAGTGGAGTCTGAGTTGCTCATTTGCTTCTGTTACTTTGTATGTATTATTTTAGTTACTTAATGATCTTTGTTGTATGTCTGTTTTCCATGTTTGGTCTTTGTCCCTGGATTACTTTCTTTTGACTTCCACAAGAACCTTGGGTCCCTCGATTACTCTTTTACAAAGAATTTTAAATAATTGTGACTAACAATCCTACAAAATTTGAACAAAATTTGTCAAGCTGTTTCCAAGAACTTACATACACAAGTGTGACCAGACGGAAAGACGCATACCGCTATTTCTGAAAACCCATAAAAATTGAAAAATTGATACCCACAATAGAGAACTAGTTACAGTATGAATACACATCTTTGAAGTATCTATGTTGTTTTTAAAATGCAAATACATACAGCTTGGATACATATCTATAAAGTATTTATGTTGGTTTTTAAAATACAAAATACATACATGTAGTTGAGTTAAAGTTTTTATATGGGTACAAGTAGCATATAAATTGGACATTATTCTTGGCTATTTAAATATATTGTTATGGACAGGCGGTTTGGTAAAGAAAGAATACACTTAAACATATCATTCTGTTAATTAGAGAGAAAGTCTCGGAACAAGTCAGTCAGGTTTCCATAGTGATAAATAATATGGAAGGTAAAACATATTCAAATGATTTTTACCTGAATAGAGGAATTTTTTTGTGAAACTTTCACTAAATTGAAACTCATGAACTATTTTACGCAATACTATAGATCTTAAGGCCATCATTAAATAATTCCTTGATTCTCATCCAACATTTTTTTAAATTAGGAGCAGGCGGGCAAATTTTACTTTTTTTTCATTTTTTATCTATATAAGTGAAAAATGCTGTCAATTTACAAGAAATGACCAAAGTTTTGAAAAAAATCCAAAACTTTCTGGGAGGGGGAAAAATTGGGTTAGGGGATCAGAATCTAGGATATGCTTTATTTTTGGCCTAATTTGATAACTAAATTTAAACTACAAGATTTACTGGGTATTTAACTGTTAACCTTCTGTTGCTACTGAAGCAAATGAAATAAAAAAATTCCCAAATTTTTGCTTCTCCTAAATTCATCTACTTGCTGAAAGCAAGGGCAGATATTGATACACGTACCAATACATGTATAAACAAATACTCTTTGTTTAAACACATAAAATTTAGCATAAACAGCAGAAACAGCTTATCCTTTGTTGAAAAAAAATCAACATGCAAAACTGTAGAGAACATATGCACAGGAGCTCTACCACCAAGAACAAGAATCAGAAGTTCAGAAGTATAGCCAGGGGGTGGGGGGGTTCCAACACCCCCCCCCCCCGATTGGACTACTCATTGGAAACCTGACTGAGTGGACTATTGTATAGTTAAGTAAGAGGTAAATAACTGTAATATGCATACACCTGAACTGTGTCATAGGATTAAGGAATAACCTTGGCTAAATTTTAGACTAGACTAAGTTTGATTATGGAAAAGTTTCTGATAGTTTGTGCATGCCTTCATCCAAAATATCAGGACATACTTGAGCTCCGCCATGACCCACTGGCTCGGAAGGCATTTGCGGCTCTTGTGAAGAGAGTACTGCCCCTTGATGACGTACTCAACTGGTCTTCGCTGATTGAGTCAAGGGAATCTCGACTTGCTATCAAAGCAAAAATTGACAACTCAAGAATTGTGTGTATTTCTTCGTAACTTAATATAAACTTTTTTTATACAGTTGATTGAGAAATTGTTTAAGCTATTTTCCTGAAGGTACCATGGTTGACGGTACCATGATTGATGGTACCATGGTTGATAGTACCATGTTTGATAGTACCATGGTTGATAGTTTTTATACTTTTTAGTTGTTAATCGTGATAAAAGTAAAATATAGTGATAAAAAAAAAATTGAAATAAGACCTTTTTTTCCTAGGTAAAATTAACTTTTTTTTTTTTTTTTTTTTTTGTACTGTGATGGAAAAACAAGAACTTCAATTATAAAGGGAGATTTAGTAAAAGTATGAATTGAGCCACTGTAAAAATTTTTCTCGAAAATACCATTTTCAAATACAAAAACAGCAGCGTGCAGTTTTCTCCTACAGAAGCAATTACTGGCTCTAAATTTTTGTATATACCTAATTAGCAACAAGAAAATGTGCTCTAGAATATTGTTTTTCATACAGTGATGAGTGGATCCTTTGAAAGAAATGTAAACAAACAGACAGACAGACAGGGTGACTTTATAGCCACGTCATAACTAACAGCTGGACTAAAGCACATGATACGAGCCATTCCTACTTTGTGTTATGGTCAGTCTCTGTAAGAATCAGGCAGTGGGTGAAACATAGTATAAAAAAGAACCATTTTCAGGGTGTAATTTGACTACTTGTATTGTCAGAATCAAGGAAAAAAATGTTCACTTTGGTAAATTGATTTATAATTTCAATGAAATGCATGGGAAAATGATACATCTCAGGGACATATAACTCTTTCAAAAACTCATTTTTCTGCCATTCTACTGAAAAACATCTGATCAAATCCAGTGCTTCAGAGATCAAATAGTGGTCTTTCTAAATAGAGAAATCATCATTATTGAGTGAAGTCATATTGTCAGATCAGTAGACATACATGTTTCTGATTTTTCCAATTTTACCTGATTCTTACAAAAACTTACAATTAAATTCACAAACTTTACTTTCATGAAAAATGGTTAAGGCTCACAAATATAGAAGTTGATATTGAACAGCACCCAAAATATATGTCCCTTATATATAAAGCTATAAACCCAATTTAAAATCAATCCATACATTTGGAACAGAAAAATTAGATGGACGGTAAGACAGGCAAACTGAAGTACAGAAAAGGTGATTCCAATATACCATATATTTGTTGAGTGGGGGTATATGAATTTGTCATAGAGTATCTGAGCTATGCACAGACAGACAGACAGAGAGTGGTACACCATTACAATCTGTCCAATGATTGGAATAATTTAAGGATGACTGTATTTTATTGCAAGTTATTCAGGATAATTTTTGTTGAAGTGGCAGAAAGAATTTTAATTATTTCAAATAAAAAAAAAACATACTTATAACATGGCAAAAGAATGTAGACATTTCTACATCTTTTTCATGTCTAAATCAGTATGTAAATATAGAATTATTTCTTTAATACAAAAAACATTCAAAATTATACACTCATCACTGTATTAAAGAAATACTGGCTTCTTCATTTAAATGGACAAAAATGGAAAGATATGTAAAGTACAGTGGACTTGTCTAAACCAAACCTATTAAAAACCATAAACCTGTCTATACATACACTTTTTAGAAGTCCCTTCATACAATTACAATGTATTTTTAACCTTGGTAAACCAAAAGCATGTCTAAACTGAATCATTTTTTAAGTCCAAAAGAAAACAAGAGGCTTCTGGGAGCCTGAATCGTTCACCTGGTTAAATTTTGGCCTTTCAGAGGCAATTACTCTAAAAAGGAGTTGTCTGACAATTTTGACTCAATGAAGACTTTGATAGGACTTATTATAAAGATTATTTCATCAATTGAAAGTTTCTATCTATCTATTTTAGTTTTTAAGACATTGACTAAAACTGTTAAAACATCATTTTTGGCCTTTCAAGGGCAATGACTCAAACAATGAGTCATCCAACAACTTTGATCCCTAACAAACTAATGTAGATCTTATAATAAGGATCATTCAGCAATTGAAAGATGACAACAAAATCATAGGGGTAAACAGGTCTGTGTTTCAATAGGTTTCACTGTACTCATGAGATTGTCATAAAATTTGAAACACTGATGTCAATTTTAAATTTTTAAATGTCCATTCAAATAGAAGAGCTTTATATATAGTAATTACATGCAGGACTGAATACTTTCTTTACTTACTATTATAATCATAATCAAAATCATCTAGGAAAAAATGTACAACATGAAAACAAAATGAAAAAGAAAGACAACTTAAAAACAAAATGAAAAGGGAGACAACTTCTACAACAAAATGAATAGGGAGACAACTTCAAAACAACAACAAGTAAAGAGTTTTTTGTCAAATATATCATGCAGCTATAATGTGTGTCATAAAAATGCAAAAATAAATCAATTTATTTTAAAAGAAAATCAGAAAAGCTGCTAACACCACAAAAACCTAAAACAATAAAAAAAATAATAAAACAAAAGATACATTTCTGCTTTCTATATCATAATGTGAATCTTAATTGGAAAAGAATAACTGATATTAAATATTTCTGGTTTTGGCTGAAAGCAACATGAAATTATAAAAGTCCAATTTGCATGAAGTTGATAAATAATTTAGTTATCATTAGTTTTACAATTTAAAGATTCAACAATTCTGAAAAAAAAACACCAAATAAAAAAATCAAAATAATAAAAAACTTCATTAAACTCAAGCAATGGTCTAAATTTCCCAAAAATTCTCCATCATGAATTTATATACTTTTCGTGACTTTTTATTTCAAACTTTCACTTTCACCTACACTCCTTGACATGTTTTGGTTTCCCACACACACAATACAAAAACACACACTAAACGCTCACCAAAACATATGATAAAATAGTCGTGTATTTAAACGAACGCTCCCATCATGTGTTTAAATGCACAATAAATGAACTCTCCCAGCCTGCACTTAAATGCACGATAAACAAACGTTCTCAGCGTGCATTTAAATCACACAATTCATGAACACTTTTAGTGTGCGTTTAAATGCACGATAGAAATTCAATGAAAAATAAATATTAATGAAGAAAGTAAAAATCAAAAATAAAATTAATGAAATAACAAAATAATAGCAAATTAAAGAACCTTAATGAGCCTGCTAACACACCCGAAGTGTCCTAGTGTTGGATAATACATGTAGAAGGACTCCTATAAAAAGTGGAATAAGAGTGTTTTTTCAGGCTTTAGGCCTTCATCTTCTAACTAAATTCTGTTACTCAGTGGTAGTTTCCAACGCTAGACTAATTTCTTAGAGTTTAAGTTAATCCAAAGTAAATATCATCTGAGTGTAACAAAACATAAACTTGACCTGTAACTTATGGTGAACTTATATACCAAAAATCATGTCATAATCTGCAAGCATTTAGAAAAAAGTCAGAAAAACAGTTATTTCTGTGAATTTAGCTATATTCAAGGCCCATAATTTCGGTAAAAATCATAGGAGCGAAACCAACTACAAACTTGTCCTCTAACTTATCATGATGAATTTATATACTAAAAATCACGTCAATATCTGCAAGCATTTAGAAAAAAAGTCCGGAAAAATGTTATTTCTGTGAATTTCGTTAAGTTCAAGACCCATAATTTCAGTAAAAATCATCAGAGTGAAACAAAAGTTTCTGTTGACCTGTAACCTATCATGGTGAACTTATATACCAAAAATCATGTCAATATCTGCAAGTGTTTTAAAAAAAAAAGTTCGTAAAACTGAAGATGGACTGACGGACAGGTCAAAAACATTATACCCTTAACAACTTTGTTGCGTGGAGTATAAATATAAAAATAACTGTTGAATAAAGGAAATAATGAATGTACAAAAATAAATGAATGCTTCTATTGTGTGTTTAAATCAACACTACTATCGTGCGTTTAAATGAACGCAAAACAATATGTAAACAAACAATAAACAATGCACAAACACTAAAATGGGAAACTTGTGAACATTTTTAGGAGTGTATCAAGACCTGATGAAATATTTGAGATTAATGTCAAATAAAAATTGAGTGTATTTCTATGTTACTTAACTTCAGTCGTGACTGGATCTACATACATGCCTGTGACATTAATTTTGAACTACTCATTCATCTGTGAAATTAATTTGACCTATCTACACATTGGTGACATTTATTTGCCCTACGTAAGTGTCTGTGACATATATATGCCTTACTTGTATGTATGTTTTGAGCATTTGACCTCCTTTAACATCTGTGACATAATCTGACCTACATATCAGTCAGTGACTGCAGTTTGAAATACTTATGTGTCTGTGACATGTTTACTTACATGTCTGACTATTGTTTGAAATATTTACTTGTCTGAGACATTATTTGACCTACTTATGTGTCTGTGGCATAATGCAACCTAATTACATGTCTGAATACCATTTGACATTTACATGTCCATGACATTTTTGACAAACATATATTTCTGTGACATGTTTTGACCTACTTACATGTTTGAGACTTTGGTTTCGGTACCCTTGGAAGACTTCCAGTTTTAAAGGATCTTCTAATTGTGTCAGGGGTCTCTGGAACATTGATCCCTGCCATCATCAGCGAGTCTAGACTCGTCAGAGAGTCGCTACAGGAGCCTCGATATCTCTCACTGTTAGGAGTAGCCGAAACAAGACATGAGAAATATCTTTCCTGTTCTATACTTGAAGTGGTTTCATTGCCTGCAGTTCCTGAAATAAAACATGAGAAATATCTTTCCTGTTCTTTAATTTAAGAGGTTTTACTTCCTTCAGTTTCTGGAACAAAACATGAGAAATATTTTTAAATTGATAGTTCTCATAAAGGTAATCTTAACCTATGACCTATACTACTCCAAACAAAAAAAATCTTCAAAAAAAATTTAAGAGAATCTGAAATCCCACAAGTGGAAGCTGACAATGTGTTAATTTTATACAACTCAGTTATTTCCAGGTGCCAATGAGAGCTAACTGTTTATCGACAATTTTATTTATTTTTTTCCCCTTGTTCTTACTGCCTGATAGTTTCTATCTCAAGCCATTGCCGTGATACTCAAATATATTGGAAATCTCTGATTACAATAAACGAAATAAGGTCAGTTTTCAATGTCTCAACTGAACATCACATCATGAGAGGCTCATTGTGATATTTCCTGTCTTGACTTCCAAACGCCCGTTATTTTGTATTTAAGGTGATGTGTTGAAAGTTAATGGTGTTCTTTTCGGGTGACCTTTTATCTGTACACGACCTGACTGGTTGGTTCTATTTAAACATGACCTGAGTGGTTGTCTCTATCTGTACATGACCAGAGTGGTTGTCTCCATCTGTACACAACCAGAGTGGTAGTCTCTATCTGTACACGACCAGAGTGGTTGTCTCTACTTGTATATGACCTGAGTGGTTGTCTCTACTTGTATATGACCGGAGTGGTTGTCTCTATCTGTACATGACCGGAGTGGTTGTCTCTATCTGTACATGACCTGAGTGGTTGTCTCTATCTGTACATGACCGGAGTGGTTGTCTCTATCTGTACATGACCGGAGTGGTTGTCTCTATTTGTACATGACCCGAGTGGTTGTCTCTATTTGCACATGACCTGAGTGGTAGTCTCTATTTGTACATGACCTGAGTGGTTGTCTCATTTCCAAATATCTTTGATATACATGCACTATTTATGTAGTTGATTGATTGATTGATTATTGTTCAATCCTATAGCAAATATTTCATGCATTTTAGGACTAGAACATTTGATCAATCGAACAGACCCTGCTTTGTACTAGACACACACACTGTGTCAGATTGTGTGCTAGCTCACAGAAGCAACAGCCCACAGGTAGGTATCCCCAACTTAGACACATTATTCTGACACTGAGCAAAACAGTCATTAATCTATCCCTTTACATAGTGTGCTATGTCATTTTTGTAGCTGACATACTTTTGTGTAAACAAAGGGTTTTTTTTATTCTGAATTGTGAATCTTCCCACTTAACATCAGGATCAGAACGAAATCTACCAAAATATCTATCTGTACATGACCTGAGTGGTTGTCTCTATCTGTACATGACCTGAGTGGTTGTATCTATCTGTACATGACCTGAGTGGTTGTATCTATCTGTACATGACCGGAGTGGTAGTCTCTATTTGTACATGACCTGAGTGGTTGTCTCTACTTGTATATGACCTGAGTGGTTGTCTCTACTTGTATATGACCGGAGTGGTTGTCTCTATCTGTACATGACCAGAGTGGTTGTCTCTATCTGTACATGACCGGAGTGGTTGTCTCTATTTGTACATGACCCGAGTGGTTGTCTCTATTTGCACATGACCTGAGTGGTAGTCTCTATTTGTACATGAATGGAGTGGTTGTCTCTATTTGTACATGACCAGAGTGGTTGTCTCTGTACATGAATTGAGTGGTTGCCTCTATTTGTACATGACCTGAGTGGTTGTCTCATTTCCAAATATCTTTGATATACATGCACTATTTATGTAGTTGATTGATTGATTGATTATTGTTCAATCCTATAGCAAATATTTCATGCATTTTAGGACTAGAACATTTGATCAATCAAACAGACCCTGCTTTGTACTAGACACACACACACTGTGTCAGATTGTGTGCTAGCTCACAGAAGCAACAGCCCACAGGTAGGTATCCCCAACTTAGACACATTATTCTGACACTGAGCAAAACAGTCATTAATCTATCCCTTTACATAGTGTGCTATGTCATTTTTGTAGCTGACATACTTTTGTGTAAACAAAGGGTTTTTTTTATTCTGAATTGTGAATCTTCCCACTTAACATCAGGATCAGAACGAAATCTACCAAAATATACAATTTGTGCAAAATACAGAATATTACCAGTCCAAAACCTCAAGTAAGTTTTCAATTTTCACAGCTATATAGTTTTTATATGCCTTGATCAAATTACCTGAGGTAGAATCATGTTTTAGCATGCCCATTAGTCCTCTGCTGTGGAATCCACTGGCTCTGATCAGTAATGCTTTGGTTCTAGGATGTTTCCATGTTATCACTGGGAATCTATACAAAATAAACCAACCTATTTTAGAAAATCTATAAAATATTCCCCTGTTGTTGGATGTTTCAATGTAAATGACTTAAGGAGGTAGACCTAAGGTAAGGGACACAACTGTTACAAATCACTGCAACGTTTGTACTCACCACTTTACATTAATCTTATGTAAGCATCAAAGTTACTCGGACTGATTTCATTCTTTTTCAAGTCTTTGAAACATATCACTGATTTAAAGAGTTATTTCCCTTACCCTGGTCTAACTCCATAAAATGTCATCAACGGAATACCCAGTCAGTAGGTGGCACATGCAAAATTTTGTCTTCAAAATATTTTCCTTCATTAGAGATTACAAAGTCATGTTTTATCAAAAATGGATATCCTTATGTAACAAGGCTGCCTTGATTTACCGAAATGGTAACAATGAAAGCTTAACAAAATTTGAAATAAAGGGAGACAACTCACTGATCTGTACATAATTTAGTTGATTTTTAATGGACTTTTTAACCCGAGTCATCCACTTTTGAAAAATTCATGTTATCTCTGATATCAATGGAATTGAACAGTACAATGAAGCAAAAATATGGTGGGATAGAATTTTCTCTATGCCATTCATATGATAGGATCTAGATGGAGGATTCTACATGGACAGTCTCAGAATCAATTGTATCAATATATTAACATAAAGCAATCAAATGTGTACTAAACAGCAGGCCAAAACAACAGGCCAAAACAGCAGGCCAAAACAACAGGCCAAAACAGCAGGCCAAAACAGCAGCAAAGTTAAACATACTTAAGTCAGAATATTCTTAACTTCCATGGTAACTCCAATCAAAGTCTATGAAAATGATGATGTCACAAAGAGTAAGAGTAATCAAGGGAACCAAGATTATAGCGGTAATCAAAAGAATGTAATCAAGGGACAAAGACCCGACATGGAAAACAGACATAAACAAAGAGTAAAGAATATTTTCAGACTTGTGTAATGTTTCAAGTTTGGTGATACTGCTGCCTGATGATAAGCATCCTTTCCATGATAAGCTAGGCTAAAGATAGCACAATTTATCAATCATAAAAACTAGCAACAACTTGGAATTTCAATTATTCAATTGAAAAAGTGGGCCATTTTATCCACTAGTTATGCTGCCAAATCTGGATAATTTCCTATTATAATATTACACAACATTAACTGCAACATCACTAATAAACAGAACTATGTCAGTTTTGAAAGTCACAACAGAACATTACATCTCGCTCTGTCGGGCTGGCTGTGATATTTTCTGTCTCAACTTAAAAACAGCTGTTATTCAATATAGACACCCAATGAGTTCTATTACCTGTATTGTCGATGAGTACGAGCTAGTTTCTTTATACTGTCATCTGTAACACTCAGAGGTACTACCAGTAATGCTGGATAACTGGAATTTAATATGTAGATAACTGCAGAATAGTTATAGTAGTGGCTTCATAATAGATATTGAAAACCAATTGGTGGTCTTTCATAGATAAAAATAGTAGTAAAGTGTCAGTCCCTGTAAGAATCAGGCAGTCAGTATGAAAAAAAACATTATTTTAATAGTGTAATTTGATTATTTGCATCATCAGGATCAAGGAAAACCGACAAGATTTTCCATATCATTTTGGACCATTGAGTTATTATTTCATTGAAATGAATTGTAAATGAACCTTTCAAAACTCTGTCAAAAACTTCATTTTTCTAATATTCTATTGAAAAATATCTGCCCAAAGCCAGTGATGCAGAGATCAAATAATAGCCTTTTCGAATAGGAAAAAAAAGTATCCTTGAGTGGTATTTCATGGTCAGATCAGTGGGGTTTTGACATGCATGTTTCTGATTTTTCTCAATTTGTCTGATTCTTACAAATACTTACACTTAATCTATCCTTGGTCAGGTTGCTTTCCCAATTTATAGTTATGTTTTTCCTCAATTTTGAACTCTTTTTTAATGTGCACAACCCTACTACTGTGAAAGTACTTTAATTTGTGAATACCAATTTTCATGGATAAGGGAAGAAACACAAGTTGATGGATTCTTGAATTCGTCGTTCTGAGTTTTTCAATATACACATCAATGGAAATCTCCTTTTCGTTGGGAACAAATTTTCCTGGTTAAGCTCACCCACGAAAACTACAAAAATTGGTGCCCCTAAAAAAATAGGAGTTTCACTGTATACGAGAGGTTATTCCTTGAAACATGTATACAACATATAAGATTAAGCAATATTCTAAGATTGGTATTTTTGTACTTTAGATAGGTATGCACTTGACAAAGTCAATGCAACAATTTTAACCGATAGCTGTGTGCCTACCTTCGACAGACAGAGAAGTTTGCATTGACAGCAGATATTCTGAACTGTTCACATCGCGGTTCCTGACCATGATGAGGTGTCATAAGACTGTTCAGACCTAGTCTATTGTAATCATTATAACCAGGACGCTGTAGTAACTTCTCTATTGTTTTGGGATCACTGGTCCATGACGATGCATACTCCATCTCGTCTACAACTGAAGTTTAAATATGTATGTCAATTATAGCAAGACCAATGTGAAAGAGTAATCAAGGGAAACTTGTGTGAACTTTGATCCCATGACCCTGACCTTTGATACTGTATGTTAGATATACTAAAAGACTCTGGAATCTTTAAGAAAAAAAAAAGGATTTCTAAAAAGATGGACAAACCACAGCATTACAATATGTTCCATCATAGCAGTCTTAGAAAGAAGATTTAAATGAAGGCTAGTAAGAGAATACATCATTAACACAAGATTCAGTGACTCATGTTGCAAGTTGTCTTTACAATGTTCTGTATGCCATAATAAGATTTTACACACAAATTTTAAACGTGTGCAAAGTGTATTTCTGTAGGTATTTAGTGAACTCAAAAGAATATGTTTTAAAGTAAGCTGACTGTAACCTCAGACTGTGTAGAAATGGAATAACCCACATTAAAAATATGAGTTCACTTAGCATAACTGGTATTCACTTAGGGCTATTCCAGTTCAATAAGGTCAGATGTTAGGGTCAACTCGTTTTAACATTTCAAAGGAAATGTAAGCAACAAGTTCTTGAACTATAAACTATTGCAAACTAAAGATTACCTCTATTTCCTTAGGAAAGACAATCGCCAACAGTGAGCTACATTTAGACATCAAACTTACTTGACAAATCATCAAACTGTTCACTGTTTGGTCTTTCTGACTCACTGTCGGAGCCAGCTGATGATGAACGTGGTGACATGCTTCTTCTGTTCATAGGTGGTGTTGGCAGCACATATTTCTGTTTACGAGCATTTTGCTTGGGCTTAATACCTGCCTTTCTGGCAGTTCTCATCAATGTCTTCTTTGCAAAATTTCTGGAAAAGTAAAATATGGTGTTGAGTAAGGAAAAGTTCTTGTGCCCTTTCCTTATAATTTAATTTCAGAAGTAATGAACTTTCTGACAGGACAAACAAATTTGCCCATCATCTCATAGACCAAATTTTGTTATATGACCGTGACGTCACCTTTTTTACTCATGAAAGTTTGATTCTAAAATTAAATTTAAGGTACAGACTGTTATTTTTTTTAGTTTATTTGAATAACCTAAGTGCCTGTGGTGCACACATAAAAATAACCTGTGTTGCATGTTTTTTAGTGTGCACCACCTAATTGAGGTTATTTCAAACAGACCAAAAAATATAACAGTCATTCCTTAAATGTATAATTTTATAAAATTTATTCAGTTCAATTAAAATTAAATATTGAGGGTTTGTAAGGAAAATATAGAAACACTGTTCATTTTCATATACTGTCCGTTATAACTAAGATTTTAACCGCTTTTTATATCATTTTTTATTGCTTTTATTTTTGTAAATAACATGGTAACCCAATTTACCAACACCATGTCATGTGACATCTTATAATAAACTCTGCAGAAGTTTCTTGAAAAGCAGACGATGCTTATCCTACCCGTTCATGCTCCAAAATTTAAGTGCTCATTTACTTAAGGTTTTTTATGGATGTGTTTTTTTGGCTATTTTATATGTTTTTCACTGTGTGTGTCTATTTTCCCTGTCAAGTCTTTGCCCTTCCTATAAATTCTTTGGATTTCTCTTCATAATCCTGGCTGCCTTGATTACTTTACATCAAAACAGGACAAAAAAATAAATCATTTACAAATCGGAAGATTATAAAATACCTTTAAAGTAACACAGGAAACATGAAAGGCATGTACATGATTTCCTTGAACAGTAAAATTTAAGTAGTAGTCTTTGTAAGAATCATGCAAATTCTGTAATATGTGATACACCCACAAAAAGGCTACATATTTTTATCTTTGTTATTAAGTTGCTTCATATCTCAATAAATGAAATGTTTCATTATTCATTCCAATTTGTCTGCTCATAAGAGATAATCCACTTTGAAAATCCAAGAGTTTCTACTGTATTTTGGTGTCATTTACAGAGTTATCTCCCTTAATTTTGAATTCTTTGGTACATTCTATATAATTTTTATCTCCTAAGAACAAGGGTTATATGGAAAGCCACATGTTAATTTCTGTTTACTATAACATTTTAAACCAAATATTTAGGCTTTCAAACCATAAGTCACATTTTGCATGATTTTATCTGGAGTGCTACTTAAAAATCTTTTGACCTTGAAAATCAAGAAGGGTTAAACGGGCTAATAAGGGTACAAACTTCATACCAAGTTTGATAAAATCAAATCAAAGGATATTTACTGTATATGCTCTTTTTCACAAGTTAATTTTTTTGTTTTTGTTTATAAAATTGGTGATCATGTAATTTTGGCGATCCAAGAATATACTATATATATACAAATAAGGAAAAATAGGGACAACTTTGGGGTGGTAATTCATGAGTTTTTTGCCATTGTTTTTTGCATTATTTTTTGAACAGGGAGTGTGTTCATTTGAATGTTGTAAACAGGCACACAGGCAAAAGCAAAGATGATCGCTAAACTATTCCCCTTTGCATCTTGTTAGCAAAGGGCTAAAGTCAGTACTCACTTCAAGGAGGCATTTTTTTCTTTGTGTTTCATTGGTGTCGGCTGGATGATCACATGACCCGTGAATGCAAACGTGTGGAAGACAGAAGCAGGATTGCGGTATTTATTGGCCAGCTTCCTGAACGTATCAATATCCTCTGGGATCACTTCTTCATCGAAAGCTAATCTCATCAACTGTAGATTAGAATAGAACTGTTCATAAACATAGAAAATAAATTCTTCATACTAAATTCCTACATATTACTTTGTATATTTCACAAACCCAAAAAAGAAGCCGAAGTTGACAAATTGGAGGTAAATGTACAGTAAAAAAGGGGATAGTAATGATAAAATCCTGATTTAAAAAATCGAAATTCCATTATAAGGTGGAAGAAAATCATGTCTGTAGGACAGGTAGAGAATAACATAAAGTGAAAGTATATATAAAAATTTAATAACACAAAGTAAAAGTATATACAAAAAATGAATAACACAAAGTGAATGTAAAAAATGTCAAAATATTTCACCACTGTTGCACAAGTGAATTATCATGTGATCAATCTTATCTAATTATTCAACTTTTATTTCAATCATTTATTATTTCACAATGAATATTCTGCATGTGTTTCATCTAATAATTTTTTTTTAACTTGATTTACACTAAGTTATAAAGCATTTAAAAGGAAAACCTTTACCCATTGTTTGCATGATACAGACCATTAAACAACCATACCATCTTTTTACAGTTGACAGTCAGACAGAAGGATGGACAAACATCTGAATACACCAAAACATGTACATCCAGTCTATCAAGCTGCGAAACAGCATCTGACATTCGAAATTCACTCTAGACGCTGCAGCCAGCCCTCTTAGAAAATGCAAGAATCTTGTAAAGTCAGGAAAAAGTGAATGATTTTACATGATGATGTCTGAATGTCATACAACGTTTTATTTGAAAACTGTCCGATAATTTCAAAAGCCTGTCTGCAGCGGTTAGTAAGAGATGGAATGAATGTCTTCTGCTGGGTGGAGCTTGCTGGTCTTTATTGGGAATAAAAAAATGCTACAAACCTGGAATATATTGGATCTAATTTGAATTCCTTCCTTTGGAAGTTGTTCTAAATTAGGTGTATACCCTAATTTTATCTGTTTCTCTTTTGTCATTGTAGATACAGGGAAATATCTCACAACCACTTGTTCACAAGCTGAAATACATACATGTACACACAATATAACACAAAATAATGTTTCCAAAATCAAGAGCTGGTTCATAAAGCAAGTCATTAATAGAAAAATGTCATTTGTTACAGGTCTTTAAAATGTATCTTCTCTTATGAGTTTTTAGATTTCACAAAATTTTCAGACCTTTTACATCCTTTAATTTGCTTCATGGAAATCTTGACCTTATGAATTTCTTATACTGTAGAAGAACTATTGTTCATGGGGAACCAATTTCCAGTGTTTTTTTTGTGGCTACGTCAAACCTTAGTTTAAAGTTAAAAAAGAAATGAAAAGTTTCTACTGAACTCTTAGAGGGTCTACTAAAATCCATGAATTCAAAACCCTATGTACTAATGAAAATTAGTCTAACACAGTCTAACACAATGTTTTCAGACTGGCAATTCCAATGTAATAGAGTGACACGCAATGTACAGAGTGCCAAATTTCTTAATTTGTTCTGTGAGGATAGTTTTTTTTTTTAATTTACGGTCACATATGTGCATCTATGCTCTAATGTAGCAAAATATTAGTGTTCATATATATTTTCCCACTTCCACCACCTTGCGAATATAATGAAAATTAAAACCTTGCGAAATCTGTTAGGATTTCATTATTGTCCCATAAATATTTCTTAGACAGTCCTATCTATCTCCCTACCTAAAGGATCACAAGGAATTCCTTTAAATATAATCCTATAGTTAGTAAGAAAGACAGCTCCTTCAGCAGGAAGTAGAGTAGGACCTCCAAGGTTCCCTCCTGTACCCTCCTCTCGTCCATCAGGCAGGAGGTACACCCTTAACCCATCCATTATCACTTCCTCTCCTTGTAGTAAGGTTGGCTTCAAGATCTTTGGCTGTAATAGCAAGACAACATATTTACAAACCCCTAGCTTTACATATCACAAATTATTGATGTTTTTGGATATTTAAAAAAACTTTTTTTTCCGATGCAATCAGTATAGTTTTTTTACCCTTTGACCTTAAGGAGGCTCTTCTATGGAAACACAAGTCACCTGATCCCAAATTTGTTTCCCAATTGGCCAAATACTAATAACTGAGTGGCATTTAAAAAAACTGAATCGAAACCATGTGCTCATTTCCTTGAATGAAATGTAGAAACTTATAAGTAAAAAGAACAAAAATTTACAGTGTTGGCTATCCTCTTTTTTTTTTTTTTTTAAGATAGTACTTGTTTTAAATTATTCACTAAACAAAAGTTTAAACTGAAATATAATAAACCAACAATTTGTTTGTAAGTGACTTGTATATACTTTTGCTCGTTTCATCATCTAAAAAAATGTCCCCAAATAAATATATCAGGTTAAAAAAAGTGAATGACTTAACATTATATAGCCATGAAATTAGAACTGGGATCAAGAAAAGTGAAAATATACAGCTGTGAAAATATGTTGGTGTACAGTAAGCTAATATACTGCATCATTAAACCAATAAGACTATTTCTTTGTACTTGTCTGTTGGTACAAGTTTTTTTTTTTTAATTTCAAGTAGTAGTCTTAGTAAGAATCATGCAAATTCTGTAATACACCCCAAAAAAGGCTACACATTTGAATTTTTGTTATTAAGTTGCTTTATATGTCAATAGATGAAATGTATAATTATTCATTCCCATCTGTCTGCTGATAAGAGATAATCCACTATGAAAATCCAACAGTTTCTATTGCATTTTGGTGTCATTTACAGAGTTATCTCCCTTACTTTTGAATTCTACAGTACATTCTATATAATTCTCCTAAGAACATGGATTTTATGAAAAACCACATGTTACTTTCTGTTTACTATAACATTTTAAACAAAACATCAAAAATGAAAATGTGAAGGCTTTCCAACCATGAATCGCATTTTGCATGATTCTTAGCAGGAGTATTACTTAAATCATAAATTGGATAAAGCTCATTTCTTGCCTAATGATAGTGTTTTCTTTATTTGTCCTTACCTTCTGTATGGGAGGTAATCTCTTACTCTCTTTATGGACTCCATCTAATGTCTCTATATGCATAGCAACCACTCCTGCAGAATATAGAAACAAATGTTACAAGATCAGACTAAATGTACAGACAAATAGTCTTTAACAGCCATGCCAAGTAAACATGAATTACCTCCCCTTGACACAAGCAAACCCATTTTCCCCCCTTTTTTAAGGAGGTAATAATAACTCATTAAAATCTTTAAATGTATTTGAATTAATTGAGATTTTTACAGAAATTTAAGTATTTTACTGATTTACAAATTTTCATTTTTACCTCAACATAAATAATTACAAGAATAAAAAGATTAAGAAACCATGAAATATACTACAAGTACAGAAAATACTAAAATATAAAAAGTGGGTAGAATTGCGATCATGCCTCACATAAGTTAAATATTCATATGTACTCAGCAGGACTGAAAAACTTTTGTACTAATCATATTCTCTATTTGTACAAATGTTTTAAGTGTGTTTTTTTTTAAGCAATATCTGATTTATGCAAATGATCTTTTTTTACAAATTGGCAATAACATAACATAACATGACTGCAAAGTAATATGACATTTTAGCCAAATAAACTCAAATTCAAAACAAATTGCAGATATTCAGAAAGTAATTTTCTGTTATTCAAAAAAATGAAATATGAAATTTCCAAAGGATAAGGTAGGATAAGGGCCATATTTAGCCCCCTATTTTACAAAAAAACTAGAAGCCCTGTTTATCACAGGAGCCCCCGCCTCATCTGTTAGTAGTGATTATTTTTTTTTAGTACATCAAATGCGTCTGTAAGACACTAATGATGCCCCCGCTCGCTAGATTTGCCACATTAGGAACATATTTATTTTTGTATGAAGACATGGTTTGCAGATTCAGAAATCCTTCAAAGACTTGTGTTACTCATGGTCTAGGGATCAATTTGGGGATCAGAAATTCCTAAATATTTGCATAACTACATATTGTATCCTGGCCACATAGTGTCATGAAATTCTGTTTGGTAGTGTCAGACTAGTTGCAATGAGAAAAAGGGGACCAATGGACGTATTAATGGACGCATAAAAAATGTTAATACCCCCCCATCACAAATCCCTAACTTTGTTGCTTGGGATATTTTTCTGACAAAAATAACAAAGTCTTAACTATCACCCAGTTCCGTAATTTTTCATGAAAATCAAGATCCAATGACCTTGCACACCATCATTATGTGTAGAAATATCCTCCAAAAAATATTTTAGTTGTAGTTCAAAAACTACAGAAAGTGATAACCATACAAGCCATATAGCCCTATTTTTGACGAAAATAAGTCTAACGTTCACCAATTTCCATAATATTTCACAAAAATCTAAATCCTTTGACCCAGCACACCTTTATCATGTGTTGAAATAACCTGTAAAATATTTTAGATGTAGTTCAAGAACTGTTAGAGGAGGTAGACGTACAAGCCATGATCCATATATTTCTAAGTAAAATGAAAAAGTGTAACTATCACCAATTTCCGTCATATTTCACGCAAATCAAAATCCTTTGGCCTTGCACACCTTCATCATGTGTAGAAATATCCTGTAAAATATTTTAGATGTAAATTCTTGCACTGTCTCTACCTGAATTTCATTTCCCACACTAAAATTCCAAGCTGTCAGTCAAACTGATGTAACGTTGCTTATATCAATCTGTGTCTGTCGTATACTAAAAGTAATGTTTGATCGTAAAAATTGGAAATTGCCAAATTGGGAAGTATACATAAGGTTAAAAAAAAAAGCAAAATCCTTTGCAAATAATTTTTGACCTCACCAGGAATCATGGTATGTAGAGCTTTGATATGATCCTGTGTTACTTTACTGTCATTACACACTTTATCTACAAATCGGGTGACAAACTTCACAACCCCTGCTCCAATGTCAGAAATCTCAGTCTCATCAAATCCACTTTCAGCATCTACACTGTCGCTCCCCGCTAGACTAAAATAAGATATTGAAAACAAAGGCTATCAAAGTTGGTCTATGAAGCAATGAATTACACGTAAATACAGTCACAAAGATAACTATTGTAAGTTCTAAAATTATTGCAAGCATTTATTATTGCAACATTGTAATTTCAGCTGACAAAAGCAATATTTTTTGCGATTCTTTGAAATTGTTCACAATTAAACATTTTACCCCCAGGAATAATGTTTAATTGTGAACAATTTCATAAGTACTAATTACTGCAATTTTATTTCAGTCTCATTTTTGCATTAATAAATACATTGCAATAGTTCACAGTCATCCTTTTAAGATATATTTTATTTACAAACTTATGAACTGATTTAGATCTGACAAATCAGAAATTGTATCAATGGGAGATTTTAAAAATAGTGTCCTTTTTTAAAATCTATCACTATTTGACCTCTACATTACCAGACATGTTTTAAAAAATTCCATTAGGATATAAATAAATTGAGGATCTTTACAGAGTAATAAGCCCAAGAAATGTTCATTTCAATGAAATTATAATTAGTTTTAGCAAATTAACAAGGAAATCTAATCTTTATTCCTAAAGTGGTGGGTTCTTTGATATCATAATTCACTCACTTCAAGGACTGACACTTAAGGTTCTGATAAATCCAAATCTAGGACATCATTTGTCAAGATAATTTTAGTCAAGATGTTAAGAATGCAATTATAATGTTCCTGAAAACTTTGCTTATTTCTTTATACAGTATTCTACATATATGTATGTTTCCTCCTTCACAAAGCATGTTACTACAGCCTTATTTTGTTAACAGTTTTCTTCCTACACAAAGCATGTTACTACAGCCTTATTTTGTTAACAGTTTTCTTCCTACACAAAGTATGTTACTGCAGCCATATTTTGTTAACAACAGAAGTGACAACATCAAATTTTAAAATAACAGATTTTTGTTCGGAAATGTAAATATTCTGTAGCCTAAATATCAACTGCAGTGTAAGCTAGCAATAATTTGTGACATATTGCCAGATTTGAATGAAAATTTAAATATTTTATGTTAATTAGTGTTGGTATTTAGCTGGATCATGGCATAAAATATCTCAATTCATCTAAATTTAAAGAAATTGCAATTTTTTCAAGAAAACTAATGCTAGCTTGCACTGCATAACACATTTAGGAACAGAGCTACATGAATTTCAGACTTCAAATCTTGTTTTGGCAGCTGTAGATTTGGTATGAAGTATGTTGTTTATATTTTTGTTGTCAATATTATGTAGAAGTTATAAACATTTTTTTCTAATTTTGACTTGTGCTTGTGTATAAATACAAATAAAGATGCATTAAGTGATATGTCAGTGCTAATTTAAAGAATGATTAAAACTATTTCATTTCATTAAGGATTATCCTAGTTACTGACTTTAGCTGAACCTTAATTGAATGCATGATCAAATATCATTAATGTTCTCCACATGTGACTTAAAGTTCAAAGAAAAAAAAAACAAGTAATGAAGCCTCATATCACTCAATATTTAAAATCATTCAGTAAAGTTTGGATTTATTTTCATATGAAAAGGAATTCCTATATACAGAACTTGTACAGATTAGTTTTGATATTCAATAGAACTGACCTGGCTGTAATATTGCTATTGCTGTTACTTTCCCAGTCAGAGTACGTCTTCAGATTTGTTTTAGTATCAAGAGGAACCCTCATGTAGACCATACGGTTGGCGTAGTGTATGGCTTGACTGTAGACAGTCGATTCTTCATTATTAATCATCTCCTCTTTCTGCTCATTTGTCATATTCGGCCAGACCCGCAACTTAAGAATTTAGAAATTATAGTATCAAACATAGTACAAATAACCATTTTCTTTCTGGTAAGAGTTGTATAAATCATTTCTTCTATTGAGACAGTCAAATTTAATTTTCAACATGAGAGCTGTAATAAGCATGTTAAAAATATAAATTTTACTATCAAGAGTCGTAAGATATTTTCTGTGAAGAATTGGCTGTTTCTCCCATACAAGAATACATCTGATATAATTATTATTGTTGTTGAATCCAAATCTTTCTAAAAATCAAAATTCTTTGATTCAAAAACCAAGATAATCAACACCATGCAATAAGAGATTCTGTTTCTTCATGCAAAATATATTTTTGTGATTCCCATTTTTAGAAGGGATCCTTTCTTGTGCTAAATTCATTCATGATGTCATCAATTTTTATGAGGATTCCTGGGTTTGTTCAATGCCCTGTGTTTTCTGAGACATATGGGGACATTTTTTTTCTAGCTGTTACAAATTTTAAAATCCAAACACTTCCAAGAATTAGCAAATAATTCATATTCATAAGGCCAATTAAATGTAATGGCTAGATTTTCATCCAGGGGTCCACAAAAAAGTGGGATGGGTTGGAGGATTTTAATTTTCATCCAGGGGTCCACAAAAAAGTGGGATGGGTTGGAGGATTTTAATTTTTATTTTCTTTTTTGTCCTGTGACTTGTCTAGAATTACAAGATGCAGATGGAATTGTCATTTCAAACCATCAAACATTTAAAACATAAATTTTCTTCCATACATATTGATATTAAACCATATGTTTAACCATCGCATACCATCTTCTATTCTGCTTATTCTGACAGACAACGCAAAGTATAGTAAAGGCCAATTTTGTCACAAGGAAGTGTAATTTACTCTAAAACCTGTACCACACTGGACAGGGACATGTAAAAATCCAGAAATTGTAAATTTGAAAAAATAAAAAAATTCAGGATGGAAATGAAAATCTATCAATTAATTTTTATTGGCATTTCCTGGGTACCTGTTCAGCTGCTATTTCTAGAGCACCAATCTCTCTGGGTCTGATACCAGATCTTCTCTTTGTATCCGGTGTGGTAGAAGATCCTCTGTTCCAGTTTATATTCAACTCATTGGGCTAAAAATAAAAACATTTCAAAGAAATAAGAGTTAATCTTTCACTGAATAAAATTAGCAGAAGTGCAAACTAATATTAAATAACCTACGCTCTTTCCTATCTTTGAGTCCAAATGAGCAAATTAAATGAAAAAATTTGAATTTTCAACTTATATTCAGTTTTGATTGTTTGTTTTTCCGACACAGTCAGTATTGAGTTTGCTTTGATATCACGTGACATCCATGATGCTTAACCTTGGCAACCTAACTGATGTAGCTTACAACCTCGCATTTCATTGATCAACTGTGATAGCAACTGTAAAATTACAGCTCCATTGGGGGCATTTGTGTCTGGAATATTTTTGATCCCTTTATCTTTTATAAATTGGATAATTGGAAATAGTTGGACCAAAAAAAAAATTGGGTATTAACAAAGCAAGGGTATGCGTCCGATATCTTTTTTCAAAGAAAGTTCTTGTTTTTTTTGGTTTTTTTGTTTGGTTGTATTTGATTATCTTTCATACACTGTTTATCCTCTTTGTAATTGTTTTCTTCACATTGCCTTTTGAATATTGCTGTAAACAGTCTTATCTTAAATTTTACCTTTGCACAATGTGCATGTATATTCTTCTTTCATTATACACAGTAATAGCTGAAAGAAACTTTGACATTGCAAAGTTAAGAAAATTATTTCAGTTTTTTATGTTTGGTTATGTTTGCCATATGAAACAATAAAAAAATAAAATACATTACACTTACACTAGATGGACCATACAAGGAATCTTTATCTTTGGAGAGATTGTGTTCCTCATAGTGTGGAGCATAAAGTTGACGAATCTGTTTCTGAACATCCTGATAGAAGGCAGCCTCCCAGAACTGGATATTGCCCCACACTGCATGTTCTTGGACACACGTGTAGGCAAACTGTATCACTCCTGTACATAGTTTCTGTAAAACCACACAATATCATCACATTTTAGAAACAATAATTATAAAGCACATTGTTAGCAGGAGGTGTAATAAAATATTACCTCTTCCATCTTTTTTTTTTACATCTATGAACTCATTAAATTTTGTTTAAAATACAAACAATACATATGTCACAAGAACCAGGATATTTATTTTGTATGGCCTGTGGTTGCTGAAGGGTAAAATGGCCTAACCTACCTTACATAAAGAGGTTGCTGAATGTCAAATGGCTTAACCTACCCTACAGAAAGAGGTTGCTGAAGGTAAAATGGCCTCACCAACCCTACAGAAAGAGGTTGCTAGAGGTAAAATGGCCTAACCTACCCTACAGAAAGAGGTTGCTGGAGGTAAAATGGCCTAACCTACCCTACAGAAAGAGGTTGCTAGAGGTAGAATAGCTGCTGCCACTCCATTCTCATCCATACTTGACTCGTTCTGTAGAGCACAGTTGAGTAGTTTGACAATCAAATCAAACTGTTGGTGCTCTAACATGGCTCTGTTACTACGAATATGGTAACTAAGTTCCTGAGTCAAAGCTATCCTAGCCACCCGACTCTTTAGAGCTCTTAGTACTGCTGGAAATATCTGGAAAGAAACAATAACATAAAAAACTGAAAAATTTTGTGCTGTTTTTTACCCGGCAGTTTGTGCAATCAACCTATTTTCACATAGTTTTGAATTTGCGACTGTATCTAGCATCATGTTATAACGTTCTACAAAGAAAATAGTCAAGACTGTTTTATTCTTGAGTTGAAGGTCTTACCTAAAAAATATCAGTATAGAGTAACAATAGAGATAACATGCTGCTGGATAACCAATAAAACTTATGGACATTTTTGCAAGATGTTATTTTGTTTAATTTGCTCTGTCAATCAATTTGTGTGGGTGCAAACTTGCAGTCAGATGTCTTTGAGATTTTACAAATTAAACAGGAAATTTTGATGTTAGGGTCATTTTAGCAGATATTTAATTTCCAATAATTTAGCAAAAGTTCTCCCAAGCAAATGTTTCCACTTAAAGAGTACCAGTTAGAAAACTATTTTCTAATAATTTAATTTTATTGTTTATTACTCATCTGTGCATGACAGGTTATTTTCCATAAACTAACTTGGTACTGTGTTGTCAATAATGTTCATTGGTCGGCAGTCCGCAATTCAAATAATTCCGAACTGAATAAGGCTTCGATGAAGACACAAATCCTAATTTTGACATTAATTAATAGAAATTTAATGATATGGAGTGCTTTTAGTTTTTGAACAAGTTATGCCCGCATAACCTGGTAAAAAATTTAAAACAATCCATATAATTAAATTTTTAATCGATTAATCATTTGATCATTTCTATAAATATTTGAAGTAACTTTTCCTTACAATTCTGCCATCTGAGATCTTATTTTCAAATATAAAGTTGACACAGTTCCTGAGGACTTCAAGCCTCCTGGCATTATTGTCAACTATCCTCTGCCTCTCTGTGAGGGAGGTGGCAGGAGGTCCTATAGGCACTATCCTCAACTGATATGGTCTCATGTTACTGAATCTAAAAATAAATTATTCTGTATCTTTTGTAGATGTAAAATACATATTTAGTACATGTAATATACATGTATATCTTGAGAACCCCCTAAATATATATTTATTACACATAAATAGAGAGATAGATAGATAGATAAAGTATCTTTTGAAATAAAAAATCACAAAATTTGAGTTACAACCAAAACAGGAAATGCCAGATTTTCCCAACTTTTAATTTTATTTTATAAGCCATTTCATACATCCTGTGGCAGTTTCATCATGCTTCCAAATAAAAAAATTATCCAATTAATGTAGCTACCGAATTTTACATGATGTTTTAGTATGAATATATGTTTCTTTCCTTAGACATTTTTGTTGGAAATACCACATCAAGGTAAATAAATTGACCGATCAAGTGCAAAATATCGATCTTTTGTCAAAATTCTACTGGAATCTATGACTAAAAAACTTATCACACGATTTGACCTTCAAAATTGCACTGCATACTATACATAAACACTGCATACTATACATAAACGTGTATAAATCAAAATACAGTATTTAATGTACATGTGAAATATATATTTAGTAGATGTAAATGATATATCTATTACATGTAAAATTCAAGGAACAGTTACAAGATATTGTGAACCAATCAACTTTTACACATTCTTATATTTGCAATACAAGGAGGTAGACCTAGCATAAGTTACAAAGATGTTTTTAATGGAATGTTGAAGGAGGTATACCTAGGGTAACGGACATAACTCTTGAAATCAGTAATATGTTTGTATCAAATTCAATTTCACCAAAGCCTATCAAGCTTTCATTTGAAACAGAATGAAATCAGTCCAAGTTACATTGATGCTTACATGAGATTGATGTAAAATGATAAGTACAAACGTTCCAATGATTTGTAAGAGTTGCATGCCTTACTCTAGGTCTACCTCCGTAATACATCTATCCAACTTCATGGTAATTCAATTTTGCATTTTACACTCTCTCAAAGAGTTATCAAAATATGAAGTGACCTATTCATGACAATATTTCTTGTGTTTTTTGTTGTTTGCAAAATTAGTGGAGAGGAAAAGTCCCAAAAATTAGTTTATTTTCATCTGGGGAACTTACTTAGATTTCAGATTGTTTTTAGCAATGCCCTCATCTATAACTTCCTGTACATGTAACCAGTCTAAATATGGGAATTGTGGCTGATGTATTCTACTATATGCTCCTTCTGTTGGCTTTGGAACTTTCTGTACATATGGCTGGGGGTTTGGGTTTTCCTATACAAAAACAATTTGCATAAAATGATATTAATTATCAATGATATACACATAAAGATGATTTTATTTCATGTTTAGAAAAATATACAAGAGAAATGGACACATAATTCATACTGTGAAATAAATTTGGAAAGATCAGGAGAATTTTTCATTTTTAATATAGATCTGTTTTCTACAAAGTTGGAAAAAGTAATGTATGCTGCACAGAACCTTTTTTTTTAATCAGTCAACAGAATAGAAATTTGAAAAGAAAATGCATATATACCAGTGCTGTACACATAACTTTCCATAATGTACCTGCTTGATTGTGGATTAGCCAAATATCTCATAAATTTCAGGATAACAATATTTCCCAGCAGGGTACAGACCCTACTTTGTGCTGGCCAGAAAGACTGAACCAGGTCATTATTGTGCTGGCTCACAGAAACAGCCTGCAAGTAGGCATGCCACTCTGCCTGGACACAGTATTCTGGCTCCAAGCAAACCAGTCATTAACCCCTTAAATACAGATTGCTTGACATAGAAGTGACCAATCGAAGAGACCCTGCTTTGTACTAATCAGACACACTGATCCAGTTCATAAAAACAACAGCCTGCAGAGAGGCCTGCCACTCCACTTGGACACAGTATTCCGACTCCAAGCCAACCAGATACCTTCTTAAAAACTGACTGCTTGGCATAGAATCAGTGATTACCTTTTGATGAATTGAATAGACCCTGCTTTGTACTAGTAGGACATGCTGACCTGGATATTTATTGTGCTAGCTCTCAGAAACAGCATGAGCTAGAAGGATATGCTGACCTGGATATTTATTGTGCTAGCTCTCAGCCTCTAGGTAGGCCTATCACCCTACTTATAAACAATATTTTGATGCTGAGCTAGCTAAACATCACTCTATCTCCAAATACAGTGTGCTTGGTGCAGAAGCAGTGAATACCAATTTTAAAGTCTGTAGTGTGACTTGGCTAGGGATCGAACCCACAACCTCCCCACTCAAGGTACATATGCTACCTGAGACCACTGAGGCTGTTTTCAGTAACAAACCATTAACTTTAAAATTTTAATTTCCGATTTAAAAAATAGTTCTAATCCTATGTAATACAGCATTAACTTCAAACACTTACATTTGTATGAAGCTGTTTTGCTAGTTCCTTAATATTGTCCAAGTGTTTATTCAAGTCTCCCTTTTCCTCCGCCAGTAAATCTTGAATTGTTGCATAGATCTCATCAAATATATCACAGACACGATAGGGAGGGCCCCTCTCAGCTACAAATCCACTAAATGCCATACAGTCTAAAACACGTACTAGGAACTCGTCCTCAATAAATCCTCTTGTACTAAGAAAATTTGCCTACAAATTAACAAAGGAAAATCATACAACATTGTAAACATTTTTTTTTTCACTACTACCTTTATTTTTTTAAGTACCAATGCATGTAAAATTCAGACATTGCCAACGGTAGAGGTGATTTATGGTGCAGAAAAACTCACGGAACAAATGATATTTGTAAGTCTTTGTATGCTATATTTTAACTTAACTATAATCCTTTCTGTATTCAGATCTTTATTTTTAAGAAAAGCATATTCATCTAAAATCAACAAATTCAAGAACAATAACTCTTGCAAAGTGCTAATTTCATACACATTCTTTATATTTTTATCTCAAAAGTGTGACAATCAAATGATAAACCAAGTCATGGTTACGTGGCCTGTAAATTTAGTGGCTTATCATATTGCATAAATCACCTCGTCTGATTTTTACAACAAAAACTGCTACTTAACAGAAATATTTCTGTTGAAGTTGAGATGTTTTTGTTGTGACAAAAAATGACCATAGAAAGTGAAGAAAAATTTCTCACTTGAGCAATACAAAATGTCACGAAATCTCGGACATATTTCATCACCGTCCAGTCAGTAAAGAGTCAATAGTCAATTTGACATTTAGTTGTAAGTGCATTGTACATGTAAATTTTTAACATTCTTTATTTTACCCCATTCAACTTGTTAATAGAACAAATATATCCCATATGTTAAATATCTGAAGTAACTTAAATACAATCAAATTGATTTTAAAATTTCAAATTCCTGAAAATTGAAATCACTGAATGCAAGGTCTCCTTACAATATTTCAGTGTAAAAATGTACTCACCTAAGGCTTGTTTATTTCTACATACCTTGTGAAATGTGATAAATGGTTCAGGATGAATACGAATAACTGTTAGACATGTTCTGTACCCTGTCAACAACTCAGCAAACAAACGAATAAATACAGCTCTGATTTCTTTATCCTGAAAAGCAGTCATTTAACAATTACAGCAAAACCTGTTCACACTGAACCTGGATAAAAGAGGAACCAGTTTTAACAATATATCTTCTTTCATCTCAGTTTCAATGCATTTTAGACCAAACACATGCCAAAACTGAATATTTACAATTACTGTGCATATCATTAAAATATGTTAATCTGATTGGATAATCGGCTGTACACCTGATGTTTTATTAGTCAATGAAACACATCTTCTATTCATATAAGCCACGCCCACAGTTAAGTGGACTACTTTTATTGATCACTGTGTACTGTCAATTTTCTATTTATTTCTTAAATACAATAGAAAAAAAATTATAGTAACGTATGAAATGTAATAATAGAAATCAAATGTTTCTTTTCTGATGTTTCATGTGTGAGTGAAAGTGTTGATCAGTTACATGACATGAAGCATTCCTTAGTATATATTTAAAAAACATTAAAAAGGGATCTGACAGACATGAGATGCTTCAACATTATATCATTTTGACTTTAATCATGTACAAGGAATAAAACATCATTGATTGAATTATTATTAGTATAGTAAATGTAATAGTTTTCATCTAGTTTTAAGTACATATAGATGCCTGTTTCATTGGCTGAATCAAACTTTTTGTCTAATTTTACAGACAAAGCAGTATCGGAAAACTAGATTCATACACAGGCTAAATATTTTTATACCAAAATTCACATGAAATTCAACTGAATTGAGTTAAATTAAACCTTCAAATGAAATTTCACAGAAGTTAATTGAAGTGAATTTTACATTAAAGTCACAAAAATTCCATGTTAAATTTACATAAATTTCATGTGAAGCATGAGTTGCATGCTATTCTCTGTAAAAATCAGGCAGTGGAAAAAAAACACACATAAATCTTATTCAAAATGTTATCTGAAATGCAGAAATGGCATTCATTACTTTTTTAAGTGTCAGGAATTTAAGGAATAAATTACATGAAATGTATTATGATTTCATCATCAGAGGGAGATAACTCTCCCCCATCATTTTTTTTTCAACCTTACTTTGCATCCTCTGACACATCTAAGATGAACAAACTGTCCATTCATCTTTAACATACCATAAACAATGTTTCCACATAGTACAATTCATGTGATTTTTCTGAGCATGATTCATTATTTTTCAATCATGTTTTATTCTTACAGATTCAAGTATTTAATCACATTACAAACCTTCATCTCTAGACTAGTCTGTTTCTTTGGAGGTGAAGGAGGAAATGCCAAGTCAGCATTAAACAAGTCCATGTTCAGTATCTAAAAATAGTCAAGGGTATTCCATGTGATTATAAATAAAATAAGTAAAGCTTCTGACCAATAAGTCAAACAGTAATAGTACCACAAGCTAGTTAACAGAAATATTATCACACAACAAGGATTTCTGACTCATTTTTTTGGCTTGTTAGATCAGCCATTAATCTATCTTCTGCATACAACTTGCTCCACAGAGATTAAGTGACTATCAACTTTAAAGTTTTGGCCTGAGTTGTATGCAAGCATTTGCAGCTGACTTTTCTGCATATTGACGAAATCTGTTCAGATGATGTCCATAAAAGGTCCATCATTAGAGATCACAAGCTCATGTTTTCCAAAAAAAAAAAAAAAAAAATTGATGTTGGTTTGTAACTTACTTAGACCTGATTTTACAAGGTCAACAAACAAAGTCGAGTTTGGCAAAATTGGAAGGAAATGTACATTAAAATAAGGAATCGTAACGATAGACTTCGGATTTGAAATAGCAGAATTCCCCTAAAAAACAGAAAAAAATCATGTCTGCTAACTGAAATTGATTAAATTACAAAGCCTTTAAAATTTTAAAGTAGAGGGGAAACAACTCTTTGATCTGTTCATAATTTAATTGGAGGTTTGCCTCGTGCATTAGAGTACAAAATCAAAATATGAAAATAGCAGATCATGCATAAAAATCAAATTATAGGGCAGAAATATATTGGTAGTTAAATATTAAGTAATATGAAAGTATAAAATCATGAAAAAAATATTATTAATAAGCAAAATGGCTATGACATGAATCCATGGTTTTGCAGTGAATGAACATATGAAGACCTATCAACATTATCAGAGAAATGTATATAAACTGAATTAAGAATCAGTCTTTGTAAGAATCAGGCAGTGGGTGAAATATGGTATGAAAAAAAAAAACCAATCATTTTGATAGTGTACTTTGATTATTTGCACCATCAGAAACAAGGAAAACAGACAGGGTTTGCCATATAATGTTGGTGCATTGAGTTACAATTTCTTTGAAATGCACTGAAAATGAACATTTCAAGGGCAATAACTCTGTCAAAACCTCATTTTTCTAAAATCCTATTGAAAAAAAGACAGTGATGCAGAGATCATATAATGACACTTTCAAATAGAGAAAGCATCATTGAGTGATATTATATTGTCAGATCGGTGGGTTTTTGACATGCATGTTTCCCATTTTGACTGATTCTTAAAAACACTCACACTCAATTTACAGACTGGGATGATTTTTAGATGTTCTAAAGTTCTGCTTGCCATGCAGAAAGATCAGAGAAAATGTTTATACTGAAACCATATTTACCTCCTCAACCTACATTTGTTTTATACACTTTGTAAATGTTAATGTCATTTATGAGTATACACGCTTTTAAGCTAGTTACTGAGCATGCTCAGTAAGTACATTGTAATCCCCATACTGTAAATTCAAACTTTATTATAAATTTTGGTTGAAAATGGTTAGAATCATTTCAGGAAAATTGTTGAATGTACCTCAATGAAGTATTGACTAAGAGCCCCTCATAAACATGGCATGAAAAAGTCTTTTTTAGCATTACATAGTCATTAAACTATCTCAACTGGAGAAATCTGTTAATTTGTTGGTCACATTGAAAAATTGCACTGATATAAGCTATTTATAAATATATCAACAAAAAAATACTGAAGCGTCAGCTGTAGGATGATTCAAATACACCAAAGTCCAAAAACAAGATGGAAACATGAAACAAAGATCTGCATACACAATGTAACAATCTAAATAATAGTTGGACAGATACAACAAAACATAACCACGAAAACGTACACCATAATTGTTATTTTTAACTTATTACCATATGAAGAGATGCCTTGGTCCGACTGAGTATTGGTTCAGGTATAAGGGGTATATTTACACATTCAGGAATCTTGATGCTTCCGCCATCTAAATCCACAACTATCACATCAAGCTAAAAAAACACAAGAGTCAGTTATCATGTATCTAAAACAATCTCAGGCACACTAGAGGGATTCTAAGTTCTCTAAAGAGGCTCTGCCAAAAAGAGAACAATGATGTCTTCCATTAAAGTGTCTCAGATTTCATACTCTATCATAATTCAACAATTTGTATCTTCACTTTCTTATAAATTTGCAATATATATGATTGGTAATTTTTTTTTGTATTTTATTACCTCTGGGTCTATGCCACTGCTGGTGGATCATAGATCCCAAAGGGAATTCACAAACCCAGCAGTCCAACCCCGAATAATATAAGATTTTATTCATCATATTTATCAAAATTTGCAGTATTCCAAATTTCAAAATACCTAAAACATTGAGGCTTCATACCTTGTATTGTAAATGGTAGAACCCCTCAGTCATGGATTTAGCTTCCTAATTCCATAATTTTTAATTTGAGTACTTCTAGTATACAAGGTTTTTTTCAATGAGATCTTCCTACATATTTGATTCTAATGCAGCTGATGAGAGGTTACTCCTTGAAACATATGTATAGCATACTGAAATTTGCTATAAATATGATTGGTATTTTTTTGAATTTTTTTTTTAATAATTTGGTAAGATGACATCCTGACACATAAAACACACTGGGTCTATGCCACTGCTGGTGGATCATAGATCCCAAAGGGAATTCACAAACCCAGCAGTCCAACCCCGAATAATATAAGATTTTATTCATCATATTTATCAAAATTTGCAGTATTCCAAATTTCAAAATACCTAAAACATTGAGGCTTCATACCTTGTATTGTAAATGGTAGAACCCCTCAGTCATGGATTTAGCTTCCTAATTCCATAATTTTTAATTTGAGTACTTCTAGTATACAAGGTTTTTTTCAATGAGATCTTCCTACATATTTGATTCTAATGCAGCTGATGAGAGGTTACTCCTTGAAACATATGTATAGCATACTGAAATTTGCTATAAATATGATTGGTATTTTTTTGAATTTTTTTTTTAATAATTTGGTAAGATGACATCCTGACACATAAAACACACTGCCTGTACTTTTCCCTTGTACTTACAACAGTTTGTAATACTTTAAATATATTAATTTTTGAACTGAACTAATTTTCGCTATTTTCACTGTGGACAGAAAAGTACGTAAAATAGTACTCACAAAATTAATTTTTAACACTTCGATATGCTCACTATTTCTGGTAATTGTGAAAATTGATACCGGCTAATATGTTCACTCGACACAATCCGCAAAAATAAAGAACCACGAAAATTATTACATTTTCAGAATGTTTAATTACAATAATGAAATCTCAGCTAAAAATAGAAATATCCTTGTCTCAAAGTGAGAAATAATTGGTGGAGTAAAACCTCACTGAGAAAATATCCAGTACTATTTTCATATGAAAATCACACAAAATTCATGTGCATGAAGTATGTTAATTTGTGACATGAAAATCTGAATAAATACACGCTAAATAACAGAAATATATTTGTCTAAAAAGTGATAAATAATTGATGGAGAAGACATCAATAAGTCAAACATCCATTTATATATAAAAATCACATAAAGTTCATGTCATATTTATGTGAATTCCATGTAAATCTCAATTCACATGATTGTCACATGATCAATTTTTGTCTGTGTATCACTATGTATGAACAAATGAACAATGCCACAAATGTCTACCAATTGGGGCAAAAGAGTATAAAAATACCTTCAAGTTGAACATTTTCATGTTTTTTTTTATAACTGAATGGCAAAATGATAGCTCTGACCAGGCACAACTTAAGGTAGGTCATAGTACTGATTGATTAATTGTGGGCAAAAGAGTATAAAAATACCTTCAAGTTGAACATTTTCATGTTTTTTTTATAACTGAATGGCAAAATGATAGCTCTGACCAGGCACAACTTAAGGTAGGTCATAGTACTGATTGATTAATTGTGGGCCAAAGAGTATAAAAAATACCTTCAAGTTGAACATTTTCATGTTTTTTTTTATAACTGAATGGAAAAATGATAGCTCTGACCAGGCACAACTTAAGGTAGGTCATAGTACTGATTGATTAATTGTGGGCAAAAGAGTATAAAAATACCTTCAAGTTGAACATTTTCATGTTTTTTTTATAACTGAATGGCAAAATGATAGCTCTGACCAGGCACAACTTAAGGTAGGTCATAGTACTGATTGATTAATTGTGGGCAAAAGAGTATAAAAATACCTTCAAGTTGAACATTTTCATGTTTTTTTTATAACTGAATGGCAAAATGATAGCTCTGACCATGCACAACTTAAGGTAGGTCATAGTACTGATTGATTAATTGTGGGCAAAAGAGTATAAAAATACCTTCAAGTTGAACATTTTCATGTTTTTTTTTTATAACTGAATGGCAAAATGATAGCTCTGACCAGGCACAACTTAAGGTAGGTCATAGTACTGATTGATTAATTGTGGGCAAAAGAGTATAAAAATACCTTCAAGTTGAACATTTTCATGTTTTTTTTATAACTGAATGGCAAAATGATAGCTCTGACCATGCACAACTTAAGGTAGGTCATAGTACTGATTGATTAATTGTGGGCAAAAGAGTATAAAAATACCTTCAAGTTGAACATTTTCATGTTTTTTTTTTATAACTGAATGGCAAAATGATAGCTCTGACCAGGCACAACTTAAGGTAGGTCATAGTACTGATTGATTAATTGTGGGCAAAAGAGTATAAAAATACCTTCAAGTTGAACATTTTCATGTTTTTTTTATAACTGAATGGCAAAATGATAGCTTTGACCAGGCACAACTTAAGGTAGGTCATAGTACTGATTGATTGTGGATTTACTGTCTGTTGCTGTCAGTGCTTATGAATAGGAACGTTTGACAAATAGAGCAGACCATGTACTGGACATAACGAGCCAACATCACTTACCAGATCAGCAGCATCGTCAGCTAATGATGAATGGATACCGGCCATGAATGGTGTAGGTGAAGTAAGAACTTCTACAAGATGAGCTGGCAAGATGGGTATATATACATAACTGTAAATAGAAGCAATGAAAATGATTTAAAAAATATGATATGGATCAATTTTAAAAAAAATATGTCCATTAACTTCTAAGTGATTTTTCCTACCTTTCCTAAGTTTCTCTTTCCTAAAAAACACTATCTAACAAATCATCTAGGATCAACTTAAGTTTAGAATCTTGTATGATTTTATACTATCATATTTAAACAAATAAAAATATTTTGACAAAGGTCCTGAAATGGTAAAATGGTGTCAAAGACACTTAAACTAAAACTAAAAAAAATTGCAATTTTAAGGTTATTTGGAAACCTATAGATGTTGAAACAAAGAACTTGTTACATGTTTTATAATGCATTGTCTTAAAAATCAAAATATTTAGTCCAATTCAAAGAAACAGTGTTACTCCCCCTGTATGATAGTCATTAATTTAATACTGCTTAAAAAATACAACCAAAAATCAATCTATCTTTAAATTCATTTTAATACTGTTTTTTTTTTGTTTTTTTTTAGTAATTAAGAGGTGTCACCTTTTAAATGATGAGATGTGTTTCTGTAGTTTTTTTTAATAAATGGTGAGAAAGACATTTATTTAAGATGGTGAGAGAGGTGGTTTTTTTTTATTTGGTCCAAGAGGTGTTCTTTTGAAGATGGTTTGAGAAATGTTTTTCTTTTTAATACGGTGGTAGAGGTATTTTTTAAGATGGTACAAGAGGTGTTTTTAAGATTGAGAAAGAGGTGTTTTTAGATGGTGGAAGAGGCTTTTTTTTTTTTTTTAAAGGGTGAGGGAGAATTTTTTTTAAATGACGTAAGAGGTGTTTTTTTATTTTCTATTTTGTTTTATTGCAATGGCATTGATAATTGGTTTACACCTGAAAGAGATGAAAAGATAAGGGAGGTCTGAGACAAGGCCCCACAGTTTTTGTTCTCTCGAGTTATGTGCATGATGGGCATGATCCAAAGGGTATCCAAATCTGAAGACTGAAAAAAAAAAATGGCCGAAATTAACGGACCAAATTTCCAGAGCCTTGGTCTGAGAACCAAAAAAAGTATTATAAGTTGGCCTTTTTACCTGAATTTGAGAGGATAATGAAGAACAACCACAGCTTGACATGCATCAGTTAATCGTGAGTAACTCTGGGAGAGAAAGACAATCTTATGATCAGTCAGGGCTGCACAGAACAATACCAGTGTGTTGTGTATACCTGTAAAATACAGCATACATAACAACAGAGCACTTTACAATATGTTAGGTAATATGTGTTCCTGTAGAATACAACAATAACCAATTTGACATTTTTGACAAATCTAGTTTTTCCTTAAAAAAAATAGATGTTTTGTTATGAATATTGTATTTTCCATAGCAATGAGGTGATTTCAGTGTTGGTTAATTCATCTTTCTCTTCGGTATCGTTGTTATGTGGACGATAAAAAGAAACATGCTATCTCATCCTTTCAATTCAGTATAGTTTCACAGATTCATCATGCAAAAGTAGACAATAAATGATTCAAACATGTCTTGTAAAAATATATTTAGGTTAGTACCATTAATGATGCCTCATAGCCAATGTTCTAATAAAAAATATCAACAAAACTTGGCTTTTAATTTTTGTTGTTTAAAAAATACTGGAAAATTTCCGCTACATTAGCACACAAATTCTACCATGTATCCAGTGAACAATTATCTCATAATACCAAGTATTCCTAAAAGAAATTAACATTGAGGAGATTAATTAAGGAGGTAGACCTAAGGTAAGGCACACAACTCTTACAAATCATTGGAATGTTTTATTCAGGCTTTTTACATCAATCTCATGTAAGCATCAAAGTAACTTTCATCCTGTTTCAAATGAAAGCTTGAAAGACTTTGGTGAAATTGAACATGATACAAACATATCATTGATTTTAAGAGTTATGTCCCTTACCCTAGGTCTACCTTCTTAAACATTGGATAAAAACATCCTTGTAACTTATGATTAAATAATATGATAATATGAAGTTGGACTGTGTCTATGAGGGTGGAGCTATTTCTGCTCAAATAACATTTCACTTGTTATATTGCTGATGTTTGGACCAATGGGAATCTCCAAGACACTCTTCAAAGCACACAGTGTGTCTGTGTTAATATTTTAAACAATCCTATCCTAACTGCAGACATAACTTCCATCAGAAAGATTTTGAATCATTCATGTTTTGACAGAGATTTGAACTGAGTAAGTCGCAAAAATAGTGCTATGCAGACACAATAATGTAACTGCTTAATGGAATTAGTGCTCATCACCCCTAGAAACCTAGACACTTTACAATGTTAAGGAAGCTTGACAGCGATAATGGTTAAATAAAAGATAAACTTGAAAGAAAATTTTTGAAAGTGAAAATAGTGCCAGTTTCATGTATTATTGGTGGTATTGAGGACAAATTACACTTTTCCTCAGGAAAATTCTAAAAAAATGAATCACACTTCCCACCCCGATATTTTAAATGGAATGCTAGAAGTCTATCCTGGTCGATTTGAGTGGTCCCTTATATCCAAAATAGCAATAGAGCCCGAGCTACAACACAAAATATGAGTATGATGGCCTATGGAATGAAAATTACGAGACTTTTCCCATATGTAGGATATCACTGACACATTCTCCTTACCATACAGGTGATGAATAACCCCCTACATGACTTTTAGACAAAGTCATACTTTATACAATCAATAACCCCCTACATGACTTTTAGACATAGTTATACTTAATACAATGATATGAATCACCTAATTGTTGGAAGAGTACAGCTACACAATTCCTGGACGATGGTATACTACTACTGAGTCGTGGTTGTAGAGCTTGTCTGTCACCAGCTCCTATAGAAAACCTTATCTGGGGTCCACCTGCACAAAACGATGATAATAGTTTTGAAACAAGGCTTCAAATGAGTAAGTCCAAGGTTAAAGTCCTTCAATTGCAATATAACCCTCCCCTCTTTCATTAAGCAAAAGAAGGGGTACAAAAAAACTGAACAAAATTGGTGCATAATATACAACCATAATAGTAATAGTAATACTATCCCCTTTCCCTGCAAATGATTAACTTTTCATGTCACTTTTTAACAACCAGAAAGTGATGTAATTTCGGCCAAGTTTCCCCTACTTCATACTTTCAGAGTTAATGTATGATTTTCAATCACTTTCTTGAATTAAAATATTTCTTCACTCGAAATAGTAAAATTTAGATTTTAACAGACTCTTAAGCTTGGAAGTACAATACTAACCCAACAGAGAGTGGTATTCCTTCACTCTCAATAGTAAAATTTAGATTTTAACATACTCTCTTTAGCATGGAAGTATAGTACTAACAAGATGGAGAGACATATTCCTTCACTCTACACAGTAAAATTTATATTTAGATTAGAACATACCAGTACTGTACTTATCAGGTGGAGGGACATATTCCTTCACTCTCGATAGTAAAAATTGGATTTTAACATACTCCCTTTAGGTTGTAAGTGCAGTACTAACCAGGTGGAGGGACATAAACACTGCCTATGATATTTCCAACCAAAATCTCTAAAGCTGCCTCAAGTCTGTCTACATAGGCTGTATATATTATACCTAAACAGTTCTGTAATAGAAAGAAAAAAATAAAAAACAAATAAGATCTTGAAAGTAAAATGGCTGAGTATAAAATCCTATGTTTGTGTGACTCATTCTTTATTTTTTTGTCCTATTGATGATCCTGGCATTATTTTGTCAATAGATTTTCACTGAAATGCATTAGCCAAAAAAAAAAAAAACCAGTCATTTCTAAGGAATGATCAGCCTTTCATAGTGCTACATATCAATTTGGCCGCTATATTTTCATGCTTATCTGTCTACTGCAAAAACTAACAAAAATTAATATTGGTACTGAATAAAAATTAATGCATTTACATTAGCAATCAAATTCAATAATATTTGATTCAGCATGCCTTGCGATAATGGGTTCAGCACTTTAAACTGACATGATTCTAATATGATATGCTTCAAAGCTCTTTAGACCACAGCCATGGTTAAAAGGTGATAAACACAGGAACATTTTGTGCAACACATAGGCTGAGTCTATTCACAAATATAAAGAAACTAGTCCTATTATAATTTAAATAAAACATGGAAACTCCATTTTATCATTGTTTTACCACAGGCTTGCCATTTATGTCATTATTTGATCTCTTGCTATCGCTTGGGGTAAAACAATGCAACATAAATTGCCAGTCCGCAATAAAACAATGATAAAATGGAGTTACCATGATTTATTTCTTAAGTTTACAAAACAAACAAAAAGAGGGGAAACCGATGAAATTGTATGTAAACATAATAAGAAAAGAGAAATTTTATATTAAAATCTGGATTTTCATTTCAAAACTGAAGAAAATCATGTTTATTTTAAGTGGGCTCTGTTTTAAGTGGGCTCTGTTTTAAGTGGGTTCTTCTCATAGATTGTGGCTTAATATAATAAACTGAATCACAGTATGTAAAAATATAACCTTTGTTATGAGGTCACCTGAGTTTAATGGATAAATTTTTGTTCCGTGGGTGACCTGAATGTGCAGGTTTGTCCGTAATCCATTATCAACTTACCCTAAAGGTTTCAAAATAGTCTAGCCGTGATATGAGAACAAGACATTTTGGTGAAAACATAAGGGACTGAGGTAAAATATTTTCTGACATTTCAGGTTCCCCCTCGTCATCTGGGCGGGGCACAGTTACAGAAACAGACTCGCTGAATGACAGACAAGCACAGTAATGGCGATCTGCGTCCATGTCCGTTAAAACAGCAATGAAGAACTCCGGGGGAAATCTCTGTGGTGATAACTTCCATCCTGATGGCTGGCAGAACTGTAAAATACCACACCATGAGTAAGAAATTCATAAAATAATAAAATTGTCCGCAAGAAGAAAAATGCAATATTTTATAATGTTTAACAAAAATCAAGTGGCTGATAGGTTTCAGTTTTTTTAAGACTATGTCAAAGCTTATTATATCAGGAATCTTTTAAGCAGTTTACTAGAGAAGCGTTTCCAATTTTCAATTTTAATATGAACATCTTAGCTAAATGAACACAGGCAATTTATCACTTAGTTTTGGGTGAACTGATCCTCATATGACATTCACATTCCTTGAATTAAGAGTTTACTAGAGAAGCATTTTCAATTTTATTATGAACATCTTAGCTAAATGAACAAAGGCAATTTGTCTCTTATTTTTCAGTGAACTGAGCCTCATATGACAATCACATCCCTTGAATTAAGAGGCTGTCCATGTAGAAATCAGGCAAATCCTATGATATGGAATGCTCATCATAATTTTTTTCCCACAGACTTTTTGGTCCAACATATCACACAAAATGTATTTATGTCAAATAATGTAAAGATTTTAATAATCGACAATGGACGGCTCAGAAAATGATTGTAAATTTCCTCAACAAATCAATCAAATTTTGAACAAGGTAAAGAGTTATCTTTTTTTCAATAAAGTTCTTTCTATGTAATTCATTACTTTCTAACCATTGTAGTGAATCAAGACCAACTTCTATAAACTTTGAGCAGGAGGCATGGATGAAAATGTTTTGGAAATCATATTGTCACGTGCCGCCCACTGCATGGTTTTCACATGTACACCCTCTTAAATGTGAAAAAAATCAATTCAAATTCAATTCAGATGTTATCTGTCATAAAATCAATCAGGGTCCAATTCATTTCAACTTATTTTTTTCATGTGTACACAGCTGTATAATGAATATGAACTGCTGTTCCAGGAAATTTTACAGCAAAGATTGTGGAAGAAGTCAACAGTCATTATAATTTCCTTGATTAATGATAACAAGTTCCAAAGGTTATTTACAAAAACAAATAATAACCTTTAACCGCATAGTGGTAGCATATCATAAGGTTATTTACATCCAGTGTAAAATTAAATTGTTGGGAAATCCCTAATAACAATATGCTGTCATATACAAAAATTCTATAAAAAACAACCTTGCAGCGAAATGAAAATTCTTGTACTAAATTGGTTTTAGGATAAAATTAAAAATTCCCTTAAAAAATGTTGCAGTTTTACCAACTCATGAAAACTGGTACCCCAAATATTAGAAAACAAACCAGTTCTATTCCCTGTGTGTAAGGACAGTCATCCCAGTCTTTTTCTGGAAACTTCTGGATAATCTTCCCTTGACTTTGGCCACCTCCTGAAATATTTAAAGTTGAGTATCATACCAATATTCAGAGCTCAATTAATATACTGAATACACCAACATCTGAGCCATTAACAGTTACTGGATCTGATCCACCTTTACCTGCCTACAATTTATAATACTTTGGAAGAACTATTGTTTGTGGGGTACTAATTTTCATGGTTTTCGTGGGTAGGCCAAACCATGAAATTTGGTTCACAACAAAAAGGAGATTTCAATTGATGTGTGTACTGAAAACCTCAAAACAACAAATTCATGAATCCACAAACTTGTATTTCTTCCCTAATTCATGAAAATCAGTATGGACATATTTAAGTACTTTTACAGTTATTCACAGATTAATTTTCGGTCACACCAAAAATAGGTGCTACTCTGATCAGTGGAGGTTGTATGCACACAGTATTCAAGCTTGATACATTCTAAATTTGGATCGTGACACAGCATAATATTCTCGAAAAAATGAAAGATGTTCACGAACTTCCAAATTTGGAAGTAGAAAAAAGGTGCCTAAACAATTTTTTTACAAAATTGAAGAAAATACTTATATTTGGTGTCCGTTTTGTTGTTTTATTGTGATAACCCTCAAAATGAATCTCAACCTTCCTATAGAAGGATGAAACTGTGGTGTAATTCCATTAAGAAGTCAATACACTCTGACTGATTATATTTATTGTCTGAAAGCCAGAAAAATGCTTATCTGGCCCTCTTTTAGTGCCGTCATCCTAAACGGTAAACAGGGATAAAATTAGCAGATGTCAAGTAGCCAATGGCTACTAGATTTTGAGCTCTGCTACCAAACTTTTGGGTGAAATTTAGTTGAACATATAGAAAATATAAAAAAAAATATGGTCTAGGATACCAGCTTGTATTTCCTAATTTTTAACCCTAATGGTAAAGTCATAACCCCCCAAAATCAATCACCAGTCTGACACTGGGTATGGCAACTTCCTCTCCAATTTTATAGAGATCTATACCCATATATTCCAGTTATGGCAAGAAAAGGCAAATGCCTTAGAAATCATTAATATAAACATAGGAGATGTGATATGATTGCCAATGAGACGGTCATCCACCAAAAGCCAAACAACGAATAATTAAACATGTTTTTGAGCGCTATGTCCTCCCCTAATCTGAAAGAGTGGTGAGAAAACACCAAAAAAAATGAAACTATTAGTTCACTTGGATCTCCCATACCAAGTGAGATATATAAACAGAATTCAATACAATTTGAGATGTACCCACTTGTCCCAGTACTACAGGTACTCCTCCTTATAGTAAGGTTGGAGACTATCCAAGTACATGTACCAGCACTTAAAATTGGATGAGCAACAAATTTAAAATGTCATATAATCATAATTCACATTGATTAATACAGTACTAGTGGAGAAAAAAGCTGTTTCTGGTAAGAGAAGGCCTCAAAAGGCAGATCAAGTTGTCATTTTTTATCTGATGCAATATTACAGCTTCTAATCCTCAGCATACATATTTTGATAGTTAATACCAGGACAGTGAAATCTGTCTAAACTAAACCATTATTGGACAGTTGATTTTGTTCAGTTTGGACATGTGCTTGGTTTAGACAGGAGTTAAGTTTAGACAGGTGTTCAGTTTAAGTAGGTGTTTAGTTTAGTCCGGTGTTTGGTTTAGACAGGTGTTCAGTTTAGGCAGGTGTTTTGTTTAGACAGGTGTTCAGTTTAGGCAGGTGTTTGGTTTAGACAGGTCTTCAGTTTAGGCAGATGTTTGGTTTTGACAGATGTTCAGTTTAGAGTTTGGTTTTGACAGGTGTTCAGTTTAGACAGTGGTATAGACCTGTGTTCAGTTTAGACATGTGTTCAGTTTAGGCAGGTGTTTGGTTTAGACAGGTGTTCAGTTTAGATATTGTTTGGTTTGGACATGTGTTCAGTTTAAACAGGTGTTCAGTTTAGACAGGTGTTTAATTTAGATAAGTGTTCAGATTAGACAGGTCTTCAGTTTAGACAGGTGTTCAGTTTAAATGTGCTTGGTTTAGACAGGTGTAAAGTTTAAACAGTGTTTGGTTTAGACAGGTGTTTTTGGAATATTCAGGTTCAAAATACATTTAACCTGACACCAAGGTTATACATGTTCTCTGTTTAACACTTAAACTCATATGAATAGACTTGAACAAGTGTCTGTTTTCAGGTTCTGTAGTTTATTCAGGATTAAGTTAATGTGTACCATAATACACCAAGGGTTGACAAGGCTAATGGCCATTGGCCATTTGCTCCTTCTAACAGAAAATAGCCCCTTCACATAAAAGAAATTTAAATGCTTTGCTAACAAATGGCCCTTAAAATTTAGAATATCTTTCCAGAAACATGAAAATGGTCCATTCTCAAAATTTTCTTCCAAACTACTGAATTACACTCAGAGAAATGCTATCATATGAAAAAAGAACACTTTGCTTTAAAAACTCATTCAGTCAACTGGCAAAATATTAACAAAATATTTCAGTAACATTTGCACTAAAATACAAACAATGTACTTGAATACAAAGTTCGTAATTTCCCTTCAAAATTCTTTCCTTCTTACCACCTGCAAGCTCAGTACAAGGATCTCCACTTAAAACAATTTCAAGATGAGAAGAATTGAAGCAACTAGAATAATACTTAAACAGCGTACCTAATTATAGCCAACCACTTAACTATTTAACTGCTGAGAAGGAAACTCATTTAATGCTAAATTAAGTTTGTTATATCTGCCACAAGGCAGCCTTTATTAACTGCACAGTACATGTGTTTTGTCTTTTGCATACAGTTAAACCTGGATAAACCAAACCCTGAATGAGCAAAAAACCTGTCTAAACCAGACACTTGTTCAAACCTCTTCATATATGTTTAGGTGTGTTTAAACCGAACATCTGGAACAGGTCAAAAATGCTGGTCATTGACTGACAAATTTTGCAAATGATCGACGACCATTTTCCAATATCGGACATAAAAAACTTTAAACCATGGTAAACCAAATACATGTATAATCCACACAAACTCTACAGTCTAAAAGGAGTTCAGTTTAGACAAGTTTCATAGTAATACTGTTTTATGCTATGCCTACGATAGACGGAACTCAATGTGTGCCCTCTAACTACACATTTCTACACAGCCAATAATTTCCAAATTAATAATATGAGACAGGTGAAACCTGAAACTCTCCTGAAGAAACATAGTCAAATTTTGTCACTACCTTCAGAATATTTTTAGCCATTCATTCTGGTCTAGAATTCTACATATTTACACGTATAATCCAAACAAACTGTACAGTCCAAAAGGAATTCCGTAAAGACAGTCTTCATTGTAAAGACAGTTTTCAACGTATTATCTAATTGTTTAGACTTTTGTTAGATGTTTCATTGTTTGTGGTTTAAAGGATTAGTAGCTTTGTATGAAATATAAAAAAGGATGTCACAAATTTTTTTATTTAATAATGTCTGACAATAAAGATAATGTTGAACAAATGCATATGGTAGCAGATTTAAATGAGAATGTAAATAATTCCAAATATTTTTTTTATCAGTAGAACAAAAGAATTTTTAATCTCGACACCTGCCAAAACCTAAACTGACATTTTATCTAAAATAAATCATTTATCAGAAAAAGAAGTCAGAATTTGTCAGATCAGGTATATCAAAGAGAAGTTTTAGCATTTATAAAAATAATTTCAAGGTTTTCAACATGTTTTATCTAACTTAGGAATCCATGGTTTATAAAAGCATCTTGAATATCTGCTACCTGTGACCTCTTTGCACTAAATGGCAAGCAACAATATTGACTATTTTGGCAAACATGTTATAGTGTTCTTAGTATCTGGCAACAAAGTTTCTGCAGGAAGAGGGATTATATAATTCAACTTCCACAAAACTAATTCATTCCATAGATGAATCCTGAAACATTTCCAAAAATAAATTTTCAAAGGAAAACAGCACTTATTTTGATCTTTCAATACAGATTTGTTTTGTATATCTACTTGGTCACAGGATATATAAAACTTGATTGTGTTCTTGTTTTTTAAAGTCAGTGGCAGATCCAGAAATATGGAAAGGGGGTCCAAGCTATTTTTGGCTCATTTTTTTCAAAAATGCGCTTGAAATGAACCAAAAAGTTAAAAAAAAAAAAAAAAAAAGGGGGAATTTCCATCCCCTAGAACCAACCAAGTCACTCATCACCTCATCCCATGATGGAAGTTGTACATTTTTCTTATTCAAATACGCCAGCAAAACAAACTTCTCAGTAGCACTTCTTTATATTACCGATACATGTATTACATGTACAGTGGATCGAAATTAGACTAGGCATTCTAAACTAAACTTTAGCCCCTCTTCCTCCTGCAACCCATTACCCAGCTGTTAATTAATACAATTGGAAATCACATTATATGACACAGTAAACCATTTTCATAATCATTACTTGCTGACAACAGTGACTAATTATGTCTAGTAGTTAATGCGTAATTTTTCAATAATTTATATATATTTCCTTGTACATGTACATGTAACACAGAAAATATATACATGAGACAATACTACATGTAATTGCATGATCAAACACAGAGTAATGTGTATCACACATACATGTATTGTGAAAATGTTTTGTAACTACAAGTAAAATATTTGCAACAGAGAAGATTTTCTAAGTTGAAGATGACTTGTCTATGCTTTACACAGTCAATGTTAATATCCTCCAAAAATACATATTCCCCTGCCCAATACTAGTTTGAAGAAATATTTCATAATACCTATTTATTTTCTTTATTAATCTGGTGTTTTTTTTAGTATTTATGAAATTTAAATCTACCATTTTATAGAAAACAGTTGTTCAAGGAAAATGCCTTTATTGGTATTTTACAGTGTAATCTGTCTTCACATAACCTTGAATGAACCAAATACACTATCTAAACAAGATATCTGAAGCCCATCTATGTCATTTTCCATGCATTTCCGGGGCAGATCCAGGACTTTATGAAGGATAGGCATAAATACACTTTGTTCATGCCCATATTTAAGTTGGGCTAATAGTAAAAACCAAAAACAAAATTTAATTAAGAGAATCAGTATTAAAGGAAACCAGATTATGACATGTTAACTGAATCACCAAATTCAATATAATATTTAGCAGATTACAACAGATTTTTTTGTTTTTTTGTTTTTCTTTTTCTTGGAAAAGGGGGGGGCATATACCCATTACACCTTTACCTGGACACGTCCCTGATTTTAACCTGTGTAAACTAAACACCTGCCGAAAGTGAACAAAACAACCTGTCTAAAAATAGTTCAATTTCGACAGGTTCCACCATAGTTTTCTAACGATAATAGTTCCTGGATTCTCTATGTAATAATACCAGTATGTGTAATGCATTACAGCGAAACCAATCATTCAATCTTCCCTGAAAGCTACCACTTTACCACATTATAAATGTATAACGCCTATCTTAACAACAGAATCCATAAACTAATTAAGACATTGTAATTAGTGTATTGTTTATCAGTAGACAGATTCAAGCCGATTTGTTTAGACAGCCAAATGAGATTCCTTTGAATTCATTACAACAGAGCTAAATCTTCATCCCATATGTTGCAGCTCTCTGTATGTTGTGACTGGAATTCAAAATATTCATACACTCACTGATAGGTTTCAGCCCTAGTGCTACAATATTTAGTTATACACTTGCAGGGATCCATTTCTATGTCATTTGTCATTCCTTCTGAATCATTCAAATAAATTCTCACAAATAATGCTATTCTAGCAGCTGTTAAAATACTACTGGTAGAATTTATCATTCTCCTGACTGTTACCTAGATTGTTAGAGATTGATGGGGAGTTTATTTGAACAATTCGTAAGCATTTATAATCTTATAGGATGATTTTCAGTTGATTAAGAACAAGTATCATACTAGTAACTACAGCAAGACCAACAGTTAACTTGAAAAACCTGTAATTTTTTTACAATTCAAGGAACTGAATTTGAATTACAGCAAGTTAAACATTTAACTTCAAAACCTGTAATTTTCTAACAATCCCCAGTGTCTGCATACTTGTATATTCAATTCTTTTGATTTAATTACCATTACCAGAAGAATTGTCTCAGGTAGTTATGTGGACAGTTGACATCATTCCATAGGTATTTGAATCTACTGCTGATATAAAGTTTATATCTCCTTGTGGATGTAATGATACACCTACCTCATGATACAAGGGTGACGATACAATACATTTCGATATGATACACACTACACAGCAGTAACTTGTCCTGTATATTTTCTTCAATTTGGAATAAACAATATTCATTTGATTTAAAAATGATGAATTTTGTTGAAGCCAGGTTTCATTCTTAGTCTTTAACTTTGATCTTATCAAAGATTAATGTATTTTTTCCTCACAAGACATGTCTTACTTTACTATTTGCATAGTAATCTATCAATTGTTTGAAAAGAAAAATTGTATTTTTTACCCGTATCGTATAGCATCGAGGGCTCAGTCAAATGAATCGTATCATATCATGACCAAAAGTACCATGTCACGATTTTATTGTGGACTGTCACATTTAACTATCAAAGGCAGTTCATCAAGTAATGGACATTTGATGAAAGGAGGACCAACTCTATTCCCTAAAGTTAACTGTTTTACCTGCTATAATTACAGAAATACCAGCACTATTAAGTACTGATAGATGATTTTGTTGCTTATTTTCCAAGAGACAGGAATTTACTGTCCCGGTACTATCACAGAGAGGTCCTTCATTTGTTTTGTTTCTTACAATGCAGTGATCCTTCCTTTCTGTCGGCAGTTACGTTCATTACTTGAGAGGACAAGGATTAAGAATTTCTCATTGACTAAACCCAATTAATTTTGTATCTTTATTCCTTCTGTTTAAAATATTTACAAAAACTATAAATATTTTAGTGAATACAAAATAGCCGAGTAGTTCCAATTGTGACACATTCAAAACTGTTTGCCTGAAATTTATAGTAAGTTGTAAGTTTGTACTTAAAATGTAAAATGAATATCATATTATAATGAATTAATTGAAATTCTAATCCATTATCTGCATGTACTGAATTAATTAAAAACTTGCATGTTATTCATATTTACATGTATCTTAGTAATTTTTATAGGTATAAATATTTTAACATAGAACCTACATTTGTACCACACACACCAGGTTGACATTTAGGGTTTTTTTAAGTGCTGCCAGTAACACTGAACTTAAGCTGGACACTTGGTACTTTGGGCTGACATATTCATCCAGATGGGGTTGTTGTCTCAACATATACACCATATCTACTCTTGTTATATTAAACATATTAAAAGAAACAAATCATTTAGGATGGATTAACAGGTAAGCTGCAGGGGTGGAAACAAAAAAAAAGGGGGTCCACAAAATAGGAAGGTTCAAGACTATTACATGCTCATTTTTGCTCAAAATTTGCCCAAAATTAACAACATTTTCGATCACTGAACTGGAAATTCCGTACTATCTCTGTCAAAAGAAAGAAAGACTTAAAAGCCTAATAATATCTGAAAATCAACTTTTCTTTGAAAACCTATCTTTATCTTTCTTAAAAAAACATTTTTTCTTATCTGACCTAGTAAAAATTTTAAAACTCAGAAAAAAAAATTACATAACACTAATACATGTATCTATAAAGATTGCAGACAAACTGAACATGGTTACAATGCAATGTCGGTCCATGCAAAGAGGAATTCTGAGGTCAGGAAATTTGGAAATTTGCATAATTGTGAGCAAATGATCATGGACTGGTACCACTCTTCCTTTAAATTTTTGGATAAGAACTTCCCCATCCCACCCTATTCATAAATTTCTGGATCCACCCCTGCTATATACATGTAGAAATATGACTTGTCCTGTGTTAAAGAATGATTTCAATTCTTTCCCTATTTACCAATATTCAAGGAATAAGCTTTGCACAGATTGACCTATCATTTTGTCCCATTTTAGTATTTTTGACTGTTCAAAGCTTTTTTTTTTATAAAACTTCATGTAACAACATCTATAATCCCTGGCTCCCATGTGACGGATGCAGGCCATGCATGTAACAACATTTATCCCAGGCTCCCATATGGCGGGGCAGGCCATGCATGTAACATGTATCATCCCAGGCTTCCATATGGCGGGGCATGCCATGCATGTACCATCTATCATCCCAGGCTTCCATACGGCAGGCAGGCCATGCATGTAACATTTATCATCCCAGGCTTCTATATGGCAGGGGCAGGCCATGCATGTAACATCTATCATCCCAGGCTTCCATATGGCAGGGGCAGGCCAAATATAGAGAGTAACCCAATCATTGAATACATTGTGTATGTAATTCAATAACATGCAGATGAATAAATATAGATGCAAGTCTTACAAACAAACTGAGAATCTCAAATTCTCTTAACTACTTGAACATGTATTAAAATGCCTTGTTCAATTCAATGAAAGCAAGAAAGCAACATTTCAATCAGCCAATGCATTTTTTTTCATCCAGTCCCATTCTAAATTTTATTTTACAGAAATTATAACTTCAAGACATCCTTTCCCTTGTACTTTTTCAGAAAACATCTTGATAAACCAATGATTTTCCAACTGTTCAGGGGGGAGGGTCATGGAATAAAGCATGAAAATTGTGGCTGGGATATACAGGATTTTTATTCAGTTTTTAAAAATAATTTAAAATTTGATGTAGTAGAGAGGAGAGAGGTTCTGTACCTCATAAAAATGTCCATTCTAATGTAAAAATCTTAATAAGACAATGTTTCAAGTCACAATTGGGAATTTCAGTGAAGAAATTTGGGGCATCTTTCTCCTTGGGAACGGATCCCAAATTCTGACCCCAAAATCACTGTATATTAGTGAAAATGAAATCTCAAAGGACTGACAGACATGTCTGGTAAAAATGACTTTGACCTGTAAAGAATATCAGGTTTTTTTTTCAGTTGCCCAAAAAAAAGAAAATTTCAAAAAATAAGATTCAGTCCAGTAATCTCTAAACCAATTTTGCATACACTGGTATATTATCAATGTATTCACAACTACAATCAAACCTGACATTTAAGTGGACAGTATTTGACCTACATGTACATAACTGATTCATAGTCAGCAGTTGCTACATGTATGTCAGAAACCAATTGTAAGTTGATTTGCAGATGCAGTGATTTTGTTTGTCTTTTTCATAACAGTCCCTCCACCCCACCCCCTCCTCCCATCCCCTCTTGGATTTGAGGACATTGGTTAACTAGGAACAGCTGGATATTTTGGTAATTTAGCATGATTTTTAAATAATTTTGCTTAGGAAACATGGAAGAAACAGCCTATACTTGGTGGTAAATCTAGGGAAACATGGGGAAACAGTTTATACTCAGAGGTAAATCTAGGGGAACATGGGGAAACAGCCTATAGTCAGAGGTAAATCTAGGGGAAATATTGACACGCAATCAACTGAAATATATTAACATACATGTCACAAAAAAATAATTTGTAACAAAAATAAAAACATTAATATACTATTACAGATCACTGAGTAGAATAAGTTCAAATAAAGATTCAAAAATTGATTTATCAATTTTACGAATTTTCTGTGATGATTGTATTTGTAAATATGGAAAAAATAGAATCTCTTTACTCTATTTCCATCCTATTTGGGGGTCTAGATGGTACATGTAACCTTGCAACTAAATGCATATGGCCTAAGCTAAACCTATTAAATAATTGTCGTGCAATGCTGCGGGAGCTAAATTACATTGCAGATTTTTCAGGTTACAATTATGGAAGGCATTCTATTATTTGCCTTTTGGACTGTCAGAATTCTCACATTTTCTTTTTCATTCTTCAGTAATCTTTAATTAGCATTTAATGTTTGTGAGGTCATTTTTCCTGATGACTTGAAACAATAAACAACAAAAATCCTACTTTCACTTTGGAATAACCATGTACAATGTATGGCATGCATGGTATTGATATTGACAATTCACACTGAAGGACATATGGGTTCACTAGATCATCAAGTAGTTTTTTCTATACTAATTAAATTAACATATAACAAACTTGGGCAAAAATAATCATGTTTTTATTACACTCTCCTGTATCACAATGTTCACTATAGAATGAATAAATTACTTATAAGAAACATGTAGAATACCCAAAATGAAAAATGTTCATAATTTCAATCCAAATCACTGTAGCAGAGAAAAAAATATCATTGACTTTGCTAAGTCAAAAAAGTGCCCAGCTCCGTGTCATGGCCTGTGCTCGTAGGCCTTCAATTTATATATGTACATGTACATGTAGGTAAAATCCAGCTTTGGGAACTTTTTGCACTGATTTAATGGATTCTTACGGGGAAGATAGGTTTTATTCAGAGAGAAACCAGTGTTCATTCAACATTTCAGGCCCATTTTATGGGGCAGTACTACATGTACTTATATGGGTACTCTGCTATTAATTACATGTACATGTATATAAATTCATCTTTATGCAAAATCACACAATGATTGACTTGTGCATGGCTTTTAAATAAACATAGGCTGGAAACCCAATACCTGTCAAGTCTCATGCTTTCAAAACAAAATCATGCACTTTGCTGTCACACTTATTCCATTTTTCAAATTTTTTCCTCCACAAAATAAAATATTGATGTTTTCTCCATTTCAAAATGGAAACAGAAGTACTTCCTGCTTGTTTCAAATATTATTTTACATCTATTTACTATTTTATATTATTTTACATCTGGTACATGTATACTATTTTATATTATTTTACATCTGGTACATGTATACTATTTTATATTATTTTACAACTGGTACATGTACATGTATATTACTTTATAACAAAACTAGCTTCAATGAGTATCATGAAGCAGGACATAATTATTCTAGTTGAAACTGGACAGGGTAGCCTTGGAGCAGGACATAATTATTCTAATTGAAACTGGACATGGTGGTCTTCAGCTGACATTTTTCATCCCATTGGGATTTTTGTTTCTTTGACTATTCACCATATCCTTTAGAGCCTAAGAACTTTTTTAACTGATTTTTAGGTGTGTTTTATTTTGTAATATTTTTTTCACAGCGGCCAGATTTTAAAGGGGCTGGTTGCAATCAAGCAAAAGTATTTTAACCCCATTGCCTTATTTGCATCTATCCCAAGTCAGGAATTTCTGGCCTCTGTATGTCTTGTTTTGTTTTCACTATTAGTTTATTTTTATATTACTTCCATACTTGAGTAAATAGGGACCAGACCTGGGGTCAATTACATGCAAAAGTAATTAATTACAACCCAATTACTTGACAAATTCTTCAATTAAATTATAATTACACAAAATTTGTGAAGTAATTACTGTGAAATTATTATTGTTCATGGGGTACCAATTTTTGTGTATTCAGTGGGTTTGGTGAACCACAAAATTAGATTCCTAACGAAAAAGAAATTTTCCATTCGTTTGTATGAAAGAGTTGTCATATCAATGAATTCAAGAATCCACGAACTGATCATGTTCCCCTAAACCGTGAAAAATGGTACCCACGAATAAAAGTACTTTCACAGTAATTAAATTACAATTTCTTCGGTATTGTAATTAATTACTTTTCAATTACTTTTGTGACATATTACAACAGTAAAAAATGAAATACAACAATTATACAGAAATACAGAATACAGAATTTGTTAAACATTATAGTTTTTGTAAGGAGTGACCAGTCCCTGTAATACTAAGTCCCTGATGTACATGTAATATGAGTTAGGCACAGCCTACAACCGAGCATCACAAACATACTTTATTCTCATTTTTGTAAAAATCATTGAAAAAAAAGATAACAGCTGAAAGGGGCGATGTAGGATAGGAAAGCAGTTGTCCATTTTTTTAAAATAATACAGCGTACCGGATCTAGATACTGAAAATATTTCTTTTGTTTTTTCTTCATTTTTTAATTGAATAACTTAACATTTAACCAATTTAAAGGCTACTTTCACTTTGAAATTACTCCCCTGACCCATTTCTGCAGGTCTATCTGTTTACCAATCTGGTTTGACTGAACGTCTATCATTAGCCTTGCTTGCAATGCTCAGTACTATTCCATCAGGGGGCGAATCCAGGATTTTATGAAGAGGAGACGTAATTATGATAATCGGTATAAAAGGAATCTAGACTATGACATGTTTAAATACCATTTGTGCGACTCGTAAGAGTAGTCAAGGATGTTAAAAACTCCCTAAGTAGACATGCTTAATGAATGACTGATAAATTGCCATATTCAATACAATATTTAGCAGATTACCAAAGTTTTTTGTTGTTGTTTTATTTAAAGAGGGAGGGTGTACACCCATTACGCCCTCACCTGGACCTACACCAGTCCATACAACATGCTCAGAATTATCCCATACAACACGTGCTTTCGTTAATAACAGTTCTTTCAAGTTGAACCACAGATTGATTTTACTAATATCTTAGTTCCTGGCCAGTATTTAGTTTCAGGTGACATACATATACATAATATACTAAGTGAACCAGAAGTGAAAGTAGGTTTGTACTCAAGTAAAATCCCAGGCATGATTCTTACTCCGAATACTCGCATGAAAGAAAGAGTAGCAGAATATCAACTATAAATTAAACTCTTCCCTGGCATCATTAATGAATTTAGCTTCTTAATTTGAGCCATAATTCAACAGACTGGGAGAATAATTATTAGAAGATCATCGATCTACTCATTCTACTATAAGTTCAGAGTTCATAGATTTGGGAGATGTCATGTCAATATCACTTTTAAAATGTTCTTCTTTTCGAAGAGTGAATGTCCTACTATATGTGGTCATACTTACTATTTTTTTCATGGTCGTATCCTACTATGATAAAGTAGTCGGCCAACCGAGACATTGCATAAAATACCACAAACTTTTACGATTCTGAAACATTCTCATCAACTAGCCGCCATCTTGTGTACATATTTGAAATCAACTTCCGGAGAAACAACAAATGATCAAAGAGAGATAATTCTAATTCTTCTTCTCCTTGAGTACAAACCTGGTGTATCCTCGTACTGGTTGGTGACTATATACAAATGTTATCAGTGCTGGAAGGACCCAAGGTGCAAGTTAAAATCCATATTTACAGTGCAGCTAAAAACGATGATGTGTTGTTATCTCAGACTGGTGGATTGCAACTCACTCTTGAACGATTCCAGCGAGTTGCACAAGAATCTCTGGTAGTGGCCTCTAAACATTCACTGCAGCTACTTTGTACTGTAAATGCGGCTAAGCAAGAAAAAAAAAAGAAAATAAAAACAAAACAAACAAAACAAAAACATACAGGGTGAGAAATTTTTTCTATAATAATGAACAAATAGCTGTAGTAGGATATTTTCAATATACTGACAATTTTATGGCAGTGGCTATTTTGCTGGATCCGGCAAATAGCGTCTGAGGCTATTTTGCCGGACCTCATTAATATATTGATTAATGACGATATGCTGTTATTGTATTGTTTAAAATTGTATTTACAACCTTCTTACTGACTATATAGGAGAGTTCGCCAATATCATTAGTGATTTCATATTCACTAATTTGCATATCATTAAGTGTCAAATTTGTTGGCTAATAAACAACGAAATCAACAATTAACAATTTCATAATTAGAATCCCAATTTTCAAAACTTAATTGCTTTGTTATTTTATATCAAATTTTGGTTCTGCAAAATGTTTCATTTAGATAAAATAATTCATATTTTGTATGTGAATATTTTACTCCTTTCCTTAAAAAAATTAATTTGAAATGATATTTATATGTAAACCTCTATTTTCATTAAAAATTATCTTTGAATTTTTATGCTCACGTAGTCTAATTACTGAATAATTATTTTAAAAATCCGTGGATGAAAAGAGTATCATTGGCAGTGTAAAGAATTTTTCAATTATTTAAAAAAACAAAAAAGTTATGATGATTTAAAGTTGATGCCCCATGCCACTCAATGGATTTTTTGCCAACCAAATCCAAATCACAGGTAAGTGATGACATCACCAAGAACTCTCCTATAAATATAAGGTATATTGAGTACATTTCAATTTCTTTATATGATTTCAAAAGAAGTATAACATTTTTAAGCAGAAATCAGATCATCCTATATAAATAATATAAATATGGATATTAAACTTGCGACGAAAATATGCAAATAATCTAGAAAAGAGCACAAAATGCAGTCCATGCTTGGAATGGCAGCATTTTTCTTGTACACCTATATGTATTAAGCAAATGCCCAAAGCGCAATATATATACTGGTTCTGTATCAATTGCAGTTCTTTTAAGCCATGTACAATGTTAACTTCTAACATTTTTAACTGCAGTTCTATTTTGAAATAAAGATATCTGTATCGAATTTAAACATTTGGAACTCTTATTGTATTCTAATTTTTGTGTAAAACTTTATCAATTTTTTTATTCCTAACTTTGACAGCCCCGTGGTGGAATGGTACGTCTAAAAACCGCTCAGTACATCCTGAGTGCACTCGGGACATGAAAACGCACTCCAATATACACTGAGGACTGCGTATTTAAATTACTGTATAGTATTTACGTTAGATATAAATTTTGGTCATATTTGAAGATGTAGTTTTTAAGTTATTTTCGTTTTTCATCGGCAATGTGGGCACGTGTCACTTATTACACAATTAACCGACCGTGAATGATTAGGTGTCGAATGTTGAATGTTTCCTCTCAGTGTTCATTGAAGTGTGACTGATTGTATAAGAGCAGGTTATTTACGGCTTGTTGCAATGATAATAACTGTGTAAAAATAAGTTTGATAGCTCCTTTTTATGCATATCATTCAGCAAAATAAATAAATTATTTTCTCATCCTTGTACAATACTCACTTTTTACGTTCAAATCATGAAAACAAATACTCATATTTTAATATTTTATTAATTATCTACATAATGTAACACAGAGGCAATATTTAACCAAAAGATGATCAAATTGTGTAAATTAGACATATTTCATTACAACATACTTAAGACAGACGGTGGAATACGGTATCCCTGGTATGTTACACGCTTGGTGTTGTCGGGCCATAAAAAGGTAAACTGACCATAGGAAGCTAAGTTGTCTGACCCTACCCGTTTCTCCTTATTTCTAGTGCCAATCAAAATTTGTCGATCACATTACCCTTGTGATCTATCCCTTTTTCAATTCATCATCATTTCATGTTCATTTTATCACCCATTTTTTGTTCATCAACTGGATATAGCTGAAATATTGCTGCTCGGGCGTTAAACCACAACAATCAATCATTCAATATTTATTTCAACTTTTATATTTTTATGTAAAGAAATCTGTGTCAATTTTTAAATATTAGAATTTCTATTTTACTTTGATTTATGCGTAAAATTTTAGAATTTCTTTTGCAAAATTTCAACGTATTTAACCATTTTTTTTATGACAGAAAATCTTTAAATTTCCTATGATTCGAATTCATATTATACTTTAATTTATGTGTAAATGTTTTAATAATTTTCATTCAAAATTTTATGAATTTTTATAAAACATCTCCAGTTTTATAACCACTTCTATGTTTTTTAAAGTTTTGTATGTATGAAGTCTTGTTAAATATTGACGGCAAAATAGCCAAATAACATTACATAAGCTATTTTGTCGGATCCGGTAAAATAGCGTAATGATACTGATGAAATGAGCTATTTTTTCGCATCCGCCAAAATAGCCACGGCCTTTCTTTTTTTTTTCAGAAAAAGAAATAAAGCTAGACTTGTACAACAAGCTAGGAAAGCATTGTCTGTTCTTGTAAAGCACGCACTTAGTTTGCAAATATATATATTTTGTTGCAATTATTAAATGCAATTGTTGCACCTCTAGAAATTTGCAAGTATACGTTGAAAGTGAAAACACGTACTCCGAACTATATTGTATAAGATGAACTTGGCAGAGCGTATCAAAGCAAAAATGATTATTTTAATTTTGGCAACGAATTATAAACAAGTATTAGCTTTTCAAAGAAGCTTCTCGTCTCTTAGCCTTAAAATAGAATACTTGAATGTCCTTAAATGTTATCTTTTTCTTATTTAAAAATTATAAAAGATATAAATTTTTTAATATATACGGTAAATAATTTTCGGTAAAACTTTTAAGGGCTGTAATGTTTCAAAACATTTTGGATTTTGATGTAATTTTGCAGGTGGGTAGACTTTTCAATGCTCTACATTATGGCTCCTTATATTGATTATCTATCTTGTTTAGTTTAAGAGCTGCAGCTCTATCAAACTTTATGAATTTTGATGAAATTTGGCAGGAAGGTACAGCTTTGAGTGTTCTACATTAATGCTTCTTACATTGATTATCTATCTTGATGCTGACAGACTCCAAAAGATATATTCCCACAACTGGTACGAGAACACAATTCCCCTTGATTAATATAGTTCCAACTTTGGTAGTAGGTACCTTCCACATTTTTTCATATTTTTACTGGAAACTTATTTGCTGAAGTTTTGCCTCTGATTGGTAGAACATAGGTTAAAATTACATGGGATTTGTTTTCATTAATCAATTCTGACTAAAAGTTGTGATTTGGTTCAGTGGAAGAAGGTTAAAATTTAGGACTTTTAACTCAGTTCATTTGCCATGTTTACCCCATCTCCAAATTATATATATTAATTTCAGAAAATGATGATAAAATTTTCTACAATTTATATATAAAATCCTGTTTGTACATATCTTTAGGCCAGAGAAGTTTTATTCAGTTTGCGCCGGTGGAATGTTTTTAATCTGCTCAAATGTGTATATTGAAATGCACTTGAAAATTAATTGCGGTCTCGTGCCAACTCATTACATCATCCTAGGGTACATAGTTTCTTAGAAATTGACTTTGACATAAAACGTAACCAAAGTCAATCATGCATGATCAAACTTTCTTCTATGTTTTCGAGAAAATATTCACGCGCGAAAAGCCTGCGAAAATAAAACGGGAATACACGATAGATAATGTAGTGAATATTAAATAACATTGATAGTATCAAAACTTTCTTGAAATTATTGTTACATACTATATTGAGTATGTCGTAACTCTTTTTTTTTTTTAATTTGATCGTTGCCACTATTTATGAAGTTTACCGATTCTTCTGATTTAAGACTGGTTTCCTTTCAGCCAGTATCAGTCTAAAGAAGATGCTACAATAATGATAATATACCGTAAGAGCATACGGTTCTACATATTGGTTTTATAGTGTGTTATATTGTCAGCCAATCATAAATAATCGGCGCTTCACTTTTGCGTTGTTTGAGATTTTTTTCCAATGAGATGATCGTCTTCAATTTCTTCGTGCATGTTATCTGCTTTTAATTCTTTATAATCGTCTCCACGGAGACGATTAATGACAAAAAAAGTGAGAAAATATATCGAAAGAGTAATCAAGGGAACCAAGATTATAGCGGTAATCAAAAGAATGTAATCCAGGGACAAAGACCAGACATGGAAAACAAACATACACAACAAAAAACATAAAGTAACTAAAATCATACATTCAAAGTAACAAAAGCAAATGAGCAACTCGGACTCCACTAAAAACGGGGAGCATTGCATGACATGTTGTATATACATGATGAATGTGATGTGTATACTATTCTAAATGCCTTTTATGCATAAAGGCATTTTATATGAATGTGGTTACGATAAGTATTGAAATGACCAATCTGTATTAAGAAATTGAACTTGGTCTAATCTTCATGGAAAATTAGTGGACAAAATGAAGACCTCACATAAGTGATTCTCCATAGTATATTATATCAAGAATTAATTAATCTAACTTAGGTTTTGAGAATTAGATAATTATGCTTGCACCAGATTTGATGTATAATCTTATTAAATTTAGATGTGGCAGGGAGCGTATATTAGAGGGAGAAGTCACTTGTAAATCTCTAACTTCTTTAAAATGATATCATTTTTATTACATAATATAATGGGTTTAAAATACTTAATTAACAGTTAAAAGTTGACCAAATTCATTCACTTTCCCTGGGACAATTATTGATAAATATTAAGTAATTATTGATTTATACAGGTAAATTTTGACATTTTTATTATATTTTAGTGTTTAAAGAACACACCCTTACTCTGTATCACACCTTTGTCATTATCATCATTTGTCAATTTTATGACAAATATAACAAACATCCTGAATAATTTTCTCCCCCCCCCCTACTATGCATAAATCAATTGTAAATCTTACCGGTTTAAAGTTTAAACAGTATGAAGACCGAGGATGCACAGTTATTTTTATTTATACATTATATAAACTTTGTTAGGAGTGACCAGGCCCTGAAAAATGCCTGGATGTGGAAGCCATAGATTGCCAGATTGGTAGATTTTTCAGTAGTAATAGGTCTGAAAGCGTATGTGACGTCTGTAATAAGGAAGAATTGGGTGGTGATCCAAATTTCACTATATATTCAACTGTAACTTTTTAGTCATGAAAGACGAAAATATATTCCGGTTCATGTGTGTAATAATAGAAATATTGATGGCTTGGTAGATTTAATAAATAGCCAAGATAAATATATACATTTACTTGGCACGATGGCGACATTTAGCAGAATTGTTATGTCTGTATTTGTAATATTTCTTTTTCATCTGCATACACCTACTTCGTAGGTATATCTGTTAATTCATGCAATCTTAATTGTTTGTTAAATTTTTTTTGCTATTGTGCCTAATATGAGGCCTTTGGTGAAATAAAAAGTTTCAGAATCTCAAGCGACTTCACCACTGCTTAATATGGGAATTTTATCAAAAGAAAGACAAATATATATAGCTGACATTATTCATCCCGGTGAGGTTGTTGTCTCTTTGACATATTCACCATTCCCATTCTCGATATATTTTATTCATTTACATATTTGGAATTGATTTTTTACTTGATTTTAAAATCAATGAAGAAAATTGTTTTCAATATATACCAAAAAGTAAACAAAGGAATCGAGATTCTAGAGGAAATCAAAAGAATATATTTCAAGAATAAAGACTAGACAGGGAAAGTGAACACACATAACAAAGAATATCAAATAATCAAAATAATGCGTACAAAGAAACTGGGGTAAATGAGCAACCAAATGCCCAACTTGGAGCATGGGCTGAGCGTCCTCTGCTTTTCTAGAAACGCCCGCAGCTAGAATTCCTCATTAGTGTCACTTCCGGATTATACGACTTCAAAGAGGAAACGAAAGCTATGACACGGTGAATATATAGGTTCTCATAATGCAGATAAACCATAAAATGCACATGATATATTCAGGTAGATTGTAATTTCATGTTAAAATAATTTTTTTTTTAATAAAATCATAATCCAAAGAAAAAAGTAAATGCTTGATATTTGTTACTTTAGTAAAAAAAAATCATGAAAATTAATGACTGGTGTTAGGGGTTACTACCAAAAGTAGGGTATTTTTTAATCAAAGGAATTTTGTATAGAATGCACTAGGGAAATTAAGCAGACTCATACATGTATGGCACCATATTGTAGTATTGCAGACGAATGAAGCAACGGGGACTACAGGGTCGAGCCATCCGAACAGATGTTTTATTGTGAAATATCAAAAGAAAGTTGCATGAAGCTATTCAGAAAAAAGAACTGTAAAGTTATAAGATCTTATTTGATTTTCCGATGGGTAGGAGTACCTCAAAAACCACGAAATGTGAACGCAACTTTCTTGGTGCTGTCTTAGAAAGGTGGAACACGAGGGGGGTACATGCTGATACATTTATTCAAGTTGAATTAATACATCGTTTAGTAGAATGCTGCAGTATGAAGAACAACTTTGGGATCTTTGCCTCAAAAGTTCCAACGAAAGTGCTGGAATTTATAGTTTTTGCGTCATTGCGTAAATTATAGACCAATGAAGAACGTATGTGAGTTGATGAGTGGTATTGGGTGCACGGGGGTTATCTCAGCCCACGTACTAAATCAAACACGTCAGATTTTAAATCCGCGCAAATTGATGTCGACCGCCCGAACAGTTCATCATTGGTTAATTAACTGTTAATTACTGTTCGTGGTTTATTATACTGAGGGGGGATTTTTACGTCCATTGCTACCCTGTCGGGTCTCGCACGGACGGTGTCTATTACACACTTCTCAACGAGAAAAAAAAACAACAATATTACCAATCAAGGGTAACCCCATACACGGCACGCGCCACGACTGTCTTCACGAATACATTATTTTTTTCTCTGAAACCATAGACCAATAATTAATGACAGGTCTCTGCTTCAACTATATGCCTTGTAATAGACACAGAACGTAAAAAATGCCATAGTATGCCGTGGTTTATCATATGGTCTATGAAAAAGAATCCTCAACGAGGTGAATCTCGGTAAATCCATTCCTTTCGAGCGGTGCGTATCGCAAATGCGGTTGAAAAACAAGTTCACGAAAACCAGGGACTTTATATTACTAGTATCATGTAGTCTCTGCGAAAACTGACACTTGGAGTACAAAAATGAATCCTACATATGGAAAGTGGTGACTGTTTTTAGCCTTACGCCATTCCCTGGTCAAAGGTTTTTCATTAGCCAATCGTTTCAAATGTTGAAATAATTTGTATAGATTGATAGACATGCAACACATGAAAGTCAGTTTGATATCTTGTATTACGAAAAAACAACCAAAATACTTGAAAACACATGTTTTACACATTTAGGATATTCGTGAAATTAATCGAAAATTATTTTAATTTTAGATTAGATATGTTTCGTTAAATGATATGGACTAAAATAAGTGATTCAGGTTTAAAATTATCCTATGCACATTTATCATCGAACACATTTTATGTTGACGATAATATCAACCGCATTTTACGACCACACAATTGTAATTCAACTGCTGCAGAAGCAACACCACTTCATCGAAAAAGTCTCTTCCTTTTAAAAAAAAAATAAATATAATATAAATAAAAATATAAATAACTGATATACATACATCGAATACCATACTAGGTATAATGACCCCGTGAAAAAAAAGCGTTAGAATATGTTTATCTTGAATGATATAAAAAAGCCAAGATTAGTGTAATGTTCGGACAAAAAGAATTACACACGCGTCTTATAAATTTACAGCATATATCAAACTATTGGAAGTTTAACATTTGCCTTCTAACTGGGAGACGATGTAGCCTAATAATTCAAACTTTTCATATTTAATCGAATATAACAATATTGTTAACTCACTTCAGATCTATTTTTAACTTGTTTGTCAACCGTATTTGCGATAAGCGCCGCTTTGGAAGGAACAGGTTTACCCGTGGGATACAGGCCGAAAACACTATATAATAATTGTACTGACAATTGCAAAAGTTTATTTTTTCTGCAGTTTTAATAGACTCTTCCGTGTAAACTGTGGAGAAGTTGATGAGCATGTGGGACATATACATCTGTGTACCATTTTACTTCAAAAATGTATTTATTGATATCAACTTCTATCAATCCCATGTAGACATAAGAAAAATATGCAAAATATAATCTCACAGTAGGGATTTTACTTTCAAAGTTAAGTACTCTCTTTCATATTGGCCCTGTAACATGCCCGAGGTACTAAAAATGGGCGGCGTCGAAGATGCTATAACTGCCCGAGGAATATCAAATACAAGTAACAGTAATATTTTGTTTAAATTTTAAATATATAAATTTTAAAAAATATTCGAATCATTAGCTAATTTTAATACCTTTTTATAGGAGAATAATGTGACGCGTATCTGGAAAGAAGAGACCCCGTGGTTCATTTTCAGTTAAAATTGTTCATTTTCAGAAGAAACTTGTTTATCAACCGTATTTGCGATGTGCATCGTCTTGGAAGCGACAGTTTACCCGGTGTATGAGGTGTTAATGTCGATATTCTATTGCGTTACTTTACAGAGAAACCATTCGATGAAAGATCCGCGTTAGACCTTGTGTAGCAAGTTTAATTTTAATTAATATTTTAATTATTAATGTTGCTACAAGATTGAAGTCATCACTAAAGAAGTTTTATGGTCGTCATCATGAACTCGTGGATCGTTATGGTGTATCCATCAGCACCATGAAAACTGCTTTATTCAACGGGTCATATTTTTCCTTTCCTCGTTTGTCTACCCCGGACTTGACTTTTTATGAGCAACTCGGCGGGTGTTCCTAGAAAAGCAGAGGACTCTTGCCCTGTCGGTGCACCTGGTCCATGCTTCCAGTTTTTGGTGGAGTTCGGGTTGCTCGTTTGCTTTTGTTGCTTTGTGTGTATGATTATAGTTACTTTATGTTCTTTGTTATGTATGTCTGTTTTCCATTTCTGGTGTTTGTCCCTGGATTGCATTCTTTTGATTGCCGCTATAACCTTGGTTCCCTTTGTTACTCTTGTATATATTGGGGAGCGATATTTATGTAGATGTCTTCTTTTTTTTTTGTTTGTATCAATATATATTTATTTTTGGTCCGAATTTTTCTTTCTGTCCTGAAAAACACAACAAAACAAATCCCGGCATTTAAAAATCTGGTTCGAATTTGAAATGACAATGCTTATTGGATTCATTTTGCAAATCTCTGCCTGAATTAATCAATCTGATTTCAGATATCTCTTACGGTTTTGGGCATCGTCCTTTTGTGCCAATTGGATGAAAAATCGTAGTTAAATTGTGCCAAATTTTTTCCCATATATTCCTTTTCCGCCAGAAAAAGAGTACCTTTTCCGCCATATACAAATAAGGAAATTTAAATAGCAAAAAGGTAAAAATCTAAAGTAAAACGATCATAAAATAAAGAAAATGAGTTAGAAATGAATAAACTAAAGATAAGATACATAAAGAAATACATATATATATTTTAAAAATGTGTCCGGAAGAAAAACCAAGTATAAATTATTTATCATAATTACTTTTTTATTTAATTTTATTATTCTTGAATAAATTAATTTGAGATAAATACTGTAATCTGATTGGTTAAAATAATTTTGTAATATCTCAATGGATAAAAAATATTGACACGCCCCTATTCAGTTAAATCTAGAGCTATTTTTCTCATGTTTAAAGATAAAGATACGTTATAAAATTAATTTATAAGAATTGGCAGTAATAAAAAAATTTCAAGACAAAATTTTTATTATTGCAAATTCTTAAATAAGAAAATCTAAAATTTGTTATCCGAACCTGATAACATAAAATAACCCCACCACGCATCTAATGTAGCACTAAAACAATAATCTGTGTTCTGGTGGAAAAGAATCATTTGTTTATTGGCGAAATTTAACTACGGAAATCGAAAAGTAAACTGGCGCAAAATGACTACCGGCGGTAAAAGGGTTGTGGCGCAAAAAGAAAACGTCCATGATTTTCGAGTTATAATGGGTCGAAGTGGCCACACCCCAAAAAATCTACTTTTTAAAATTTTTGGTCCGATTTTTTATCTCTTTTATTGGATTCTTTATGAAAATCCTTGCCTGTGGTTTTCAACTAGATATCAGACATTTGTTACGGTTTTATAGAGGGTTAATGTGGCTACTTCCCAAAAAGTTGTCTTTTTTATTTTTGGTCTGATTTTGTATGATTTTCTAAAAAAAAGAGAAAAAATAAACAAAAAATGGAATGTTCAGTGAGTGTTGAATCGCACAAATGTACCGTTGACGGTGTCAGAATTTTATATGGACTCACGGTACTTGATTTTAAGATTACACATGAACATGAAAACAAACGTTTGTTAACATATGATCGGGGATGGAATTAATGCCAATAACAAAACTGATCTTGTTAAAATATTATTTCAAAGCAAATATAGCTAAGGCATAGACCATTTTCTTCTAGGGATGGGGGACTGCGATTTGATGTTGCGAATTCATTCTTTTAAGCAGATGCCAGAGTTAAAAATTTTATTAGAAAATCTATATTGTTAAGTAATGAGGACATTATTGAATCAGCATTTTTTTCTGCAGGGATGTCAGGATCGACTGCATTTATATCGGGGAGGGTTCAGAATTCGGAGAAATTAATTATTAACGAGATGGATTCTTTGATTTGTTTCTAAGATACAAAGGAAATGGGGATTTTTGCTTGTTGGGGTCAACTATTTTTTTTCTTAAACTAACCTAAAATTGTAAAAACCATGCAAACAGTTAAAAAACCTAAAAACAACAACAACAACAACAACAACAACATCAACAACAAAAAAACACCAAAAACACCAAAAACTAAAAGTAAAACTATAAAACAAAACATACCATTACAAATAAAAAAGAACAAGCAAACAAAAATCCCAAAGAAAATAGGACGTTAATGGAACATAAAGTGATATCCCACCACGTAATGGTAAAAAGAGGGGACGGCAAAATGTACAAATTAACCTAATTTGAACACTGGTACTATAGCAACATTGTTTTATTTTGCTTTAAATTTAACTTAATCTACATTTTATGGTACTTAACAATTGTGTAAACTTTAAAAAAGAAAATGCATCATTTTCATCTGGAAATCGTCGGGGACGGACGGACGGACGGACGCGCAGCCTTTCGGAGGGTATCATGTACACATGTAATACTTCGCCACTTCTTGTGATGAGGTATAAAAACTGTGACAAAATAAAAAAAACGACAACAAAAACAACAACAACAAAAACAAAAAAACAAACAAAAACAAACAAACAAAAAACAACAAAAACAAAGATGTACAACCCAGATTTGTCAAAACAAAATAGAATGACACAAAGGGTAGGGTTGAAACAAACTACAGGAACTTAATCTATAAATATATATGCTATTAATGACATTTTGTAGTCCAAGAGGATCACTACGCCTTTCTTTTTTTGTATTTGATTATAATGCTGCTGATGAGAGGTTACTTCTTCAAACACGTGTGCAGCATGTCGGAGTTTGCAATATTATTGGTATCATGTATTAAATCACTTTAAAAAAATGTAAAAAGGTCTGTTAAAGCTTTTCTGTTTCTTTCTATACAAACCCATCACTTTAATTCGTGATCAGCGAAATCAAAAACTTTATATTACATCCCAGCACAGACCTGTAATTTTGATTGACGAATTGGGCTGAAGGTGAATTTCTGGTACTGCATACTAGTGTTACATGTCAAATGAATCGGCTTTTTTTTTATCAGAAAAGAAATCAGGATGGATCGAGCAACTGACCACTCGATTTAAGCTTGTATATGTATTAGAATCAAATTTTGAAATGAAGTGTGGACCCTTGGGACATAGATCATTCCGACCGTAGTCCCTCTTTGGGAGTTGCAGGATTATGCATGGTTGTCGAGAAAAAATGTGATCGACGGGATGTGAATCCTTCCAATAAAAGCGAGCATATCGAAAGAGTAATCAAGGGAACCAAGGTTCTATCGGAAATCAAAAGAATGTAATCCAGGGACAAAGACCAGACGGGGTAAACAGACATACATAACAGAGTATATAAACAACCAAAATAACACGTACAAAGCAACAAAAGTAAATAAGCAACGCGGACTCCACAAAAGCTGGGAGCATGGACCAGGTGAACCGGTAGGCTATTAAAGTATCTTCTGCTTTATCGAAACACCAGCCAAGTTAATTGCTAAAAAGTCAAGTAAGGGGTAAACGAAAGATGAAGCTGAAGCTCGTGGGTTGAAATCTAAAATTCAACTATCGAGAGTGGAGATCCCATCCCCCCCCCCACCACCGAGACTGAAGGGAAATCTATATTAAACCAACCATTACTGAAAATCTGAATATATCAATATCTGATATTTTTTTGCAACTCAAATCAGTAAAAGATTAATACAGAATGTTAAATAGGCTTTCTGACTATATACAGAATAATTTAGTCTTAATGAGAAACTCCAAGAAAGAAAAACATCAGAATGACAAGATCAGCACGATTTCTTCCCTTTTTCACCCCCAAACATTAAAAAAAAACCACGCACACACACACACAAACACACACAAAACACAATTATTACACAAAAATAAATTAAATGAAGTATAAAAAAACATAAACAAACAAAAAAAAAAAAAAAAAACACGCAGTGGTGAGTAAATTTCTGCTTCCTACAAGACACCCGCTATGCTTTTTAAGGTCATGTCCGGTAACGAGTATACACGATGTGGGAACTTCTTATCTTGGGCGTTCAGTCCTCCCGAATTTAGGAAACTAAAATATATTGTCGAATCAGTTGCATCACTGTCCTCATTCTCGGGGATCGTGATTCACACGAACACATTACAGTTATAAACAAAATGACACAGTAACCCGCATCACATGACCCGGATGTGTTCAATGACCGGGCATGACCCGTGAACGGCCTCAATTGTGACGTAGATAAACAGTTACATAAGAGTAGAACGAGAATAGGGGAGATAATTCAAGTTATATAGTAATCGGGCACCTGACTGTATAATTACTGAAATTCGATAAATCCTGTTTGATTATTCTGGGATTTTCATGCTTTTCTATCAATTTATGTAAGTATAAAGACAATGCATTCTAAATTAAATGATCGACATTCCGGGGAAAAGATGACACGGCGAAGTAACAACCCTAACCCTTTCTGAATATTTCTGGTGTTGACAACTGATCTGCCCACGAAAATTAGTTCCCACACTACGTTATCTCCTATTTCTTGCGTAAAAAAATTGAAATTAGAGTTCTACTAATTTTTCAGATATGATAGCCGTTTAAGAAGATATTTTTCACTAAAGTGTATTTATTTAGGTCAAACACGTGTGGTATTTTTAGGACATATTTTTGTTGTTATAGATGTTTTTCGATGTCTGTCATTTCAGAAAGTTGACAGTACAATAAAATTAAGCATGTACTTTCATTTTATTTTGTCAGTCAAATGGTAGTTTTTTTAAGGCTTTTTTGTTTTAGTTACTGTGTATGTCAATACAAAAATATATTAAAATGCATAAATGTATTTTTCTTTCAACTGGATTATCAATGTTAAGAGAACAAATGAACTTACCAGTGGATGATGGTTTGAGATCTCTGTCGCCATAAACGTGCACAGCATTACTTTATTGCATCTTAAACAAGATCTTTCTGGAAGCTTGTATTTGAAGCCCAAGTTTGCACTTGACTACCCTAGAATCCCTTTCCTTTATTGCACAATTTTTTCTTTTCAAATTCTTCAAAACTTATTCAAGTTCTTCTTTAAAGTCAAACTTACATGTAGCATCTAAGATGATTTTTTTCAACGTTTCTGCTTCCATTTTGATCACCAATGACCAAACTATATGAACAAAATATACAAGAGTGAAGTTCACCAAAAGTGAAGATACCAAACCCCATAAGCATTTTAGTCACTAAAAGGTTATGGATGAAAAGCTTACTTTTAGATAATAATATCTTTTTCATTTTATTAAGGACCTGCAAAATAGCAAAGCCTTAATAAATTGGCTATTTTGGTGGAGATGGTAAAATAGCTCCTAGGAGGCTATTTTGCTAGAGCAGGTAAAATAGTCTCTAGGAAGCTATTTTGCCGGAGTGGCCAAAATAGCCACTGCCTTAAAATATCTACTTTCAGCTTATTTATTTAAGAAAAAAAGATACATTTCCCTGTCAAAATATCTTATCTCAAAATAATTCATATTAATTCATAGCTTGATAATAAATCAAACTTTAATTCATGAACATTTCTTTGTTTCCAAGTGATAATTGCAGGTACACTTACATGTAAATCACAGGTAATTTCAATATGTTTTTCACCTGGTTGACAGGTGGTCAGTAAACAACCTTAATTACTAAAACAATCCTCTTGTTACCAGGGAGACTATAAAGTGGCTTGAAAGAAAGTATAAAACAATAAATGTTTTTAAAATCCTTTCATATACCAGACAAAATTCTTCTGTTTATAGGAAATGGAACATTTGCCAGGGATGTACTTTGTATACTGGTCAAGGAATAGTTCTTGGCAGCAAATAATTCTCACCAACTGATTTTTCATCCTCACCTGTGAAACAAGTTCACGCCAAAAATTTAAGACAGATGTCTATTAGATTGCTGATATTTTGCTTTCAAAAATGAGCTATCATACAACAATTTTCATTGAGGAATAAGATTTTTGTTGAGCAAGTTATCGAGAATTGCATCTGTCTTCAAAATGGTGATACAAATGTATCTTCTCTCTGACTAGTATTTCTTATGACATCTTCTATGTACCCGATGGTTATCATTGAATCTTTAAAAAAGACCTGACAGGCAGGAAAATTATTTTTTATATTTTTTTATTTGATAAAATATGATGAAATTTAATCAGTTTGATTATCTCCTTATTTTCCTGATAGTAGCAGTTTGTAATTTCTATTTGACAATGTAAGTAACTGAAATAAGATTTAACATTAATAAGGCATTACATTTTTTAGCCAAAAAAAGAACCATGTAGAACAACTTTTCATTTTATTTGTTTGAAAATGATGGTTTAGGGGAAACTAACAATAGTTTTTTGTTTGGCCTAAGACCCTATTGGAACTTCTGCACCATTGATTAAGACACTAGTAAAAACATTCATTCATCATATTGTCTCTACTTAATCTTTAAAATTGTAATAATGTAATCATATTTTAATAATGTAATCATATTTTAACAAAAAAATTATATTGTAGATGTAGATATCTATTTGCAAAATAAAAGAATTATTAAAAGTCACTTCGCAGTAAATAGTTTAGTACACATAAACAAAAAAATCACCCATTTTTGAAACCATTGTTTACATGTTCCTATCCAGTTGACTAGTATTGACCATTATTAACCAACTACCCAAAATACGTTAAAATATGTCTAAAACTGACCAATTGATATGAATTCAAACCGGGCATCTATACGGGGCCAATATGGATCAAACCAGGGCCAATACGGCCTCATAACTTCCGGCCGTTTGACACCGCCGTTTTGAATTAGATATTATCACTTCATTATCCTGCAGGATTATTTATGCATATGTGCCTAAACATGTAATTAACCAAACAAATAAAACACTAAAAATAAGGTAAGGAAACTTGATTTTGATTTGGCATATCATTCAAATACAATCACAAGCTCTAAGGAGCTTCAGACCAAATATAAAAACATACATTTTTAACACACCTTTCTTAAAAAGAGATTAAGTGATACTGTGTCTAGCCCCTAACACAGGTTTTATGGTTTCAACACCAGATTCATGGTTTTTTCGAACACTGGTGTTGGTTAATTTATGGTCATATCTTGAGAAAAATGTTGGGTAGCATACATGTAAGTAAATTGTTCTGATTTGGATGACTATTTAGCATGTTTAGTTAATCTATGTAATACGAGCATATGGTGCGAAAATGATCATGCTATAAGTGGTGTCTTGTTTACAGAGGTAAAAGTACCATTTTTTCAATCATTTGTAAAAAACAAATGTAGACAAAACAAATTTCACTCATTTTTTGCTCTTTTATTTTGAAATGGTCATTCATGAACCTCATATACGTATTGGGTACTCCTTTTTTCATTTAGTCTGCAGAGATCTCTATATTCACATATTTGCAAAGTTATGAATTATTAATTTAACACAAGTTTATACGGTTTTACTTTCTTGCCTTGACGATTGCAATGGTAACATTTTGATATACCAAAATTTGGTAAATTTGAAGCATCATTTTTTTTCTTAAAATGCCCATGTATGATGTGCAATTTGTTCAGTAAAGACTTAGAAGCAACAGTCTCGCAAGAACAAAAAAAATCAACTTCTGTGATCATTCCTGAATTTATTTTGTAACTTATTATTATTTTTGTTACAAAAATGTTCTGTTAGGATTGAATGTTTCGTAACCATTCCAAAATTTCTTACCTGAAAAAAAGAAGTGAATAAAAATTGAAGCTCTCAACCTTTTGTGATTGTTACAGAAAGCACATGCTTGCTTAGTTTAGTAAGGGACAGATAACTTAAGTTGCGAGAGGTGGTCTTAGTCTTTTGCAAAATAAATATTTTGGCATTTAATATGTTTAAGTAAAAAACTATGATGTACAATGTATGAAATTATAATGTATTCCTCAATGATAAGTGGAATGGAAATCATCTTCTTTGAGATCAGTGAAGAAAAAACCTGTTCTGTTGTATGCATCAAAACATTGAAGAATCGTTCACAGATCAGTGCATCTCTGTACATTTCCATGTGTCTCCATACATCTACATGTGTTATGTGTTTCTATACATTTCCATGTGTCTCCATACATCTCCATGCATCTCTATACATCTCCATGTGTCTCTATACATTTCCATGCATCTCCATACATCTCCATGTGTCTCCATACATCTCCATGTGCCTTCTTACATTTTCAAGTGTTTCCATGCTCAGTGGTCTAGCTAGTTTTTGAAAATAGAGGGGCGTAGGGAAGAGGGCACTTAAATGTGTAGCATGTTTTTTTTTTAATCAAAAAGGGACATTGATCTTAGTTTTTTTAAGATTTATGTTTGCATTACGGCAGAAATATCTTCCTTCATTTTTTTCTTTTCTTGTATGTTTGTATCCTTATTACATACCTGCCCACTTTTGAAAATGAAAGTAGGACAATGTGTGAATGGACAATGTTGCATCATATTTTGCAAACTGAATAAGGTTTACTGCATTAATATATGCATGACACCCTTATTGTATTATAAAAGTTTCTCAATTGAATTGACCTAATGCCTTGTGTAAATATATACTTGTAGAAGTACATGTATATTAACTAGAATTGAATTACTAAAGTTCAGTTTTTAGTGGAGTCCGAGTTGGTCATTTACTTTTGTTACTTAGTATGTATGATTTTAGTTACTTTATGTTCTTTGTTGTGTATGTTTGTTTTCCATGTCGGGTCTTTGTCCTTGGATTACCACTATAACCTTGGTTCCCTTGATTACTCTTTCAAAGTTAACCTCCATTAATCAGTTGTGATCCTACAGGATTCTCATCTGTAAAGATTGACATGTGGATGATTTTGAACATTGTTTATAGAGATATTCTGCATTTCATTTCTAACTGTGTTTCTGCTGATTATGGGTTAGTTATTCTGTACATTTATGACACATTATAAGGTGAAATGTTGCATGAAATATAACAAATATTTGATGTTGCTCCAATTGAATTTCAAAGTCATACATAATTAAGAGAACTATTATTTCCTATAACTATTGCAATCAGAACTTTTGGAAAATATCTTGTACATATCACCCATGCAAAATAGCTTATATTTTGCATTATAGAAAAATGATGGAAATTGTCTCCCTTGGGTTTCTGATTTTATTGACTGCATTTTGATATGTTAACTTAGGTAAATACTAACTAGTTGATGTTTCAATTTTTTTTGCATTTTCACATAGCACTTCAGGCAAGCTGAGCAAATAAAAACAACAAATTTTCATGAAAATTGCTTGAAGCCTTTAGAAGTCATTTTGCAAGTATTGGAAATCCCCCCTTTTTTTATGAACAAAGTCCAAAAAACAAAAAGGAAAAATCAGAAATTCAAAACAATTGAAGAATCAATAGTATTACTGTAATGGGTGCAACCACTACTGAGTTATAGTCCCAAAACTGTGAAAACCCCCTTTCTTATGAACAACCCAACCCAAGAAAAAGGATCACAAGACAAGAATGTGTATTAGATTGTCAAAGAGTGGAACACCCTAAATAGCAGGCAGTGAACAATTAAAACCTTAGGTTTATATTAAATTTCATCAAAATTAGAAAAACTGATCACTGCTTCCCTCAGAAAAATTAATCATTTAGGATATCCCATAAGTGATTTAGGCATTCAGATGGGAAAGCAAAATAGGAATTGCACAATGGAATCATGTAATTAAAAATCTGTGAAAATTTCATTGAATTCCATTCAGCAGTTTCAGAGGAGTTGCAGATTAGAAGAAAGTCCATTCTTGGTTGACAAATGATAAAGTCCATATTTTGTATCAGGAAACCCCAAAGGCATTCAGATAGAAAAAACATATGATGTGCACAATGACATCATGTAGTAAAGAATCTGTGGAATTTTCATCAAATTCAATTCAGCGGTTTCAGAGGAGTTATGGATAAAAAGTGGGTACCCCCTTGGGCGACAAATGACAGTCTTAAGTTGCATCAGGAAACTCCAAAAGTCATTCAATTGAAAAACAAAATGGAAGGTGCACAATGGCATTATGTTATAGGATTCTGTGAAAGTTTCATCAAATTCCATTCAGTAGATTCAAAGGAGTTGAGGATGAATCTAAATTATCTCCAGTCACAAGTATATTCAAACACTAAATGTCTTCATACACATCTCCATATATTTACAAGATGTGTGGCAGCAGGAGATCTAGGTTGGTGATTCTGGGGAGGGAGGGGGCAGACCTCACCAAACAAAAAAAAAACATGCTAGTGTAGGGGGTATAAAAATGAAAATTAAAGACATGGCAAAGATCATTAGACTCTTTTTGTAACATGACTCAAATTTGACTTTCTTAAACATGCTAAAATAAATTAAATGTAAGGAAGGTTAATGTAAAAGTGAGAAAAAAAGATGATACAATACCTTCTCTCTGTCTGGAATTTCCAGGAACATTTGTGGAAAATCATAGGAAAGACCAACATTGTTGACTGTAAAATACAGAACAGACTGATTGATTATATCCTTTGAATTTCATGCAGTTTTGGACAAAGACTTTTTTTTGCATCTTTTGATTTTCGTATAGTGATTGATTGATTATTGTTGGGGTTTAATGTCCAAGCAGCAATATTTCCTTATAGTGAACATTGGCCTGTACAATCCTATGTAACAGTCCGAATATCATCCATGCAAAATATCTTATATTTTGCATTTTAGAAAAATTATGGAAATTGTTTTCCTTTGGTTTTTGATCTTGTTGACTGCATATTGCTATGTTAATTTATGTAAATATTTAAACATATTGATATTATTTAGTACTTTTCACTTTTCCACAGTTTCAAAATATTAAGCATTTTCTAGACAATAAGGATTAGGATTCAGACTTATTAATTGCTAGATATACTTTTTACATGTTTGTCCAGGGATGTGATAATCTCATTTGAGCAAAGTGTTTGATGCCAATGGTCAATTAACTGGTTTTAACAGATTTTTTACGTAGGTGTCAAGATTATAATTAAATTTCATAAAGCTGCTAATTTCTAAATGGTAACATAACTATCTTTTTATAATTTATTGGTATTTAGTTAATCCCAGTTGTCAGGGATAAGAAAGGAGAGTTCAGTTTTAGCCTTTGAACAGGCAACATGTATTTTGCCAATGAATGTCATATAAGGATTGCAGCATAAACATGTTCTCACAGTTTTCCCATATTTCTGGACTTGTACATATAGATATTTGTTAATTAATTTGTACGTAGTATTAAACTATTATTAACTATTACTGGTTATGTGTCTGATCAAAGAAACTTACTACATTAAACTATTCACCATGAGCTAGATTCCCCCATCGACCTTTAAGGACTAATCTGACCCAGGATGAGGAGGCACAAACTTAATCAAATAGGCACCAGCCCTGCATCATGCCCCTCATCCGGCGGACACAGAACTTTGCCCCGGTCAGATACTGTTGAAGATATAGTAATGTTTTTAAAATATTGAAATTATAAGGGAGGTAATTGACATTTTGAATAAACTGACACGTGCAACATGCAATTGTTTACAACCATGGTTCTACAAAATTTGGACTTAATAACTGAAAAATTTTTGTGATATTAATTGTGCAGTAGAAATTAATTATTAACCAGTGATTGGCTGTCCATAAAATGGTGATAGGTCCAATAGGGACACATTTTCTATTTGTCAATCATCATCTGGTAACCTTGATCAGCTGATTTATGACCGATAATCACTTGAGGTTTACCTGAGGTCTAATTAGGACAGGATTTAGGTAATGAAAATGACACTTCTTAATTGGCTTGGAGTACTGATAATTTATAAACTTGAGTATAATATTAAAGGGACATTCTGTTAATTGTAAATGGGCACTAAGGGGCAATTCAATAGGGGCAGAGGGGCGTGGATGTGATAGGGACAGGGTGCGGCACCCCTCCATTTTGCCCTTGCTAGGACACTGAATGCATCTCTATGCATTTCAATGTGTCTCTAACTTCTCCTTGCGTCTCCGCCAATTTCCACTTGTCAATGCATTATGTATTATAATATGTTGTGTTAGGTATATTATGTGGCTTTCAGGCATGATTTTCTGCCATTAGATAAAAGAATCCTGATCCTGTTTCAAATCTGATTTTACCATGATTTTTCTTATGCTGTACACAGTATATTTGTTTCTGATTGTGCAGGCTTGTACTTCTTGCCATCTTTGTCCTGTGGAAAGAAAACATTAAACCTGAACCATAGTGTAGAATACTATATGTACATGAACTCTAATAAAAACATAATTTCAGTTTGATTTTCATTGGCTGCTTGTTTTTTGTCCAATATGTCAATATTTAATTTTTGTTGAGATTAACTTCAAAAAAACAATTTACTATTGATAAAAATGGAATCAATTATTAAAAGTTTTGAAAACTTATCACATCTAGGCCATGTTATTATCAATTTAAATTTGTATTTACAGACCAATGTAAGTGGTAGGCAGGTCCAATAAAACAATAAAAAAAAAATCATCATTTAGTAGAAATGAAATGTTGATACTGAGGAAAGTCCAGTACAGTACATTTCAAACGCTAGTTATCTAGAGTTATTCCCCTTTCCCCAATTTTTGTATGCTCTTGGACATGTATCTGTTTCGAATTTTTTATATGAATGCTGATGATTTTTTGGTTAATTGCATAAAATCAGAGTTTTTGAATGCTAGTTAGCTTGTCTTCACTGGCATGGTTTGGTTCTAGAGATTTTTCTAGAAGTGTTGAAAAAAAAATCTGCTTTTTTGGATGTATTTAAGAACAAACTGCATAACTTTTACAAGGACATGTTTATGTTAATAAATTTAATATCTGTTTTTTTTTCAGGTTGGTGGTTGATATGGTGCAGTATCTGTTTACTCTTGTTGTCAGCTATATAAGTGCTTAAAGGTACATGTAAATAAAATATAGGTCAGGCTGCAGTAAATTTGAATATCTACATGTACATACATGTATTCATGTAGTTCTCCAAATTTTACCAGAATCTGTTGTGATATTTGATTTATGTAATACTTAAAAAAAATATATGTACTGTACAGTTACACACAAATTATTTTGGGCATAATTTATTGTGATTGTGTCATTGTTAAACATATTTTCATCTGCTTTAAAGATAACACATTTTTTATCCTCATTCTGAAGTAGGCATACTGTTACACCCTCATTCCTCTGTCTCATTTTATTTTCGCTACAGTTTTTTCAGTAGCTACTTGTCACGGTCACATGATCATATAAGTGTATCATATGGCAGGATTTCAATTCAGGTTTGGGTGACAACAACTTCCTGTTTGAGAGCTCAATTTATGGGGAACACATTTTAGTCCATACATGTATCTCTGCTTATAGTGGCAGAGCCAATGCAGGTGACTAAACATGGAAGAAATAATGAAAAGGAGGAATTCTACATGTGACAAATTTCTGGTTTCCCTTGATTGAACAAGATGGCCAAAGGTTATTTAAGCTTTTGATTGGTGAATTTTCAAAGATCAACTCTTGGAAAACTCAAGACGCCAATATTTTGAAACTTCATAGGTTTGTTGATCTCAATTCTCTCTACATATCATCCACTTCATGTGTGGCTCAGGTGGTTCAGTGGGTGGCAGGAGTGATATCAGTACAAATATAGGACTGCTTTGATTGATAAACATTTTGTTCTACTGAATAAAATGACATGACCACATAATTTCATATTCTCCAGGTGAGCAATTCAGACACATTAGAGGGTCTATTTGATCACCAACACTTATTTATTATTGTAGATCCAGAAAATGGACCAAGGCTAAAAAATAGACGAAAAAACTTAATCAAAATGAGAAGACTCAGTGCTATGTTAAAGGATAGTAGATTTAATATGGTTACTGAAGGGAGATGAAACTAGAATCTAGTATTGAAGTAAATTATATATTTGTTTTATCAAATAGGTAGCAGTGAATTATCAAATATTTTTTGAATTTCAAGGAGGTAGACCTAGGGTAAGGGACACAACTCTTACAAATCATTGGAGCATTTGTATTCAGCATTTTACATCATTCTTATGTAAGCATCCAAGTAACTTTGACAGCTTTCATTCTGTTTCAAAGGAAAGCTTGAAATTGAATATGATACAAACATATCATTGATTTCAAGAGTTATTTCCCTTACCCTAGGTCTGTCTCTGATATTTTGATTTTCACACTTTCTGACCAATGAGGGAAAAAAACTTCTTGTCTTTATAGGAGAGATTCACGATCTCCCATGCTGATTGATCTAAATACTAAGGGGAGATTGGTTGTTGAGTGATTGTGTAGCATTGTCTATAAGATATCATTGGTCGAAAGTGACATTGCGAAGTTTCTTCCATTGTTCTCCCAAAACAACTGGTGGCTTCACAGACTGACGATGTTGGGAGAATTTACAATTGGATTTTTTTTGTTTTGAAAAATCAAAATAAAACAGGATCTATAACTTTAGCTTGTTAAGTGTAAGTGTTTGTAAGAATCAGGCAAAATGGGAAAAATCAGAAACATGCATGTCAAAAACCCACCGATCTGACGATGTAATACCACTCAAGGATACTTTCTCTGATTGAAAAGTCCATTATTAAATCTCTGCATCATTGGTTTTGCCTAGAAATTAAAATTAAAAATAAAAATGAGTTTTTTTTGACAGAGTAAATATCGTCCTTTAAAAGTTCATTTTCAGTGCATTTCAATAAAATTATGACTCATCTTACCAACATAATATGGAAATCATTCTCCTATTTCCTTGATTCTGATGGTGCAAATAGTCAAACTACTCTATCAAAATGATGGGTTTTCTCAAACCGTGTTTCATGTCATTCATAAAAAAGTAAAATTCATTTATTATGCTAGTTTCCAACCCTGTTATTTAGTGAAAAGCTTGGCCAAATATCTGAATAGACTTATAGTATATTTTGGTATTAAATAGAGAACTTAACCCAGACAGAGAAATTTTTTTGAGTTGGTACATCATTAATGTGTCAAGATGACATCACATTTCTATGGAACAATAATTTCTGAAGGAATTTGGAGGTTTGTGGGTTTTTCAGCTCACAGTGCAAAGGACGTGAGCTATTGGCATCACTATGTGTCCGTCATCTGTCGTCGATGGACTTTTTCTAACATCTTCTCCTCTGAAACTACTTGATAGAATGTAAACTTTGCATGAATATTCCTTTAGGGTACTTTTAACAATCCTTATGTGGAGATTTTTGATCTGGCAAAAAACACGACTGCTGTTCCTGAAAATAGACCATAGTGGTCAAAATACAGAATTTTTCATTTCCAACTTTGAAAATCTTCTCCTTTGAAACTACTAGATGGATGGCTACAAAACTTGCCATGATTGTTATTCAGAACATTTAGAACAATCGTGGTTAAAGAGCAAACAAAAGTTTTGATGTCTAACTAAGCACATCTTTTACTGGATTTAAGCAATATCTATATTGATCTGATTATTTTCAGGTACGAATTTGATATAAATCGAACATACAATTTATTTGGAAATAGTAATCAGTTATTGAAAAAAAATCTATATTATGAATAAGATAATCTATTGATTATAAATTGGTAATTGTGAATAACTGAAATATGAATTTCAAAGCTTTACGAAAATTCTTTTAGATTTGACCCATTTATCTTGATGTTCTTTGTCATATTTTGATTATATTCAATCTTTCCAATACTTTTCTTTTGTTAGTGCATTGTTTTTACTATTGTGATGGTTTTATCAGTACAAAATAGATAAAAAATGATAGACATTAAAACTTTGTTTTATATGAGGCCAAGAAAAAAAATTATATGTCTGTTAAGGTTAAATTGGGTAAAAAAATAAGGTAGGTAGCTATAGGTAAAGTAATTTAAATATTTCAAATTATTCTATTTAGACCCTTATGGGAGGATTTTATTTTTACTGTAATAATGCTCAACTACAAAATTGTAGTTTAGTGGCATTTCATAAAAAATACCAATAAAATGTGCTAGGGTAGGCAGAAAAATAGGATATGTAGGGTAACCTTGAACAGACTTATTATTTTCTCATGCCTAAGTGAAGGACATCTTTAGTCATGGTGATTCCTACAGAAAGTTTTCGGAGCGCAAGGGGCCCTGCCCTTATTGTTGGGTCGTGTAGGTGCCCTCTACTACTTTGTCAAATTTTCCAAAATACATATTAATAGTTGCATGTTATGCCTTTAAATTTGCGTCTGTTCTGGAGTGTCCTTTTCAACTGGATTACCCTGATCTTTTTCAAAAACCTGCAGGAAATACATATGTCCATATTACACATATGAAAGAAATCTTTGTTCATTACTATTGAAATTCTATAGATGTACACAATGATTTTGTCCTCTGTTAAAGTTTGCACATAATGGTAATGCAAGCAATTCTGAATTTTTTTTAATGAAATCATTTAAAGATATGCAGTACATCGAAAACTACTGGTTTTGCTGCCTCTATTACGGCACTGCTGAATACTGACTTTTCATAGCAATGGCCATGTTGTTTAATTTTTTAAAATTTTGAACCTCCGCAATGGAGAGCAAGGCAATTTTAGTAAAAAATTAATGACGGAAATGCTGGAAACCCTTCCTTTTTTGTTTTTGTTAATTTTTTTTGACACGAGAAAAAAAATATGGTCAGCACGGAAAAAATAGGGTCTATCAGGTTACCGGAAACACAGAATTTTTTTTTTAGGCCTTAATTCCTTGCTGTCTGTAGTTATAACAATAGATTACCTTATTTGTTGCTGTGGGTTTTTCAGTTTGGTGACAATTTATTGGTGGAGCAATAGTGACTCCTCAAGTACTGTACAACAAATAACAAAAAATCAGCTGTGTGCTGATTCCTTGACATATCAGAAGCCTAGAATTGGTCTAGGTTGACATGGTTCTTTTACACAGTTGGTAGCTCTTCCAACTGAGCTTAAGTGGAACTGATAATCTGCAAGTCAAGCAAATGGACAATGGTATATATTTCATGTGTATAGTTTAAAAACAAAAAAGAGATTTTTTTCCTACTTTCAGTTTGCATGATTTATCTCCCCTTTGCAGAGTTTGTTTTCCTTTTCAGGTGGTACAAACATAATTACAGCTAGGCAAAACTCATATTGTCAAATTATTAAGTACAATTCCATGTAAGAATCATACCACCCAAATGGTAACAATGTTATGATTGATTGTGTAATTTGTAAACTTATTGTGTTTAATTTAAATTCCTCAGGGAATGTTTATGGTATATGATAGTCTTTTCAACCTCTTGAAAAAACGTTTGGGTCACAGGCCCTGGCCATGGGGAAAAATTTGTTTGTTCTGCTGGAGCTCTACCTCATGGTAGTGTATGTCATGCTTATTCGTCAGCTTAACACAAAAGTATCTATTGACAGTTTTGCCCGGAACTCAAAAACATAGCCTATAGTGAGAAAGTGTTTAAATGTAAATTTTGAAGAAATATTAAAGACTGCAATAGCTTCAAATTAATAAAAATGATGCTGAGGTGAAGGTGAGGAATTCTGGCTCATTGGAGCCTTTTGTATTAATTTGATTAGAAAAACAAGTATGGTCTGAAAATTATCATAAAGACTTCAAGAAATATATAATGGAAACTTCATTTTATCATTGTTTTACCACGAGTTGGCCATTTATGTGGCATTGTTTTACCCGGAGAGGTACCGAGACACATATCTTGCACCAAATGTTGGTCATGTGTTTATCACTTTTTTACCATGGCTCATATTAAAACTTTATTTTAACTACAATGGGGAGCTCTCTCAAATGTCAATAAATATGATGAGTCTATACCTATATATTTTATAGCCCTTTCTCATGAGATGAGATTTTTTTCAGTTTTTTTTTATTTACAGTAAGAAATAAATCATAGAAGTTCAATTGTATCATTGTTTTGTCCCAATTTCAGTCACATAGATATCAACATGATAGCCAGCTAGTGGTAAAACAATAAGGAAATCCAGTCAAGATGATTTACTTCAATTCTAAGACACAGTCTATGTGGACCAATATGACGCAAAATTATTTTGTGATGTTTGTACATGTATATTGGGTCAAACTTGTCTATGACTTTGGAATGTCTATTACATTAGTCATGTATGTATCAAAGTTTTACCATGGCTGTTGTCTAAAGACCTTTGAAGCACATTATATAAGAATAGGTATTTTATCTTATGATTACTGAAGAAGTGTTAGGTATCCTTATGTCACTTGCTGGATATTTGGACACTTTTTACACTAAGAACATTGTCGACACTATGAACGCGGGAAAAGCAACTTCTGGGCATGCTATGGGCGAGTATGAATTCTTCACAACCGTGCGTCATGAATGTTTGATGGGGAATTATTGGGCTTGGTTTATGCCAAATTTCCTGTAGTATAGTTAATAAAGTCAAAAATGAATCTGCAGCAGTCCTTGATCATCAAAAGTGTCAAAAGTATAGATTTTGGAGAGTGTATCACTCAGTACAATTTAAAAAATGGATATTATTGGTAGAGAAATGTGTCACTGATCTAGCTTTTCACCCCTAAGGCCAATTGTAGCATGGGTCTTTTACTTTCTTGATCTCACCTATTATAAAAGCTTGTGGTAGCTATCACATTGCCTCTTGAAAACAACTGCTGTGATTCTAGCCATACTATTTACTTTCTTTGATGTGTTATTGGGAAAATGACCAAGGCAATGATATCTAATCCTTTAGAATGACCGGAGTGTCTAATTTGTTTATTTACATATATATGGCATCTGTCAGTCCCTCAGGATATTTCTGTTTTTATTCATGGATAATTCTTTATTTTTATGTGTGTGATGATGTTTGTACATTTTAAGTACTCTTGTCCTCATTATTGACCTTCAAGTTAATCTTTAGATCTTGCAGGGATTAATGAAAATCAACAAGCATAATTAAATGTAATTAAACACAATTTTTGATGTCCATGTAATGGAAATTAATTTAAAAATTGATGAGATCAAGTTGAAATGGAAGTGTTATGGAATGGATAATTGCATATATAGAATAGTACAGATTGGAGAGCAGTGTAAGTAAATAACCCAAAACATACAGTCAATCACCACCTATATTCAGCAATAACTTGTCTAAAAAGACGATTATTGAAATACCCCTGTGGAGTGTATTCTATGTAAAATTAACCTGCATATAAAGACCACCTGTCTTATGTGACCATTACTTTGCTCTCCCTCGGAATGTCAGTTTTGACTGTTACTTAATTAAACAGGCAAACAAAACACAAATTAAATAGAAATATATTAAGTCGTTTTAAGAAAATAAAATGTCGTTGAAATGTTGAAAAAGTTATGAAATTAAGATTTATAATGAAATATAACATTTGTTTAAAGTTTTCTATATATTTCATTATATCAGACTTTCACCTGCCCTTAAATGTTGGATCGTTATTCTCAGAAAGGCTCGGTTCACCCACACAAATTATAACTTACATATATTCTACGTTTCAATCATTAGTTGTTTATTTTCCCTAGAAAGGTCTGAAAGACTATGTAAAATTTAATTTTTGAACAAGGGGAATTTTTAAGCGATAAATTACTTCTTTAATTTCTATTATTTCAAGAAAGAATATTTAAAGTCGAAAATAATCAATAAGTTGTTGGGTGCTGTAAGGATAAAATGAACTGAAATAAAAGGAATGAATAGCAAAAAGCCAAAATAAAGTGGAATTTACTGTATACAATGAAATATAATGTTATATACTTACTTACATTGCTGTCACCGGATTACAATCAATTTGACGAAAAAAATAATTTTGCGACAAAACATTGTGAATATTGATTGAAAGGCGTAAAAAGACTTGATGGGGGAGAGATTTTTACCTGGCCTGTAAGAGGATCATGCATGGAGATTAAGTGTTAATTAAATACGACAGCAATGGTTGATCGTGATTTCAGTCTTACTGCCATGGATCCGTACAGAGCTAGTTATTTGGGTAAGAAATGAAACAGTTAATTTACATTGATTCTGGTATTTTTCTTATTTTCTGACCTGTAATTAATGTCCAGATTTTTTTTCTGATTTAGTTTATGTAATTGTTTAAAAAAAAAAAAACATTTCTGGCCAATAGGCCAATAAAAAAGTCATTGTTCTATTCTGGTTTTGTTTCATTAGGGGTAGTGGGTATTATGCTTAGGCAGTAGGTCTAACGCAGTGCATGTAATTAAGTAGGTATTATGCTTTGGGCATTTGGTATGTTTCAGACAGTGGGTATTGCATATGTATGTTTTGGGCAGTGGGCATTACATATGTATGTTTTTGGCATAGGTATTACATGTACATATTTGGGGCATTGGGTATTTAATTTATCTTTGAGGCATTGTATATAATGTAAAGTGTTGGACATTAACTACCCATCAAATTAGGTGTTAAGTTTTTTTTGTTATGTAATAGAATCAGGAAATCCTGGTTCTGAGATTTTTTTTAATGTAAACTGGACATGTGTGATTTTAAGAATCATCATAGAAGTTAATAGAGAGTTGGATACTAACAATTTCTACAATTTTTACCCTGTTATTTGGTTCATTAGGTGTGCACCCCTTTGAGAGATCCAATTCCTGTTTTTAAGTTTCTTTCTAGTTAAGAATCATGCAAAATGTGATAAATGTGATAAATGGAAAGCCTACATATTTCTATTTTTGATATTTTGTTTAAATTGTTATTGTAAACAGATATTAACATGTGGCTTTTCATATAATAGTTACTATTTTTTTTCCATAGGTGACAATAGTGAAACTTTTGAAAAATTCACATCTTTAAAACAATGACGGAGCTATAAATTGACTTTTTTCCAGTAATATCTTCATTTCTCTGACTAAAATTGTGATCAAAGTCATAGCAAAACCGTCTCGATTCTTTGGTATTTTAAGCAGATGATGTTTGGGTGGTAGTTTCCCCTTTTTCTTCGAATGGCACAGAAATTTTAAAAAAATTCATAATTTTTATATAAAATGGTTTTCAAAAAATATAATGCAATTTTTTAAAAGTATAATAATGTTAGAGCCTGGAATTAATAAGACATATTGGATATCAGCACAATTTGTCCAATCACTGTGTTGGAAGTATTTACTTAAGTAGGGTACACAAAAGGCCAACCTAAAATAATGAGAAATAGTACCGTTCTACCTATAACCCCAGCTTTTAGCAGATAATAATTATATAGTATATGTTCTGTAGAATCCAAATTAAGGGAGACAACTCTGTAAATGACACTAAAATGCTATAGAAACTGTTAGATTATCTCCTAAGAGCAGACAGAGTAATTATACATCTCTTTATATAGACCTAAAAACAATTTAATAATAAGAATAAAAATTTGTAGCCTTTATAACATATTACAGAATTTTTATGATTCTTAAAAAAACTACTACATAACTTGTAAAGAAACAGTATTGGTGAATTTCAAAAATTTGTCCTTAAAAAAAACACTCCCATCATCACGACCTTTTGACATTTAAAGTAAGTTGAGTGTCACTATTAAAATGCTGGATATGCAGAAAATATGTTGGTTGGAAACCTCCTGTTTTGTGGTTTTCATGCTCCCTGTTTTTAGTGGAGTCCGAGTTGCTTATTTACTTTTGTTACTTTGTATGTATTGTTTTACTTACTTTATGTTCTTTGTTGTAATTGTCTGTTTTTCATATCTGGTCTTTGTCTCTGGATTACATTCTTTTGATTTCCTCTAGAATCTTGGTTCCCTTGATTACTCTTCCATGTCTGGTCTTTGTCCCTGGATTACATTCTTCTGATTTCTGCTAGAACCTTGGTTCCCTTGATTACTTTTTCAGGTCCTGACCAAAATTTCAAATATTCTCCCATTCTTAGCTTCAAGGCTTGCATTGTGTTGGGCAAATAGGTTGAACTGTTGCTTTTATGTGCTGGTATTTGTCCACATAACAATGGCATATTAACTGCAACATTTGACACACATTTTCAGATGAACTTTTCAAATTTTTTTTGTAACTGAGTTTTTTGTTTTAATGTCCCTCATGACTACCCTTGTGGTTAGATCTTTTAGTATAACAATTTCTCCTTCAAAATCTTTGAAAAAAAATTTGATTGGGTTATCAAAAAGATTGTCTAAAGGTTTGACTGAGCAGGGGCCCACTTAATAATGGCCCGTAACATTTGATTTGGGCTACTACAATTTCTTCTGTGATTGTAAAGAACTATACATTAGTTTCCAGAATATAAGCTGTAGGTTACAAAGCCAAAATTTAAGTTAAAGTTGACATCTGAATGGAAGTTAGAATGTTATGTATGTTTTTTTAAGTTATATGTAGTGACTTAAAGGAGTTAGTGACTCTTGCCAGATTTTTTTCCCCAGTTTTTTTTTTTTATCCAGTAGAATTCACCAACTCATTGTTTACTTTAGTATATAATGTTCGGTTTGTTATTTACTGAAACAGTAAAAATGAAAAAGAAATATATAAAAAGCATTAGAAATATTATATGAAGGAGAATAACTCTTATAACATAGCTGATTTGGGAGGAAACTTTTAACATATATTCTGAGTCCCTCACTTTGATACACATAAATCTCTTTGAAACATAATGAGTTAATATTACATTGGAACAAAACAATTGATGGGATGAGATTTTGTCTTTGCCACCTATTTCACAAACATTACATGTTTTTAGGACAGTCTTTTAAATAGATTGATATTGAATAGGCATTTTTTTAAAATGATTTCCGAGTAAGAATAGATAAGGCCAAAATAAAAAAAAATATCTTAGATTCTCATCCTCCTCATTACCCAATTTTTTCATCCTTCCTGAAATTTTTTATTTGATTTATTCTACCGAATTAGGTCATTTTCTTTTCAAATTGACAGCATTTTTTACTTAAATTGATAAGAAATAAAAAATAAAATTTGCCTGCCAGCCCCTAATTTTAAAAAATGATGGATGAGAATCTCAGAACTTTGTAATGATTGCCTAAATTTAATTTTTTTTACGTTCTGTTTGAGCAACCAAAATGCATTTACTGCAAATATATGTTGATGATATATTGTCACTGACAGTATGAACATTGAATCCTGTGTAAACCAAATACATTTTGGACTGTAGAGTTTGTCTGGTTTAGACAGATGCTTGTTTTACCCAGGTTTAAACTGAAATGACGAGACTTTAAAAAAGTGTCTGGTTTAGACAGGTGTTTGTTTTACTCAGGTTCAAACTGAAATTACGAGACTTTAAAATATTGTCTGGTTTAGACAGGTATTTGAATTATTCAGGGTTTGGCTTTGACAAATTTTACTGCAGAACACCGTGGATTGGTTTGTTTAATCTGTTTTTAGTAACATCACATTTTGGGGGACCACTAGCTAGAGGGAAAGAAATGTAATAAATATGTCCATTTAGAATTCAACTACATGTATGTTGTTTTTATTTCTAGTCAGTACACTGTTTTTTAAAGTAAGAAAGGAATTTTTGTTTTCCCTTTAGCTGTTAGTCAAGTTGAGCATGTCTTTTTTTTTTAGCTCAATTGCCTTGAAAATATAAATAAAAAAACATCTGTTCATGCATCCATATATTAGTAAGATGCCCTGCTTAAGAAATGTCTGATAATATGAATTAATAAAGGCAATAAAGGTCATAAAACTATATACAAGCAGAATGTTATAGACTACAAATGAATTCTAGGGCAATTATCCTTTTATATTTTTAATAGGCCATTTTCAGTTATTTGCCTTACTGATAAGAGAGTTGTGGGTGTGAATTGGCAATATATTTTGTTCCCAGTAAATAAATGATTTGGTTATTAGTACCCTACTGGCAACTTATGCCAGAAGTTGTTTTAGGTTTGATAGAATTCTGAAAATTAATATGACTTTCCTTCTTCACCTTGAATAGCTCTTCAAAAGTCATTATTGGTTGTCAGACTACTCCTTGTTATTGCCCTTGAAAGGTGAAAATGACGGTTTTTGCAGTTTTTAGCTGATATCTTGGAAACTATATTACATAAGAAAAAACTGTCTATTGATGAATTGATCTTTATGATAAGGTCTACATCAGGTAGAAGTTGTTTGATGACTCATTATTAGAGTAATTGCCCTTTAAAGGTGAAAAATAATGATTTTTGCAGTTTTCAACTGACATTCTGAAAACTATAATACTAGTAGATAGGAAAAAATTGTTTGTTGCAGGGTTTTAGCTAGGATTTTGAGGGCTTTAGCCACTTTTGGATAAAACATGAACGACATATTATTGGCAGCAGAATTTTGTAAATAGTCAATAGTATCATAAACTAAAGACATAAACACGCTTAACATATTCATTTTAAGTTTACAGATACAGGCATAACAAAAAATACAATAAATGTTCCAACAAAATAACCGTTATTTTCTATAACAAAACATGTGTTACATAAGAAAATAAAATAGTTACTATTAGAAAAATAGATTTTTTACATCGTGACAAAACTTTGATGCATTCAGTTTGAAAATAGCTACTATTTGACATAAGCTACTATTATGGTATGATCTGACACTCAACTAATAAGAGAAAATCCTCCTGTCCTTTGCCAAACACCACACCTCAAAAGCCCTCTTCAACCTAAAACTCCTCAAATCAGAAGGATAGAGACAGATCTTTAGAAGAGAATAGACTGATGAAACCTTGAGCCTGTTCCTAAGGTAGGTCTTGATCAGATTGTACCTACTAAATCCCCTCTCAGTCACCAGCAGAAACTAGACTGATAGAAAGTAACTTGGCCACATTGGCATAGTCAACTTTAGAATTTTGAAATCTGTAAGTGGTTGCTCTGTGATGTCTGACTGCTGGTTGTTAATATCATAGTAACCTTTGATCATTAGTCAAAGTTGGTAATCATTGTGATATCATTTCAAGAATGAAAACCAATACATTTGGCTGGTTATTTATGTCAACTACTGCAATCTTAATTAAGTGGAGTTGTTTATTTAATTGAGCAGTGTACTCTTGCTCATAATCCAAGCAAACTTTGATATTTCCGAAATGGACAATGATTAAAATGATTGGTGATTATATTATCTTTTGTGTTCCTAATGATCAGAAGATTAATAAATTGTTATTTTAAAGGATTATTAATGATGCATTTATCAGGGATGCCAGGTTAACAACAATAGAATGTATTTCACACCTGGTTGACCAGGTAATTACCAAGTGTAGGGTTGTAAACTTGTCAGAGTGTAAGGCCAGGTGAAAATGTGATTTTCAATTGACAGTTTTCATCATTATTTATATTCAAGGTGATGAAAATTGATCTGAAATACTTTTTGTATGGATTTTTTTTTATACACTTTTCAAATTTGAAGTGATGTAAATGATTTAAAAAAATTTCACCATTTATGAAATGACCAGTGCTAGCTAAATCACTGTGTTGATGTCATTATCTTTATGATAAGGTCTACAAAATTATCCATCAAGTCAAAATTGTCTGACAACTTCTTGTTAGAGTTATTGCCCTTGAATGGTGAAAAATGATGGTTTTTCCAGTTTTCAGCTAATATCTTGAAAACTGCAGTAGATAGGAAAAACATTCAATTGATGAAATGATTCTTATGATGAGGCCTACAAAAGTCACCTTCGGTTTGAAGTTGTTTCATGACTCATTATTAGAGTTATTGCCCTTGAAAGGTGAAAAATTTTTTTGCAACTAACATCTTGAAAACTATAATAACTAGGAAAAAAACTTTCTGTTGATGAAATGATTCTTATGATATGGTCTACTTAAGTCTCCATCTAGTCGAAATTGTCTAACGACTATTTGTGTCAGTTCTTACCCTTGAAAGGTGAAAATGATGGTTTTTGCAGTTTTCAGCCAATACATGTATCTTGAAACAGTAATCAGGGGAATCTAGTTCTAGAAGAAATCAAAAGACTGTAATCAAGGGACAAAGACAAAGGGACCTGACATGGAAAACAGACATGCACAACAAAGAACATTAAATAACCAAATAATATATACAAAGTTACAAAAGTAAATGAGCAACTCAAAAACCACTAAAAACTGGGAGCATGAAAACTATAATTGTTATAAAAAGTCATTTGATCAAATGATCTTTATCATAAGGCCTACAAAAGATTCTTTAGATGGAAGTTGTCAGGTGACTCCTTGTTAGAGTTATTGCCCTTGAAAGACCTAAAATTGCACTTTTTGGCCAGTATCTTCGAAACTATGATATATGAAAAAAACAACTTTTATTTGATGAAATAATTCTGATGATAATGCCTACTAAAGCCCAATGGGTCATCAAAATTGTAAGATGACTCTTTGTTAGAGTTTTTGTTCTTGAAGGGTAAAAATTGAACCTGGTGAGCGATTGAGGCTCAAGGGAGCCTCTAGTTCAATTTTGTTGTTGGAAGAAATTAGAAAAAGTGTGTTTTACATTTTAAGTCATGATTTATCAGATTTCTCTGATTTAGATAGTTAAATGACACGAAAAGCTGAAAATATCAGGATTTATTTATCTGATACTCCACTCTAACGTAGAAAGTTTAATCAGTCATACAATGGCTTATTAAATATTGAATTAAAATTCATTAAGTTAGCCGACTTTATTCTTCCCTTGCTACTGGCTGAATAGTACTTACCAAAGATTCTTTAAATGTGAAAAAAATGAGGCAGATGGGTCATCCATTCTTCACTACTACTGATATGAACTACATGGTAATAAACATCAATGATCTTGAGGAGTCAGTTTTTGATGAACGATTTTAAAGTTTACTGGTGACTGTCCTCAATAGTGTCTGTTAACAGTTACCTGCATCTCTAATCAAATTTGAGTTATTGTCCTTGAAAGGCAATAAATTGCAACTTTGTGCAATATCTCAGAAACTATGATTGATGAAAAAAAAAAGTTTTATTTGAAGAAATGGCGTACTAAAATCCAATGGGTCATCAGAGTTATAGGATGACTCCTTGTTATCTTGAGGTGTCAATTGTGGATGTGATTAACCTCAGTCTAACCTCAGTTTAACCTCAGTCCTCAATTGAATCTGTAAACAGTTACCTTTGTCTGCCTTTCTTATAAAATTTGATGACTCTAAATCTTCAAATACAGTTGTTTACAGTTGTCCCATTCTTACGTTAAATGATTCATGAAACCTTAAAAAAAATGTGATGCATGCATAAAATTCTTAAATGTAACAGTCTTTATTCTGTCAAACTGATGCCCTGACAAAATAAGCTATCGAAATTCCGAACAAATTTAGATTTTTTTTGTGAATTGCTTTGCATTTTGATAACAGAGATAACCAGAAATATTAGGATGGTGGTCTATGGAAAATTAAACCAAGAGTCTATTTAATTGTCAGTTCCTGTAAGAATCAGGCAGTGGGTGAAATATGGTATGAAAAAAACCTGTCATTTTGAGAGTATAATTTTACTGTTTGTACCATCTGAATCAAGAAAAACAGACAATATTTTCCATATCATGCTGGACCATTGAGTTACAATTTCATTGAAATGCACTGAAAATGTACATATTAAGACAGAAAACACTGTCAAAAACCTCATTTTTCCAACATTCTATTGGAAAATATCTGAGCAAAGCCAGTGATGTAGAGATTAAAGTGTTATTTTTAAATAGATTAAGTATCCTTGAGTGATATTACATTGTTAGATTGGTGGGTTTTTGACATGCATTTTCTTATTTTTCCCATTTTGCCTGATTCTTAAAAACACTTACACGTATATATAACATGATGGCTATTGCAATGCGATTTTTATTTGTTTAATTTTTTTATGTACAAAATGTATCAGCTGGTCCATATAATGTTACAGTTGTACCTCTATGTGTTGAACTCAGTGGAGTCGAAATGGTACATGACAAAATGTACAAATTAACAGACAGATGTAATATAATTTTTTCCATTTTAAGCTTGTGATTAAAAATGTGTGTTTTCAGCTTCCTACAGATTTAATGGGAGAAATATATTCTCGTCCAATGCTTTCAGGGATATTACAACATTTCTCCACTTTTGACAGTAAAATTTAAGATGCAACCCACTCCATGAAGCTCAGTGGTTGAAATCTATAATTTAAGTATGTTGAGTGGAGAAATTTTGTAATCCCTGAAAGACTGAAAGAAAATCTATGTATTTAATGGAAGTTCATATAAATAGTTGGTCCTGTCTGACAATTGTCTTGCATGATTTGTTCAGGCCCAACAATATTTTTGAATTTTTTCAATAGATAGAGAAAGAGATGGGACTGACAGGATTTTTTTTTTTTTTTGAAGGACCAAATTGGGCAATAAGTTTTTTGCGAAGTCTGGTATTTACAGTAAACATGATCAAGGCTCATTTCAAGGGACCATACTACACATAAGGAGCAGATAGTTGGGCCTGAATTGCCATTACAATACGGCATGGTCAAGTATTCTGTGAATACTTTTCCCTAATTCAAGGTGATACGAACTGTGGTGTACAGTTTCTGAAGCAATCCAGGGATTGTGCTGGGCTTCGCCAATGTTGCCATTTGCGATTTTGTATTTGATCTGGCAACAAAAATTATCTTGGTGCCTAGGTTAATTGACAGGAAGTTTGTCTGTAATGGATATTCTCTCCAATTAAACAATTATGTTGACACCTGGTCAGAGTTAATTGACCATAACCAATTTATGATTGAAGCCAATTAGATATAATCAGACCAGGTGACCGTGACACACAATATCCTCATGGGAGGTGTCAATTAGATGTAAATATATTTTTGAGCCAAACAAAACTCTCATCATCTTGTCAAAGGAAACACAATTGTGACCATTTGCACGTGGCTGCATACAAGCTTCACAGCCCCGTTAATCCATATGATACATTCAGAAACAGATTTACCTTATAATGGAAGAAATTAAATCCAATTAACAATGATTATCCCAACAGGAAGTGTCATAAGAACTCCCAAATGCAAGAATAGATGACATTTGTTTACACCTTTGCCATGTGGCTTTTTTGGCGGGAAAATCATTAAACAAATGGGGATTCCCAAAATCTAATAAAAAGGAAATACTAAAGGCATTAAGTCATAATATTCAGATCAAGCAAGAGTACAAAAGATCAAGAAATAATTAAAAAAAGGACACAATTAATGGTGACTGGTGTGCTAGAAATTTTATCACTTGAAAAAAGAATCAAATTTGTTGAAAAATTTATAAATGAAATATTGAAATATTTAGGATAAATATAATTAAACCATAAAGGACAAAGGTCAACTTGATAAATAAAACACCTGTTTCTTGAGTACATGTTGTACTTTATTATTTTAAAAAGTGACTAATGGTTTTAGATTCTAACTAAGACTTGACCTAAAAACCAGCATTATACCTGCATCAAGAGTGACTCTTGGGTACATGTCATGAATGAAGGGGTTATTTTGATGAATTGATAAAGAAACTCATCAGTGGACTCAATACTGTCATATTTAAAAAAAAATAGAATAATTTTTATGAGTTATGAGTACTTCTTGTATACAACTAATATTTTGATTATGATCTTCCTACATATTTGATTTTAATGCTGCTGATGAGAGGTTACTCCTTGAAACACACGTACAGCATATTGAAATCTACAATATATAAAACTGGTATTTTTTTTATTTTAAAATTGTTTGGCACCAATTTTGGTTTTAATTTCTGAAAATTGGTGAAAAGAATTGGCAGCTGGTGATTTTTCTGGTGACAGAATTTTGGAAGCCAGAGCAACCCCTGCAATCCACACAACTATTTTATTTTTGATGACCACTGACTGATCGATCATTGACGGACCGATAACCGATGACCAGTGACCGATCTGATCACAGTTTTGTTATGTATAATGACGGATATGATTGGTTCTTGTTAATCTCCACTGGAATGAAACCAATATACTACCATATGAAACTTATCTTTAAGTTAAGATATTAAATCCACATATTGTATTTTGTTTAAAAATAAAAAAAATGTAAAATAAAATTTAATGTTTATGTCTGTTGCATGTAAAAATTGACAGACAAAACAATGGAATCCTTAAAATGAATTGACCACTCTGTGGTCACATGATGTGATTACCTGGTATAATAGATCATTTTGACAGATTGATTACTGATCAGAAACTGGGATCAATGATCAATCAACATTTTAGGTGCATGGATCGGTTGAGGTCCTGGACTAAGGTGTTTTTGAAGTATTTCAAGTTGAGCATTGTTTTAAGACTATCCCTGGCAGTGATCCCATTTATAAAAACACATATATACTATTGCTCTTCCTTTTTTGTAGACTACAACCTGTTTGACAACAATATTGTGTTACCTTCACCACTGACCTCTGAACTATACCCTCCCGACATGGAGATAGCAACTCACATACCAGCCAAGAAACGGAAGAACTGCTCACTAGTTTCAGAGTAAGTATTCTTTGAAAAATTAAACCTGTACTGAGAAATTGGAAGGTTTAAAATGTTGGTCTGTAATAATAGTGTAGAATTTTAAACTTTGCCTTATGGCAATTTTAAGCTGCCTGTTTGTGTTGCAATATATGGGAAGCAATTGACTTTAATGAAAGTGGAAGGTTTAACACTTTAAAACCTGGTTTAACCACTGTAACCATTAGAAATGCCTCATTAGGACCTTTGTGGTTGTTTCCAACTTTCTGACCTTTGCCTTGATAATGCCATTGGTTATATTGACTTACCTTTTTGCCTATTGCCCTTGACTTTGCCTAGCGATTATCTGTTGGGTAATTTTAATTGTTTTTACACCTTTTTTTTTATCAATTTTAAGGTTTTTGAAAATTTGAAATCAACCATTTTTGTTCCTTGTGTCACAAAATATACATAAGTATATTTTTTTTATCTCCGATTTAAACTTTTTTTGTAGTTCATCGTTCCGTGATTTTGAGGAAGAAGAGGAATTGATAGATTCGGGAGATGCCAGATTTTCAAGGTGAGTGTTGATAATGGTATTTTTTCTTCTTTTTGAAACACAAAGGCAATTCGAAATTTTGGGATATTGAGGTGACACCTTGTAAATGCCTTCAGTTAACATTTTTTGAACCATGATTGTTAATTCAACATTTGTATCAACTGTCTTCTTTGCATATTAAAATTTTCTTATAAGAGTTAGTCCTAGGCATTTTGTATATTGTTTTGGTTATTTAGAAATATTTTCTCTGGGTAAATGAGCATATGAATTTACTGTTACATAATAGCTCAGTTAATTTGAATTCGATTAACCAATCATATGAAGTCACACCATAAGAAGAATATGTGGAAATCTTGGAAAAGACAATAGAATTCAGGAGACATCCCAAGATGTAGAGGGCCTTAAACAGTCCTGTACGGACCCCCTCCTATCCCTTGAAGTTCATCAAAATGTTAAGTTTGTATCTGTAATGTCGTGAAATAAATCATTAATTCAACACACCACTTCTTGGTTATCACAAAGTTACTTTTATAACCTGACACACAAAGTGCTGAGATATTATTTGATAGCCCTCAAAATGTACTGTGTCTGTTCTTCTTTCTTTCTGTCTTTCTGTTCCCAGATGATATCTTGAGAACGAATCAATTTTTTTTTTTGCACAGTTGTTTAGTACCATAAAATACAAATCGAGTTCAGTTTTCAATAAAATTCAAAGTGTAGTTTTCGAGTGAAGACATTTTTTTAACATTTTGCCATCCCCCTTTTTTCATCATTAATTGACGGAGTATCATAGTATGATTCATTTATGCCCTATTTTCTGCCATGAAGTTTGTTCACTTATATGATCTTTTTTCACTGTAAATTGGCTTGATATTTGATATGTGTTACTGACAAATTAAGATAAGACATCTCTCGTGTTGTCGTGACAGTTGTAAGGTTCCATTAAGTAATGGAACACCACTTCCAATTTCTCCGTACACAGGAGATGCATTGGAATGTCTCATTTAATATCATAAGTATGACTCCATGATGATATCAGCCTGCTAGATTAAAGTTTATTCTGCATATTTTTCTACAAAATGTATTTTCTTACTGTGTTATTTGGCAATGTGATATGAACTTTCTTCATTTGTTTAATAAGGAAGGATTGGCTAATAGCATTCTGAAATTGTCTTCCTTATAAATGTTATAACAGAGAGAAATTTAATTAAAATATACAGTAAATAAAAGAAGAAATAGATGTATAGATTGTGAAGCTTGTAAACTAAATTGGAATTAAAATATAAGTCTGAATTGAACACCTTTAAGAAGCGCATGACAATTTGTTTCTTTAAAACAACTGTCTTAATTGCCTACAGTTGAGTTTATTTAAGAAATAAATTGTCCTTTGCTAATGTGAATGCTTATATACAGGGTTTTAGCTAGGATTTTGAGGGCTTTAGTCACTTTTGGATAAAGCACGAATGACATATTATGGGCAGCAGAATTTTGTAAATAGTCAATAGTATCATAAACTAAAGACATAAATACTCTTAATATATTTTTTTTTATTTTAAGTTTACAGATACAGACATAACAATAAATATAATAAATGTTACAATAAAATAACTGTTATTTTCTATAAGAAACCGTGTGTTACTTAACAAAATAAAATAGTTACTATTAGAAAAATAGTAAAATAGAAAACTTTTTTACATCATAACAAAGCTTCAATGCATTCAGTTTAAAAATAGCTACTATTTGACAAAAGCTATTATGGTATGACCTGACACTCAACAAATAAGAGAAAATCCTCCTGTCCGTTGCCAAACACCACACCTCAAAAGCCCTCTTCAACCTAAAACTCCTCAAATCAGAAGGATGGAAACAGATCTTAGAAGAGAATTGATTGATGAAACCTTGAGCCTGTCCTAAGGTAGGTCTTCATCAGACAGTACCTACTAAATCCCCTCTCAGTCACCAGAAGATAACACAGAAACTACACAACCAAATGTGCCACATATGATAATCATATGGTGCTCGATTCATATGATAATCATATGAAAATCATTTGATATTTATCATGTGGTAGTCATATGTTTATCATATGATTCTCATATGATAATATGGCTTGAAAACATATGATAATCATTTGTTTGTGAAAAGCATGTGATTATCACATGATAACCATGTGATTATCATGTTATATGAAACATATGATTATCATATGGTGCTCGATTCATATGATAATCATATGATGCAAACCATATGATTCTCATGTGTGGCACATTTGCCTGTGTAGACAGATAGAAAGAAGATTGGCCACATTGGCATAGCCAACTGTAGAATGTTGCACTCTTTAAGCGGTTGCTGCGTGATATCTTACAACTGGGTAGTAATTTTTTAGTGACCTTTGATCCCAGATCATGAGTAGAATTGAAGATGTCGTAATTATTTGATTTCGTTTCAAGAAGAAAAGAGAACTGTAAAATAAAAATTTATCGTTGATTTATACTTCCTAACTGTCCACTGTTGTGTTAAGATTAATTGAAATCCATGAGATGACCAGTCACACATCGGAGGCAGTTTTTGTGTGCATTTAAATTTAAAAAAATAGATGGCTGGATATATGTTGTGAGGTTCTTGAAGGGTTTGTTTTTAAAATAAGGATACATATATAAGTTATATTTTAAACGTACTTAAAAGCAGAAATGTCTTGAGTCAACTCGAAGCTTTTTTCGGCGGTTGAAAACGACCAGCTTAAGTTGAATGAGAACCTTGGGATATCTTTGTGGTCCTAATGATCAAAGGATTGATAACTTGTTGTTATTTTAAAGGATTATTAATGATGCACATATCAGGGATGCCAAGTTAATAACAATAGAATGTATTTCACACCTGGTTGACCAGATAATTATCAAGCTTGGTGTCATAAACTTGTCAGAGCGTAAGGCCAGGTGAAATTATCTAACTTTTGATTGACAGTTTTTAACAACATTTTTATTTAAGGTGATGAAAATTTATCTGAAATACTTTTTGAATGGATTTTTTTTTATACACTTTTCACATTTTAAGTGACCAAAATGATCTAAAACATTTTCGTCATTTATGAAATCCTGTAGTAAATGGTGAAAATGATGATCGCTAAATCTCTGTAATATATAACTTCACTGTCCAAATATCTCTCCATCCAACTGTATGAAATTGCTTACTGTCACATAAATAAACATAATTAAGTTAGGATTACAGGTCTTTTTTATAGCCCCTTTTTTCATACTAAGTTTTGCTCAGCATACACTCAGTCAAGCTTACCACAATTCATTGAGATGCAACTCCTCCTAATCTGCTCAAGGGATTTTGTTGAAATTTTATGGATTGTTATACAAGTCAATTCAAATGGTAGATTTTGATTCAACCTTCACAACAGGTATTGGACATGTGGGAGGATTTATTTAATTAAAAAAAAAAAATACCAGATTGTGCTAGCCTGATTTTAGCTATTTGAATTATAGCTATGGTCTTAATCCATAGCAACATCAGTTTCAGAGAGAACACATCATTGTAGTCACCAAGAAATGAAAGATTTGTATGTATTTGTATAATACCTCAATACTTAAACTAGAAACTAGAAACTAATGCGAAAAAAATCCAGATTTTGAAATTGTCACCTAAGGTTTTGCTTTTCCGACGGCAGCGACAGTGTCCAGAAACTTGATGTTAAGTTTTCTGACAAGTTCATATAAACATGTACCTTTTATGCTAGGTCAATGATATTTGGTGTACAGATGCATTACCATCATTGCATCACTACACATATACCCCTGCAGTCGTGGTCTATTAACTTAGAAAATTTAATGTTTAAGTTAAATGTTAAGTTTTCTGATAATTTCATTTCAAGATGAACCCCTTGTGCTACGTCAATGATATATTGTGTACAGATGCATAACCATCATTGCATCACACATTCATGCCAATTTTACACATATACCCCCTCCACAGTCATGGTCTGTTTACTTAGAAAATTAAATGTTGAAGTTAAATGATAATTTTTCTGATAAGTTCATTTAAATATGAACCCCTTTTGCTTAGTCAATGTTATTTGGTGTACAGATGCATTACCATCATTGCATCACAAATTCATGCCAATTTCATGCATATACCCCTACAGCCTTTGTTTGTTGACTTAGAGAATTTAATGTTAAAATTTAACATTAAGGTTTCTTATAGTTCATGTAGACATTTTTATTTAAATTCCATCCACTGTATGAGTCGAAGCGATTTACAGTGCTCCCTCCCTATAAGCCCCTCTTTAATGGTGTTCCCTCTTTTATTGCCATAAATTTCTTAAGTCGGCTTTTCCTAAAGTTATATAGATTGTTTACAATTTATTGCCTTGATATATCCCCAACCTCTGGTACTGCCATAATTAAAGCTTGTCCAAACCATGGTGATGTAACCAGAATACACTGTATTATTTGTTCACTGATTCTTCGTTCTTTTCTGGTTCTCCTTTCTTTGCATTTACTTTTGTTTGGAGGAAACTAAAAAGGGAACTTAATTGATCTCAATGAAGTTTGTTCATCCATCTGTCGCAGAGTGCATTTTGTAATTGTAAAATAAAAATAATAATTTTGTAATTTCATATTATTGTACAAAATATGAAAGCAACACAAAAAATGATATTTAACAAACACACCATTACTGAACAGGCAAGACTTATCTCTTTGATAACAGTTCATTTTAATTTTTGTCAATTTTTTTAGGGTGGGAGGGTATGAAAATCTAATAATTAAATTTATTTGGCTGAAGAACATGATGTGCATGAAAAATGATGAGTATTGTCGGAGGACTTCATTTAACTTCATTTGAACTAGTATAATCCCCTTGTGAGATAGCACAAAGCATTTTTTTGTTTTGAACTAGTATAATCCCCTTGTGAGATAGCACAAAGCATTTCTTGTTTTGAACTAGTATAATCCCCTTGTGAGATAGCTCAAAGCACTTCTTGTTTTGAACTAGTATAATCCCCTTGTGAGATAGCACAAAGCATTTCTTGTTTTGAACTAGTATAATCCCCTTGTGAGATAGCACAAAGCATTTCTTGTTTTGAACCAGTATATATTCATGTGAGATAGCACAAAGCATTTCTTGTTTTGAACCAGTATATATTCATGTGAGATAGCACAAAGCATTTCTTGTTTTGAACCAGGATATATCCTTGTGAGATAGCGCAAAGCATTTCTTGTTTTGATTTATAGAAGCTTAGTCCATGTCTGATTTCTTGATTGTTTTATGAAATGACAAAATGAGGGTCTTGACGAAGGATATCCAGTTGTTATGGTTACACGAGGCCTTGCTATAAAATCAAAATTTCTTTTATTCAAATTTTGTTCATGTCACACTGATTCAAGTTACCAGGGGACACATGACATAATAATTATTTCAGCAATATCTGAATTTGATAATCTTTAAGCAATGACTGTTTGAATAGCAACCAATCAGATTAGATTCCTGCAAATGTAACGGGTATGAATTACACAAACTATGCAATCAATTACCTACTGATATAATGCTTTTCTTTTATTCCACTCACACAGAAAGTTAAGATGTCAAAGTTAATATTGTTCAATGAATGTATGGCATCCTTTATAGAAATAAATCTCATTTTTCTTGAAGCCTTACATGAATAAGAGAAGGATGTCATTCTAAGTTCAAGATGAGAGCAAATGTACCAGCTTTTCAAACTAGATTCTTAGTTTGTTTTTGAAATGACCCATTCCAAGTAGAGACGACCTGTGTAAGATTAGGTCAAGTGCTTGTCTTAACTTGTTCTCTTAGCCAATGAAATGTTTTAAAACATGGCTGTGTCATAGACATATTCAAAACAATAGCAAGAATGAAAATGATGTCACATTATCAGTAGGGGATGTTATACATACATTGTCAGTGGGGATGTTGTACACACATTGTCAGTAGTGGATGTTGTACACACATTGTCAGTAGGGAATGTTGAACACACATTGTCAGTAGCAGATGTTGTCCATACTTTGTCAATAGGGGATGTTGTACACACATTGTCAGTAGGAAATGATGTACACACATTGTCAGTTGGGGGTGTTGTACAGATACTGTCAGTAGGGGATGTTGTACACACATTGTCAGTTGGAAATGTTGTGTATAGTTGAGACAAAAAATATCACAGCAGACCTGATTGGGCCTAAATGGGATGTTCTGATGAGAAACTTAAGATTTTTCTGATTATCTGCAGCATTACAATGGATTTGACATCATATTGTATTGGGTAATTGACAATATTTGTTAGTTTCATGGAAGTAGGCTGATATACAAATCAGGCAGTAAATTCTGACCATAAAAGCTTGGGTCATGCTAAAGTCACTCACCTAAACATTGGTGACTTTTAATAGCTGTATATATACCTAGAAATGAAACTTAAAAATAATTACTATTTTATATTACAGATATGGAACTTATGTTAATAATAGATTAAGAAATTACGTTATTTTCTGCAATTTTCACCCTCAAGATATATGTGATAATATAGGGTGACAAATTAGTCTTTGTATCTGAAGATCAGCATTATTTCTCAACCCAACGGCTTGATGTAGGAGTCTGTGGTTTATCATCAATTCATAATGTTAGAACCTACAGATGAGAAATGTTGGACAAATGGCGGTCCCTGTTGAAGTTGAGGATGGATTGGAAATTTAAGCAGTGAAACTTGCTTTAAGTGAATTCAGGTTAACCAGAAAACAAGACATGACCTGAAGTTCTTTCACTAGAAACCTGTCTAAACCAGACATGACCTAAAGTCCTTTCACCAGAAATCTGTGCGAACAAGACATGACCTGAAGTTCTTTCACCAGAAACTTGTCTAAGCCAGACACAGCCTGAAGTTCTTTCACCAAAAACCTGTCTAAACCAAACATGACCTGAAGTTACTTCACCAGAAACCTGTCTAAACCAAACACAGCCTGAAGTTATTTCACTAGAACCCGTCTAAACCAGACACAGCCTGAAGTTCTTTCACCAGAAAACTGTCTAAACCAGACATGACCTAAAGTTCTTTCACAAGAAACCTGTCTGAACCAGACATGACCTAAAGTCCTTTCACCAGAAACCTGTCCACACCAGACACAACTTGAAGTTCTTTCACCAGAAACCTGTATCAAGCAGACATGACTAAAGTTCTTTCTCCAGAAACCTGTCTAAACCAGACACAGCCTGAAGTTCTTTCACCCCAAAAACTTTCTAAATCAAACACAGCCTGAAGTTCATTTACCAGAAACCTGTCTAAACCAGATACAGCCTAAAGTTCTTTCACCAGAAACCTGTCTAAACCAGACACAGTCTGAAGTTCATTCCACAGAAACCTGTCTAAACCAGACATGAACAAGTTCTTTCACCAGAAACCTGTCTAAACCAGACAGTCTGAAGTTCATTCCTCAAAAAACCTGTCTAAACCAGACATGAACAAAAGTTTCTTTCACCAGAAACCTGTCTAAACCAGACACAGCCTAGAGTTCTTTCACCAGAAACCTGTCTAAGCCAGACATGACTAAAGTTCTTTCACCAGAAATGTGTCAAACCAGACACAACCTGAAGTTCTTTCACCAAAAAACTGTCTAAATCAGAAACAGCCTGAAGTTCTTTCACCAGAAACCTGTCTAAACCATACACAGCCTGAAGTTCTTTCTCCAGAAACCTGTCTAAACCAGACACAGCCTGAAGTTCTTTCACCCCAAAAACTGTCTAAATCAAACACAGCCTGAAGTTCATTTACCAGAAACCTGTCTAAACCAGATACAGCCTAAAGTTCTTTCACCAGAAACCTGTCTAAACCAGACACAGTCTGAAGTTCATTCCACAGAAACCTGTCTAAACCAGACGGACTGAAGTTCTTTCATCAGAAACCTGTCTAAACCAGACAGTCTGAAGTTCATTCCCCCCAAAAAAACTAAACCAGACATGAACTGAAGTTCTTTCACCAGAAACCTGTCTAAGCCAGACACAGCCTAGAGTTCTTTCACCAGAAACCTGTCTAAACCAGACATAGCCTCAGGAACCTGTCTAAACCAGACATTAACTGAAGTTCTTTTACTAGAAACCTGTCTAAACCAGACACAGCCTAAAGTTTTTTCACCAGAAACCTGTCTAAACCATACAAAGCCTAAAGTTCTTTCATCAAGAACCTGTCTAAACCAGACATGAACTGAAGTTCTTATACCAGAAACCTCTCTAAACCAGACACAGCCTGAAGTTCTTTCACCAGAAACCTGTCTAAACCAAACATGCACTGAAGTTCTTTTTTTATTATTTTCAGTGGTTTTTAACCTGTGTAAATCAAATAACTCATAAAATAGTTCAGTTTTGACAGGTTCTGTTTGGGTGCATTAGTACTTATTTCTGGGAAGGAGCAAGATAATTATTTAAAGTAATATGAAACAAGTTTAAGATAACAAATTTTTGTATAGGAGAGGGCAGTATGCTGATTTATCTTTGTCCATCATTTTGTAACACATTTGTTTTTACATTGTCAGTGTCTGTAAACCATAGGCTATTGATATCTTATACAAATCTTTGTATGGGTATACTGAATTGTGGAATGCATTTTCGTACTCGTATGACATCTGCTTCCTGTTTGCCTGAAAGAACTTGAATTTTCCTTGCACAGTAGTATTATGTACTAAGCTTCCTATAGGAATGTTGCATTGTGGGATGAGATTTTGTACTCAAATGACATCTACTTCCTGTTTGCTGAAAAAATGATTTTTTTTTATTAAGGCTTGGAAAATGACAAATTTTGCAATTTTTCCAATATCAGATAGCAAAAATTTTCAACCCTTGAAAATTACAGTCTGTGTGGTTTTATTGATGTCTAAACATCCTGCCTGCCTCTCCCCATATTGTTTATTTGCAATTAGGATGGAAAGCGGGTGTATCACGTGTGAGCCATCATCCTAACTTGATTCTTTACATGAACAATCTAACTAAAACTTCTTAGTTCATATAAAGTCTTGGTGTTCTTTAAGTGTCTCAAGATATTCCTATATTTTATTTTCTTAAAAAGAAGTAGAAATATTTCTCAGTATCACCCTAACTGCATATTGATGATGTGAGTATGAAAAATAATGGTTAATTAACTTTCAGCAATATTTTCCAAATGATAGACAAATTTTACGGGAATAATTAATAATGTAATCTTCTTATGTGTTTCATCTAAGTGGTTTATCAGAGGATCACAAATTAACATTTTCTTAATTGAAAATAACCATGTGCATGCCCAAAACATTTCCAAATTGGTGAACTTGTTACATTTCACCATATCTGTTGATTTTGCTCTGTTAAGAAAGTTAACAAAAACATCTCTGGCTGATTCTTATTTTGACCTGTACTTTCAGTATTGTTCTGTGACCATCCACTCTCATTATACCCCACTTGCAATGTAGCAGAAATATAGTGTCTGTCTGTCTCCTTCCTTCAGTCCTTTTATTACTTAGGGGATGACCCATGTGTTACTCCTCTTACACCACTAAATGGAATTTATGAAACTTTCAGATTCTGTATGACATATACCCATTGTGCACCTCCTATTTTAGATTTTGAACCAATTCAATTTGGGAGTTTCACAAAGGAAAACATGGGCTTTGTCATTATGAATATGGTGACATGGGAGTACCTAAATCTTACCTTTAATCCTGCACCTCCTTTTTTAGATTTTGATACTAATCATTTTTTAGGTCAAAATGTGCATGTTATCAAACTTGTGATTAGAGTGGGGGGAATTTATTTAGTATTTCCATTTCCCAATTTTAAGATGATGTAAAACAGTGTGTAGATTATGGAAATATGAAAATCAGCTTTATTTTTCCCAGAAAGATGTCACTAATTCATTGTGATTCATTTATACAAAGAAACTTAATTACAGTCTTCTATGTAATCTGCTCAATTTCTTTTTTTAGACAACTTAACTCTCAATCTATTAATAGTAACAAAAAAATCATCAACATCATTAATTAACAGAGCTTATAAAATAATGAGTAAAAGCTTTAGAATACAGTGACTCATTAATATTTACAGTTTAACCTGTATGAAATGAACCAAGGATGTACTTGTAATCTGTGTAAACCAGATATCTTCCAAAGTCCAATTATAAAGTTTTAATACCTTTTAAACCTGTTTAAAGCAAACACCTGCTTTAATCAAACAAATACATATGTACAAAAGAGGTTTTGTTTTGTTTGGTTATACTGTATCTGGCAAGAATTGCTCAATTTTAATGATTGTCCATACAGCATCATTTTATGTTTTAACCATCATGTTGTACAGGAAGGACAACTATTGGCATTTATCCATCACATTGTAGAGGAAGGACAACTATTGACATTTATCCATCACGTTGTAGAGGAAGGACAACTATTGACATTTATCCATCACGTTGTAGAGGAAGGACAACTATTGACATTTATCCATCACGTTGTAGAGGAAGGACAACTATTGGCATTTAACCATCATGTTGTACAGGAAGGACAACTATTGGCATTTATCCATGCGAATAATTGATATAGAAGTCATGATAAAAGTCTAAATCAAACCAAATAGGAATTCTATGAAAACATAATATGCACACACTATCCAGTATAGATGGTATAGTAAACTTTCAGTACTCAGTCAATTTAAAAAAAAAAGGACTTATGGTAAATTTCAGCTCAAAAAATTATTTTACTTGGCTTTGGACAGAAAAAAGTTAGTATTAAGTATCACCCATTACTTAATCATGTAGAGTTTTAAATAAAGACTTAAACCTCTGTTCTTGATGAAAATGTCTGTATTACACGATATAATTTCTCACTAACTTAAACCTCATACAGCGCTCTAGAAGAAAGTTATATGTGTCTAACTTCAAATCTGACTGAACTTTTTATACACTTAAGTACCATTCTGTGTAAGAATCAGGCAATGGGTGGCACATTATATTTCTCAATTTGGTCTTTTTTGCCACAAATGTATTCAATACATTTAGAGAACAACTGAAAAGCTATTTTAATTTATCCTGAAGCATCAGTGACATAGATATTTTTTGATTGCCTATATAAGGAACAAGTGCAGGAAAATTTTCCTACCATTTTTCCATAGTGCATTTCAACTAAATATGACCTATCAATATCTTAAAAAAGCAAATTTTACAAACATTTTCATGGTTATTTCTGGAGGTTATCAGGTATAAAAACTTGGTTAATGCAATAAAATCTCTGTGTTTTTTCCCTTCATGTGCCACACCTTATACACATTTTACCTGATTTTTAGATGGAGAAGTACTTAAAACCTACAAGGCCTAATCTAGGCTTCAGTGATAAGGAGAAGTTTAAGTATTAAAGTCCTTTGAAAATAATGATATTGATATTTTTGTCTATGTAATTTATTATAAAACTTCTCCCTGTCAAAGAGAAATGGGAGAAGTGAGCAAAGGGAATGAGAAGATTTTTTCTCCCTTTAGATTAGGCCCTCACCTACTTTATCAAAGTAGCCATATGAGAGTTACAAATGTAGGGGAAATGCATTGACAGGGACAACTTTGGAATCATAGAAAAGACAACGGACAAAAACCTTTCATACATCAGAGAGGAAATTAAAAAGCATGAAAATACAAACCTCACAAAACTCACTAAAATCCTGAGATGAACTTTGTTGCTGTTCTGGGTCGAGCAAAATTTCTTTTGTACTGTAGAAAAAAGGAAAGATATTTCGATATCACTTCAGTAAATTGAGTTATATTTTCATTGAAATGCACTGATAATGAACATATCTGGGCAGATAACTCAGTCAAAAGCCTCATTTTTCTAACATTCTATTAAAAAAATAAGGTATAGTTGTAGAATATTGAAATGGCATATTTTACTATTTTTACATGAACAATGTAAAAGGGTTTAACTAAAGCCATTTTTACTAGAAGTCATCAGTGCTTTATAATCTAATTACAACACAAGATCATGACTCGCTACTTAAATCAAATGTCTCCGGAGCTTATAATTGAATAAGACTCACTCCTAAATGAAAATCCTTTGAGAAAACTATTGCCATTAGTTATTTAGCAAGAGAGGATGATAAGTCTTAGTGTCATCAAATTGTTTTTTTTTTTATATTGATCCAAGTTCACGAGTTTTTGCTCTATTTTGAAATAATTTACAATGTAATATTGATGTTGAAATTACTTGGAACAAAGATTTCTAATAGATTTCTATTGCACTGTTGTTGTTTTATATTGAAATACAATAAATTTTACAAAACAATGGTTTTATAGAAATACAAGGGTTTATATGATGAAACAGTTATTTCAGTGAATCTCATGTGTTTTGATGGGATAAACAGGAATGGTTTTGATAAAACACTATTATTGGGATAAAACAGGGATGGCTTTGATGAAACAATCATTTTGATAAACGTAATAAAACAGGGATGGTTTTGATGAAACAATCATTTTGATAAATATAATAAAACAGGGATGGTTTTTGATGAAACAGTCATTTTGATAAATATAATAAAACAGGGATGGTTTTGATGAAACATTCATTTTGATAAATATAATAAAACAGGGATGGTTTTGATGAAACAGTCATTTTGATAAACGTAATAAAACAGGGATGGTTTTGATAAAACAGGAATGGTTTTGATGAAACAATCATTTTGATAAATGTAATAAACAGGGGTGGTTTTGATGAAACAGTCATTTTGATAAATATAATAAAACAGGGATGGTTTTGATGAAACATTCATTTTGATAAGTATAATAAAACAGGAATGGTTTTGATGAAACAGTCATTTTGATAAACATAATAAAACATGGATGGTTTTGATAAAACAGGAATGGTTTTGATGAAACAATCATTTTGATAAATGTAATAAAACAGGGATGTTTTTGATGAAACAATCATTTTGATAAATATAATGAAACATGGATGGTATTGATGAAACAATCATTTTGATAAATATAATAAAACAGGGATGGTTTTGATGAAACAATCATTTTGATAAATGTAATACACAGGGGTGGTTTTAATGAAACAGTCATTTTGATAAATATAATAAAACAGGGATGGTTTTGATGAAAGTCATTTTGATAAATATAATAAAACAGGGATGATTTTGATGAAACAATCATTTTGATAAACATAATAAAACAGGGATGGTGTTGATGAAAGAGGGATGGTTTTGATAAAACAATCATTTTGAAAAATATAATAAAACATGGATGGTTTTGATAAAGCAGGAATGGTTTTAATGCAACACTCATTTTGATAAACATGGTAAAACAGGAATTGTTTTGACGGAACACTCATTTTGCTAAACATGGTAAAGCAGGAATGGTTTTTATGAAACACTATCCTTTTGATAAAACAGGAATGCTTTTGATAAGACAATATATAATTCCAAGTCGGGAATTAATGGCACTTGACTAATGTTGGTCAATAAAATTTGTTTATATCATACAGGACTTACCATGGTTTTTATAGACCCCACTTTGCAGAGATATATAGCATCAATTCATTCATCCTTTTGTCTGTCCACAATGACTTTTTAGTTTTTCTTTGCCATTCTCATCTCAGCAACTTGATATTTTTTTTGCAGATGCTTTATATAGTTGTGCTATATTGTTGGATTTGATTTCAGACTGAAGTCACATCAACTTTCTGTTAGTCAACTTCCTTTATATTTTGACCATATGGTTGGGTTACCAACTGATTTGTTCATTGTGTCATAGTTTTCCCTTCCTCTTTTTTCTACCCTGGACTTGAATTTTTATGTGCAACTCGATGGTAGAAAAGCAGAGGATGGTTACCCTACCGGTGCACCTGGTCCCAGTATTTTGTGGAGTATGAGTTGCTCATTTACTTTTGTTTCTCTGTATGTATAATTTTCGTTGTTTTATGTTCTTTGTTCTTTGTTGTGTGTGTCTGTTTTCCATTTCTGGTCTTTGTCCCTTGATTACATTCTTTTGATTTCTGCTAAAATCTGAGTTCCCTTGATTATTCTTTTATATGTGTGTTGGGGGGAAGGGGGTGATTTTATCATTTGGACTCTTCCCTATTCATGACCTGCATTATTTTACCATTTGGACCCCTCTCTCATTCATTACTTGCATTAGTTCTAATAACAGAATTATATTTCAGACAAAATCACAGTGAAATTGAAAAGAGACGACGAGACAAGATGAATGCCTATATTACAGAGTTATCTTCCCTACTGCCAATGTGTAATGCTATGAATCGTAAGCTGGATAAATTAACTGTACTACGAATGGCAGTACAACACCTTAAGTCACTCAGAGGTACTTGTTATTTCTTTTTATTAAATGCAGTCCTATTTACCACTCCAATTTTGGTCTGTGAATAAGTCCTCCACTGCCCTATTATAAACATTTCAGGCCTAATTGCTATTTTCTATTGACAAGGGCAAAAAACACTTGAATTGATTACCTGTGTATTTTAATATCATGGTTAAAGATTCAATGATTTGTTTTTTTGGGGAGGAATCCTAATATACTGGGTTTTTATCATTAGAAAGCACTATCAAAAAGTGACATCTTCAAGCAATACTTCATCTTTGTCATGTTCTTTGGAATCCCATACAATTCATTAAATAGGATCAAAATTTAGAAGAAAGAGACAGGACCTGAATCCTAAGGAAAAATAAAAATAGTGCAGAAACAAATAAAATGTTTTTAGCTTCTTATGCATGGTTACCATTTGTTGTGTTTTTTTTTTCAGGAGCAACAACAACGATTACAGAAGCCAGTCAGCGACCTTCATTTCTGTCTGAAGATGTACTCAAAAGTCTTATCTTAGATGTGAGTATAATTTTCAAAGTTTATGTTCACCTAAGAGCAGTGATTGTCCAACCCTTATTTTAGGACCAAATTTGGCCCCCATTCCCAAAGAGAAATATGCTCAAAGTTTTCCAAATTTCACCAATGAAATTTCCAACTGTGTTTTTGAACATCTTATCATGATTTGTACATGATTAAAACAAAGATTTGTGAGATGTACAAAATCCTGTACCCACTTTACTATATCAAATTCAATACCCTGGAAGCTGTAATGGTCTTCATTGAGGCTTTTATTAAGAATATTGGCAAAAATTCCTGACGAATCTTGAGTGGGATTATTCATATATTGTACATTGAAAATCCCAAAACATGGCGTGAACTGGAAGACTGTCTACATACACCATGTAACGAACCAAAAAAATTAATTACACATAAAAATTGAAGATTAGGAAAACAAGATGTCACACAAAGACTATATCAATATCAGTATAAACTGCAAAAAACCTGGAAGGACATCGGGTAATCCAGAAAAGTATGCATTTCCTGCTCCACCAGCAACACCTGTCATTTACAAATGAGTCTACTGTGAAAGTACTTTAATTCATGGATAATGGAGGAAACACAAGTTTGTGGATTCTCGAATTCATGGTTTTTGGGATATACATCAATGGGAATCTCCTTTTCATTGGGAACTAATTTTTGTGGTTTGGTCTACCCTTGAAAACCACGAAAATTGGTACCCTACTAACAAAAGTACTTGTAATATTCTTGTCCTCATATATATATATATATATATATATATATAAAGGTTACATATTTTTAAATATTAGTTATGCTTCAAAGTACTTAAATTATCCTTCTTTAATCTAATAGCTGAAACAATTACGATTTGATGCATCGGCAGTTTCAATTGAGGGGAGATAACTCTTTATATCAGTTCATTTTCTCATCGATGGATGTTAATAAGATTTATGCTGTCAACTTATACTTTTCACATATATCTCTGTAGAATATGTCAAATATGTAACTTCATTTCAGTGTGCAACTCTGTCATAGCAGATCATATTTAGAAAGTTGGTTTTATTTTGCCTCTTATACAATGCAAAATATCTTGGGATTTTTCATTTCTAATTTATTTGAAAATGCACTAAACGACAACCATTTTTGTTGACATTTTTGTTTATTGATGAACAATTCAATTTTTGTTGAAAAGAATTCTTTTGATTATTTCTAAAATTTTGAAATTATTATCTTAACATTTCAACTGATTTCCAACACCAATAAAGTGAGGTATTGATTATACTGTAAAACCTATGCAAACCAAACCCTGAAAACCTTTCTTATGCAGTCTCTTTTTAAACTTCCTTTAGATCAGTTAAAATGTATTTTAAAAAAAACGAAAAAAGGGATATTTGTCTATACTGAACACACTTATAAGTGTAAGTATTTGTAAGAATCAGGCAAAATGAGAAAAATAAGAAACCTGCATGTCAAAAATCCACTGATTTGACTATATAATTTCACTCAAGGATGCTTTTTCCATTTGAAAAGACCGTTATTGATTTCTGCATCACGTGATATGCTCAGAAATTTTTAAATAGAATGTTATAAAAATGAGGTTTTTGACAGTTGTCTGCCCTTGAAATGTTTATTTACAGTGCATTTTGATGAAATTGTAACTCAATGGTCCAGCATAATATGAAAAATCTTGTCTGTTTTCCTTGATTCTGGTGGTGCAAATAGTCAAATTATACTATCAAAATGATGGGTTTTTTCATACCATGTTTCACCTACTGCCTGATTCTTACAGGACCTGACACTTAAGTCCGATAGCAGTATGGTTTAGACAAGTTTCATATGTTATATTTTTTACAGCACATACAATGATGAAGTTCATTTCATTGAGTTGGTTCTCTCTTGATTTAATAACATTTCTTCGGTAGTTATATAGACTATTGGGAAGGGGATTCAACCAAACTTAGAATAAAATACCCATTAAGTGATAGAAAGTTTAAATCTCTTTGTTAGCCATCTAATGAACTACCTTAGACATTTCATTAGGTAGTGGTGATTCAGTCAAGGGAAAACCAACTTTATTCATTGAAGTTCACTGTTTTACTGGCTGTAAAAGTGTTAAGGGATTGATTGCGTCTTCCACCACTCCTTTATTCCATGCATAATAACAGAAAACTCTACAATTTTTCGTTTAAGTAAGTATGGTATTTAAATACCTCTTCAATTAATTCTTTTGACATTTACTGGTGATGTAGCTATATACCTCCTAGGCACATTTTTGCTTTGGGAATCAGTGACCGTCTGCAGCTCATTATTGATCTTCTAAAATGCCAATAAATATACCATGAATATATGAAAATGGACTGTGAAACAAACATATCTGTTTCAATATACAGATATATGTACCCTGATTTATTGACAGTGCATTGACTTGACATCAAACTGAAATTTTAGTGAGGCATATAACCATGCTTGAGGGTTGATCAGCTGGAGGAGATGTGTCAGGTATCATGGTTGGGGACTTTTGACTTTGAACTTTGACTTAAAATGATTTTTACATGTGGCAGATGTACAGTATTTTTACTACAGCATTGCCCACAGAGATAGAATCCATTTCAATGATGTCCTGTTGTTTTTATATTGCAACTAATTTGAAGACTTGTAAGGTTTAAAGCCAGGAAAACAATGATTTAACTATTGATAGAAAGTATAAATCTTCTTGTTACTTTGTATGTATTATTTTGATTAAATCATGTTCTTTGCTGTGTATGTTTGTTTTCCATGTCTGGTCTTTGTCCCTGGATTACATTCTTTTGATTTCCACTAGAATCTTGGTTCCCTTGATTACTCTTCCATGTCTGGTCTTTGTCCCTGGATTACATTCTTTTGATTTCCACCAGAATTTTGGTTCCCTTAATTACTCTTCCATGTCTGGTCTCTGTCCCTGGATTACATTCTTTTGATTTCCACCAGAATCTTGGTTCCCTTGATTACTCTTCCATGTCTGGTCTCTGTCCCTGAATTACATTCTTTTGATATCCACCAGAATCTTGGTTCCCTTGATTACTTTTTCAAAACAACATAACATTTGTGATGTCACAGCAAAAGTTTTCATTCATTCAGTGACAGAAAATTTTAAAACTCATGTGTGTTTTGACTCAGGTAGAACCGTTGTAATTTAAAATCATTTATAGCAAGTGAAATAGTTAAATTCAGATGTTTGAGTTGGTCTACCCTTGATCAAATCTCCATTACCTGAGTAACTGTTTTTGTTAAATGGACTACTCAAAAGGAGATATAACTTTTTGTTACATATCCAATGTCTAGAAAATTTAAATCTTCTTGTCAATTCTCCAGTTTATTACCTAAGGCAGTTCAACAGGTTATGGTCATTCTATCACAAGAAGACTCCTGAAATTCATTATTTCACTTGCTGTAATTCTCAGCTGCTATTTCCAGCACGGCCATTGCATTTTGCCGTATATTGTTACTGATTTAAGTCGTATATTGTTACTAACTTAGTCGATGTGAAAACAGATGTAAATTTCATATTTGTTGGTGAAAACCTAAATATTATATCCATAAGCTGTCGTAGGCACGACTCATTTAGATCAAAGAGATAAAATTTTAATTAATGCTGTTTTCATGTCTTTGTTCTATGTGTAAATCATAGGTTTGAATTGGCAGTTATTTCTAATTTGACAAGTTTGTTGTTAAAACCATTTCTAGGGATGGGTTTTTATTTGATTTAATTAAACAAAACTTGGCATGGACATGAAATGATGCTTATGTCATTTTTGATGTGGAGTTCGGAAAAGTCAGCAGTTTTTAAATCATTGTTTGTGTATATCATCCAAATATAACATTGTTGTTATGTTTTGTCTTTTATTGTATTTTTTTTTCATTGTTTTTTTAATATATTTAATATATTCCCATAATTCTTCAAACTGTAAACCATTTTTTTTTCACAGTTATTTTTCACATTATGGGATATCAATTGGATTTTGATACTTTTGTTTTATTTTTCCAACTAACAGTCTTATTATTATGAGATGCAAAAGTCATATGCAAAACAGTTTATTTTCTTGATTTTTTTTCTGAATTAGTCAAAATAAATTTCTCATAAAAATGAGTTGGTACTCTATATACTCTTACAAGGTTTGTTGTTTACAAGATTCAGTTTCTTGATGTTAGTTACTTAAAGCTGAATTTAAATAGTTTTAGGTTGTTTTTATATTTGTTTTTGTTTTTGTTTTTTTTTTTTTGGGGGGGGGGGATGAGGTGTCATTGATTCCATGGTTTTTTTCTATAAATAATGATGATGTTTTGTAATTTACCAAAATGATAAGAATGAAATAAACTACAGAGAAAGCACTATGATATTTAGAATAAAGGGGAATAACTCTTTGATCTATACATAATAAAAAAAAATTGTAAAGGAACTTTGAACAAATATTCTTTATCATCCACTTTTAATGCAGAAAAAAACTGTGTTCTTCCTGTCATCATAATGACTTAAGCATTAAATTAGAACAAAAAAATATGGTGGGATTGAATTTAGCCTGTGCCACCATAGTATAATAGCTATCATTGAATCTACTTGGTTTCTACATGGACAGTCTCTTAAATTACCATCAGTATCATCAAGCCAGCCTAATTTGGCGAGATGAGAAATAGTGATGATACTGTCTGTCTAGACCTTCCAAACTGAGAAATAATGTAGCAGTCAGGATGATGACATTTCATTACAGTGTACTCCCAGTCCAGTTTCCTCTTACAAAAGCAAATATATTCTGAAAAGTGAAAGTTATATACTATGCTCCTCTTTCCCTATGGAAGGTCAAACAGATTACGAAAAGGATTTTTCATTTTCTGAAGACAGATATTAACAGTAGGAAAGTGGATTTACTGTTTAAAATTGTAATGATCATTTAAAATTTCAAAATACCTGGTAACCTAGCATGTGGCATCATCAAAATGCCTAGAACACAATCAGGAACACTTCATCAACAAAGTACTGGAAAACTACACCATCAAAATGCCTAGAACACAATCAGGAACACTTCATCATCAAAGTACTAGAACACTACACCATCAAAATGCCTAGAACACAATCAGGAACACTTCATCATCAAAGTACTGGAACACTACACCATCAAAATGTCTAGAACACAATCAGGAACGCTTCATCATCAAAGTACTGGAACATTACACCATCAAAATGCCTAGAACACAATCAGGAACACTTCATCATCAAAGTACTGGAACACTACACCATCATAATGCCTAGAACACAATCAGGAACATTTCGTCATCACTGTACTAGATCACTACTCCATCAAATTGGCCAGAAATTGTTGTTTTCAAGTTAATATAGTTTAATATAGACCTTATATTAAAGAGGGATGGTTTACACCTTAAAAAAGTAGTTTAACCCCTGACTGTGGGTATGTGCCTGCCCACTGTCAGGAGACTTTGGTCAATAATGTGTCTGTGTTGTTATTTTTAGTTTTATTTTGAAGATTGTGTCATTTTTATTACTTTTGTTGTTGGGGAATTTTTTAGACCTACTTAATGGTGTTAACTTGTTGAAGACCTTTTGATGATCTCTGTTAAGGTTATATGCTGATGCATTTGTTACTTTTTACCATATTCATACTTTTTTTATGTAGTTTTTGTTTTTTTTGTTATCATTCTATAGAATCTTTTTATCCGTTTTGGGGTTTTAATCCTTCAAGAATTCTCACCAGTTCAGTGATAAAATTGACAAATAGAAATGTAAAATCTGTGGAATGTTTTTTGGTTAAAATTAGCATATTTTCTGTGAAAAATATGAAATGATTCAATTTTACATAAAAAAATTTCCTTTTATGTAAAAATCTCCCACATGAACTGTTCCTAAGGTAATCAGTTATGTGTATTGCTGAAATAAGTATTAAAGATTAATATTCAGTATAAGCATTTAAAAAAACAACAGTTTATAATTATATGAGAAATGCAAATTTATGATTACAGTTTTATTTAACATTAGATAATCTTTGAAATTGCCAGTGTTCACAAGAATCAAAACCATTGAGTGTTAACCTGCAAAAAAAATTATAATGACATTGTTGTCGTCTGAGTTGGTAATGTTGTTGTCATTAGAGTTGGCATTGTTGATGTCATCCAAGTTACCTTTGTTTTCATCCGAGTTGGCGTTGTTGTTGTCATCTGAGTTGGCATTGTTGTAATCCAAGTTAGCATTGTTGTCATCCGAGTTGGCATTGTTGTTGTCATCTGAGTTGGCATTGTTGTAATCCAAGTTAGCATTGTTGTCATCCGAGTTAGCATTGTTATCATCTGAGTTGGCATTGTTGTAATCCGAGTTAGCATTGTTGTTATCCGAGTTGGCATTGTTGTTGTCATTTGAGTTGGCATTGTTGTCATCTGAGTTAGCATTGTTGTCATCTGAGTTGGCATTGTTGTCATCCGATTTAGCATTGTTGTTATCCGAGTTGGCATTATTGTTGTAATCTGAGTTGGCATTGTTGTCAACCGAGTTAGCATTGTTGTTATCTGAGTTGGCATTGTTGTTATCCAAGTTAGCCTTGTTGTCATCCGAGTTAGTATTGTTGTCATCTGAGTTGGCATTGTTGTCATGTGAGTTGGCATTGTTGTCATCCGAGTTAGTATTGTTGTCATCTTAGTTGGCGTTGTTGTCCTAGTTGGCATCTGTAGTCACTAGATTTGCATACAATAACTTGACCATTGGCTGTTTGATGTCTTTTAAATTTTATAGCAAGGTTCTTCACCATCAAAGGAAAGTTGGTATTATTTTTGGGGGTAATGGCCTCACTTTTTTAGGATTAGAGTCCAAAAAGTGACTAAAAAGGAGCGTTTCATGGAAATTAACTATATACCTCTAGTAAAAGCATATGGATATCACTGATATTGTTCCACACTATATTGGTCTGACTGGGATTGGTTTTGGGGGTTAAGAATTGAACTTTGTAGAAATAAAGGGGTAAAGAAGGGGGTCCAGAAATTTCTGTTTCCCTGATGTCCGAACAATGCCTTGTCCATAAGTGAATTTATCTCTCTGGCTCTGTATTACACCGAAGGAAGGCTTGGATTAATTTTGTGGGTTTTAACTTGAACCTGTTAGGAATTACGGGCTAATGAGTGGCCAGAAACCAATATTTACCTTATGTGTGAACAGTAATTGAGAAAAGTGAATGGTTCTCATATAAATTTCACTACAAGATACCATACCAGCAAATGGAGGACTGGGATTTATTTTTGTTTGGACTAACTTGACAATGAAGGTCCACTAAGGTACCAGAAACAGGTTTTTTTTCTGATTTCTTTATGACGACTTGAGTAAAAGGAATGGATCACTTTGAAATTGTACCACAAGGTACTTTACCCCCTATCCCAGTGGAAGGTTGGGATTGATTTGGAGGTTTTTACTGGAACCACTTAGGAATAAAAGGCCTCTTAGATTCTGATCAAATTATAATCCTGTATCAAATGTCTAATCTGAATCAAAATTCATATCTGTATCAAGTTTGAATGGTGTCCGTACTAGCCCCAACTGCAGTTCAGGGTTTGACATCTGTGATCGTATCAAGCTGTGAAGCATTTTATTATATATTGACAGCCTTTTGTAAACCATGCAAAATTGAACAGTCAGTACCTTTTGTACCAAAGAGTATTGGTAATAATTATCAAACTTTGATTATTTGTAAATTTAACGTTACAGAATCTTCAAGAATCAATTTTGATTGTTGTAATGATATATTAAATCTTTCCAAGCTTGCAGAAAGCAGATAAATTCCAAGTACAGAATGCTTTTCTGTTGGAAGATTAAAAATTTAATCTTTTCTTAATCTCCATATTTCCTTGTACTTTCTCCCACGGCTGCCATTGAACTTGGTAAGATTGTAGACATAGAAATTTCCAGCAATAAATTCTGAATAAAACAATTTAATAAGTCTTTGTCATCCTACGTAACTATGGAAAATAGTTTAAATGTCGCAAAATTTCAATATTTTATTTTTAGGAGTGCAATCTCATACCAACATGAGACATTTAATACTGAAATAGATTTGTTGTTTAGTTTATGTAATGTAGCTGTTGATTGGACCTTGCGACAGTCAGATTCGTAGAATTACATTTATATTGGTCAACATTTAGGGATGACGAAGACATTCAATATTGTTAATAACCAGAGGGAAATTAATTTTGTAAAAATGAAGACATTTGTGATTTATGGAATTTTGTTTTGGTTTGTAAGGTTTAAAAGAAGTAGGATGATTTCATTTCTATATTACAAAATTTCAGTCTTTATTATCTGCCTGCTTCAACTTCGTGATCGGGAACAGGGTTTACTGGTATCCATTACCTTAGGCCCCAACTCTTTTAGTAATAAAATTTTTTAATTTGTCTACAAAGCCGTCTAGTAAATTTGAACCTGAAATTTATGGTTACATATTAAAGGTATGTACTAAATATCTAATGGATTTAACAACCTAAGTGGTCTTATGCTAGCATGTATTGTGAGTGTGGTAGTTTGCAGGTTCAGTTGCTGGCCAATACATACCAACAATCTGGTTCTGTACCAGGCATGTTGAATATGTGAGATACAGTGATGAATGGTTTAGGGTTTTTTGGGGAGGGGTTGAGAGTGAATTGTAGAGGTTGGTTATATAATCAGCCTTTAATTGTGTATATAAAGCTAATATTTACAATTTCTTTTGAGCCATTTGACAAATCCCAAAGAAGTAACATTATCATGATCAATTATAAGTAATTAACCAATCTATCAAACTTGTTTCTTTTACAGGTGGCAGAAGGTTTTTTATTTGTTGTAAGCTGTGATAGAGCCAGAATTTTATATGTGTCTGAGTCAGTCAGAGATATACTCAGTTACTCTAGAGTAAGTATGCAATCCTGTCAGAGATGTGCTCAGTTACTCCAGAGTAAGTATGCAAGCCTCTCAGAGATGTGCTCAGTTGCTCGAGAGTAATTATTTGAGTTTTTCATAGATGTACTCAGTTGCTTTAGTGTAAGTATCTAAATCAGTCAGAGATATTACACAGTTACTTGTGAGTAAGTATCCAAGTCTATCAGGGATAAACTCAGTTACTCATGAGTAATTATCTTAGTCTGTCAGAGATATACTCAGTTACTATGGAGTTATTATCCAAGTTTGTCAGGGATTTACTCAGTAACTGTGAGGTATTTATCTTAGTCTGTCAGAGATATACTCGGTAACTATGAGGTAATTATCTTAGTCTGTCAGAGATATATTCAGTAACTATGAGGTAATTATCTTAGTCTGTCAGAGATATACTCAGTTACTTCAGAGTAAGTTTAAGTTGCACCTGAGTGGAGTTGAATAATGAATGGGAAAATCTGATAATCATAGTTTTATAAGAGTCATGTGAAGTCATATTTTAATTTCACTTAAATTCAGATTCAGCTAACTTTGATTTTGATTTGTGGTTTACTTTCAGCTCACATGACACTTACTTTCAGCTCACATGACATTGACTTTCAGCTCACATGACACTTACTTTCAGCTCACATGACATTGACTTTCAGCTCACATGACACTTACTTTCAGCTCACATGACACTTACTTTCAGCTCACATGACATTGACTTTCAGCTCACATGACACTTACTTTCAGCTCACATGACATTGACTTTCAGCTCACATGATATTTACTTTCAGCTTACATGACATTTACTTTTAGCTCACATAACATTTACTGTCAGCTCACATGACATTTACATTTAGCTCATATGACATTCATTATCAGCTCACATGATAATCACACTCAGCTCATATGATAGTAACTCTCAGCTATCATGAAATTCATGTGTAAGCTCTACTATGAAGACAGACTAGTTATATTCCCTGTTCAACCAGTGGATTGTATACTGTAATTATCCCACTGTCCAACCATTTGAATTTTGTTGCGATTATTTTGACTGCCATTTGGTGGATTATTATTCCCCACAGCTACCACCCCCCCACCCCCTCACCCCCCAAAAAAAAAGATTGAAAAGAGGGAGGTATACAGTGATCTTGGTGTCTGTCCATCCATCTGTTTGTCCACTCCTCTGAAACAGCTGAATGGATTTGATGAAACGTTTAAGATTATTTTTCTATGCTAGTGTGAACCTCATGTTTTATTTTGTCCATCTGAATGATTATTGGGGTTTCCTACTGCAAAATATGGACTTGGTCATTGTTGTACCAAGAAAACCATCTTCTAATCTGTAACTTGACTGAAACTGTTGAGTGAAATTTGATGAAACCATAACAAATTCTTTACTATGTGAATCGACTTTGCACCTCTTATTCGTTTTTTTTTTATATCACTTATGGATTTTAATATGTGGTTTCTGGGGAGTAGAGCGAGGGGTATCACCAAATGATCTCACTGTTTTCCTAGATTTTAAATTTGATATGGGATTAGACTTCACATGTACATCTACTATTTAGGCTTTATGCAAATGTTTGCTTCTTTGCATTCCTCAAGTTGATTTTATTTTCTCATTATTCTTTGAAACTTCACTAGATATGTTTAATTTAATTCCCTTTACATCTCCCTGTAAATTTATGCAATCTTGTATAATGTAAATATGGTGCAATTTTCTCTTTTATTCTGTAATAAAAAAACATGAATTATAGCATTAATCCTCAGTAACATTTTTATGTTCTGATTCTATAGATAAGGATTTTATTTGTTCATAGTTTAAATCGTAATTATAATCATTTGGCCTATTTTTCTCATTTTGAATTCCCAGAACTATTTTTTTCTTGCCCATTTTTCTCAATATAACATAGACATCATAGAACTGTATTAGTCTGGCCTATTTTTCTCAGTTTGACATTATAGAACTGTATAAGTCTGGCCTATTTTTCTCAACCTGACATCACAGAACTGTATAAGTCTGGCCTATTTTCTCAATCCAACTTCACAGAACTGTATAAGTCGGGCCTATTTTTCACAATCGGACATCATAGAACTGTATAAGTCTGGCCTATTTTTCTCAACCTAACGTCACAGAACTGTGTAAGTCTGGCCAATTTTTCTCAATCTGACATCATAGAACTATATAAGTCTGGCCTATTTTTCACAACCTGACGTCACAGAACTATATAAGTCTGGCCTATTTTTCTCAATCTAACGTCACAGAACTGTATAAGTCTTGCCTATTTTTCTTAATCTAACATCACAGAAATGTACAAGTCTGGCTAATTTTTCTCAATCTGACATCATAGAACTATATAAGTCTGGCCTATTTTTCACAACCTGACGTCACAGAACTATATAAGTCTGGCCTATTTTTCTCAATCTAACGTCACAGAACTGTATAAGTCTTGCCTATTTTTCTCAATCTAACATCATAGAACTGTATAAGTCTGGCCTGTTTTTCTCAAGCTGAACATGCTAAAATAATAAATTTTTTTTGTACGGCCTATTTTTTTAAGATTGAATGTCAAAGTAAATCTTTTTCTTTCTCTCAGTCTCAGATGGGTGTATATTTTTCCTTGCATGTCTCATGTCTCAATACTAGGTTTGAAGTATTTAAAGATAGTCCAGTTTAAAAAAAATATACCCGAATAGTGAAAAGTAGAAAAAAAAGAAGCAAAGATATGAAAAATTCGGTGACATAAATTCTTTTAACATTTATTGATAAATGTCATGTGCAAAGCACTTTACTATCCTCTGTAGACAATACCTTTAAGTGGTCAATAAAATATTAGGAATTATTCCGTCTCAGCTTATGTTTCCCTGGGGAAATTTAGGATTATTTCATAAATATCGGCTAAATACACTGAAATAATCTGCACTTTAAGTTGATCATAATTCCACTATTATTGAAAGCAGTTCTTTTCATCTACAAGTATGAGGACAAATCAATTGTCTCATCTGCCATATCTAATTTACAGTCAGTAAATATTCATCCCCCTTATTGCAGTGATCGGCAAAAAGTGGACTGACTTTCATACCTATGCTGTGAAGGAGAGGGGAATATACTGTTTTACCCTTGTCCTTACTATTTTGGAACCTGTTACATTCAAATTGAGATTTGCCTCAAATCCCTCTCCAACTCTAATTACTATAGGCTGGCCATTTATGTTGCATTATTTACAGTATTGACATAAATGGCCAGCCCATGGTAAAACAATGATAAAATGGAGTTTATGAAATTTATTTTGATTCTAATAGGACTAGTTTCTTCATATTTTTTATAACTTGCAGCCTTAATCATTTGTTGCACAGAATGGCAACAGTTATTGAGCTAAATTTTGTTGTAAAATTGAGTAAAACTCTGAAGTTATGTCTCTCTTACATTGGTCATGTTTTACCATGGCTGTGGTCCTTTACCAAGTCAGGACAATTGCATTGGTCTTACCATGGCTGTGGTCCTTTACCAAGTCAGGACAACTGCACTGGTTTTTTACCATTTTTTACTCTGATATTGCTATTTATTATATGGGCTTTGATTTCGACTATTGCTAAGATTTGATCAGTTCTCAACTTCTGTAATTTTGTTATTATCCTTCATTTGAAGCAGGTCATATTAGAATTTCATATACTTTTCATGTAAAATTGTCTTGATCTTCACCAGAACTGAGTTTATATTTTCTTGTTCTGAGTTCATCTGCTTTTTCACATGAAATCATTTGAGGTAGATTTCATGTGGTAATAGCATTTATTTTGTGTGCACTATATTTTCATGTGAAAATGAAGGTTTTAGATTTATTTTTTTATTTGTTTGTTTATTTTGTAGAATGATTTGATTGGACAAAGCTTGTTTGATTATTTGCATCCCAGAGACATGAATAAAGTTAAGGAACAACTATCTTCTTCAGATATGTCACCAAGGGAACGATTTATAGACTCTCGGAGTAGGTACCAGTATTGTGTAAGATTGATGTAATTGACCAGATGATGAAAAACTTATAAAAAAGAAAACATTTATTTTGAGAAGGGGAAATAATTAGCCACATAAATTCAAATGAAAATCATAACTGCAAACCTGCCAAAAACCAAAATTTTTTAAGGTCACATCCACCATTAGTTGTGAGTCACAGTTATCACCACCCAATATCATCCGATTGTAAAACTGAAAAAAAATTTTGAACTACCATAGTGTATTTTTACATAAAAAATTATGTCATTGGCAGTTTAGTACAGAATTTTATTATACCACCCACTGACTAATTTGTAGATTAAAAAGCATTGTTTGTTCGATAGGTTTTCTTCACCATGAATCACTTTATTATGAACACTGTCTGAATTTTATATGGACTGGTACTTAAAACTACAGAATCCCTTAGATATCAATGAAAAGGGTAATAAAACGTGACATTGTGTATATACTGTTAATTGAAGTAGCTTACATAAAATGGAAAAATATAGGGCAACATAGTGATATCCTGTCTTAGTAGGTTTCAAAGCACTTCAATTATTATTTAGAACTTAGACTCAGTATGAAATATAAAGATCATGAGAACTAAGAATGAAATAATTAGTTTCCAAGAAATTAGAAAATGTTTGCTCTACAATATATTATTTTAATAGGTGATTTATCCAAAATTTGCTACACAAATTTCCCAAGAACAGTTGCAATATAATATTTATATATTGAAGTAAACTTCCAGTGATGCTCATTAACTTGATACCCCAACTCCCTCATTTAATAATAATAATTAAACTGATTAATTTGGAAACAAAATTAAACACTAAAGAAACTCATAACAAAAATGATGATCAACATCAGTGCATACAATGATTAAAATATAATACTGCAATAAGAGATGATGTTAGCATTAACACACTCCTTTAAAGCATAATAAGTAAAACAACACATAAACAAACCTCTTTTTAACAGCTATGATTTGTTGTTGAATACTGAGATCCTTCAGTCACCTATGAAATGGTCTGAGAAGCAAGTAATTAACTTTGGATGGGTCAGCTGGACTTGTAAGAATTAATACTTAATCCTATTTTTACAGCTATGATGCCGGTGAAAACAGAGCTCCTTCAACGACCAACTCATTTGTGTTCTGGTGCTAGACGATCGTTTTTCTGTCGCATGAAATCGGGGAATAAAGTTGAAATGTGTTCTCAAATGAAACTAGATAAAGATGAGTCTGATATGGTGTCAAGAAAAAAGAAATCTGGTCAGTATTAAATACTTTGGAAAGAATCAGGCAGAATTAAAAAATTAATAAAAAAAAAAAAAAATGACGCAAATTTTACAAATTGGACGCATAGTTCATGGTCTATTGAAGGTGAATATTCAGTTTGTTTGTCTTACTAGTGACAATGGATCCAGAAATGTGAGTTCAAAGTTACATTAGTGCGAAAGGGGAAAAGTGAGTTATTTCCCTTTGATAATGAATTAGTTAATTCCTTTTGATGATGAACTTGCAATGCGTTTCATATCATTTATACCTCAAATTACTGAAACTTAAAAAAAAGAAATGAATGTCATTTCTGCATTTCAGATACATTTTGAATAAGATTTCATGGAATGACTTTTGTGTTATTTTCCACCATGATTCACCCACTGCCTGATTCTTCTGAATCCTGATAAGCCTGAATTATTGTAGTTCCTACCTATATAACCTGAATCCTGATAAACCAGAATTATTGTAGTTCCTACCTTTATTACTGAGCATCAATATATTCCAATAATATTTCAGCTAAAATGTTTTTCTTTTATGAAGGAGATATTTGCAGAGTAATCTATTGTCTGTAATTGTCTAATGAAGTTTAAATTACAGAAAAATCAGCTTTTTTATCTATACAAAAATGTTTGGTTTGTATTTGTATAAATATACAGTTAAAGTGAGCTATTAATCATGACTTGAAATTATATTTTAATCATTGTATGCATTTCTGTTGATCATGTTTTTTTTTATACATGTATTTGTTATGACTTTCTTTATTGTATAGTTTTGTTTCAATATTTAAAGGTTGTGTTTTTTTATATTTATGTCTTTTTAGCATGATGTAAAGCACTTTAGAGCATTTTTAGATAAGGCAATATATAAATGTTATTATTATTATTATTATTTATTTATTTTATTTAATCAGTTATGGTAAATTTAAACAGCAGAAACTGTTGATATATCTTGGTAGAAACAATGATTAGCAGATCTAAAAATAGATTGGTATGAAAAGAATGCTTAATCATCATCAGCTGACAACAGATGTTCTTACATCATAATATTGCAATATCTTTACAATGTCATTGATTGACACTAAATTGTAATTTACAACCTTGACAGATGAAGTTATCTGAGGTCAATTAAGGTCAATTAGGGGATTATTATCACCATTCAACCACTTTTTATCACAATTAATTGGTTATTTTACTCTTAACTGGTTATATAAACACATTTCTAATTACACAAAAACGATATTAGACCACTTGATGGGTCTGAAACTGAAATCTTTTGTGCTACATTAGTGCTCATTAGTCAATTATTAACCACCAAAATGATAGATTTTTTTACTAAATGCTCAAAATGGCATGTGTCAGAGCAAACTGATAAATTATTTTAACTTCTAAATATAACATGAAGATTATATTAATAAAAAGATGCAACATTATAGAAGGTACATTTGGTTATTCTGTCTTACCATTTTCCTTTAGTTATGGACAGTTAAAATTTTATTGAGAAATTCTGTACCTTGCAAAATGACCTTTTAAGTTTACTTAACACATCAATTCCTTTTAGTTATCATATAACAAGGCCATTTTGTTTTACTTAACATATCACCTCCTTTTAGTTACAGATAGAAAATCATTTGCTGTGATACACTGTACTGGATACCTGAAGTCATGGCCCACGTCAAAAATGGATCTCAACGAGCAAGAGGACTCTGACGATTGTAATTTAAGTTGTTTAGTGGCTGTAGGTCGTGTAAAAAGTGGTTGTAAACAACAAATTGTAAAAGACGATGAGAGTATTGATGTACGGCCTGTACGATATGTATCCAGGCATAGCCTAGATGGGAAGTTTACTTATGTTGATCAAGGGTATGATCATTTACTTATACCCCTCAAACTGGCACATTTCAACCATTGAAGACCCATGGGTGGCCTTTAGCTGACAATTTTTATCCCAGTGGGGTAGAAATCTCTTTGACACATTCATCATTCCCATTCTGGTTAAATAGTATACAATTTACTGATCCCTTCCTCTTTATGCATATTGGTAGAGTACACTGAAACCAGCTACACAGATATAAAATGAGTAATGCTCATGCCTTGTGAAATGTTCATATTCAAATAGAGTCTATAAGCTAGCAAAGTAATATGTAGTTAATATAGGTAGCAGTTGTATGTCTACAGAGGAATCCATGAAAGTTTGAGTTTCCTATTTTTCAAACTCGAAACTAAGTGTATTATCTCCCTTTGTCCATTCAATGAATGACATTTTGATTAGAAGAGAAAAAAGGACATATAAGATGAAACGCAACCAATGCGCCATCATATGACCTTTTTGATAATAGTAAATTCTGACAGAGACAACTAAAAGGTCTTCTGTAAGTGTAAACACTACTCTCATCCTTAGAACTACTTTTCCTTTTGATTTTATTCTTGTTTTATACCATTTTTTTGTAGAGCAACAGAATTGATAGGGTACCTACCACAGGAATTATTAGGTACATCTGTTTATGAGTATTATCATCAGGATGACATGTCAGAAATGGCGGAAGTCCACAGACAAGGTATTTATCACATAATTTATTGAAATTCAATGTAACACTTACATGAGGATTTTGCATATGTAAAAGCATTGTTTTCTGTATGCTGTCTACTCCCAGGGCAATAACATTTGAAGATGGCGAATAGTGTAATCTGCCCTCATGTAAGCACCATTGAGGTTACTTCCACAACATTGTAAACAATCGTCTGCTGACATCATGGAGAATGATTATGCTTTTAGCACTGTGCAAAGTCATATTTTAGAAATTTGCAATTGGAAAATAAAACCTCACTTCTTAAGAATTTGTCATAAGAAGATGAAAACACTTATCTTTTTGAATCTTTCTGGTTATCAGCCCTGTATTGATATTATTCGTCAGGGATGATGTCAAGGTCACAGAGAGATAACAACAGCAATACATATATTAAAAAGGTTGTGTATTGATCTATAAGTAAACAGGGCAATGTTAGTCAACCAAAAAGTTAAAAAACTTTTTTTTTTTTTTTTTTCAAATAAAACAATTAAAATAAGGACACTGCCATATTTTGTAAAATGGTTTGCGTAATTTTCCCCTCGTTCAACAAAATTAATTGTGAATCTCTTGTCTATTCATCTTTCTCAGTTGTCCGTCACACTTTTGGTATCTTGAGGATGTTTGAATAAAACAAATCCTGAATACTTTTGACAGTTTTTGAGCATGGTTACTTTGGTGTATGGTGTATTATATTGCATTCATAATTGAAGATTTATATAAAATAATAGTTACTCTCTAGTTTGATATAATATTAAGTGAAACATCTTGATCATGGTGTGACTACGAGTTGAGATGTTCCACAAGATACTGTCAGTATCAGTATCAAAAGTAATTATTATTTTGTTAATCGTTAAATCTTATATTTTTTGTCATTTTAATGTACTTTTAGCAAAAAATCTAGTGGCGCTTGACTTCTTTTTGATTAAAAAACTAAACAAGGTCTAATGCCATCACAATCACTCCCAATGTTTTGACAGATATTTTGAGATATCTTGTCATATACAAGAGATAGAAAAAATATTTGTCAAATGTACAGATTATCAATTAATTGCCTTTCACACTCAGAAACATTGCATTTCTGCTCTTCAGAATAACTCTCATCAGTAATACTTTACATTTGTCATGGTAAAGTGATGACATATTGTTCTAATAAAAATTCAATATTTGCTTTTTATGCCCCTTTATATCAGGTTAAATACATTTGAACCTGGGTAAACCAACCACATACCTAAGCCTATCTAATTCTACAGACTTAATGAGGTTCTGTTTGATTAGGATTTACTGTAATAATTTACTCTACATTTTGAGAGGTACATTAAGACTTTTCTTTTTTTTTTTTATAGTATTGAAGACCAAAGAAAAAACATCAACAAATGTGTACAGATTTAAAGCCAAAAATGGAACATATCTTCATCTACGATCAGATATATTTAGCTTTGTAAATCCTTGGACCAAAGATGTAGAATATATAGTCAGTAACAATACTATAGTTCCGTAAGTACAAATAGATGCTATTCTCTGTAAGAATCAGGCAGTGGGTGAATCATGGTGAAAAAAATCACACAAGTTTTCCCATGATATTTTATTTGAAATGAGATCTGAAATGCTGGAATGGCTTTCATTTCTTTTTAGTTAGTGATTTGAGGTATGAATTATGTGCGAAGGGAGATAACTCACTTTTCCTCTATCATTCTTTGGTAACTTTAAACTTTTTCTGCAGCCTCGGTCATTTTTAAGACAAATGAACTGTTAATTCCTCTTCAACAGTCCATAAACTGTGTGCCAACATTTTCAAATTAGTGTGTTGTTTTAAGCCTAATTCTTACAAATTCCAGCACTTCGAGTGAAAGTGAAACAGGTTTTATCCGAATCAGTTTTGTTAAAATGGTACCTTCCAATTGTTCCATACTTGTTAAAGTGGTACCTTTTAATTGATCCATACAGTCACTGCTTGTAGGAACTGACAACACTTCTTTGAACTCGCTCTCTCTTTTGATGACAATTTCTTAAGCCATCAAATTTTTCCTTAGAATCACAAAAACTGAAATCTGATCAACTGATAAATGCAAAAAATACCAGTCTTATATGACTATTGCCAAAATGGTATTCTGTACACTTGTTTTAAGGAATAAACTTTCTTCAGCAGTATTAGAACTATATCCTTAGGCAGGGTAAGATTGAAAAAAATGAACATACAAGAAGTACTAAAACCAAAAATATTGACATAGGAATCCAAATCTATCAGCGATAAATTCTACCAATGTACATCAAAGGATCTACATGTTAGAAAGGTTTTTATTAAAATTTCTGTATTATTTTGTTTGTTTTTAAATTCTTCCTTTTTTTGCAAGAGTAAATATTTTTGACTTCCTCTTGAAATACCTGGTTTTACCAACTCAAATGGTTTTGTTTTTTGTTTTTTTTTTCAGTCAACAGGAAGTTAGTAGTTCAGGTCAGGCAGCAGATGCAGGTGCTGTTTCCGTGGAAACAGTCAATGATGCTTGGGAGGATACTGATTGTAAGTTAAGCATGTGTGTTGAAAATCAATACTCAATCTTATACTGGAGGAAGATTAAGAAGGGTATAGTGTAAGCTTATAATATTTGGATGAATAAAGGATTAATTCTAAAATTTAATTTCAGTTGACAGAATTTTAATAAACAACCTTTCAATTATTGGCATGTTTTTAAAACAAACCTATATTTATTTAACTTTTTTCTAAAGAGCTAGAATCAAATTTAAATTAAAAACAAACAGAAACAGTTTTATCTTATACATACAGCATTAAAGAAGTTGAGATAGAATAAAATCACAATCAGTCCCAATAGGTCAATATGTGATGTTTTGTGGAATCATTCTGATGTAATGCTATTATTGGATACTATCATGGTGGTAGCCTGAAGTAGAAAGTATCTGACAGCAAGAACAATGAGGAAACTAAAAGTAGCTGAGATAAGTCTTTATTATTTACAAAACTCTGATGCTATGGTAACTATTGAGTTAAAATCATTTATCTTTTATAGCCTGCATGGAATCATCAGAGAGAAAAGAAAGGAAGAAAACATTACCTGCCAGTATTAGATTAGCCCCGGCCAGAATTGGACGGCAGATAGCAGAAGAAATTATAGATATGCAAAGGTATTTTTATGTGACATGCTTTCCATTTTGCAGTTTGTTCCACTTGAACCACAGAATCTGTCTGTTTCTATGTAATTTAAAGATAAATATTGGAATTTGTGTTATTTCATCACATACTATGTCTCTAACAAAATATCAGAATGAATGAGGTCAGTTAAACCACACATGGACTTTCTAAAGGAAAAACAAGTAAACCCTACCTTGTATCACTTGGACTTTTTCATCACGTCAGGGGACAGCTGAGAAGTTCTGAGTGATGTGAAAAATGTTGGTAAATAAAAGAAAATTCAGAATATTTGTTTCAAATGGGTTGTTGAAGTCTGTGTTAATATGATTCAATTGATACATTAATTACAAACTCAGACTGATTTGTAATATGTTGCATATGGTTTCAAGGTCATGTGCTTTCATTACCACTCGACTTGAAAAATGTTTGAGTGTGTAAAATTCTTGTAAATCTTTTTCTGAATTTTATAAATCAAATAATAAATGTATTAAAATTCCCGAGTCACTTGGATTCATTTGTATATGTAGTGGTGCTTGCTTTACAAAGACATATATTCTGAAAATATAATTATGTAATCAACTAGTCAGTTGGATATTTTGACTGTTTCTGGAGCCTTGGTTCTGGCCATGTATTTGAATTTTGCCAATTTGAATTGGCTCATTGTTCATGCTTCAGTATATTTTTTTGCAGATATTTATCCAATTTCTAAACCAATTTCAATTTTGATAAGAATAATACCAAATGCTACTTTTATGAATCTCTTGGACAAATTTTATAGTCAACATTAATGAATTTATGCTGCTTGAGTAATCTCCCTTTGAAATTCAAATTTTTGCAGTTTGTTTTGCAAGTTCAGATAGGGAGGGTTAAACAAGTCATATAGTTAGTTGTTCATGTAGAAAGTAGGAGGTATTACTTTGTAAGCTAACTTAAAGTTCTTGTAAAAATTGGTTATTTATTTACCAACACCAAACATATCATAATATATGGTTTTTTTTATTATTATTTTTCAGAATTCCCAATTCTCCCCTGGCAGACAGCACAAATAGTGCAACACAGTCATCTGTCCCTGAAATGGTAGGTTATTATTTGACTCCTGTGACACAAGCCCTGTTACCAGGTACTGATGAAGTGAAAATGAAAGTAGAAATTTCTTGAATTGTCAGGATCCTATGGAAAACTACTGGTCAGATAGTACATCTCGCCATTTTCAAGACAGAAGCAATTCTTGCCAATCTCTTCACCAAAGTTTTATTCCTCAATGAAAATGAGTGTAAGATAGCTAATTTTTTAAAGAAGTATATCAGCAATTTGTTAGACATTTTGTCTTAAATTTTGGGCATGAACTTGTTTCACAGGAGAGGACAAAAAAATTTGTTGGTGAGTATTACTTGCCGGCGAAATCTACTCATTGACCAGTACATAAATGGTTAAGTTATGGCCATGTTTTTAATAATTGTTATCATGCTATTAATGACTGATATAAATCATTATCATGATTTATCAACCCAAAAAAATGTAATATCAACCAAACTATAATTAAACTTATTTCATGTATCAAGGCACTTATGTAACGTTAGGTTAAAACCATGTTCTATTAGATTCTACATGACCTCTATTGGTCTATTTTTATCATGTAAATTTGCTATTTTATTTTACAGAATTTTACATAATGTCAAGATTAAACTTGACTTGAAAATAGTTTTTAGGCCAGTCACCACTTTACCACTGCCAGCCTCTTTACAAAGGCTTGTATTTTACTACTTACTTAAAAATGCATTTCTATATTTCAGCCCAAGACACGAAATACCTTATCAACAGCTGGTAAGTTATAAAAGTACAGTAAAACCTTTCTAAACCAAACCTTACATTACCTAAAAACCTGTCTAAACCAACCATAGATAACCTGAAAACCTGTCTAAACCAAACCACAGATAACCTGCAAACCTGTCTAAACCAAACTAGATAACTTGAAAACCTGTCTAAACTAAAACATAGATAATCTGAAAACCAGCCTAAACCAAACTGTAGATAACCTGAAAACCTTTCTAAACCAAGCCATAGATTACCTAAAAACCTGTCTTAACCAGACCATAGATAAATGGTTGAATTGAATTGTTCTGAAAAAATGTCTACTTTTCAATATTTTGCAAACTTATGCAAATTATATGCAAATTAGCTGTAAAATGGTACTGTTGCTGATTGTTATAAATAAGTAAAAGACGGATGATCATGGGGTGTAATGAAGGTGGCTAGGTGGGTTGGTGTGTAGACTGATGTGGTAAAATTGGTCTGTCACTTGAAAATAGTCATTTTCGTCTGTTTTTGGCCATTTTTTGCTAGATGTAGGATTCAACAGTAGCAAGACAGGAACCTAAGCACATTCATCCCAGAGCTTGTACCCTGTGAAGGCCACTGAAGCCATATAAGGTTTGTTAAAGGTATGAGTGGGATGTCAGGATTCCCCTGAAGGATCACTTGTGTGAAAAAATGAGGATTTTCCCAGTTTTTGGCCTCAGTTTGGCCTAAAACCGAAAGTAATTAATACAAGAGGTGGACATAGTAATGGTGGTAAGAGATATCATTGTTATATAGATTCCAGGCAAAATAAAGCACTTTAGATTAATTGTGCTGTGGCGAGGGGCCAAGAAATGAGCGGTACTCCTGAAAAATCTCTCTTTTTTTGGGCAGTGGAAACTCATGACCCCTTTTTTTCAGCTCTCAAGTCATTATTTTTTTAATAAACTCTATACAATATTGCCACATTTTAAAGCACAGTCACACTGCTTACAGATGGAAACAAATTGTGTTTTCCTAAACTAAACTTAACACTGCCAGAACCAATAAAGCGGAAACAGGGCCAAGTCTGGATAAATCTTGGCTCAGCACAAGGGTTAAAGATTTTATGGACATCGCAAAGTCAAATATCTAAGAAAATGCTTTTTTTAAAACTACATATGTGTAGGTCATTGAATCATGTATTGGTTACAGGAGTAGAAATAAGAAAATTTACCTTACTAGTCTGGCCTGAAAGTTTCAATGAACCTGAAGTTGGAACGGTATTTGGTCACTTGCCCTTATGATATTTTGAACTGAAAAAAAAATTTGGTGGCCCAGTAAGCCAGCTCTGTTTTACTTTGAATTCCCCTTCATGCTTACCATGGGTCTGCAGAAGAGTGGTTTATATTAATCTATTGTTATTTTTAAAGAATATGTGATTTTGGTGAATTGTTATTCAGAGACTTCTTCTGTATCTCAATGATACGATATTCTGTGAAATATCGAAGTTGGTAGATTTATAGAAATTAATTTAATAAACCAGGATAGCTGGTAAATATGTTAAAGATGTCAAATTTAGTGTACTTGTATACCTACAACATAAAAGTCAGAACTCCTTTCATCCCAGAAATAGCTTTCCAGACACTTTATAACCTTGGTTCCCTTGATTACTCTTGCATTGCTGGAGTAAGTGTTCCCAGAGCTGAAAGTAAATTTCCCTGTAACATGACTTAATTTTAGGTATTCTTGTTGGTCACATGATCAATACAGGATGATTTGAAATGACAACAATGCATTGGCCTTTCTCATATGAGCAGTGTTTATAACACTAGAAGAATTAATGGATCACAGCTGTCTAAATAATAAGATAATTTATTTTTAATTGCAGGTAATGGTAGAACAAGTCCTCGGACAGTACCACGTAATGGCCTTACACATCCTCCTCAGACAGGTTAGTACTATCTTCCAATTTTAAAGTCTGTGATAAATGACAGGCATGATTTATAGACACCTCATGCAAAAGGTTTTACTTTAAATTTTCAAAGTTTTCACCTCATTCAGTAACTTGAAATCTTACCATCAGATTTTTTGTCCATCATTTCTCTGTTGTGTTTGCTCATATTCTTTGATCTGATACTGCTAAATTTTGTTAGGTACTTCATTCTCTAATTTTCACTGGTAAAATTAATACCCAAAAATAAAAATTGTAAAATTTAAATACATAGATTTAATAAATTTTCTTTTCTACCTCATCTAATTCCATTATTGTGACTAAGTACTGTGAAAATATAAGTTTTTTTTTTTGGGTTCCTATTTTCGATCTTTTTTTTTTTTGGTTTGACCAACCATACTGAATGTAAGTTTCCATTTGTTGATATGTTATTGTTATGCTAAATTGGAAACTTTCACAAGATTCTAATATTTACTGTATTCACCAAGTCCATAGTATTGTAAAATTTATGAATGCTCGCCAAATTTTAGTCCCGATATTTCACAATTAAATCCTGTATACTGTATATATACACACGAAAAATAAAAAAAAAGTGTGAAAACTAATTACAAAATTTTTCACCTGAGAAAATTACCCATTATATGTTAATAGAGTTGTCAAATAATCTTTGAACTGACTTCCTAAAACACAAAATTTGATACCCCAAATTAAACTACTTAATACACAGTTTCTTGTTAATCTAAAATTGATTGTGGTTGTTAATACCCATAACAAAATTCTAGGTTTTGATTTTCTTTAATGTTTATATTCTGCATTCCAGCAGCCTCCTCAACATCAGGTGGAACACCGGCAGAGACAAACTTACTGGAAAATGTCATAGCAGAGCAGCAAGGCTTTGAAGATCTCAATATCGCTGGCAATGACGGCAACGATGAGGCTGCTATGTCTATTATTATGAGTTTATTAGAAGCAGATGCTGGACTTGGTGGCCCTATTGATTTCAATGATTTACCTTGGCCTTTATAGAGGGAAGCCATTGTAATGATCAGGAGATCTCAAAAACTTGGGCTTTATACTGGACTCAGTAGTCCTATTGATTTCAATAATTTACCAGTCATTGTAGAGGAAAGCCACAGTAATGATCTGTAGGACTCAAAGAACAGAGGCCTTCTATCAAATCTCTATAAACTTCATCTAGTGCATCAGATGGCTATTACAGAATGAATACTGTTATGAAGGCAGTTAATTGTGCATAAGAATTCCAGCTTTGAAATGAAAGGGAAATGAGGAAATTGGTGCAAAAAGTGCTATCCTTTACATTGTTGATGTTAATAGATATTTTACAGCAATTCGTAAACCATTGTGACTGTTACAAGGTATTTGTTTCAGTGTATTTCAACACTGTAAACAACTATAACAGTTGGTTTCAGTGTATTTTATTCTGTTAACAACTGTGACAGTCAGTTTCAGTATATCACAGTACTGTAAGTACACTATTGTTGATGAAGCAAAATGATTGATTCAGTACTTGAAATGGATATTGATAAGATTATTGACCGTAGAACATGGCATTTAGAAAATTGTCTTTGTCAAATATGTTTTTGCCTTTCAAGGTTAAATGATTTCAGCATATACTCAGAATGTAATTGGCCTCAAAGGCTCAATTTTCTTTACTCAAATATGTGATTGATTGCATACTAAATAGGTGGACCTGTATTTTTTCATGAGAACTTAGTCACTGGTGAATGATAACATACTTACGGAGGTAGGCCTATGGTAAGGGACACAAATCTTACAATTTGTATGCAGCATTTTATATTGAACTCATGTAAGCATCAAGGTAACTTGGACTGATTTCATTCTGTTTGAAATAAAAACTTGAAAGGCTTTGGTGAAATTGAATATGACACAAACATATCATTGATTTCAACAGTTATGTCCTTCACCCTAGGTCTACTTCCTTAAAGACTTTTAATTTAAGGAAGACATCCCCATCAACTCTAGCTTATCCCCCCATAGACCATGTGGTACATCTTAAATCATTGATATTGAGAGTTTCAGGTTGAATGTGTATTATGAATAGCCGTTTTATTTGCCTTTATGACAATCCTAAGAGATCTTAAGTGATGAGAAGGATCTCTGAAATCTTAAAAAATCAATATCTGTGGCCTTTATAGAAGATGCGGGTTCTAATTTGCTCATAGACTGTTTAATACGGATGTAAAGATTTTAGACTATGACTTGTTGTTTTTCTTTGTCTGCTTTTGCTTTATTTTTAATACAAACATAGTTTAATAGAGCAACTCTATCTTTCTATAGTCTTAAAATCTAATTTCTGTATTGTCATTTCTAGAAATTATTACCATTACTTTATTGTGAACGTATTGATCAAATTTTTAAGATTATGACAGAAAAAAATCTTGAGACTATATATGGTAGTGATCATGTTAATTTTTTTGCCATATTTGAAAGTGGTCATGTGACATGACTATATTAAGAAGTGATCATGTGACTTATAGATGTTGAGATTCTTGATGTTTTAATGTGATAACATGTTAGAAGATCTCTCAATTATTGGTATTTTTCATTTGTGATGTGATCAATTATTTCATTATTCAGGATAAAATTGTTATTATCCTTCTAGCTTATTTGTAAGCAAATAAGCAGAGCCTTAGGGGAGCAACTCTCTTACTCCAATTGGTTTATTGTTAGTCAAGTACAAAAATACAGGAAATTATATTAAAAAAATATATTGATTTTATAATTCTTTACTTCTTGCCAGGTTTTCTTACAGTGAGTAAAAAAGTAAACTTAGGATGACACAGTTATCTTCCAATGATAGAATGACCATCAACTGATGAACTTACTAAGATGTGAAATGGAAAATTGGCAAGAAGATTTTAATTTTCAGATGTTCAATGTTCATTCAAATACACATAGAATTATAGGAAGTTTTAATTTCCTTCTCAATTTTCCAGTTATTTTCATAAGACATTTCATCAAAGAATTGTAATTCAGTCAAAGTTATACCAAATCTTTCTCTTGAAGTTATCTATTTTTTTTTTTGCTGTAATAGCATCAGGAGTCTTTACAGTTATGCTTTCATTTGAACATGTATTGAAATAACCTGTGCTGTTTCCCTGTGTATTGAAATAACCTGTGCTGTTTCCCTGTGTATTGAAATAACCTGTGCTGTTTCCCAGTGTATTGAAATAACCTGAGTTGTTTCCCTGTGTATTGAAATAATCTGTGCTGTTTCTTTGTGTATTAATGGTTGTGATATTACAGTGTAACCTTACAAAACTAAACCTCCTTTCAGTACTTCTCTGTCTAAGAATCAGGCAAAAGTATTGCTCTGTTTAATAATCAGGCAATAGTACTTCTCTGTCTAAAAATCAGGCAAATTGTGTACAAGGTATGGCACATCATGTAAGAAAGAGATTTTATTGCTTTATCCAAGTATTTATTCCTCATAACGTCCAGAAATAAATCATCAAAGTGTTTGTAAGATTGCCATTTTATGGTATTGATATGTCAGATTTAGTTGAAATACACTTTGCAAAAAAATGGGGACGAAAATTTTCTTTGTAATATATCAATAAATCTGAGTTGCTTAATTACTTTTGTTGCTTTGTATTATTATTTTGATAATTTTATGGGTTTTTTTTTGTGTGTGTGTGTGTGTGTGTGTGTGTCTGTTTTTTCCATGTCTGGTCTTTGTCCCAGGATTACATTCTTTTGATTTCTGCTAGTATCTTGGTTCCCTTGATTACACTGAAATAAGTCTTACATTGTTTTCTGGATGTATCAAATATATTTAGGCAAACAAGACAAAATTGAGAAAAATAATTTACCTTCCATTGCATGATTCTTACACAGAATGGTATTTTAATAGGTCTGTTATTTGGTTTATGGGGTGCCAAAACCAGTTTATGATGTCTGGTTTTAGAATGGTGATCTATTTGTCTAGAGTTCAGTGTAAGGAGGTAGATCAAGGGTAAGGTACTTAACTCTTGAAATCAGTGATATCTTTGTATCTATCATATTCAATTTTACCAAAGCCCTAACAAGCTTATATATGAAACAGAATTCTTTGATGCTTACAAGAGATTGATTTCAAATGCTGAATACAAACGTTCCAATGATTTGTGAGAGTTGTGTCCCTTACCCAAGGTCTACCTCCTCAAATAGGTTTCACTGTTTCTAAATGCCTTGTAAATGTATATAGTTGTTATTGAGCAGCTGGTCTGCTTAGATATATAGCCTTATAATGAAAATTACGCAGATATTGTATAATTTTGTAATTGGAAGTCAAACTTTCTAGATTGAAAAGAAAATTGTTGATTTGTTGTTTAAATTTGATGTTTGTTCTCCTAGAAAGTTTGTTGTAGTAGTGATTTTTTTTTATGGCTTCACTTTTGACTCAGGTGTTTTGGTATTCTGTGGTCAGTTGGTCTGTTCCATTTCTCATGATGCCGGTTTGATGCATTTAATCATTTGTTAGTAACTTATTCAAAAAACATTTGGCAGATATTTAGATCATTTTTTGTTCTGTTTGAACTTATGTTTAAATACACTGCACCCGATGTTCTCTTTACAATTTCCACTGGTCTAAAGTGGAATTTTTCTTTTAAAATAACTAGGCCAATATTAAAGATTTCTTTGTTTGATGTGGCTCTCCTGTTATAATTTGCTTTATGTAGAGATATATGGTATTTTATTCTTGTTTATACTGAAGCTGGTCTTCTGAGGTACATTAAAATGTTTGCACTACAAATTTATATATCTTTTAAATTATTTGACTGCAAATATTCATTAAAAAACGTGTTGAATAGCTAAAATGAAGCTCTTCAATATGAATGCAATTTGAACTTACTGTATTGGTTGCAAATATGTAATTGTTTTAGTTTTATCTACCCTAGATATTCATTTGAAGCACTTGTTTATGAAATTATAACTCATTTCACCAAAAAAGTAATATAGATAATTATATTGTCATACCTTGATTTCATTGGTGTATGCCATTATCATGACACAACAAACCCAGGTACCAATTCAAGGACAGGCATGTGGATGTATGCCCCCCACCCCCCCCCCCCATTCTAGAATTGAGAAAAAAAATTTGTGTGCATACAATCTTCATTTTTCACAAATTTTACCCACAAAATTTTCTTTACTTCTATTTACGCACATCCTCCCCCAACCTGAGATCATGTATCTGCCCCTGAAACCAGAATAGAAAAAGCAAATACCAAGCTGACAATCTTGGTAAATTTTTATACCACAGATAGTAGAGTATTATTTATTTACTCAAGAGCCATTGGGTTAGAATTTACCAGGACTGATAGCTCTGGGTTCATTGTATGTATCTTTTGGTTCTTAGTGCCATTTCCAGTCCTTTGTGCTACAATTTCTGGTGTGTTCAAGTGGTGAGTCATTTCATACCATGTTTCTTCCTCTGCCTGATTTTTACAGAGACTGACACTTTTTTACACTTTTTTGTCAAATTAGTTTTTAGTAAAAAAAAATCAACTATTTTCCAAAAAAAGAGAGAACATATAACAAACAATACAATTAAACATGTCACTAAAATGTTGTAAAAAGATAGTTCATATTGCCAAAACATGAATTTTATAGATTCAGTGATGTATTATTATAAAATCGTAATCATAAGGAAATTCAAACATTGACATTGAATTATTCTTGCTACATATACTACAGAAGTTAAAGTTGCCACTGAGTAGAGGAATTGTTTAATAACAATGCTTTATTTTAACTGTCACCTTTAGATTTTAAATTTGTTTATTTGTATCAAGAAATTCCTGATCCTATAATAATAATAATATGATTATTGATACACAGGAAAAAATGAAACACATGATTTCCATATGTCATATAAACTTATGAAAAAATAACACCTGAAAAACTGTCCATAAATATTCTGTAAACAATTGTTTCCCATATGGCATTCTAAAGGAGGTAGATTTAGGGAAAGGGAAATAACTCTTACAAATCATTTGTAAAAACTTTTGTATTCAACATTTTACATCAATCTAATGTAAGCATCAAAGTAACTTGGACTGATTGCATTCTGTTTCAAATGAAAGCTTGATATGCTTTGGTGAAATTGAATATGGTACAAATATATCATTGATTTCATTAGTTAAGTCCCTTACCCTAGTATTACCTTTTTAAATTGGTTTCTTCAGTTATAGGCATTTGAGTAAACATGGCTTTGGACACATTTTTATGTGTTTTACAATTTGGGATCCAGGAGGTTCGTTGGGTCAGAAACTCCCCCTTTTCGTTGAAATATTTTGTTGATTTCGTGCAAAATTGAGCACATAATGAAGTTATCCCCCCCTTTTTGTTGGACACTTCTGGACCATCCTCTTTTTAAGTCTATGGATCTGCTACTGTTTTAATGCAGAAGACCACATATTTCCATGCTTGTTCCAAGTATATGTTACCATATGTTTATCAAACCTGAAAACATATGATTCGTTTTTATCTGTGTACTGTATTGGGCATTATAGTGAAGTTTTCAGATCTTTATTATGTTAATAACTTCTATGAGTTATTTCCCTTGATGGTAAAACTTTTGTTAAATATCAGAATTTTTATGTAGAAAATAGAATTTAGTTTTGTAGATTGTATTTATTGTTTTTATTTTCTATTTTCTGTGTGCATGGTCTGTGGAGATCAGACTTTATACAATATCAATATTTGGATTCAGAAATATTTTGCTTATTATTATAATGGTAATCTAGGGATTTTTTTGCACCTTCACCAATCAAATTTACCTTGATGCAGCTTTAAGAGGGAGTCCATACAAAAATCAGGCAGTGGGTGGCACATGACAATTTTTTTTCTAGAAAGATTCGGATTCATATCATCTCACAAAGTCATCCTTTGAAAATTGTTTTTTAATTAGCTTAATGGTTAAAAAGAAAAATACGTAGAGAGCACTTTAATTCATTGAAATCATTTTCTGAACTATCCATTGCCAATTTGAAAAAAAAGTCTTTGTACTACTTTACATACATATGATATAAACATCACATAGGAACAAAAACTTATGTGGGATAATATTAATCATGTGCCCTTCATTTTATAGGAACTGCCTGGTTTCTATATGGACAGTCTTCTTAAAGGATTGGATAAATGAGGATCAAAATCAGCTCTTAATAAAGTACGTTTGCAATTCAAATTTAATTGAAATGATCATTATTTACTTGTTAAATGTGTGATTTTATTGAGGAAAAAATATTTTATGAGTGTAATTCATTAGTTTGCAGCATAAACAAATGTTAGCAAGAATTGAAAATTAAGCATATTGTTGAAAAGGGACTTTAATTACATTAGAGGATAAGTGTATTTTTGTCAAATTCATTAATGCAATGAAACCTGTCTAAACTAAATATCTTTTGATCTGAGAAATTTGTTTGGTTTATTCAGGTTTTTGTTTTACACAGGTTCAAAATACATTTAAACTAAACTAGAGTAATTTCTAAAATGTCTGGTTTAGACAGAATTCATGGAGTGGTTTAGACTGGTTTTACTGTACCTATGTTTCGTAGATATCTATAGTTTTGCCTTGTCATTCTTATGAAAATAGTACCTTTAAAGAATTTGTGTAAGTGAATCTGTCTCTTTGTAACTGCGGTTTAAAACAATATTTAATGAACAATTTTTGGAGAGTTTAAGGATGATCACTGCTCTGTTTAAGGATGATCACTGCTCTGTTTAAGGATGATCATTGCTCTGTTTAAAGATGATCACTGTTCTGTTTAAGAATAACAAGGATTTCCATAGGGTTGTGAAATCTTTAAAGATCTTTCATGCTAGAACAGTATAAGTAGAAAAAATATATATATGGGTCAGTGTACTCCTTTATGAGAAATAATCATTTTAATTTTTTTTTACCGGAAAATGATTTATCTTGATTTTCCATAGGTTTTGTCTTCGTAGGTTTTATTAATAACAAAAAAAACTGGAAAAACGTTACAAAGATGTTGACAAAACTTATATATATTAAGGTGTGTTTAATTAAATTATGATACGAAAAGTGTGGATCAATGGGCAGGAAATATTAATGCTATGAAATGGA